>CM012440.1:28762388-29476903 GCA_003999625.1 Oryzias javanicus
CATCCACAGACACGTTCACATCCACAGAACAAGTTCACGTTCATCCACAGACACGTTCATTCCACAGACACGTTCATCCACAGACACGTTCATCCACAGACACGTTCCATCCACAGACACGTTCATCCACAGACACGTTCATCCACAGACACGTTCATCCACAGACACGTTCATCCACAGACACGTTCATCCACAGGACACGTTCATCCACAGACACGTTCATCCACAGAACGTTCATCCACAGACACGTTCATCCACAGACACGTTCATTCACAGACACGTTCATCCACAGACACGTTCATCCACAGACACGTTCATCCACAGACACGTTCATCCACAGACACGTTCATTCACAGACACGTTCATCCACAGACACGTTCCATCCACAGACACGTTCATTCACAGACACGTTCATTCACAGACACGTTCACGTTCATCCACAGACACGTTCATCCACAGACACGTTCATCCACAGACACGCTCACGTTCATCCACAGACACGTTCATCCACAGACACGTTCATCACAGACACTTCATCCACAGACACGTTCACGTTCATCCACAGACCTTCATCCACAGACACGTTCATTCACAGACACGTTCATCCACAGACACGTTCATCCACAGACACGTTCCATCCACAGACACGTTCACGTTCATCCACGACACGTTCATCCACAGACACGTTCATCCAAGACACGTCATCCACAGACACTTCACGTTCATCCACAGACACGTTCATCCACAGACACGTTCATCCACAGACACGTTCACGTTCATCCACAGACACGTTCATCCACAGACACGTTCATCCACAGACACGTTCATCCACAGACACGTTCATCCACAGACACGTTCACGTTCATCCACAGACACGTTCATTCCACAGACACGTTCATCCACAGACACGTTCATCCACAGACACGTTCATCCACAGACACGTTCCATCCACAGACACGTTCACGTCATCCACAACACGTTCACTTCAATCCACAGACACGTTTCACGTTCATCCACAGACACGTTCATCCACAGACACGTTTCATCACAGACACGTTCATCCACAGACACGTTCATCCACAGACACGTTCCATCCACAGACACGTTCATTCACAGACACGTTCATTCACAGACACGTTCACGTTCATCCACAGACACGTTCATCCACAGACACGTTCACGTTCATCCACCAACCACGTTCATCCACAGACACGTTCATCCACAGACACGTTCATCCACAGACACGTTCATCCACAGACACGTTCATCCACAGACACGTTCACGTTCATCCACAGACACGTTCATTCACAGACACGTTCATCCACAGACACGTTCATTCACAGACACGTTCATCCACAGACACGTTCATCCACAGACACGCTCACGTTCATCCACAGACACGTTCATCCACAGACACGTTCATCCACAGACACGTTCATCCACAGACACGTTCATCCACAGACACGCTCACGTTCATCCACAGATACGTTCATCCACAGACACGTTCATCCACAGACACGTTCACGTTCATCCACAGACACGTCACGTTCATCCACAGACACGTTCACGTTCATCCACAGACACGTTCATCCACAGACACGTTCATCCACAGACACGTTCCATCCACAGACACGTTCATTCACAGACACGTTCATTCACAGACACGTTCACGTTCATCCACAGACACGTTCATCCACAGACACGTTCATCCACAGACACGTTCATCCACAGACACGTTCACGTTCATCCACAGACACGTTCACGTTCCATCCACAGACACGTTCACGTTCATCCACAGACACGTTCATCCACAGACACGTTCATCCACAGACACGTTCATCCACAGACACGTTCATTCACAGACACGTTCATCCACAGACACGTTCATCCACAGACACGTTCATCCACAGACACGTTCATCCACAGACACGTTCATCCACAGACACGTTCACGTTCATCCACAGACACGTTCACGTTCATCCACAGACACGTTCACGTTCATCCACAGACACGTTCATCCACAGACACGTTCAGCCACAGACACGTTCATCCACAGACACGTTCCATCCACAGACACGTTCACGTTCATCCACAGACACGTTCATCCACAGACACGTTCATCCACAGACACGTTCACGTTCATCCACAGACACGTTCATCACAGACACGTTCATCCACAGACACGTTCATCCACAGACACATTCATCCACAGACACGTTCACGTTCATCCACAGACACTTTCATCCACAGACACGTTCATCCACAGACACGTTCACGTTCATCCACAGACACGTTCATCCACAGACACGTTCATTCACAGACACGTTCACGTTCATCCACAGACACGTTCATCCACAGACACGTTCACGTTCATCCACAGACACGTTCATCCACAGACACGTTCATCCACAGACACGTTCATCCACAGACACGCTCACATCTCCACACCTTCATCTCAACAGTTACAAACAGGAATCATTACAGCTTTTTTTATTTCACCACAGGAACCTTTTTTTTCTGCGGTCCGCATTAATTTCAATCACCCGGTCATGAAGGCTGACACGGAGCATAACGAACGTTGTGTGAAACTATAAAGTTAAAAGAAAAAAGCTGCAGTATATATATGGGTGGGCGGGGTCTCAGCGCTGCATGAATGGACCCTTCCATTGTGATTCCATGGAGTATCAAAGATCCTTTTGGGAAGAGATGTTCACTCTTTACGAATCCAAAAAATTATAAACTAACAACAAAAGTGCTAAATGCCACACGCTGGCGTGTTGCTGTCTTTACCTCCATGTGCCAGCTGTGGCACGCGTGTTCTAGGTTGTCGACCTCTGCTCTACAGTCACCAATTGACCTCTGAAGCAGGTTTTTGGATTAAAGCCAGAGGACCTGGAGAAAAAACAAACTCCATAACTCCCCATGGAAAGAACTCTGCAGGAGCTCACCATCCCTCCACTGTGCAGCTCTGATCATGCAGAGATTCTAGTGGAGTTGCTTCTCTTTTCATTAGAGCTGATTTCCATGGTAACTTTGCTGCCGCTTTAAGTAGAAAATGAATAGTATTAATGAGCTATTAATCAAACCTGACAATGAAGTACTGAATGAGAGTTTGAGTTGCTGTATGCAGCATGTACTGCTTGGCATCAAGTTTCTATTTGTGTGTCCGCTGCTGTAAACACACGTGCACTCATGGAGCTTCTGGTTTGAATTAGACTTCCCGACACAACTCGAACAATACTTAGCTGCCGGCCAAAAACGTGGAAAATTCCTCGCTCTTGATTCAGCAACACAAAGACAAACACAAACACGTGTTCACAACCAATGTGGTTACCTTTTGTTATCTATCTATCTATCTATCTATCTATCTATCTATCTATCTATCTATCTATCTATCTATCTATCTATCTATCTATCTATCTATCTATCTATCTATCTATCTATCCAAAGCGACTGAGAAAAACTGTAAACTGTGCAGGAGCTAGTGTGTACCATTTCTACTCTTCTGTGACACAAAATGGAAGGTCAGCATCGTGGAAGAGAGGTGAGGATGCGGGGAGGAAGGGGAAGGGAAAGAGGGAGAAGAGGGAGAAGAGGCAGATATAGGCGGATTCCTAATGAAATAAGGGCTACAATTGTGGACCATATTATCAATCACGGCCTCACCATGGAGGAGGCTGGTCGAAGGGTGCAACCCAATGTTGGAAGAACTACTGTCAGTTCAATAATTCAAACATTCCGTAGGGAAAACAGGTATGCAAACAGTAATTTACTGCACTGTTACATGTACTGTATATTGTTCACAGATCTACCAAAAGAGTGATTTTATGTTTAACATCTACAGTGACTTTACTGCACATTTCAGATGACTGTATAAGTAGGCCATAGTGCTGTCTTGAACATTTTCAGGTGTCACCAAATATTGTTGCAATGGAAAACACTGAAATGATAAACTGTCATAGTGAAAACATGACAAAGTCATTTGACAATCTTGTTCATAAAGATGGTGTCAAGACTTTTCATTTTGATGGCACTGACAGTTTCATTGACATGAATACTTGCTTTTGAGGAATGGATCATCAGTTTTGAGAATGCGATGTGCTTTTGCAGGATATCCACTAGGTTTTGCAGTTTGCACTAATTGTTTAGAGAAATGCACTAACTGTTGTGCAAATGTTAATAGTGTTCTGAGAAACGCACCAAAGCCACTGAGAAAAACTGTATATGTGCTTGCCAATTGATTCATCCATAATTGACAGTGACCAAGTTGTTTGTCGTTGGTTACAACTACTGTAAAATTGCACACACCTCCTCATGAGTGACAGCTGAAATTCACCTGAGATCAAATGTTCAATTTAGGAGACATTTTCAGGAAAAAATGATAAAGAAAGGTCCAGAATTTGCTTGACAGATGGCCAATATTTGACATTTGATAACTCGTTCAACAATTTTGAGTGTAATGACTCAAGCAATGAAAGTAAGACTATTAGTTTTACTGAGAACGACTATTCAGCATCCATAAGTATAATTAATTTTGACTGACATGACAAAAGCAAATGAAAATGTCAAAAAACAGCAGAGAATGTATGAAATCAACTGATTCATGTCCAAAATCATTTGCAGTTTGTTCAGAGAGAGCAGAAATTGCTACTATGATGTGCACAAATGACTAAGTGTTGTGGAGGTTGAACTAATAGTTATGAGAATTTCAATTCTGATCTGAGAAACGCACCAAAGCCACTGAGAAAAACTGTAAACATGTAAGAGATAATGCCCCACGAGGTGTGCATTATCAGAAATGACTGGACAATGAGGAAACCTCGTTGAAGTCTGTTCATTTCTGATAAAGCACATTTCAATCATCCGATTGTACGATGATCACTTGTGAATGAAATGAGTATTCCGACAGTTTTTATACTTTAAACTTCTTGTTCTTTTATGTTTAACCCATTGACGCCTATTTTTACTTTGGAGTCGATGCTAAACTAAAGTAATTTTGTCGTTACACCAAACCTGCACCAAACCTGCACAGCAGTGTGGAAGGGAAGGTATGCTAACCATCATGATTGGTCCAGTTCAGTTCAGTTTCTATGGTAACCAAGCAGTGTGTGTCCAGAACTTCTTTTTTAGGTGTGGTTTATCACTGATCAATACTACCCTGCAGCCAATCAGGATGGAGGATTCATCCAAACCATAGTATACATTTCATGAAACCATGATACTTAGTACTTTGGCTCCGTGTAATGAATGTGGTAAATATAACGAGCGACATGCAGTGAAAGTGCACTCCTGTAAACCAATCTCAGAGTAACTGAAGAAAGTTTCAACAGAAAGCAGAGCCACCAGGACGTCTGTGAGCTGCCACACAAACAACAGTCTTCTGGTTATAACGGATCAACTGAGCAGAGAGCTGAGCTACAACAAGGTCCGGTTTCAACAGATCCACAGAACGCATGAAACCAGACTGCTCTGATGAGCTAAAGCAGTGCATTTCCCAGCATGCAATTCAGGGATATTTACATCTAAATGTTTAAGTAGGAGACATCTTTGTTGTCTTTGTTGTTGACAAGCTGCAGACAAGAGAAGAACGAGCAGATCACAACCTGCAGCTGAGCTGTCGTACAAGTGGAAAACATTTCAATACTTTAGAATGAAACCTTTCATTGGCTTGATTTGGGGGAAACTCCTTTTAATTTCTTTTTAGGGTTAGGTTTTAACAACAAATCATGAAAAATGAGCCAACAACCTCCTAGAAAGCAGGACTGAATGACCGTGGAGCACACAGAAGAATGGACAGCTTTGCTCCACATCTCACTTCTGTTGTGTGTTTTCATGCATGCGAGCCTTTCTGTGAATATCAAGCAGACTGTTTGGTGATTGTTTATGAAAACCTCCATCAGTCTTGTTCATGTTGTTTTCAGATGTGTACTTCATGGAGGTGCGGCATATTCCTCCTCATCCCAGATGTGAGCACAGCTTTCTCCTGACAAGAGAATGCAAACCTTGTGTCTGCAGTTCATCTATCACAAAGTGACTGAGTAATCTGACTGAAGCTGGGAGAAAAACCTCAACCTGTTGTCTTTTTGATGAGGATCCATTCTCTAGTAACATAAATACGTCAAACTTCACATCATTAGTAGCTTAGCTTTGCATCCAAACCTTTCATCTTGTTCCTCCCTTCCTTTTCTCCTTCCATCCCTTTGCTGTCTTTACTATCAGCTACAGGCCTCAGGGCTCCCCAAAGTGGACATAAGAAACTGGATTTGTGGTTCTGACAGGCGCCTATCATCACCTCTGTTTGTATAATCTCCCTCCTGCTCCCAGAACCCCTCACTGACCCTCTCACCTTCTCTCCCAGGATTCGATCTTTGACTCCTTTAGGGAGGTCTGCTTTTTTAGAAGGGTCTGTCCAGGCCAAGCAACCAAGTAAAGAGAGACAGCACACAAACCAAACGCAGCACTGCACATGTACACACTCCGAGGATGAACACGCATCCCACAGGATTCACAATGTTTGGGCAGAACAGAGCAGCTTGTTTATGGTCTGAGGTCCTGCCCAGCAGTTCCTACAGACTTTTGAACCCGTGTGCTTCAGGATTCTCAGCTCTGTCTGCAGACCACTGCTAGTAAAAATACTTCAGTTTTCAAAATCAGCTTTCTGGTAAATCACACTTCATGGAAGGTTTGTCCATGAGTCTCACTTCAATATAGGAATAGGAAACAAACAAGAAAATCCTGGTTTCTTTCTAGGGAAAACAAAGTGCATCCAGTAATGCCTGGTATCCTCTCCAGACGGCATGCTTCACTCCCAAAAATACTCTTCCTCCAACCATCTCAGTAACAACAGGAAGTTGTGGTGTTGCTGCTTCTGAGCAATCTGGCCACATACTGACCAAGACAACCAGCTGTTGTTCATGTTGTTATTGCTTGGCCCTCAAGTGCTCCCCATATCCTGGTAACCACACCTAAGAGAACAAATACTTGACATTTATGTTTTTTTACTGGCTAATTTCAAAGTAAATTCAACAGAAAGAATACAGCTTTACAACTGGATCCTCATTTCTCAGGTTAGAATCTGCCCGTTGCTAAATGCATTTGATTTATTGTTTTGACTGAACAAATGAATGAGATGAACTTTAGAAAAGCAGAAGTGATGGCAGGTCCTGTTCTGAAGTAAATATTACTGCCCAACGTTTGGTGAAGTTGAGAGAAAATCCTTTCAATCATCAAAATAGTAACCATCAAAGCAGCACTGACTCGGATCAGCAGCCATCCTCTGACTTCCTCCCACAGTTTCTTCTTGACATGAAAGGTCGCTTTTGGAGCAGCTTTCCCCGAAAACACAACCCTGATCCATAGTGTATGTGAGTCCAGATGAGAGCTGAAAAGAACTGGCGCCTTCAGTGGAAACGTGAGGTCCGGATGGTTCTGGACATCTGCATCAATCATTCCAACAAACAAGCAAAAGGGAAGAAATGCAAGAGGTTTTTGGCTCTGGAGCGGTCCTGGGAAACAACAAGTAAACATTAGGTTAAGTGCAGGATGCAGTAAACACAAACACATTTGCATAAATATTGCACACACTGATAATAGGCAGCAGTAAATCAGCTGCTGTGTGGTTTGAACCGTCTCAGTCACTGTGGTTGGAGCCCTGGAGGCTCTGTGGTTCTGACTGTGGGGACATAACACACACCCACTAAATGACCACCCACAACCACAGTGTACTCTGTCATGACACCGCCACATTCGTGAGCCGTGGATTTCTGTTTGCATGGAAAGTTTTTCCCTGAATGTCCCGCATGTTAAGCTGCTGCAGAGAGCTGGCTCCAAGTTCACAGATCTGAGAGTCAAGTCAGGAGGTCCTCTCACTGACCAGCTCTGGTCCGTCTGTGGGACATGGAAAACGTTCAGCTGCATTTCTGGCAGTGCCGGAAGTCAGTGGACTTCAGAGCTCCGGGTTACATTCCTGTAGTCACATGATGTGTTTCATAGAGGTTCAATTCCTCGTATTACTCCAGAAGGAGAAAATCTGCAGAAGTTTACAGGAAAGATGCTTTTCATTCAGCACATTTTTATAATGCATTTTGTGCCATCTCAGTCCAGTTCACTCAAATGTTTTCTTTTTCTGGGTGTTTAACACAAAGTTGTCTTTTCTGGAGATACGAGTGAAACTTTGGGATCAAAGTTTATCCCAACACCTCTTCCCTCTGTATATCACGTATCAAATAGCATCGAATATTGTCATGGTAACGGGGTGAGGCAGAAGGCCTGAAAGCTGTAACCCGGAAGGATCACGAAATTCAAGATGAGGGATGAATATGTTTTTTATTTTGACTGGTGACTTGAAGCAGGAGCGGAGCGTGTGGCAGAAGCACAAGCAGGAAGCAGCATCCACAGGTGAATGTAGACGTTCACTTCCTCCCACTCCCTTTAAGCAATCTACTTCTTGATCTGATTGATGAAGTAAAATATGTATATTTGATGTTTTATTACCTGATTGCTTGAAATAACCATTTCATTCATTCATTCATTCATTCATTCATTCAAAATGAACTTTCCTGATTTTGACAAACGACTGCAATGATACAAAGAATGGAATGTAACAGGATCTAACACCTTTCATGCTCACTGCTCATCTGGTTTTTATTAAAGTATATTTATTTCAATGAAAATTTCCAATTTTGTGTGCTTTGATATTAAAACACTGTACTGTGCCATAGTGACAGCTCTGGGTTATGATAGAATGTAAAGTCGTGTGTCTGCCACAGGATGAAGCAAACCACACATCAGAAGTGACTCAGAACAGAAAACACTGCAGGAGAAGGAAGCAATCAACCATCAAGGAAGAGAAACAAGAGAGAGGATGTGCCCCCGCCAGTCACCTGGCTCAGCCATCAAATCTGCTCCCGGCACCAGGAACCATGAGACTGCTTTCAACGGACCTCTCTGTAAATAACCCTCAATGAGCCTTTTATTCCTGGAAGGACCTTCTGGTGTCCAACCTCACAAAGGAAGACGACTGTCTCAGCCCCCCCCTTCACGCTTCTATTTGTCTGTGGAGGCTGCGTGACAGACAGTTCTCCACTGTTGTCCTATTAGTCCTGATGTCAGCCATGGAAAAACATGCTGGAACGGCTGTTTCTCATGAACAACTGAACGTTCACTTGAACCTCTTTCTGACCTGACAGTGTGGTTATACTGTCCTCCACTAGATGGGGTGTTATGGCTTTGCACAATGCTGTATGACTGTTATAAGAAGATGTTATGACTGGAATAACATTTATGACAACCTTTGTGTACAGTAATAGAAATCAGAGTGTTTCTTCTGAGTGTTGGAGCAGGCACTCTGGAGGCTTCGTTCAGAACAACCTCTCAATCTGAAAGTCTTTAGTGGTCATTCTGACATTTTTGAAGAATTTAAATTATTCCCACATTTATAATAAATCATCTTTCACCAGCTCCTCAGCCCGTCTGTCTCTGAGTAAAGCTCAGAGCGGTGCCATCAAACTCTCTCCTGGGACGAGCTCTGGTTTTGTAAGATCTGGTGTTGTTGTTGTTTTGTAAGTGGATGCAGGTTTGTCTAACCAGATCCTGGGTTCTTTGAGGTTCGTACGCATTCTTTAGATTTCCAGTCTGTCTCTTTAAGACTCTGTAGTGGGGGGATGGGGGGGGTCTGGTTGTGAGAATGAAAGTTCGGTCAACAACTGTTAGATGCTCCACTGTCTAAGAACGTAGTTCTAGAGTTTGTTCAATCCCAGTGTCTGCAAGTATGTGTGGGCAGTTCATCAGATGTACGTGTCAGCGTTCTCTGGTCACACTGTGGTTGGGATTCCAGGCCTTAATGCACATTCAGTTGATAGACAGTTCTTGGATTCCTGTGACCTCCCTGCAGTTCCTTTTTTCCTCATCAGTGGTTTTCCCAATTAGTGGTTTTGAAGCTGTCAGACTGAAGACAGGAGCCTATTAGCCACCACAATCAATCTGAAGAGCCGTATTCATTGCTAACACAAAGCTCTGTGAGAACTCTGATTCAGCCCAGCCCACAAAATCCCGCTCTGCACTGAGGCCTGGGTTTATGGACTTCGACATGCTGGTGCTCTCAAAATGAGGAACACATCAAATGAGTCATATGAGAAATGGATGAAACTGTCAAAGAAAAAATATTTTTACCACCAAAATAAATCACAATAAATGTGGTTTCAAAGTGTTGCACTGGAAGCAGCACCAGCATTGCTTTACACAGGCCTTAATCACAAAATGTACCTCAGATGCTCCAATATTTGGATCATTTTATGCAGTAAACAGATGTCAAAGAAGTCTTCAATTCTTCTATTGTGTTTTGATGACTGATATTTTCCATGAAGAGTTTTAACTTAGTCTGACTAACACAATAGAGAAAATAGAGAGAGGGTGAGGTTACATTATATGCTCAAAAAGTATTAGATTTAGGCAAATGACAGTATGTACGGAAGAGGATAAGCACCACAGAGAAAAAAAATATTGACTTTAAACTCAGAATTCTGAGATTAAAGTCAGAATTTTTTTTCCTCTGTTGTCCTAATCCTCTTTCGTTAATATGACACTATTAATAAATAATATTTTGGAATGTATAACAATTGAAATAATCTGTGAATAGAAAAAGTTGTAGAATATCCTGTGTGTACTGATTAGCAGGGTCATGTATGGATTTAGAATAGGCTTATATAAACTAAATCATAAAAGGTTTGCTGTAGTTAACAAGAAAACTGTATTAATTTGTGCAGGTTTCAAAACAGACATACAAAAACTAATGAATTGTTGAAACCATGCACAGCATAACTTGTATTAAACCAAACTGAATCCCTCAACATGGTACAGGACAGTAATAGACATTTATTGTGTCATTTTTTCCCCTTTTGTTTATTTAGTTGTTAAAATGTAGTTTATGGATCCTAAAATGATGAAAATATTAAAACAGCTAACATGCTTTCATTGTCACAGACAATAAAAAATCTATTTTTACAGTCATTAAAGTATCAAACCAACATTTTGTTTTCAACAGAAACATTTGATTGCTGTTTAAAAATTGCTCAGCACTCAGCATTTTGTGAGTCTCTGTCTTTATTGGGTGACAAATCCTCGTAACTTTCAGCTACTCTTGTGGTGACTGACTGCAGGTTGTCATACCTGCAAAATGGGTTTTTATTAGAAGGAACTGGTTTTTTTTTTAGCTGCGACAGACTGGTGACCTGTCCAGGGTAAACCCAGCCGGGTTAGGCTGCTGATGGGCACCCCCGCAACCCCAAAAGGGACAAAGCGGCTAAGGAAAATTAATGAAAGCAACTGTTTGAACTGTTTTTAAATCTGTCCGCCGAAATCCTGCTGCAGTGTTGTCTTTGATTGAATCCATGAATCAACACACATATGAATATTATCAGATCTAGCGTCGCAGCCATCAACGTAATGATCCCCCCTGCACCAGACAAACGAAATGTTCTGGGCCGGGCAGAACCACCCTCGAGTCGGGCTCTGCTGCTGCCGCTAAAGCTTCACTGCTACAAATAGTGCTAGCGTTAGCAACCAGAAACCTGTCAACTCGTTTCTCGGTTTACTCCAAACTAGAACAAAGAGAGCAATAGAAGAGAAGGAGGTAAAAAAACAAAGGGTCAAATAATTCCAGGGACAAACAGCAGACAGAACTCCCCACAGCGGCTGAGCTCTGCTAGTGACACGAGGAGTGGGAGTGAAGCCAGAGGCCACGCCTTCTTTTGCATCTGATTTGCACTAGCAGCTACCTTAAATGGAAGCTTTTTTACTAAAGATCATTGAAACTTGGCGCTTTAGTGTGATGTCACGTTTGGGGGCAGTCCTTGGCACGGACACCTGCCCATGCCTGGATCCGGCCTTAAGCGCTGCTCCAATATATTTCCAGAGCAGCCGTTGAGAACATTCATCTAAAATGATATAATTACACGGCGGGCCTCATGCAGCCAGCAGGCCTGGGCTTTGACACATGTTCTATTCCATGCTGTTGTTTGGTTACACGTCTACGTTTCTTTAAAGCTCTTTCTGTATTTTGGGGGTTTTGCTCTTGGTCTGAGTTCATCCCATACATGCAGGTTGTCCTTGGCTCAGAGCATTACTCCCAATGAATTTAGACTTATTTCACTGACATTTTTTTGGGTAACACTTTATAATAAGTTTCCATGACAAGCTTTATTAACACATTAACAAACATTATTAATGTGCTTATAGGATGTTTATAAGACATTTATAAGCATAATAAGACAAATACAGTTTATTAACATACTTAGTAAGATTTATTATCATCTAAAATGAGAGCATTGTTTATGAAGGCTATATTAATAAACTGTTAACAAGCTTAACAAATGTGTTAACAATCTTTGTCAACGTTACATTTAGTGATTTGCAGCACCTCATCTAAAGTGTTACCTTTTTTTGTATTGCGTTGTGGTTAGCACTCTCACCTTGTAGCAAAAAGATCCTGGTTTGAATCCCGACTGGGACACTTGTGTGTGGAGTTAGCATGTTCTCTCTGTATGTGTGGCTCCAGCTTCAGACCAGAAACATACTTTACAGGTCAATGGGTATCTCTAAATTGCCCCTAGGTGTGAGTCCATGTGATTGTGTTGCCCTGTAACAAACTGGTGACCTGTCCAGGGTGTGCTCTGCCTTCATCCAACAGTGGCTGGGTCATTGGGTCACTGGACGGTGAACTCCTGACCCTCCTCGGTTTGCTTGTATAACTGGAGCAAACCTGTTTCATTTCATACTTGATAGAATTCATCTTTTCTTTCTGAGTCTGTTCTGGATTTTCTGCTCTTCTCTCAATTGCATTTGACAAAGCTGAAGGGTTTGGAAGTATTGTGGGTTCAGGAGACTCACCACACCCTGCATCTCTCTCTCTTTCTCTGTCTCCCTGTTTTCCTGGGGAAATGGGATTGTTTAAAGGGGGCAGATAAGCTGAGTGGACGAGGTGAGTGAAGCTTTTTGTTCAGCATGTGATGCAGACGGCTCCTTTCCTGACTGCAACCATCAAACATGGGGGTGTGTGTGTGTGTGTGTGGGGGGGTGACAGGTCAAGGTGAGCTTTTTTTCTTCATATTTGCCCCTGATTTTGTTGCCTTTCCTCTGGACAGACGATATCGGAGCTGACTGTTATGACTGACTGAAGGCCGGCAGATAATCCACAGACTTACACTGATACACTTTATCCTCAGGGAGGAGGATGATTCCACAGCATATTTGACCTCCTAACGTGCTTTATCTCTGTGATTCTTTCTCCTCATCATTCATGTCACCTTCTCTTAACTCCTCTCCTGCTCATTATTGTTCTTTAAAGTCCAGGAAGTCTGTTGGAAAGTTGAATTTCGTCTCAGACCAAAAGGACTTCCTTCCCCAATAATAATGACCAGATTCCATTTACTCAGCGGCTCTGAACGAGCAGCATGTGAGTGGACGTTTCAGTGTCATACAGAACTGCTCCCTGTAGAGAAGATAGAATGTTTAACCTAATCAAAATGTTAAAAGAGAGATTTTTGAGTAAAAATCCCAAGCAAACACTACTGCAGGAGGGCAGTGGTGGGGATCAGTTAGCAGGAAGGAAGACAAGCTAAAGTTACCAGGTTTGGCATCTATGTCACTGAGAGAGAAGAGCTTTCACAGCTAAACAGATCCAACCATCAGAGGAAACAGGTTCTGGTGTGAATGTGTCACTCTTCCTCTGTAAGAGAAGAGGTGTGAAGGATGGGGGAACCGAAGGTGTTCCCAGAACTCGTGTCCTGGGTCTTCGCCTGAGCCTCCGCCCAGTGGGACATGCCCGGAACACCTCTCCAGGGAGGCGTCCAGGAGGCATCCAGACCAGATGCCCGGGACACCTCAACTGGCTCCTCGTAATATGAAGGAGAAGCGGCTCTACTCCAAGAGCTCTCTAGGTGACTGACCTTCTCCTCCTATTTCTAAGGTAAAATGAGAGCTTTGCTTTCTGGTTCTGCTCTCTTTTCACCACAAAAGATCACCATAGCAACCTCATATCGACAGACGCCGCTCCCTTCCGCCTGTCGATCTGTCTGATCTTCCCTCACTTGTGAACGAGAACAAAACTCCGGTCCAGAACCATAGCCCTCATCCCAGGTGCTTCACACTATGCTGCAAACTTCCCGTACTCCCAGAGTTCCCTGTAAAGCACACCTTATTCTTACACGTGGTAAGTACCACAAAAAAACACATTAACACCACATGTAAATACCCAGTAGGTGCCACATAAGTATGAACCATATAATACCATATAAATACACAACAAGTAGCATGTAAGTACTGAGTAGATACAAAAAAACTCCATGTAAAAACCACTTTGATACTCTGCAAGTACTCCACTGTAAGAAGAATAGTTTCTGTGTTGACAAGTGTTAGTTTGAAACTTGTTCCTAGAAACAACAGAAAATCAAAATTTGTTTATTTCAAGAGAAACCCAGATGTAACCAAACAGATTTATGATAGGGAGATATATTCAGCGGCTTCTTTTGTCCCAAAATGTAAAACTAAAACTGATATCTAAACTTTTTTTAGGGATGTCCCGATCCGATCACATGATCAAAAATCGGGCCCGATCACATGGATGAGGACTCGATTGAAATCAGACTCTTTCCCCCGATTAGTATCAGATATTTAGAGTATTCTTATTAGAATCAGCGCTTTATGTTTCAATCTTATTGTTCCAGATAAATCCTCCACTAGATGTTGCATGTCATGAACAGATCACAAGATGTTATTGCTGGAAAACACAGCAGAAAACAACAACAGTAAAAGCAGGAGAGTAACAAACAATTCAGTAGAGCTAGCTGCTCACAGATTCAGATTTCTGGGATCAATAACTCTTTTGAAAACGCTTTAAACTGACAGGAAGTGTCTATATTGGTTTGTCCTATCACAAACAACAACCTATTAAGGCATTTCAAAAGATTAAGAGTTTTGTTTATGTTTAATGTTGTGCTCTTCATTCTACAGACAGACGACTTAACAGCAGCTGCTAACTGTGCTAAGCTAAATGCTAGCTCCGTGATTTAACTCCTTAGGACCCGAGGTGTTCTTTGATGTGCCTGTTTTATTTCTCTGACAGAAAAGTAACAGTTAAGGAAATTAACTACTGTGAGTTAAGAGGTTAAAAAAACCAATCACTTAATCTTTAAAAAATACAATAAACAAAATAAAGACTAATAAATGAAAATTAATAATGATATGAGCGAGTAATGAACACTCATCACATTCATGCTAAAACAGTCATAATTTATTATTAAGAATTATAAATGAGGGCAGGAATCACATTTGGTCTTGAATGTTCAATAACTCTAAAGATATTAAAGCTAAAGTCACTAAACTTTCTCACATGACTAATTATCACTTATTGAACAAGAAAATATGATTTTTTTTTTTTAGTTTATTAAACCTATTTCACAGAAGTGTTCTATTAAAATTTTTAATGATAAAAGAAGGTTAATGAAATATAAATAAGGGACAATACAAATCTGTTCAATTTGTTCATGTTTTAAATATGTTACAAAGGTATCGGATCGGGAATCGGTATCGGCAAATACACAAAATCCAAAGACTCGGAATCAGATCGGGACCAAAAAAACTTATTCGGGACATCCCTACTTTTTTTTTAATCACAAAGATAGCAGGTTTATTTATTAAAAGGACAATCAATTCTACTCTAGATTCACCTTCTACCCACAAACAAAAAACTGAACTTCTAGCATTGTTTCTCTTTGATAGCTATACCACACACAGACATCATTGTCTGGCCCAATCAGGATTCTTCCCTTCTCCCTTCCTCTCCAACCAGAGGGGTCCAAAGTCCACCATCGGAGGCTAAACCTCGTCGTGCTGAGAAGCGTTTTCTTCACGTGGATGAGCTCTGAACCACATTTAAATATAAGTAATGACTTTTTGTTGTAGCGTGATCTTTTTAAAGTGATAAAACATCTGTTGTTATGTTTATTCAAGCACTGGAAGATCGGCACTAAAGCTAGCCGGTCGGCGTCTGAAACATTTGACACTGTTTTACATAACCCTCCGTTTGGAGGGTTAAATGAAGGGAGGAATTGAGATTGGAGCTTTTTGTTCTTCTTTCTAGCTTAAATAATACTCGATTCCCTTCAGTTGTACGTCAGAAACAGAAGAATTCCCCAGAGTTCACTAACTTTCTGTGTACTCAGGAAGGATGATGTCATTTGCTAGAGAAAATGTCCGATTACCAAACTTTTCCCGAAAGTGATGGGCCTCCAAAGATCAGAGCCAACTGAAATATATGTGAACAAACAGTGCTCAAGATACCAGCAGAACACACACAGTGATTCACCCATGCTGGCTTCTGGCTGGACTGAAGCTTCTGGCTGGACTGAAGCTTCTGGCTGGACTGAAGCTTCTGGCTGGACTGAAGCTTCTGGCTGGACTGAAGCTTCTGGCTGGACTGAAGCCTGCTCTCAGATCACATCACCTGCTTACCAGCACGCATGTGTCATCCTTGAGATTGATTTGTGGTTGTTTTGGTTATATCGTGTATTTTCCCTCCGTCTACAGCTGATGGCCACCCATCTGTATCAAATGTCTTCATCTTAGCTTCCCTTTCCATCACACGGCCTGTCTTTATCCAAACCGGAATGTGTGATATGTGGGTCAGCAGACGGGCTGTGGGATGTTCCTGCTGAGCTCAGGGGCAGAGGTGGTGTTGAAAAATAACCCCTCTGCCATCTCCACTTATGCAACCTTCATCACCTTCCTTTCAGGACATCTCACACTGAACCCACGTATATGACCTTTGACCCCTGACCCAGCAGTGAGACTTGGATCAAAAACTCCTAAAAGGACGTGATGCCTTTTCTCTTGTTCACCTTGCAACAGGAGCTGTGAAGGACCACAGTACCTGGTGGGTAAGAGAATTAATATTTAGGTCAAAAGTCATAGAAACGGTTTGATAAACTCTGGATTTCAAGCTTTTCCTTTTATTGAACTTACAGCATTTCTTATTGGAGAGTTTATGTTGTGTCACCAATCTCAAAGCTAGATGCACTGCTGGGAAGCTGTAGGATCTTTCTGAGTATACAAACATGTTCACTTCCAATTATAAAGAACTTTTAGGATTATGGAGGTAAGAAAAAAATCGCCAAGAGGCTCATACCAAGGGATTTTCAAAATTGAAAGCGGATATGTCTTTATTTCCAGGAAGGTCGTGAGAGGAAGGGCTGAAGAAAGAGGAATATAAGGTCAGGAGGAGGAGGATGCTAATGGGGAGCATGTGAACATTACGCAAGTCCTTGTTGTTGGTTTGCTGGACAGCAAAAAAAAAAAACAGAAAAAGGGAGACATACTTTAAGGTTCAGACACTGCAAATGTTACCATGTAGGCCTTGCAGTCCCAAACTGAGAGGAGAAGAAAGCAAAGTCCTTCCTGAGTTTGGCAGCAGTGGAACTGAAGAAGTAGAAGGGGCAGAGTGCAGCTGAGCAGCTCAACATGTGTTTTTGATATATTATCACTCACCTCGAAAACACACATCACATATTTCACCCGTACATAGACAGAGGGAGATAGTGTTCCATGTGGGTGTGTGCACACAAAGAAGGAGAAAACTGCTTCAGAGCCATCGTGTTAGGAAGAGTAACTGCACTTCTGTGTTGATTCACTCACAAAGATGGAGCTTTGAAAAATGAGCACAGCCTAAGAACAACCATGTTATAGATGTGCAATGCTTTTGCATAAGAGTCGTCTTTCTCTGTTTGATTGAGCATAGAACAACAGATTTTCATTCATATTTGGCTTCACGCCCATGAAAGTCGTGCATGAATTGTTGGTCCTTTTTGTAGCAATTTTACTCAAGTCAAGATCTGAGATGGAAACATAAGAAAATAAGATGCAAACATTTAGTCCTGAAAGGTCTTCTGACATCTCACATCAGTGTTCACATAGACTTCATACACAGTTTCTAAAAAAATCACAGCATTTATTCAAGTTCATTCAAGAGCAAAGATCGCTTCAGGTGAGCTTTCACACTGCTCCGACAGGGCGGACTATACCTGACTACCTACCACAAACTGGTGCAGATCAAACAGGCCAGCTGTAGAGGGCATTTAATTTCTACCGTTGACTGCATAAGAGAACTGGACTAAGTTGCCCCTCCCCCATTGTGTTCCAAACAGGAAGTAACCACTGGTCCCAAACAGCTGAAATCCCGTAGACGTCTATAAAGAAATAAGCAGCTATCATCAGTCATTCTGTGTGTTAGAATAACCATTCCTGCTCCGATACTTTTTTAATCATGTTCTTGTTACTAACATTGTTTTTATATATTTATATACAGTCAATTTTAAACTTGTCCTATCAACAGTTGAGCAGACAGATAAAAGCTGAATTCCTTTTGTGTTGGAGACATTTTAAACATTATAAACATGCCGTGAAGGCACAGAAGTGGGATGTTATCTTCTCTTCTCCGGCCTCTACATCTGCATCTGGGTTAGCTAGATACTGTGACGTATGAAAACTTCAGGAAATCAAACAGAGTTTTTCTCTGGCATTTTGATTGACAGAAACTTAAAAGGAGAATTGCTCGGAAATGCAAACATGAAATGATTTCTTATGACATTTTTTCTCTTTCAGAAGAAAAATGCCTCACATACATGTTAAAAACTCAAAAACAGGATTTTCATTGGAGGGACTTTAAGCAACAGGTGTTGGTGATAGTGGTCAGATGTTTCTTTAGAGAACACCTATTGTCCAACCAGTTGATCCAGGTCTCCCAATAAAGACCACTTCCATGTTTAGACCACAAACTTCATCCAACATTTTCCCTATACTTTCCAAATAACTTATGCTTGAAGCAGGAAGTCAATGGAAACATCCTATTGAGATGGGTTTGACATGAGGAACAGAGGCTTGAATCCGTAGTACTCCAGCTCATGACACATTAGATCTTCTCTTACTTTAACTAGAATGTTACTTTGGACGTAGAAAGCCACACCTCCACCTTATAAACTTCTATCTTTTCTCTACAAATTGTATTCAGGTATTTTTAGCTCATCATGATTTTTATATGAATCATCCAAGTGAGTTTCTGACAACGCAAAAATGAGTCAATCATTTTTCTCTAACTGATCTTGGACTTCATGAACCTTATTTCTCAAACTGCATATGTTTAAGTGAGCTACTTTAAAGTCCGCTGTTGAGGCACTTTCCAGTACCTCCCCAAGAAGGCCAGGTACTCTGAACCCCTGTTTGGCTCGTTAACCAAAACCACAGTCACGGACCTGCCCCCCACCCAAAGCCAAACCCTCTCATCCACCAATGACAACTCCAACACTTGGAAGCTGAGCTGGGGGCTTATGAGTAAGCCCATCGCCTCTCACCATAGACTACTCCACAGTTGTAGAGAGTACAAGCTCTCTCGAGGTCGTGGGAGGAGCACCAGGCACTCGCCTACAAGCCCTTACACTGGCGACGTAACAGAATCTTTTGCCTTGTTTTCACTGAGCGGTCCAGACTGGACTGGACTGGACTTTTGAGCGTTTTCATCACAAAATCGGCCTGTTAAGCAGAACCGACTAGTACCATTTCTGGACCCGCGTTGGTTGTTGGTCAGTACAAAAATGGAATGGACCCATGGGGGCGGAGCTTCTTTGATGGTCCAACACTCAATGGAAACGCCCACTTGAAATGGTGGGACCATTCTAAACTGGCCAAGAGGGAACTGCTCTGGTCGGGACCGCTCAGTTGAAACGAGGCGTTAGATTTTACTTCTCATTAGGGGTTCCAAAATTCTCTTTTTCTGACTCGTCACCCAGGAACTGTCTGCAATGGGAGACCCTACTAGGGCAGAAGCCCCCGGCAACAACACTCCTGAGATCACTCGAGCACTCAAACCCTTCCACCACGTTAAGGTGGCTGTTCAAGGATGGGATTTAGGATGGGTTAGATAAACATAAAGGACCAAGACCCAAAGCTCGCTTAAAATAGAAATCAAAATGATGTTCTGTGCCTTTCCTATAAAGTGCAACTCTAAACAGACTTATCTCAATATTGTGAGAAAATAAAATCAAAATTATGTAAAAATGTAGAAAAAAATAATAAAATCCTGAACCTCTTTCAACCTCTGCCAATCAGACCTTCTTATTTTCAACTGAAATTGACGTTAAAGTAAGATCGTTATTAGATTTCCAAATAGTGGACATAACTGGCACACCATCTGGACATCCAGAATTGGTCTTAAAAGGATGACAGAATAGAGACTGGATCTGCACGTCTTATGACATGGTGTGATTAGTGGGATGATTAGACGATGAAGAAATGGTTCTTCCAGGATCTCCGTTCTGACCCATACGTCTTTCCAATTACTATGAAACTGTCAGCAGACTCTCAGACAGATCCGACCATTTTTAAACAGATTTTAATATTTGAAGCAAATAGTAGGTCTGTTAATCACCTGGTATTAGCCTGATACTCATTGTTTACCTCCATGATTTAAATCTTTGAATTGTAGTTACTTGGTGTACAGCACTTTGTGTTATCATGTAAGGAAATTGCCATATTGATAAAGACTGATTTGATTTGATCAGGATTTAAGTCAAACAGTTTAAAATGAGAAAAACTGTTGGACTTTATAAATGTTGTAGCAGAACCAGCAACTTGTCCACTTGACAACACTTGATCTCCATCTCCTCTCATAGAAGCCCATCATCACTTTAGAGCAGCTCTCATCAGGGACTTCTCAGAAACCGGAGAGCTGTGTTTCTCTTTCCTGCTCTTTCTCTTCTACCCTGCTCCTCCTCCCATTATACACTCTGACTCAGAATTTAGTTCAGGTGAGAGGGTTCCATTAGCTCATAATCAGTGAAGACTTTTTTGAATGCTGTTGATTTAAAGAAAAATTGTGTGAAGCTGATGAACTTTAATGGATGTCACAGTGTTGTGTTCCCCATCAGCTGCACTTAGAACAAACATGAGAGTGCAGTGAAAGGAAATGGGGAGTAGTATCGATCTCCCAACCATTAAAAATTACTTTGACTGCATCATGTTCTGCAGGAGCGGATGCCTGGCTCTGAGGAGCAGCTCTGGTTGCTGGGTGGAGAACTGCTGACGACTGAACACGGACACCATCTTCAATCCGGACTGATTGAAAGATAAGAAAACACTCAACTGTCTCATTGTAAGAAGAGGCAGATGTAACAAGCAGGCTACATGTATGTCCATTAAACAACAAGCTCTCATGCTTTCAGAGGAATGTGCCGCTGTCAGCCCCTCCTACTATAATGAGGCCATAAACAGAGGGATTAGCAGACCCAATTAAGAGGAAACCTCAGTCTCTGTCCCCACATTCTCCAGCTGCACTGTGGTAACATGGAAACTGGAGACTGGAAACAATTAATGTGGAAACAGTTTAAGCCCAGAGGTTTGGTGTGTCTTCAATGGGATGTGTAAATGCACAAAGGAGTTCTGAGTGCTGTTTGTTATATGGAAACTCCTCAAGTGACCAGGAATGCACTGGAACAGATCACACTTTCATTTTTGTCTTGGGTTAGCTTTAAATTATCATTTAAAATATCTTGTTTGGAGCATCCAAGCTGAATAGTGTTCATGAGTCGTTGCTTGTGTGGATGACTTGGCCTGTTAGGAATTGAGATATCTGAAAAACCTAACACAACCTCTTGCTTTATAGGTTCATCAGCTCAAAGACCTCAGGTGAAGTTTTAGGGTCTAAAAGGGTCTTTTTTTTAAATTTATTTTTTATTCAAGACTATTCATATAGATTCTCATTGAATCATCAGAACTATGACTGAACACATGTGGAGCAGTATACTTAACCCAAAAAAAGGTGAAATAACTGAAGTCATGTTTGATATATTAGCGTCTTCAAAATAGCCGTTCTGATTACTGCTTTGTCCACTCTCAGCATTCTCTTGATAAGCTCCAGAGGTAGTCTCCTGAAATAGGTTTCCAACAAGTCCAGCTCACCCCAAAACATCTGAATGGGGTTCAGGTCCAGCTGACTGTGGAGGCCAGGTCATCTGCTGCAGCATTCCATCACCCCCCCTCTTGGTCAAAGAGCCCTTACAGCCTTCAGAGAGAATCTACAGAGTGAGTCATGGAAATAAAGAAACGTACTGAATGAGAAGGTGTGTCCAACGTTTGGCCTGTACTGTTTATTAAGGTATTGCATTTCGTCTTGGTGTATGGTGTCTTTTAGGACTTAATAATGGGATTCCTGACATTTCTAAAGTTAAATATCTATTTTGAAAGCCATTTTTTTGCTTATCATAAATATATTTCAAATGTATCAGTTAAGATTTAATGTTTTTTTTCTCCCAGTTGATTCTTTTTTTTATAAGACTGAAATGTGTAAAACTGCATAAAAGAAGTGTTGCTGTATACAAACATTTTCTTGGGAGAGCCGCATAGCTGTTTCTTCTCTGATGTGGAGTGGCGGTCGGTTTGTAGGCTAACAAAAAAAGTGTAAAAATCACAGGATGAGTCTAAACTCAGACATTCAAAGATTTCCATAAAACCAGACATAACCGGATAGGAGCACAGACTGCAGAAGAGTGGAGTAAAAAGTCATGGGGAGAAGGACCAGATCTGACCCATGGGGGGATTCCTGCCGTATAATAGAAAGAAATGATCTGTAGGAGGCATCTCAGAAAAACATCAACATGAGGAGAACAACTGCAGAGAGACTTGTTTGGTTCTATCCTCACAAACTTGTAGTAAAAGGATTTACTACGAGTCAGCCACACTGGAGCTTAGTGGACATTTAGCACAGGTGAGCTGATTTATGGTAGCTGTAAGAGACGGGATGTGGTGCTAAGATATGGAAATCATCAAAGTCAGCAGTCCTAATGCCAATCACAGTCATTTTTCACATCTGCAGATGTTTTCTAAATGGTGCTTCTGTGCACACTAAGAGTCCTACAATCAAACACAAACTCTCTCTTTGGATCTTGGCTGACACTAGTTGAGTTTCAGGTGACTGACTGTCCATTTCCCAGTGTAGAGGCCCACATCTGTCGCTCTGTTTCTGCCTGTAGGTGAAGCCGCAGGAGCTAAACCGCTAGAGATATCTGTCTGAGTGTGAATGACGGATTGTGGATTTGTGGCCACAGCTGCACCAAGCAGGCAAGAGAAACAGGACGCTGCCCAGCTGGACCCCGAGCGCCGTTCTGGACACAGACTCTGAAGTGTCAGCTTCAGCTGTCAGAGCATGGAAGCAGATACATGCCACTCTGTCTCCACTTCCACCCTGCGCTCCCTGAAAGCAGACGGTTTCAGAATAGATGCCCTTTCAGTCACTGTAGCGGGAAGTCAGCGGCTACATATTAAAACAAATTACTTTATGACATGAAGTCAAACAGAGATAATAAGAACAGGACCATAGAAGGAACATGTATGACTAAAGAAATAGAAGCGAGATGAAAACTGAGCCAAGATCTCCCTTTTTCTATTTGACACACATTTTTATTAACATGTGCTGATAAATGATTCAAATTAGAAATACATTTCACTTCTGATTTTTATACTTATGGCACGAGAAAATACACTTTTGACCAGAAATCTACACCAATGAGTAGATCAACATTGTTGCAATTTCAAAATGCAACTGAAGAAACAAAACAGCAGTTGTAGAATTAAAAAAGAAACACATGAAAACCACCTCACTTCATCAACAAAACCATCAGGAAAAAAGTGAAACATCATTAAAACTCAGTAAAAAGGATATTGTCAGGAACAGACTCAAAAATAATCATGACGCTTCCGTTCACTGTATAATTTGGATGTGTATCCTTTTAAATGGACTTAATTTTCCCTAACTTTACATAGAACAACATATCTAAATCACTGGAAAATAAAGATATGTTTGGAAGATTTCCAGTGTAACAATAAGAGACATCTGTTATGTTCTGTGTTTGGTTTGGTTTGGTTTCTCCTTCTCTTTCTGTGCAGGCAGTCTGTGGGTCCTCCCTGTGATCTGCAGGTGACACACCTGTCTGCACTTACCTGGTTATCCTGCTCCCTATTTAAGTTGACTGCTTTCTTCCCTCGGTGTTGGTTCGTCTTGGATGTTTTCCCATGTGCTCTTGGGCTTTTCTAGTTTATGTATTTTTACAGCTCCTTTAGTTTTCCCTCTGTTGAGGTGATTTTTTTGTTATTAAAGACTTGTTTTTTGTTAACCTGAATCTTTGGTCTCTGACTCCTGATCTGTGACATTATCTTGCTATTAGTGATGTGAAATCTATCTTATCCTTTGGTGTGCAACTCAGAGAAAGTGCGGGTCCAGGTATACCAATTATCAAAGTCAACCAGAAACAAAATAGTAAAGTAACAACTCCAAAAATTCTTCAGATCAGGGCAAAGAGAGAACACATAAGATGACATGGCGAGCCCGAGCTCTTGTCCTCTACCTCTGGGTTGAAATCAGAAAGTCTGGATTTTGAATTATGTGATTGATGGCTAACTGAATAAGTCCAATGTGAGCAGAGGAGGTAGTAATCCAAACTCTATCAGAGGCATCGTTTGAAATTTAGAACAAAAATGAAGGAGAGAAGTGTTTCAGTGCAGAGTATTAGATTATGAAATGATCCTGAGAAATCAATAAAAGTCTAGTTCAATTACTACATTTAAAAAAATTATGAAAAAACAAATGCTTATGTTATATGAATCATAAAGTCATTGGGAATGGATAAAATAAATAAAAAAAATCAGAGGAACTTGCTTAATTTGGTTTATTGTATGTTATTTATTTATATATTATTGTTTTTGTTCTATTTGTTTCTTTTTTGTTTGTTTTTTTTTCTTTTTTTACTTTTCTACTTTTGTTGCTCTTTGCCAGTCAGTTGACATAATATTGTAAAAGAGATAGATCTGATTGAAAGGATTGATTGATTAATTGATTGATTTGGTTGAAGGGGGCAGAAACAATAAGTTTTCTTCTTTCTGTCCCTTTTCATTTTCACCAAGGACAAGAGCGTTAAGAAAGTCTTTATGTGTTCTTTGAAAATGAAATAAAACTAAATTAAATCTTCTCAAAGGTTGTCCCTCAAACATTTCTCCAATTCCCCCTCCCACACATTCTTCATTTTGGATTTCAGTCAACAGTCAATAGATCAGAACAACTTCATATATCTTTGAGATTTCACCTCCTCTCAGCAGGAGAGCAAAGATCTCAAGGCTGCTTTTTTAGGGCAGCGGGAAAATTAGCTATTAATTAACTATTTAACATTTATAGCAGACATTTATAGCGGGCAACCATGAAATATATCGTACATGCATTAAAAACCCTGAACATCAACCACGAGTCTTAAGCTCAGAGAGTTGGACAGAAATAATCAGACAGTGGATGTTTGACAGGCGGGTCGCATCATGGACTACTGAGAGATGGGGCTGCCCTCACTGCACCCTCTGGTTTACCTTTCCCCCCACAGCTCTGTGTCACCTGTTTCAGCTGTGACTCTCACAAAAACTCTCCTGCAGCTGATCTCAACTTCTCTCAATAGAGGTCAGATTCAGGCTTCTGGTGTTTATCTTTTGAACCCCGCCATCTTTCAGAAGAAATCATGACAGTATCAGTATAAAAAAACCTGCCATTTCTCATTGACCACGCTGCTGAATCAAATAAATCACAAGGAATGCTGGGAAATGAGCAACAAAACATAACAAGTAGGCTGCGTGGAGAGGGAATTGCCGATGCACTGCAGATGTTTGTAATCTCAGCTTCAGAAGGAAACCAGATGTTGAGATGGGAGGAGGAGGGAGGCAGCGAGGGGAGGTGAAGGAGCAAGATAGCAGAAGACAGATGAGAGAGAGGAACAACAACACCAAACCTCTGGGTGCTCTGTTTTAAATCTCACATTTCTGTAGAAGGACAAGGAGATTGTAAATCTGCATGTTTCTGTCTTTCATAAAGCTGAAACCCGACAACACCAAATGTGAGAGTCTTTGAAGAGTTGAAGTTTTATCTCGAGGTTTACTTGTATTCTTACTGTCTAAACTTTTGTTTGCAACATACTAAGCCTTCCTCATGGGTTCGACCCACAGTTGTTGCAGGCTTTTGTATTGTCTGGGCCTGCAGTGAGGAGCAGCTGCCTCTTATGGGGAATGCAGGTGTGTCTTGTAGTTTCCTTGAGGCTTGTATTCCATAGATAGTAATATTATGGACGAATGTATCGTCACCCAAATGTGATGACCAGCTCCAGTGACATGAAGCCAAGTTTGTCACCATTTGCAGGCGGCACCATTTGGAGGGGGCCTCCGAGGGGGCGTGGCTTTTGGAGCTGAGCAGAGCTGCTCCTTCACGGGCGTATACACCCCCCCCCTCCTTTTGAAATGGATGTCAACTCAGACAAGGATGTTTCGTGGACCGAACTTCCACTGATTTCCAATCCTTTCCAACTGCGGTCAAATGAGCCGCCGTTCACATTTCGGTGGTCACATCAAGAAGCTCCGTGGAGTCTGGTGGAGATTTTCCAGCGTTCTCAGGACTGCTACCGTAAGTATTGGATGAAACTCACACCAAAAATCCAGTGACGGCTGATTGGACCACAGAAATGTGAACGGCGGCTCATTTGACTGCAGTCAATGTGAAGAGCATCTTCTCTCTTCTCCAGAACCTGAACTAGACACGCTAGCCGGACCAGATGAGGGTTTAGTGCATGTGCAGCAGAAAGAAGATGATTGATGAAAAACAGAGTCTGTCCAAGACTGTTGGATTGATTTAAAAGGAGAAATAAAAACTAAATGATTTCTTATTAATGATGTATAACTAACTATAACTAATCAAAATGAGTTATTTCAAAATGGTAACCCTTTGTATGACTTAATACCCAATAAGAAGCCCTCAGGTTCAAAAAGGTTGGTGACCCCTGCCTTAAACCATATGCAGTTACTATGAAGGATGCTGAGCTTCTGGTTCAAGACTGACAACAATGGAAAACTGTATTCTATCATTCTATCTTTATCTGATGGTCAGTTCATAACTTGGATAACTTGTGATAAAGAAAAAAAAGTCATGAAAAAAGATGCTATATTTAGGTAGTCATCAGTGTGTGAATGGGAATGTAATGCTGCAAAGCCTTATAGGCTTTCTAAAAGGTTTCAGTGAAGGCTCACATCATCTTGTTTACAAAGTCAAAATATTATCAGAGGTGTGATTTGAGATGAAGATCAAAAAGATGCAGTAAACATCATGTGGGTGTCTGACTGGAGAAGCCTGCTAATGTTTGCCAATGTCTGTACTACTTTCAGGAATAACCTGCATATAAGTGTGTCAGTCTGTGACAGAGAAGCATTTGTTGAAATGCAAAGGTATTAACTGCAGAGCACACCACATGACAGGATCAGAATAGCATGTCCCTACATAGCAGAGAAATATGTCTGCTTGTTCACAGGCACTCCATCTGTTCAGCACGTGAAGGCACAGGAGACATCACTGCCATTGTCTCTCAAAGAAGCTATAAACATCCACTGACACGTATTGTGCAGACTATCAAAGAAGACATTATGCTTCTACCGCCCAAGTCAACCAGCAAGCATATGGTGAAGATACTTAACACCACTGAGACACGCCTTTCTGAGTTTCTTTGGCAATCTCAGTGACCGTCTTCTGTTGAGGGGGGTCAGTATGTGGCAAAGGGGGTCTGACTGTCCCTTGTTGGTGTATTGATTCTGCTCAGAGCAGCTGCAGACATACAGTATAGACTGTGTGCTCAGGATTAATAAAGAGTTATGGTTAGGTCAGTTCCTGTTATTCAGACCCATTTATTGTGGCTGGTAAATCAGGTTATGAGTCATGGTTCAAACTAAAATAACAACAGTGGAACTTACTGTGAACTCCAGCCAGATTATCCTTTATCACCCGTTCTATTCAGGCTTTTTAGACAGAGTTTCTAGGCACAGTCGAGGGTCGGGGGGGATCCTTTTTGGGAACCTCAGGATTTCCATTCTGATCTTTGTAGATGATGTTGTCCTGTTGGCTTCATCGAGCCATTTCCTAATCTACCATCTTCTGGTCCTTTATCACTTGATCACACCCCCGTCTGCTGTTCAGTCCTGTGGACTGTCCGACTTTTGTTTTCTAACTGCAACAGAAAAAATTGCGCCTGATTGTACATTTAAAGAAAGTTAAATTAAAGAAAAAAATAACATTGATCCAAACTTGGAGCAGTGAATGGTGTGAGAAATCTAACATTTACTGTTTGAGTGGACTGAAATGTTCTAAAGAAAGTGAACACAGCAGTGTCTTGGTAGATACTATGAAGCTAAAAATAAAAACAATAATTTTTCACAAGAACCAGAAAAGTTTCTAATCAAGACAAGACTGTCAGAGCAGCTGAAGTTCAAGTATCCTATCTATGCAAATGCTCTAACTCATCGTACATGACATACAGGAAGTGTGCCCCATTTACCTTCAGAATCCTCTCACTTTCAAAGCAGTTAATCCACATATCCTCCCAAAAACTTCAAGGACTTCTAATACTACACCACGAGTATTGTTGACGTGGACGTCAGCTTATTTTCAAAATTCTGTTGCATTTGGTTCCAAATTTCACTGTAACCTTCTTTTTATTTTTAACTAGTTTGGAACAAACTTTAGTTTAATTCTTTGTCTTTTATTGAATCAATGTTTTCCATCATGGTATAAAATGAGAAAAAAACATGTATCTTATTGTGGGAATACTTGTTTAACTCCATTGAAGACGACCTGCAGAATCTTCAAACCCCTTTTTCAGTTTAAAACTTTTGGCTCTACAAAACAATAGAAGTCACAAAGACTCTGAACTTCCAGCTGTATCTCTCAACTTGCCGCACGAACTCCTTCCCTCCCGGAGACGTGACGTTCCATGCCCCAAAAGCCAAGTTCCACGATCTGGGTTGGGGCGCCACCCAAACTTTTAAACTATTCATCAGACTTTGGGCTCTTGAACACGTATTTTTATTTTTAAAACTCCTTATGGTTTTTAAGATGTTCAAGGTCAAAGTCTTCATGTCATCTTTAAATCAGTTCTCAGTTAGGAGTGAAAGCCTATGTGGTTGGGACCAGCTTTCTCTTGGGTGTCCCTCTCCTGGGCGGGGTCCTTGCCTCGCTCCACCTTGAATCTCTTGCGGCAGGGGCGGGCCATTGTCTGGAGCATGGTGGTGGGTCTCAATTGGGGGGCCCTGGCTCATAGCTGGCGGGAGAGGGGCTGCTCTTCTGGCTGGGATGGGGCCTCTGTGCTCCTGTGCCTTCCCATTCCCTGGCGTGGGGGCCCTCTGCGGCAGTCCCGTGTGTCCTGGTCTGGGTGTTTGACGGGACTGCCTGGCAGGCAGATTCCCTCTGTGGCCCTGCTGGGGGGTATTGGGGGCTCCTGGCTGCATGTATGCATAATTAATATAAACTAAAGTTTTGCATAAAATACAGTAAAATTTACAGTAAAAGACAGTAAAATCTGTCCAACTCCAGAGGCTCTCAGCTCGTATCTGTTTACTCAGCTGTTAGACAGGACAAGTAAAACAGAATAATTTGGCATTTAGCTAATACTTTAGCAAGCTATTGTGGCAACACGAGCGGTTGGGGCACCAAGGGGTATTGAACACACTAAAATGTATAAGCGCAGGATCACACAGGGCACAGATGCAGTTCTGGGAGTTTAAAATATATAATTCATTACAATTAAAATGTGCTCAGCCTTCCTGCACCTACCAGACTGGGTCAACAGGTGGGGAGGGATACCCAAAATAACAAAATCACCCCACACACGTGCACCACGCCATACAATAGTGAAGGGACAGGGGAATCCAACCCAGGGAGCACAGCACACGTAGGTCCACTCCACCACCTGGAACCCGGTTCTTGCAGGGGGCTGGCTCTAAAATAGATTAAAAGATAAAATAAAAATAATAAAATACACAATCACAAAAGGTTAAAAGTAGTTAAAATGCTGGTTGTCCTCAGAGTCCTGGGTGGTGGCTGACTTCTAGCCTCAGGGCAACTTTCAGCACTGCATGCTCCCGAACACTGCAGTGGTCCGTCTGAGGCGGTGCAATGATGCAGTCAGCACACCCAAGGTCCAGTGGAGGGAAGTGGCAGCCAGTCCCTTGTCCAGTGAGGAGCCAAGGTAGTCACACCCCCCCAAGCATCCTGCTGTCCACGCCAAGGCAGCTGGCCAATGGTGGAGTGAAGAGGGTACAGGCACTTGGGTCCACGCAGAGGCCAGTCCACAACCAGGGTATAAAAAGGAATTATAAAATAATAAAAATGACCAAAGCCACACAAGGCTTTGGTCATTTTGGTCATCCCTCCCCCCAGGTTAAGAGTCTGGGTGTCATCCTCGACAGCTCCCTTTCTTTCACCTCCCATGTTAATAACATCACCAGGTCTGCTTATTTTCATCTACGAAACATCCGTCGTCTCCGTCCATCCCTCAGTCCTCACTCTACAGCCGTCCTAGTCCACAGCCTCGTCACCTCCCGTTTAGATTATTGTAATTCTCTTCTTTTTGGTCTACCTCAAAAAACGCTCCATAAACTACAACTGGTCCAAAACTCTGCAGCTCGTCTTATTTCTCAGACACCCTCCTCCCATCACATCTCACCAGTTCTTCAGCAGCTCCACTGGCTGCCAGTGTCACACCGGATCATCTATAAAATCCTCCTCCTGACCTTCAAAGCTATTCCCAACCTCGCCCCACCTTACCTCTCGGACCTCCTTCAAGTAGCCACCCCTGCTCGCTCCCTTAGATCTTCCTCGTCCCTCCACCTAGTCGTCCCCCGTGCCCGCCTTGTCACCATAGGTAGTAGGGCTTTTAGCTGTTCCGCCCCCCAGCTCTGGAACTCTCTCCCGTCTAACCTACGCAACATGGACTCACTTCCTGATTTTATTTCCAATCTTAAAACTCATTTATTCAAACTATCTTATCCATCCTGATTTGTAATACATTATTTTATGCTGTATTTATCTGCTTTGTTGCTCTTTTAACTGTTCTTTTATTGTTTTTCCATACTCTTTTATTATTGTATGAAGCTGTTTGTTTTTTACTGTAAGGCGACCTTGAGTCCCTTGAAAGGCGCCCAACAAATAAAATGTATTATTATTATTATTATTAAGGCTACAAAGGCAAGACAGGCAAAAAAACAGGCTCACAGTCAGACCCGTCTGTGTCCTGACAGATCACATGCCCCTCTGATGCAGTGGAGAGGGGACCCTTGTGCCACAGGTCCACACACTGTTTCAGGTGCCCACTGACTGGGCCTGGAACCTGTAGCACAGGGTGGAATCCCCTCTTTTGAGTGCAGTGGCAACTGCCACTGCCTTTTATAGGCTCCACCACACCCTTTTGGCAATCTCCTTAATTGCCATCACCTGTGCAGCAGGTGCAGCCCATTGCAACCTGCTACACTATCATCTTTAGTGTTTTCAGCTATCAGCACTAGCATCTTCAGCAGCCTGATTCAGCTTACAGCGTTCACACTAACACTATCACACGTATTACTGTAGCTTTTATTTTTACATAAAAAGGCAAAATGTATAAGAAATGGAAAATGGAAGATTCTTAACTGCCTTATTCAATTATTTTGAAGCCAAATCAATGCCCATGACCTGTTTACTCCTTAAATTTCTACAAAAAAGCATCAGACCTTGAGAGTTCGATGAACAGACCAAATGTCTAGAACTTGCACAATCTGTGAGTGTTGACCTCATCACTGGCTCTCTGCACATGACTCAACAGAGGTAAAGCTGCTGGACTGCCCACAAGCTGGCCTGTAAATCAAGCTTTAGCTTTCTCTCTGTGGGAGCCAGAAGGCCACGTTTGGAGTGAGCGAGACCTCGCAGCCTAACCGCTTTTACTTTTGCTGCATTTTCCCACTTTACCGTTTTTATTTTCTTTTTAAAACCAAAAGTTGGCACTTGGTGCAAATCTTCAACTTTTACTTTGACGGTGACATTTGATGGTTTTGTCTGAGCATTTGTGAAAGCTCGGATGTCAGAGTACATTAACCTTCTCTCTTGTCAAAATAATCTGAACTCAATACCAGAAGTGAAAGACTAACACATGAAATTTTGTCTTGAAAAGGAAGTTGTGGTCTTTCTCTGATCTGACCAATGTCCCAATGCCCGGGCCCAACATGACGAATGTCTTTTCCATTCATGGAGTTGTAGAGGTAAATAAAAGAAGGAGATTTTAATTTACGCTGAAGTCAAAGTCCTCTGCAAAAACCTGCAGTGGGAGTCTAGGTTTGGGAAATAGTGAACCATTGGCGCAATTTCAATAAGAAAGATCTCCTTCCTTTCAGGTGTTTCATCGTCACTCTTCGCATCATCAATTAGAATTCACTGGGAGCCAAGAGCTGAACTCACTTTCTTCACAGCCAATCGCAATCAAACTTCTGCCTTTAAACTCAGTAAAGTTTGTGTTTTCTGCATTCCAGACTTGCGTTCCCCCCCCGTCCTCCTAGCTCTTTGATGAGGGGGTCCTGCCTAACCACCATCAGCGTCTGGGTGCTGGGTCTCCTCACCTGGTCCAAGTGTTCCTCCGTCTCATCTCCTCCAACTCATGCAGTTCTGCCTTGAACGGGGGTCTCTCCTCCAGCCCAGAGCCCAACCAACAAAAGACTTTATTTTCACGCTAAATGTTTCACAAATATCTTTCCAGTTAAATCTTTCAATTCTACTCCGAGTTCTCTACTTATTGAAATAATATTTGGGGGCATAAAATGCATGGAGATAGATGAATCCCTGTAGTTCTTTAACTGATGTCTACTCCTCTGTTCTTCTCTCATCTTTTCCTTACTTTATCCTGATCCTATTATCCAAATGTGGCAGCAGAATTGGAGACTCATTTCATTTCAATGTGGGCCCCATATGGTTTACCTTTGGGCTGACTTGGTGGGCCCCGGATGGGTTTGTCCACAGGTTCTGTCATATGTGGGGACTCAGTGGTCTGGGTCCCTATGTTAACCAGCCGCCTGGCGCCACTGCCCAGCGAGCCAGACTACTGATCCCCACTCATGTTCAAGTGTTTTCATGACATTTCAATGTAAAAAAAAAAATGAATTGTAAAAAAAAAACAAAAAAAAAAACATGTTTATTACCACCTGTGAAATAAAAACTCGTTCTAGGGATTTCCAGCGATGGTTTCCTATGTTTTAAGGTGTCATTGGGACACACAACTAGAGGAAAAGTGTTGCAATTACAAGTTGTAGTGTTTGAATGACCCACACATAGTGAACCAAAGGGGTATTCTGTTACTTGCACATTTTTTAACAGAAAATTTCAGAAATGAGATATTTTGATCCCTGGCTAGAGCTGCAAAAACTATTAGAACACAGAATAGGAACATAGAAAATAACCTCTGTTGTGAAGGAAATCCAAAAGTTTGTTTGGCAGATTCTTTTGAAACTCACGTCAATATGTACAGTATCGGAAAGCAACCTAAACTGTTAGCTGCTATAAAGATAAAGGCAGCAAAAGGTTCTGAAACATGTTTGGTTTTTTTTTGTTTTTTAATTTGTGTTACTGTTTAATTTGAGTTACTGTCATCTTTCTGTGACTCAAATTGTCTGGCCATTTTCTTCTGACCCCTGCATCAACAAGGCATTCCCACCCACTGAACTGCTGCTGACTGGATGGTTTCTCTTTTTCTGACCTTTAACTCTAGAGATGGTTATAGGTAGAGCTGGGCGATATGGTCAAAAATCTGATCTTTGATTGTTTCGATCCAAAGACTCAGAAACGGCTCTTTAGCATTAGAAGCTAGTATTGTAGCATGCTAACGTCAGTGTACAGCGCTGTCTTCAAATCAGGAATTTTATTAAACTTTTTTGGTTGATGTAAACTGGCAGCTTTATCCTCCAGTTCTGTGTGGATCTGTTTGAAATTCACTGGATGTCCTGCTGCTGGATCAGCCAAAGAGCTAAAGGCTACGCGGAGACAGTTAGCAGGGAGACAGTTAGCAGGGAGACAGTTAGCAGGGAGAAAGGGGTGGGGCTTCTCGTGGCACAAGCATTTTTGTCATTTCTTTCCTTCTTTTTTTTGGAACAAGCTTTTCCTCCTCTGCCAGCTGCAGCTTTCATGTCTGCGCCTTGCAAGAGACGGACAGGAAGACTTTACACTGAACTCTGGAAACCCAAGAAAGCAGAGAGCTGGTCAATTCAAATCTCAATTTTCAAAAAATAAATCACCTGAAACAACACATCAAACTAATCAATAATATCAATATATTGCTCAGCCTTAGATGTGGTTGAAAATCCCAGTAGATCAGCTTGAGTTTCTGCAATCCTCAGACCAGCCCCTCCCCTCTGACACCAGCAACCATCACACGTTGAAAGTCATCATCTTTCTTCCTCATTCTGCTCAGTTAAACTGCAGCAGATTGTCTGGATCATGTGTACATGTCTAAATGCTGCCATGTGATTGGCATTGATGATTGAGTTTGTTGTGCAGTTGGACATGGAGCTGCTTGGAATTGGCTGTGAGTGTGCTTACCGTGTGAGTGTGTTAATGTGTGTGTTAATGTGTGTGTAGGTTCTTTGTTGCTTGTTCCAGTTCATCATTTTCCTGTGGTTTCCACACTACTTGTAACTGTCCTCGATGTCTGTTGTTGTTTTCTGGGAGGGAACTCCTGGGGCCTGTTTCAAGAAGCAGGTTTGACAAACTCAGAGTTCAAACCTGAACTCAGAGTTTCAATAAAAGCTGCTTTTTGAAACGGGGTCCTCCCACTGTTGTTGGTCAAACAGGTGAATGAGGTGAAGGAATGAGCCATGTTTGAGTGAACACAGGAAGTGCAGAGGACGCATCCTTCCTTATGGACATTCTTTCTGTTAACTGTCTTTTTCATGAATCTAACTTCTGTAGAAAGGTCCCACTCAGGTGTTGGCTGCTGGTAGAGTTGATGCTGTTCACCTTTCAGGGATTGCACAGCCAATCAGCTTCCACTGCTTCACACGGCTGGATTTGTCTTTGGAATAAAACCTAAAAAGCAGTTTCTGGTTTTACACCTAGATTTATGAAATGAAAGTGCGTATTGGACCAGGAAATAGGTTAATCCTTTTCTTCATGTCCGGATTATTGACAGAAGCTTTTGCCTCCACACTTCTCTGTCTCTGGATTGAGGTTTTGAGACAAAGGCGTGAGATTAATCTGAGACATTAATCCTAATGCTGCCTCTTTCACGTCATTCATCTCTCTGCTGTCCCTCTTTTAATCACTGATTTAATGTTGTAGATCTATATGAAATTGGGTTAATGCTCTTCATATTCAAACCGTTTTAGATTCATTGAAAGACATTTCCTGTTGCTGATTTTTATCTTTTAACAAATCTCCATCTAACAGCAGGTGCAAGCTCTCATCCATCTGTCTGCATTTTAGACTTCTGTGACTGTCAGGACAGAGTTAGGGTCTCCGGTATACTCCGATACACCGGAACATCCTTCTGCCCAGAAGCTACACAACAGTCACTGACTCACAGGAAACCTTTGATCGCTCTTCTGCTCCCATTGACCTCAGAGAAGTGCAGAGTCATGACCAGACGCTTCCCTGATGATTCTGTGGGGAAGAAAAGCTGTCCTGGTACTCCCCTCACGGTGCCTCAGCTCCATCGCTCTCTTAAGCCCTCACTTGCAGCCTACAGTCAGATTCTTCTTACTCTGTAGTTTTCACACCATTTGCCAGTGGGTCATTCTGACTGCAACCTCTGCAGGACAGGAAGAGTTTAACGTTTGTCAGCCCTGCTGTGGATCAGCAGCTGAGAGCCACTCTCACCACCTATCCCAGCAAACTGCAGTCCCATCATTCCTCAGTCCTCCGTGTGACACATCTTTTGCTTTCAAAGTGCATTATTTTGGTTTGGTCATTCAGAGTGTGGTGTCCCACACATCTGTGTTGGGTTAGGATCTCCACTCTGAGAGGACCGGCAATTATACTGGAATCTCACATGAAGTCCAGCCAGCAGAGCAGAGGAGTGCTGCTGCTGCTGCTGCTGCTGCTTCTTCTGCTGCTGCTGCTGCTGCTGCTGCTGCTGCTGCTGCTGCTGCTTCTGCTGCTGCTTCTCCTGCTTCTCCTGCTTCTCCCGCTTCTGCTGCTTCTCCTGCTTCTTCTTCTGCTTCTGCTGCTTCTTCTGCTGCTGCTTCTCCTGCTTCTCCCGCTTCTGCTGCTTCTGCTGCTTCTGCTGACACACCAGCTGCTCTAGAACTTTTGCTCTAAGTTTTTCTATGCTGGAAGTTCAAAAGTCTAGAATGTTTGATCATAGAAGTGAGTAAACATTTCTGTCTGAATATTTCTTACGTTTTAAATACTTTTCCAAAACTCCGGGTGGAGAAAAGTGTCGCTCTGCTCTTTCTGTCACAATGTCAACATCACTAACTGAAGCTTTCCTCCAGCCAGCAGGAAGTTGGAGCTGAAGTTTTACAAAAGATGTCAACGGTGAGTCGTGTAAACCCCCGGCTGAGTGGATGTGCTGGACTGTGTGACAGAGAGCAGCAACTGATGAAGGACCTCGGCCTTCACCATTGTGGAACCATGCCAGCTCTGCAGCTGCCAAACAGGACCACAACATGGACCTCCTCTGCAACATCATGGCCCGGAACAGACCCGCCTGCTGTTCACAACCCAGAACGGAGCAGAGTCAGACGCTGCATAAACACAGTCTAAGTAAATTCCCCCAAATTCTGTGTTCTTCTTGTAGTTAACTCATTTATACATTAACAATCTTCTCAGTGTATTTGATTTCATGCACAAAGAAATCAAGATGTTCTTGTTTAGAAACTCTCCTGTATATTTATGATGCATTTGAAATCCTTGTTTCTGGGCTGTCCTTCCTTTGCTGGGATTTTCCTTCTGCAAACAGACCCTCTTCATTTGAGTTTTTCATCATTCATCAAACTTCAAAGCAGGATTTATCTATTGAGTCTCTTTTCTTCTCATCCAGACCCATATTGTAACTTTTCCCCCCTCTGTGCTCAAAGGGGTCGTACCATGAAAAAACTACTTTTTAAGTATTTCTACTGTTCATTCCTCTCTATAAAGAACCCCAAAGCGGTATTTTGATCTGTTCATGCATTTCTGAGTAATCCTCTAAGAACCTGTGCTGTCAACAGCAGCCCCTCCCATACCCATGAAAACCAGCGGGTCCTCACATGCTGATGTCACAGAGTGAGACCGCCTCTTTCAGGAAGAGTCTGCTCTGACAGCTCCGCCCCAGTCCAACACTCAATTTCTCCCCAGAGCTAGCGGTGATCAATAAAAAACTTTCGTTTCAGACAGAATACCGTGTATCTTGTCCGGTCTCCATTCAGGTGTTTGTTACTCGGGGCTCCTTCCAGCTTTGTCTCAGCTCTGTTTCAGTTTACATATGGACACATTCATACATCTCATCCAGGTATTGTGCTTGTAAACGCTGAGTTCACCTTTTTTCCAAAGAATCTGGTCTGATTTACAGTGTGTCTTCACTATTTAGAAGTGCTTTTATGTGGATTTTATCAGCCCCTACATTACCATTGAAACAAGTTCTTAGATAGATTCTTAGATGGTGGATGATCATTGTTGTTTCTAATCCCTCCTGAAAGTGTACGCAGTTATCCAGCAGGTTTATACACTGATCTCTACATTTCAATAAAAATAAACCCGTCCAGTTAGTAAAAACAAACAGCAACAACAAACATGTTTATGAGGAGCTTTTTATTTAAAAGCATATTAATGCAGCTAAGTACATTTAGCAGAAAAAAGTATTACTACAATTTATTTAATTTTTACAAAAAAGAACAATATAAAAATACTAATATTGCATTTCAGTACAATTGAGGATGTATTTCTTCTAATGTAAGTAACAATTGTAGCTATTACAATCTACAATAGGTTTGTTATATTGATACAATAATCTGTCAATCAATGCTTTTTTAAGCAGCACTTTTGAGCACAGACCTGAAATCATAGTGGATTTATCTAAACATGTTAAGAAAACAATCTTACAAAAGTTAATTTTACTGCTCTATACATTATTTATAAAAAGAGTGAAAACAGTTTGTGAAATGATGGGACGGACGGCACGATGAAAGAGAGGTGCAACAGGGTGGATTCTGGGTAAGCTATAATACAGAGGACACGCACGTGTGGGTGTGTGTGGGTGGGGGGGGTATGTGTGTGTCTGCTGCTTCACAGCTGTTAATGATTACACAGGACTAGAAACATGCAGCATGAAGCATGCTCTGCAGCATCAACATTTCACTTCCACAGTTTTTCTGACATTTACACAGATTTCTACCTGACAGACGATGGCACACACACACACACACACACACACCTCACACACCTGGCACAGCTGACAGTGTGTTCTATTTGCCCCCCCCCCCGTTCATCAGGAGGGGGTTTCTGGGGTGAGACATGCAGTCCTGCTCAGAGGAGTACAGGGACACACACACACACACACACACACACACATCCATCGCCAGTGAGTGATGGCGTGGGCACCTCCTGCCAGCAGAAAGAGCCCAAACCATCCCAAAAATGTGCCAGCTTAGCTGTAAAGTGCCTGTTCAGGTGTCCTGACAGATGCTGGAACACCTGAAGGCCAATGGCACAGCCACGCCTCCAAGGTGTGTGTGGGAAGGCCAAGAGGTCAGCCTTCCCTGCTCCACAGACCCCCCCTCACTACGATTAAGCTCAAAAACTGCAACATCCCGTGTTTAGGCTGCTCCGAGTCCACTGGCAGAAGGCTGACATGCTGACCTGCAGACAGAGCCCGCCTGAGAAGAAGAACTGAAGCCCGGGTCTGCGGTCAGCTCCATCAGCCTTCTGTCAGTCGGACGCCGCAGGCAGCAAGTGGTGATTTGAACAATGAAGTGGAAACAGTGCTAACAGTTCCATCTTTCGGCTCCGTGCAGTCATCCTGCGGATGGTGGTGGTTGAAGGCCACAGAGTTAGAGGAGGAGCATCCTCTCTGCTCAGGCACAGAGCGGGTGTTTCTTCTTCATTAGTGTTTCCCCGTGTGGTTCATACTTCAGGCTTCACTACGCTTCCTTCTCTCTGGGCCTAAGCAGGACCAGAACACGATGATCCTGCCGTCAGGTTGGACTTTAGCTGGTCATCTCTTGAATCTGACGCCCCCACCGGCCTCTTGGGGGGAGGGGGTGCAGTTTAAAGAGCAGCTAGTCTCTTGTTGCTACATTCTACTGTCCGATGGGAGGTGAGCAGCTCTGTGATTGGCTCCTCAGACACAGGAAGGGCGTGGCCTCCCCTTAAACCATGTTGTGGTGGTTGTTCCTCTCAATGATGTCAGATGAAGGGAGCAGCTCCTTCTTGATGGGGGAGGGCGGGGGCGAGACCACCTTCTCCCTGGGCTTGAAGAGGTCTGAGACGTAATAAACCTGGGGGGGGACAGGGGGGCACAGCATTAGAGCGGAGCAGGAGGGAGGGGTACATGGTAGATGAGGGGAAACGGTGAGAAAACAAATGGACCTGAACAATGTAAAGTCAAGAATGCCTCATTGTAAGAGTGAAGAGTTTAGATCAAACTAGGGTTTGAAAAGAACGCAAGAAGTAAAAACGATCGTAACAGTCATTGATAAATAATTGACATATTTAATTCCAAGCAGTATATCATAAATATATGACAGTTTAGTCCCGATTGCTTCAATAAACAAATGATCCCATTTTTCCGACACTTGGTGTCGGGAGAAGACACAAGCACTGATGCTTTCTAACAGAGAAGCTCTGTTTCTATGGTAACCCTGAAGGAATGTGTGAGGAACAGGAGCCAGCGCGGCGTCATCAAGAGTGGCAGGTCGAAACAGGCGCCTAATAAATGTGCAACCAGCTTTACGTAAATGAAGTCAAACCCCAATGATCTCCCACACACTGTGCTGCTCCTAACCAGAGGTGATGAGTCATCAGGCTGAAGGAAGTGATGTCAGTCTGCCTCACAATGAGAGAATGAGAACGAGGGAAAGGACACGGCAAAAGGGCAGCATGAGGTCGTGGTGACCTCAGACTTCAAACTAGAAGAACTTTTAGTTTGACAGCTGCTGCATCACTTCCGCTCGCTGAGACCTGGCCGGCTGGTGAGGCGGGAGCAATAGAAGCCAAACTTTCTTCTGCTCCGAGCAGAGAAGAGCTGCCACTCAACCCCGATGAGAGGCTCTCGAGGATCCTGCTCAGGAGGAACAAGCATGCACCTGAGAAAACATCAGTGAAGACTGCCTTCATTGCAGACAGGAGGTCAGAAAGCTGCCTGAAGGTGACTGGTCCAGACCAGGAGATCAGAGAACAGAGCAGTGAAACGTCCCTCTCTTTAAACGGAGGCTTGGATCATCTGCAGGTCTCTAACGTGGAGAGCGCTGAGAGCAGAGCGGACGTGAGGTCGTATCTCTGGGAGTCAGACCGGCTCTCTGTGGGAAACACTTCCAGCCTGTTTCCCATCTGTGTCCAATCGTAGCCGAGCGGGCGGCGGCATCATCCAGCCTCCAACCTATCACCCCTGAACGGCCGTGGCGGAGCGCTTATCGTGACCTTTCCGCTTCCTGCCCTGATGCACGCAGCACAAAGGCTCCCGTCCACGGTTTCAGGTTACATTCAGCACTTTCTCACTTTCACATGACTAGAACTGAAACAAAGCTCTGCTCTGTGAGTCTAAAATGAAGTGACGTATAGGAGAACGGGTCACAACCGAGTCCACGTATCTCTGAACGTGTTTGCTTCCACATGAGATCAGTTTCTAATCAAACGTCCAGACCAAAGGGGGACAACAACAACAAACCTCTGGCTGGAAACAGTCCCAGGGTTCATTGCTTCACTGTGAACATGCAGGAAATCAGAGAAACCACCTTCTCTGAGACAAACTCCACCTCGAAACAGCCTGCTGTCAGTTCATGGTGAACCAGCACTTCATGCCATCTGATTCTATTTAAAAGACGAGTTTTCTCTGAGTCTATGCTTGTATTGGAACTGGTAAATAATCAGCAAGATAAAGCACTTATTTTATTTACAGAGTTATTCAATTAACTGGAAATGTGTCTGAATGCGTTGTTGTTTTCACATGAAAACTATTGTCTGATTGTCATGTACAGGTCCTCAAGAAGCGACTGCAGCGGCCTCCAGCCTTTTCTCAGAACACTTCTATATTCTTTATATAAAAAACCCAGACACCACAACTTCAAACACCAGCAGTCATCAAATATCCAGACAAAAGGGGCCGTCCCTGAGGATTTCTGGTCACTATTCATTTAAAGTCAAAGGTCAAAGCTCAGAATGTTCCTCCATCACTCCGACTGCACAAGCTAACGCAGTCAAACAAATGTAAGAACTGAAGACGTCTACTGCAGTGAAGTTACTCCTCCTCTGCTCTAATGAGTTCGGCCCATACGTGTTCAGGCAAGATGGCTGACGCCCCACCAGACAGAATCTCTGGCACTCCAGTGTGTGAGAATTGCGACTTAGGCAATCAGCGACTTCAAGACACTGTACAGAAACTAAGACTGGAGTTAAAAGAAAAACAAAACCTAATCGATAAAATCCTCTCAGTATCAGTTTCTCAGTCTAAGTGTATCCAGCATCTACAGCATTCCATCAGCGCTAACCCGTCGCTGTCTCAAACCCTTCCGTGGCTTGGTGAACTGCCCGGGGGAGCCAACTCCACAGCCACAGACAGCCACATTATTCAAATATGTGGCCGTAAAAACTATGGTTGGGATCGGACGGACGCGGCTCCAGCCATCAACACCACCAGCTCCGCAGTGGAGGCGAGGAGTCCACAGGACTGCCATGAACACCAGGCCGACACCGGACCCAGGGCCCCTGCTCTCTGCTCAACGCCCAAGCAGTCTTGGGCTACGGTGACACGTCGCAGCGGCCGGAGGACCTGCGGATCCAAATCCAACGCCGCCAGCTGTGAGCATCTAGCGCTCACCAACCGCTATGCCCCGCTGGCTGAAGGCCTCGCTGCGGCATCAGCGACCCGAAAAGACCCACTGCCATCGCGATCGGTCGGAGCTCCTACCCTGTCACCGGGCTGCGCCGCCAGTCTCAGCCGGATTCCCGCTTCCTCTTCCTCGCGACCAACGGCGTCTGCAGCTGCCTCAGGGCCCGCTTTGCTGGAGCTTGATCGCCATGCTCATCCTACGGCGCCGAATCTGGAGCCCGGGCCCTCCGCTGTTCGTCCAGTGCCCGCCACGAGAAGGAAACGCCGCCGGCTGCTGCGTGAGGCGGTGGCCCGACGCTCGGGCGAGCTGTCCGAGGGCACGCGCACCGCGCTCTCCAGCTCCACAGCTTCGGGGGATCAACTCGCCACAGTGCAGACGGATTCTGGACTACTGCACCACGCCGGGACCTCCATCTCTCCACCTGAGCCCGCTGGAGCGGAGGCTGCTGGTTCTCCAGCTGACGTCGCGGTGAAACCCGCGACCAGACCCGGACCTGTACCGCAGCCTTTCCTCGTCGTGGGCGATTCCATTGTCCGGCATGTCCGGGTTGCCAGGTGCCACACTCATTCACTCTCTGGAGCCGTCGTGAATGACATTAACAACTCAATTCACCAACTTTCTGTTAAGTATCCCTCTGCAGAGACATTTATCATACATGCAGGCACCAACAACCTCAAGCTGCACCAGTCAGAAACTTTGAAAATGGACTTCATCACCTTGATTCATAACATCCAACAGTCAAACATAAACTACATCATATCTGGTCCACTTCCTGCACCCCGTTATGGAGACATCATGTTCTCACGCATCCGTCAGCTTCACATCTGGTTAAAATCATATTGTCACTCCATCAGCATTCCATATATTGATAACTTCACAACATTTTACAATAGACCATATCTTTTCAAAAAAGACGGTTTACACCCCAACAATAACGGTTCCCGTCTACTCAGCCTTAACATAGACCTCACTCTCCGTTCATACAAAGCCACCCCCAGCTGACGGTTGAACCAGGACAGTCACACCCTTGACCCATCACTTTCTGCCACTCAGTATCAAATACCGGTTCACATTACAAATGGATATTTAAATCATTTTCGCTCACAACCACATGCCTTGCAGATTAGATGTCTCCATCCAATTCAAACAGTCACACCCATGTCATGCTCACATCAAAGTTTAGCTACAAAGATGAAAATGGCTGTTTAAATGTCAGATCACTTTTAAATAAGTCTTTTATCATTAATGATCTGATTTTAGACATGATTTAACCTGTTGTGTTTTAACTGAAACTTGGCTGGCACTGATGCTCCGGCTATTCTCACTGAGGCTTCTCCACCTAATTTTAATTTTTTATATTCAATCAGGGGAGTAAGAAAGGTGGGGCACAGCATCGATAGCTCAAGGAGCAATAAGATCTGAAAATATTGTACTCAACAAATATTCTTCCTTTGAGCATCATGCTTTTCTTTTTGGTGCCCCACCTGTTTTAACTGTTACAGTGTATAGACCACCCAACCCTCCTTCCTGTTTTATTGAAGAGTTTTCTGAATTTTTATCTTTTATTCATATTAGGTATAATAGGATTTTAATAACTGGTGACTTTAATTTTCATGTTGATTCAAATGATGATGTCTACGCTCGTGAGTTTTTAAATCTGCTGAACAGCATGGATTTTAAACAACACGTCACACAGGTCACTCACAACAGAGGACACACCCTCGACCTTGTCATCACATACGGCCTGTGCGCCGGGGTGTCCTCTGTTGTTGATTTAACAATATCTGACCACTACTGTGTGTTTTTTAATGTCACCAGTGAAATCCAGAGGGAAGCCTCAGTGAGAACTGTGAGGAAACGGTATATAAATCCTGAAGTGGCTGCAAATTTTATTGATATTTTTAACCAAACTCCTGCTCAGACTTCATCTGCATCCTGTGATTTTATTGTTGATGATTTTAATCACAGACTCCAGTCTTCCATTGATGCAGTGGCTCCAATCAAAACTAAACAGTTAAGAGCCACTAATAAAAGCCCATGGAAGACTGATGACATTAGGAGTCTAAAACAGATATGCAGAAGAGCAGAGAGGAGATACAGGAAAACAGGATTAACAATTCATAGGGACATTTTAAAACAACAACTCAAAATTTACAATAACTCTGTTAAAAAGGCCAGAACACTTTACTTCTCAAACCTAATTACACAAAATAAAAACAACCCAAAATTTTTTAAAACAATTGATATTTTAATAAATAAAGATTCTAAGTCCTCCATGCCATCCTCGGATGCTGCATGTGAGGACTTTGCAGACCACTTCATGGGTAAAATCAATGCTATTAGATCGAACGTTTCATCTGCACAATACTCTGGTCTTAACAGATCACCAGCATTGGTTTGCCCAAGGAAACACTGGGGAGTTTTCCTGGTTGATGCAGATGCTTGGTCGAGTTTTATCCCAAGTAAACACTACAACCTGCCTTTTAGACCCCATCCCCACTTCGCTTTTTAAAACATGTCATGGATTCTTTGAGTCGAGCTTTTAAATATAGTAAACTGCTCTCTCTTCAGACGGGCGTCTTCCCCTCTGCCTGTAAGACGGCGGTGGTGAGGCCCCTTCTGAAGAAGAGTAACCTAGATCCAAAAATTCTGGACAACTATAGACCTGTATCCAACTTACCGTTTTTAAGTAAAATTATAGAGAAAAGTGTCGCTACTCAACTTCATGAGTTTTTAAATAATAATAAAATTTTAGAGAAATATCAATCAGGTTTTAGGATGAACCACAGTACAGAGACGGCTCTTTTAAAGATCGTTAATGATCTCAGATTTCAGTTAGACTCACAGAAACTTTCTGTTCTGGTGCTGCTGGATCTTAGTGCCGCCTTTGATACAGTAGATCACCAGATTTTATTAGACAGACTCAGGAGTCATGTGGGCCTCTCTGGAAATGTTCTTAAGTGGTTTTATTCCTACCTAACAGATCGACACTTTTATGTAAGTTTGGATACATGCTCCTCAGGAATCCATGACATAAGTTGTGGGTTCCCCAAGGGTCAATTTTAGGTCCCGTACTTTTTAACTTGTATATGTTGCCCCTTGGGAAGTCATCAGGAGACACGGCGTTAACTTTCACAGCTATGCTGATGATACTCAGCTTTACATCGCCGTGTCTCCTGATGACCTTGAACCTATAAACACCCTTTTAAATTGTATTTTAGCCATAAAGTCATGGATGGCAGAGAACTTCTTACAGCTCAACCAGGACAAAACAGAAGTTTTAATCATCGGTCCTGAAGACAAGAGAGAGAGGATTTTACCTAAGCTCAAAGGTTTTAATCCTTCTCACTGTGTGAGAAATTTGGGCGTCCTTTTTGACTCTGAGCTGAATTTTATTCCACACATTAAAAATGTTGTGAAGACTGGTTTTTATCATCTTAAAAATATCGCCAGAGTCCGCCCATTTCTCTCTCTTGCCAGCACAGAGGTGCTAATGCATGCTTTTATTTTAGTCGGTTAGATTACTGTAATGCCCTGCTCTCTGGTTTACCTCAAAAATCTCTCTCAAACTTACAATTATTACAGAACTCGGCGGCACGAGTTTTGACGGGAACCAGGGCGGGAGCATATTACACCAGTTTTAAAATCGCTGCATTGGCTCCCTGTGCGTTTCAGATTGATTTTTTTAAAGTTCTTTTAATGGTTTATAAATGTTTTTATGGTCTTGGCCTTCTTATTTGAGTGACCTGCTTTTAAAGTATGAACCCTCGCGGACCCTGAGGTCCTCTGGCACTGGCCTCTTAGTTGTTCCTAAGGTGAGGACCAAAACATATGGTGAGGCCTCGTTCTGCCATTATGGTCCTCACCTCTGGAACAGTCTGCCGGAGAACCTCAGGGCCGCAGAGACCGTAGAGGTTTTAAGAAGAGGCTCAAGACCCACCTTTTTAATTCTGCTTTTAGTTGATCTTATCCGCATATGTACTCTTTTAGTCTTAATATATTATTTTATCTGTATATTTTCTATTTATTCCATTTTATCTCATGAATTTATAACTATTTTTAATTTTATGCTTTGAATGCATTTTCATTTATGTATTTTACTATGGTTTTAACCCCGGTGTTCCTGTGGGGATCTATCATGCCAGGGCTTGCAGGCTTGGTTTGGGTCATTGCCGTTGTCCCCCCTGCTGGGCGGCTGGAGTCCTGCACTGCAGCCTCACCGCTGCGGAGTGGACTCCACTGCTGTCCCGATTTGGGGGGCACTGTGGCGATGTTCCTCTGACCGAGCTGCTCCTGGTATGATAGAATCCCCCATACTGTTTCCTCACAGCAGAGCCAAGCCTTATGTTATGTTATTTTACCACTTTTATTCTCAAGTTATTTTTCATAAGTCATTATGTGTGGGATTTTGGGTTGTGTGTGACAATGGAGGGGAGGGTGAAGGGTGGGTTTGGTTTTTATTGTATATGTTTGTTTTTTAATGTAAAGCGCTTCGAGCTGCGCAAGTATGAGAAGCGCTTTTTTATAAATAAAGTTTGATTTGATTTGATTTGATACCGTGGATCGCCCCCTCCTCCCCCCAACCCTGCCGCCGTTATGTTTCTCGTGTGCTCGTATCTAAAATCAATTGTTTGTCCACACTGACTGTGATTGCATCAGATTCCTGTGCTCTAATTTGTCTTTATTTCAACATGCGTTAAAATTGCTTCTTGACGGCTATCCAAAAGTCTGTTGACCTGAAGCTCTCGCCGCATGTGGGAGGAGCTTCCGCCAAAAACTTTTCTCACACCCGTCATGGCGGAGGATGTGGATACTGAGATCGGGTTTATTTATTTTGAAGAGCTGAATAAAAGCATCAGTTTACGTCTGGGTTCAAATCTCCCAGTGAGGAGCAGCCGCTGTCCCACTAACGCCGCTGCTCCTGCAACAGGGACATGCCGTCAGGGGAGGGCAGTACGGCAACCCAAAAGGGTCAAAGATCAGCTTAGACCAGTTTAATATTAACTTTTTTTATTTAAGGTTTCATTTGGACATTGAAGAGAAGGGGGGGGTGTAATATTAATAATTCTTTTCTCTCAGTTTTTGTCGATTTGATCTCCAGACATTTAAATGTAACATGTTTTTACATTTTTGTCAATGTTTAAAGTTCAAAGATGTGAGTGTATATTTATGCTTTGAAGTACTTTATATATGTTTTATCAAATGTGTTTTAAAGCTTTTATCTTCTGGATTTTCCTGCTGCTGTTTTTTTCTTTCCCCCTGATCTGAACAGGAGTTTTGTGATCCGGTACCCCCTAATGATTATTGACCCCCATCAGCTCATGAAGGAGATCAAGGTGTAGATGTGAACAAAAGCATTTGGTTGTGATCATCTCAGAGTCAGAACTTGAGCTTTTCTTCTCCAGTTTTTCCTTTCAGGAGACTAACAGCAGCAGCTGCTGCCTGAAGATGTGAAGATGTGGAGATGTGGAGGTCCTTCAGACTCACACGTGTGAGCTCCAGCCTGTGGTCCTCCTCTCGTGCTGCTGTCAGGTCCGTTCTGCTCGGCTGCTTGCTGAGAGGCTGAAGCTGGAAAGCTAAGTGTTCACAGATGTGTTTCGGGGAAAATCCGAGAGGGTGTTAAGGATTGTCTGAGTCCGCGTGGTTTGGTTGATGCTGTCTATCTGTGAGCAGCAGACTGCTGAATAGCAGGTTTGGTTTATGCTAACACTTGTCTGAGGCCAGACTCAGACTCCGCTGCTCCTTCCTGTCTCTTTCGTCTTCTTCTGTCTGTTTGCAAAGATCAAGCTGAGCACATTTCTTGCTCATGTTTAGTTGTCAGGACTGAGCCACACCCAGCGGTATAACCATTAAAGTCGTATGTTTTCAGGGATCGGAGCGCATTGCCGTGCTGTGTGCCAAGGCGCCTCAAACAAGTTCTTGCTTAATTTTATGAAGCTAATTCTTTCCACATTCATGTTCAATATTTTTGCCAGAGGCAGCAGAGTTTAGCAGGAGGCCTCTGAGCTGATGGAAGCAGAGCGAGCAAGAAAACCCAATAATAAGGCCTCATCCCAGCTTCAAAGCCTGAGCTTTGCAGCCTCGTTCACTGCCTCCTGTTGCTCTGGACCCAGACTCCATTTCCAGACTCCGCTTCCTTCAAACTGATTTGACTGTTGCTGTGATGACATGTCCCACAAAGGTGAAGAAATTAGATGAAGATGAATGGAAAAACACTCCAAGCGATGTGTGACTCGTGATGGAGTCAGATTCTCCCAGTTCTTTTCTTAAAAACAAGAATGGAACCAAACTGAAACGTCCTCACCAAAAACAAACTAACCCCTCCTATTAGATCATACTTTTTGATGTATTTGGAGTGTCTGTAACTCACTATGCAGTAGGCCACCAGAGCTCCCTGCATGAAGCCAGCCAGGACGTCCGTGGGGTGGTGCTTGTGGTCTGACACGCGGGACAAGCCGGTGTAGAAGGCCATCATCAACACCGTGAACTGCAGCAGCGGGCGCAGAAGTCGAGCACCTCTCCATGTAAACCTGGACTGGATATAGAACTGCCAAAACAGAGAAGTGAATTATTATTAAGTGCTGTCATGACGACAGCCTCATCCACACAGTCCTGCAGGCTCTGTCAGCATCATCGCTGCTGGAGTCCCTGCTGCCCTGCAGAAACACTGTTTTTGTTTGGAGGAGTCTGGGCTGGACCACAGCTGGCAGGACGGTCAGAGCGCTGAAGAAATCAAACAGCTGCCGGTCTGACCCGGACATGACGGATTTACACTTTATATCCAAGCACACACACACTTACAGCACGCGGGGTTCAACTCGTAGTGAACTCTCGTGTTCTGGAGCTAGAAGATAAAGCTGATGCAACCCATTCACCTGATTAAAGATTCAGGGGAACCAAAACAGGAATAATTCAAGTCAAGGTCTCGATCAGTCACTGAGGAGAGCAGCCCGGGTCCTGAGCAGGAGCTCTCCTCCTGTCTGAGGCCCCCGTCTCACTTCATCCCAAAACGTTGCACCCATACAATTAGTACAGCAAACACCATACAAAGAAAAACCATCTGCAGCTTCACTCAGCACCCTCCGTCGTAACAAGCCCTGGAGGTGTGGATCTCCTTCATGCTTCCTCTGCAGTCATTGTCTTCTCCTAATGGAAGTAGAGGAAATGACCCCTCCCATTCCTCTTAGTCTTGGTCTCCTCCCTAGCAGTGATGTTTGAATGTCAGGTTTCAGGTAATGGCCGAGGAGCTCTGATAAGAACGGTGTGAGACAGGCTGCAGTCATCCAGCCTCTGGAGCTGTCCGCTTTAAGAAGAAAGAAAACCTTAGACTTAGTCTAAACAAGGAGTCCCAGTGACATGCTGGTCAATGTGACCTTATCTAACTAAAGGCCAACAAGTAGACTCTGATAACCCAGTTCAGGTCTAATGTGATCCAGATGACTGAAAACCTTCTTCTTCTCTCTGGGTTTGGATTTGGAGATGGTTCATGTCAAGCTATCAAAGCAAAAATATGAACCAAGACAAGCACCAGAAATGAGTTTCTATACAGAGATATATCAAACTTAGAATATGAATACATTCACATACACTAATCAATAATTCAATTATTTATAAATAGACATATTAGCTCTTTTACATCCAGAAACAGTGGAACTTTTAAAATAATACATTTTTCAAAAGGAGTATATTTAATTGCTTTAAGTCTCCCTCTGATGAAAATCCTGTTTTAGAGTTTTTATCATGTCTGTGTGTCATTTATCTTCTGAAAGAGAACAAATGTAATCAGAAATCATTTAGTTTTTATTTCTCCTTTTAAATCAATCCAACAGTCTTGGACAGACTCTGTTTTTCATCAATCATCTTCTTTCTGCTGCACATGCACTAAACCCTCATCTGGTCCGGCTAGCGTGTCTAGTTCAGGTTCTGGAGAAGAGAAGATGCTACCTTCACACTGACTGCAGTCAAATAAACTAAACTGTCATAGAGGGACTTTAAAGGCAGTAGGAGGAACAGACTTATATAATCCCCATCTCTGTTTTACCTTGCTCTACTTCACTTTTTATTTATATTTTTCTTAGCATTAATGATCTTTTTCTGGTTCCTAACTTTGGATCCATTTTTTATATTTTACCAACAAAGATTCAGATTATCAATAAATCCAATAGTATCAATAAACCACACTGAGTCTGGCTTTGGCCAATTCCATCTGAAGAACATTCCAATAAAAAGCATCAAAAGAAGCCCTGGCGCGTTCCCTGACGGAGGGACACTAGAGCGGCACCAAGTCCTGAGGTTTTCAGAAGCATTCCAATGAGACTTCAGTTCTTTGTTTCTCCTGCTCAGAGTCAAAGTCTGTGTTAAACCAGACAAATCACAAAGACTCAGAGCATTTCCCTCTTCCTGTCTGACCCTGCGGTCCAGACCTTTTGCATGTAAAGACTGAAGCTGATCTTTGATTTATTAGTGTAGAACCCATCAGGGGACACGGACAGCAGCTGCTTGTGCTCCTGCAAATGCTGTCTTGTGGTTTGTACCATTCACTGTGTGCAATCTTGAAGGGTTTTTATTACTTTTATCGCTTTATGTGCAGATTCAACAGCAGATTGTGCAAGGAAATACGATGCAATGCAGCACGACCACAGGCAGCTTTTCAGCAGATGACACGAGGCTGTGGTTAGAAGAGGAGGCCGGAGCCTCTCTGCTCATCACACGCATGTTCAAAAGCTGCCTCGCAGTCAAGGCTGAGGGGAAAACCCACGAGTAGAGGAGCTGCAGTCGTCTGTGTTGTGAGGACAGGTCTGGATGAAGACAAAACAAAGAGCTGATAGGGTTTAACTCTTTAACACCAGAGCTCCAGGGTTCATGGTCTCTGATTTACTGTAACTTTTCCACCGTTAAAGTGATCATTCCAGTGCAGCGAGAGATTTATAGAAGCACGTTTAAAAAAGGAAACACAGCATTTGTTTAATGTGAAGGTGTTTCAACTGGAGCACTATCATTTATTACAGGACACTTTTTCTTTTTAAAGTAAATTCAAAAACAAATGTTGGTAAAGTAATTGCGAAACAACATTCAGACTCCAGTGATTCTGCTGCTCCTCTCTGTACGGTTTTCAGCACATATGAACTCAATCACACTGTCAGTGATTTCAGCAGTCTGGGCTTCAAAATATTCTGTTAATTCAGGACATTACTGCTTGTATTTTTGGCATTCATGAACTTTACAGCTTTTGAAACATTGAGGAAAATATGTCCCATAGAAAAAGAATGAGAAAGTCTTCAAGTTCTTCAAAAGGTTTACAGTAAATTTGAATTCAGTGAGCTGTTATTTTAGCATTAAATATGGCAACTACTGAGGTATTTTTATTCAAATTTTATCTAATATTTTAGCAACATGCTAATGATTTTAGGGTGATTTGTTACCTGCTAAGGTTTGTTAGCTACCTTTAAGTTAAGCTAATACTTTAGCAACATGCTAACATTTTTGACTAATTTTACAGCTGATTTCAAGGCTATTTTGGAGTTGAGCTGGTATTTTAGATTTTTTTTGGCTTTTTTGACCTTCATTTAGAGTTTAGTTTAGATTTAAGCAACACACTAAATGTTTTAGCAAAACTTACGACCCATTTTTGAGAAATATAGTTTACCCTCAGCACTCTTTCATAGTTCATTGTTTTTCGATTGAGTTTTCATCATATACTGTAACTCCTGCAATAACAAAACGGAACAGCGTAAATCTGAAGGAACTGTCCAGGTCCTCTTATTTGACACACTTGGTTCTGTTCTCCACAGCTCTGCCCTGCAACTACATCAGCTCAATTGAGAAAAACAAAGTGCATTAGACTCCTATTTCTCCAAAGGAAAGCCCTGATGTGGTTTTTATCTTTTTGTATTCCACTCCTTCAGCTGCTGTGGGTCTGTGTGTTTAGTTCTGAGTGGAACATTGCTCTCTGACTAGTGTGTCACCATGCGGTTTGGATCCAGAACGTCTCCATTCATTCCTTGCACTTTCCCTTGCTCGTTTTCATCTTTTCCTCTGACCAGAAGGTTCACCCAAAGGCTGGGAAATACCCACATGGCACTCTTACAGCTTGGCAGCCAAACACAATACAGCAGAACTTTTACTGAGAGGCAGGTCCACCTTGCAGTCGGCCAAACCTCTTTGTTGAACAAAGTGAATGTGCTGTGTAAACAGAGGAACAGAGCGCAGGAAGTGACTGGGATACTGTACACTTGAAATGATGTGTGAGACTCTAATTAGAGCATGAGGTGCTACAGCTCACTGTGTTCAAGCTTCTCAGTGGAGCAGACATGAAGGTGGCAGAGGGATCGCTTGACCTCTCTTTTAGAGGTTTCCTCCTGCAGTGAATCCCATAATCAGAGCAGCCCTCTTCCTTAAATCACTCTCCAGTCTGTCAGCTATTGTTCTCATGATTGTGTGTTTGACTGTCAGCAGGAGAGTAAAGACTACTTACAGCAAGGTAGAGCATGGTGTACAGGGAAAACGAGGCATGTCCTGAGAAAAAGGATTTCCTGCAGACACAAAGAATCCTATTAATAATCCCCTCCCACTTCAACGTTTAGTCATTTGTCAGTTTTAGAGTTGTGGTCACCAACCTGGCCTCTTGTACTTCACTGTCTCTGCCAGTGCAGGTATAGTTGGTGACGTATCCAACCGAGCAGTCGATGGTGGAGAAATCTGGCTTACACACATCCAAGAAGTGCGGTCTCATCCGGCCCACCGACACTTTGGCGATGTCTGTGAAAGACTGGCTGACGGCACAGCCAAAGAGAAACACGCCGATCTGGAAGATGTTAGACAACCTGAAGTTAGTAAAGCATCATTCATTCATTCATTCATTCATTCATTCATTCATTCATTCATTCATTCATCTTCTTGGCCTCGTTGTCCCTTTCGGGGTCGTGGGGGTGCTGGAGCCTAACCCAACTATTGATGGGTGAAGGCAGGGTTCACCCTGGACAGGTCTCCAGTCTGTCGCAGGACCTCAATCACACACACATTCACATCAGGAGGCAATTTAGAGTCACCACTCAACCTATGAAACATGTTTTGGGACGGTGGGAGGAAGCCGGACCCCTGTAGGAAGCCCACACATGCACGGGGAGAACATGTAAACTCCACACAGAAAGGACTCAGTTAATGGGAGGCGAGAGTATGGAGAGAAAATAGACTCACTCTGATTTGTGCCTGCGTAATTCTTGATTTGTAACTCATATAATACGTTTTGTGCATAAGTAAAAAAATTACAAAATTTGAAAAATACAAAATACAATTTACACATGAACAAATTAAAATGACAACAGCTTGAAACTAATTACACATAAAAATCACCTCTTACGCACAGAACACATCAGTTACACATAAATCTACCGTGAGACTGTTTTCATGTCTCACTGATTCATCCGTGAGAGATGCGTTCAAGTACTACCAGAATGCTCGTTCACCATAGTTCTCTTGTCAGACGTTTTAAACTTAGATTGTGAATAACATCCGGAAAAACTTGACATTGTCCCACTTTCTTAAAAATATGTTCCAGATAATTAACATAAAAAAGTCTAAATAAGCGTTTTTAAAACACTTATCCCTTTAAAGATAAGAGTATTTCCAGAAAAGAGGCTTCGAGCTGCAGCTCCTCTGACAGCTCCTGATCTGACCTCCTGTCATTCAAGGTGATTCGTGCGTATGTGGTAAAGAGTTTTGTGTGTATTTAGTTTTAAGCTGTTGTCATTTTAATTTTTGCATGTGTAAATTGTGTATTTTTTTTACTTTTGCACAAAATGTATGATATGAGTTCCAACTCAAGAATACTCACGCACAGATCAGAGTGAGTCTATTTTCTCTCCATGCAAGAGTGCTAACCACTGCGCCACCGTGCAGCCCACCCCTCCAAAACTTGTTTGTGAAAGCGAAATAATTGTGGACAAAATAAAAACCCAGATTACAACAGAAGATTGAAATCTTTTTAAGTTTTGCAGAGTTAAAGCTCCAGCTCGTTTTTGCTGTTCAGGTCATGCCTCCTGTACACCTGCAGCAGTTTGAAGGTCACCTCACTGACTGACCAACTACCTGGTGGTTTTCTATAGAACCTACTAACTTTTTGGAGGCCAGCAAACTGTGTCCTGCACTCTGCACTGAGCTGTCCACCTCATTTGAAATCCCCTTTTTCTGCTGCTCTTTTGATTCTCCAGAAGTCTGAAGGCAGATCTAAGGTCATGTTAAAGGTCGTGTTTATTTAGTTTGTGTTGTGAGTTTTCTCTCTGTTAAGAAGTCATCTGAGCTGTTGTCCAGTGTGTAATAGAGAAGCCCAGCTGACCTGTTTGTAGAGAGCTGCAACATAAGGATTGCCAACGAAGGACTTGGTTCCCTCATGAAGTTGATGAATCCTGAAGCATTCTCCGATCATTATCTAAAAGAAAAGGATTGGATTTGAGGTGAGAACAGGTCAAATATGGGGCAACTTCCAGCAAGCTGATGGTGCTGACAGACAAATGTTTAACATGCAGGAAACAAAGAAGCTTGAAATGAGGAGGTTTTAGATGCAGGTTGAGGGTTTAACACAGATGAGTGAAACCGTGGAATGAGTGAAGACAAACATTAACCATGAGCATGGCCTGCCTTTCCCTCAGGCACTGTGGATGGGAAGAGAGGTTGACAAACTACAGTGCTGCTCTCAAAGAGCTGATGCAGACTGACGCAGCTGCAATAAGGAAAAGCAAAACTGCTATCACTAATAGTCTAGACGGAGGATGTGAGTCAGGCTGGCACACATTTATTATAGAAGAGTTTCATTGATTTACTTTACATCTGAATGAAAAGAGGCTAAACTTAACTAAGGAGAGGATCCAGCCAGGTGGTTGTAGGTTGGGAAGAAGGCTTTTCTCAGCAGCTCCAAGGACACATCAAATCCTGCATGCCTTCTACTCTGAAGTTTCTGCTTTTCTAAATCACATCTAGTTGACTTGCTCTATTTACAAAATGCAATATTCCCCAGAAGATTCATCAAACCAAATTACTTGTACTTTGACTGCAGTGTTTCAGATCAAACAGGAAGTTTGGATAGATAGAGCTGTTACCAATGTTGTTTCCTGGAAAAATCTGCACACTTATCCAGAAAGGAAATATACACGGAGTCAATCAGCTGTTGTAAAGTACTAGCTTGGCCCGGTGGGTGGTCGCCTGGCCGACCGGCAGCAAGAAGAAACAAATCCTGTGGTGTTTAGGTTTGTTTGGGTAAGCTATTGTCATAGAACTGTTCTGATCAGAAGATTAGAGCTGCAGGCGGCTGGATCAGCCCACGTCCTCAGATACTCCATCTTGTTGAAGTTTCTTCAGAAAAGTGAGCTTCTCTGAAACCAGGTGGATGTTTAATACATTTACTGGAGTTGTCACTAAGTAGGCTCAAAAAATCTTGATTTCTCTCGGAGCAAAACAGCCGTGGAGACTCCTCCCAACCAAGACCAGAGGGCTTCTCCTGATTACAAGGTCTCACCAGGACGGTGTGTATCCAGTGTGTGAGGAGAACATACTGCAGACACTACTGCTGCAGCACTGCTGTGTTGGACACACCATCTGAGCTGACACGTGAGCATGTAGGAACTAACCAACACGAGCTCAGCCTCCTGGTTCTAATCGGCAGAGCAGCTTCCCAGAGTGTTTATGTGAGTGTGCCCACAGAGCTAATGGAAGGGAGACGCCACTGAGGTGACGCTCCAGTCTGGGAGCTCATGAGGGGCTTAGCAACAGAGAGTCTGGGGGCTGTAAACATCCCTGAGCTTCAGCACATGTCATTAACTGAAATATATGTCATTAGAATATTTTTTGGCAAAACCTGATCTGCTTTAATCTGCTGGAGCCAGTCCGTCTTTAAGAACACACGTCCAGCAATCAGTCTGAGAAGTTTCTGGTGTTTCTAGTGGAAGCGCTCAGTCTGTGATGGGGGAGAACTGAACGGGAGCATGGGGGGCATGAAGTGGAGAGGTGGAGATGGAAGGAGGGGCAGGACCCTAACCTGGCTTTGGTCTTCAGTATCCAGGACAAATACCTTTTCTAATCATAGGAAAAACTAAACTTATTATAAGTGTGGATGAAATAAAGTGTCTAATGAAGTTGGGGAGACATACAGCACATGAACACAAGTGCAACACACTGCATGACAGGAGGGACTGACACTTTAAATGAGGAGCTTGTTAGGGGTCCAGCCTGAGGAGAAGGAAGCAGCAAAGGTGTTACACGGACAGCAGAGAGGTGTGGGTTTGGACTTACAGAGAAGCTGACAATAAGAATGCCAGCACCGCAAAGCACGCCATCACTAATGGTGTCTCCCTCTTTTTGGGGGTAGCGGATGGACTCGTCCGAACAGTAAAACCCACGCTGGTACGGCTTAACGGTGCTAGTCTCAATGATCAGGAAAGGCAGGCTAGCTACAAGAGACACAAGGAGAGAAGACAGGGTGTGTGAGAAAGAGCAAGACAAAAGCTCCTGGTCAGTGACACACATGAACGGGACAAAATAGCAGCAGCACAAAGAGCATGCTGGCATCCCGGGACATCAGAAACAGTCGGGTTTGGGGACGTCATGTGCTGAAGGCTCGGAGCGAAGGAGTGACTTTTATAGAGCTACAAAAAATAAAATCCAAACATGAACTTTACGGCATTCTGTCTGACATGGTCACTCCTCCGTTACCACATCACAGGCGTCCAACCCGAGCGGCCGTTCTGTCGAGGAGACTTACGGACACCACGGGGAGTGTCAAGCCCACTGTAAGAAGCACTGAGGTGGGCACGGTGCTGCTCTGGTAGGGGTACTTCAGACTGGAGTCACTGCAGTAAAGACCCCTCTGGTATGGACGAACAAAGGTGTGATGCAAAACCAGGGTCGGCAGCATGGCTACACACACACACACACACACACATACATATAGATATGGATATTTGTATGAAGAAATGCATACACTCTTTCTAGAGGTCCCATCTGTAGAAGGGCCTAAAACTAAAGGAATAAATCACCTTACCTGTTACCTGCAAGAAAGACACAAATTAGGATAGAAATGACAGAGCTGTTGGCACATTCAACCTTCTCCTGATAACAGGGGAGCAACATGCTGTCAAGATACAAGAACAAAGCTGCTCAGAGAAACTCGTATCTCAGGCCAGACTGGTTGTTTTATGAATTACTCGAGAAATGAAGCAACGCTTTCCAACCACGACAATTATCAACAGACGGTGAAGAAGATGCTGCAACACACAGACTGTGATGATGAGAAGCTGTGAGGGGCTGGACGTGGAGGCTCGGCCCTGAGGAGCTTCTACCGTGGAGGGGAGAGTGTCCGGCACGGCAGCTGCACCGCTGAGAGGAAAGCTCTGCAGCGAGGGGTCAGAGGACTGTGGGCACAGAACGGCCTTCTGCCACAGACCTCTACATTGTAAGACGCAGGAGGAGGGGCCTGAATATCATCATAGACCACACCCACCCAGGCAACCCTTCCCTCAGGCAGGAGGTTATTCATTTCATTCAAATTTTTACATAGTTTTATTGTATTTATTTTAACTCTAAAGCAATCAATGTCCTTATTTTTTTGTAAGTATTAGTAGAATATTTGGTTGTATATAGTATTGTAGATTGTGTCATATTGTACCTGAGTTCCAATTTCATATCAGTGACATTTCTCCACTGATTTGACAATAGAAATCTTTGAATCAATTGTTTCAATATATGAACATGGACAGATCAACTCGCATTCAAGCCCAAGAAAAGGAAATCAATGTCTCCAGATAAACAGAGAACCAAGTCCTGACCTGTGAGTTTCAGTTTTCTCGAGTGCTTTCAAAGAGCATTGATACCAAGAAAGACTAAATTGATTCTAACTAACTCCTAAAGATTTTGTGCACATATGTGCTCATATCCAGAGTGAGCTCAAGACACGAAGGCGTCCTCAGACAAGCCGACACATACATTCTGGGTCAGAAGGAACAGAAACTCCTCCCACACTACGTTCTGGTGGTTAGCTCACATCACACAGCCCTTTGGCTAAAAGTCAGAGATGTGCTCACGAATGTTCCTAATGTGCTCCGAGAACCGCAGCACCACAGAGTGAGATGACGCTGATGTTGGTCGTCTGTCCTGACAAACACAGAACTCGACAGTAATAACTCGCGTTCACTTGTAGAAGAGTTCAACCACATTTATCATGCAGGCTGGTGACACGTGCACTCTCTGTGTTCAGGTTTACACAACTGTCACCAGTCTTAGGAGAAGAGTGCTTTGCTGAGTGAGCACTTGTGTTTTTAATGTGGCTAAAGCTAAAACAAACAATAAATGATGCTTAAACGAGGATTCTGCGTCTTTTGTTCTGTCTTTTGTTCTGTCTTTACAGATAAACTTTGATAGAAACTCTACTCCAGGACAGACAAACGGAATGCAGAGTAGATTTGAAAATAACATGATATTTGCACTTAGTGATGACTGTTTGGACCAGCTGACTAGCATTCACATGAATCCAAGCATTAGCCTCATAAGAGGTCATCAACTATGAATTCAATGGACCAGCCACTTAAAAAAGAACGTGCCTAATCATATTTCTGTAAAACAAAAGCACTTTGAACAGTGAAAATGTATTTTGCTGTTGCTGCAAACAAGCAAAAAACTGTTTAAAGAAAAGCATTAATGGAGAACTGAACAGCTGAACAGAGGACAGAACAGCTGAACACTGGACTGAACAGCTGAACACTGGACTGAACAGCTGAACACTGGACTGAACAGAGGGCTGTACAGCTGAACAGTGGACTGAACAGCTGAACAGATGACTGAACAGCTGAACAGATGACTGAACAGCTGAACTCTGGACTGAACAGCTGAACAGATGACTGAACAGCTGAACACTGGACCGAACAGCTGAACACTGGACTGAACAGCTGAACACTGGACTGAACAGCTGAACAGATGACTGAACAGCTGAACACTGGACTGAACAGCTGAACAGAGGGCTGAACAGCTGAACAGAGGACTGTACAGCTGAACACTGGACTGAACAGCTGAACAGTGGACTGAACAGCTGAACAGTGGACTGAACAGCTGAACAGATGACTGAACAGCTGAACAGAGGGCTGAACAGCTGAACAGAGGACTGTACAGCTGAACACTGGACTGAACAGCTGAACAGTGGACTGAACAGCTGAACACTGGACTGAACAGCTGAACAGAGGACTGAACAGCTGAACAGAGGACTGAACAGCTGAACAGATGACTGAACAGCTGAACAGATGACTGAACAGCTGAACTCTGGACTGAACAGCTGAACACTGGACTGAACAGCTGAACAGATGACTGAACAGCTGAACACTGGACCGAACAGCTGAACACTGGACTGAACAGCTGAACACTGGACTGAACAGCTGAACAGATGACTGAACAGCTGAACACTGGACTGAACAGCTGAACAGAGGGCTGAACAGCTGAACAGAGGACTGTACAGCTGAACACTGGACTGAACAGCTGAACACTGGACTGAACAGCTGAACACTGGACTGAACAGCTGAACACTGGACTGAACAGCTGAACAGAGGACTGTACAGCTGAACACTGGACTGAACAGCTGCAGAGCAGCGGCTTTGACAGGACAGGCGGCTGGTCCTGCAGATCACTGGAACAGGCTGACATACAGTCTGTGGACACTAAAACATAGAGCTGAAAGGGGGAGGTGAAGTCACTCGGATGAGCTTTTCCAATGGAAGTGTTACATGATGGTGATGTGACACACAGTAAAAAGAGAACCCACATGCCATAAGACCAACACCAATCCAGAAGAAAAGCTGGAAACACTTCAAAAGCTCATATCTGTTGATGTTTTCTTCAAAGTTTTGCCTCTTTTCTGGCTTACATTTCAAGACAGAATTTCAAATGTTAACAAGGAGCAGTGATAAAGGTCAAATATGTCCAGACAAGAAGAGAAGAGCAATCCAGGGCAGAACAGATTGGAAAACAGCATGGGAAACTCTGGATCTGGCCAGCTTATTGAGACTCGCTGACCACCATCTATTGATGAATCATGAAAGCTCTCAGTGTGCTCACAGCTTGGCCTTCAGACGCCAAGCCGTTTTGTTCTCCCTTCTGAGAACAGGCTGGTGTGTGGGCATTCTCCTCATACCACTGCTAGTCCATGAAGTCCATGACACAAAATCCAAATACGCTCTGGAATTAACTGAAAGTTTGGCTGCAAAAACACCAAGAGGAATATGACCTCTTTAGAACTGCCGGAATAAAGACAGAGTGACCTTAAGAGGGTTCCAGTGACCTCCAGAGTAGAGGCTAAAGAGATGGGGGCGTGTCAGAGGAGGAAAAAGCAAAGACGTAGGCTCGGTTGCTGGATGAAGCCAATGGAGCATCACTGAATTAAAAAAAAATCAATTAAAACTGTCACTTTGAAAGAGACGACAAAGAAAGTGGGGAGAGTTCTTGCAGTTTCACTACTGATTCAGAGAACACAAATCCCAACCTGCCAATTTTGATCTTATGTAATAAGCTTTTAAAGTCTGCAAGCTATAAAACTGATTTTAAACTGCAAAAGAGGCGCCTGGAATGAGTTTGGAACCTTTAGTCCCTCAAAAGGACAGAAAGAAGTCTGCAAAGTAAAAAAGCCCGTCCAAAGTGGGTGGCTTGGTGAGTTTTGGAACCTTTCTGTTTGTTATATCAGATTTGAACATGCATTTCTCTTTCACCGACTGTGAGGGGAAACACTACAAACCACTAAAGACTACTTACTGCAGGTCAGAGAGAGGCTTCTCTTTGCCTGGCTGAATCAGTGTTTATATTACTGAGGTCAGGGCAGGACTTTCAACATGAGTGAGTGCCATGCTCTCATTTGCCACATGTAACCCCACTAACATGTTCACACTTTCCTGCCTTGTGAACACCAGTGTTTTGGTGTGTAATGCTTATGCACTTGCAGGCTTGCATGTCACTCTTCAGTGAGTATGACTAGCATTGCGTGTATTTGTTGTGTCTTCGATTATGTAACCAGCATCCCTTTGATTGGCTTTGGGATTACATTTGGACTGGTGACTTAGTGGTTCTATTAGCAGAACAGCCACAGCTAAGTCGTGCTGATTCCTCCCCAGACGAGTAGGAAAGGCATTTCTCCAGCTGATTACACCTGGCTCCAGAGAGCACAGATCTGTGTCTATATTACAAAGTTGATCTCCTGTTGATCTTTGCTGGGAAGCGTTGTTGTTCTCTTGGGACTAAAGTGTGGAATCCCTGCAAAGGATAACTCTTGTTGAATGAGCTGACTTTCTCACTCTTAAAACTCTTTCTCATCTCTTGTGATTGACTTACTATTGTAATCTTAAAAGATTTTCAAGGCTTTCAGGGTCAGGATCCCAATGATTCTGTGATTAGAGTAAATGAGTCTGAAATGGAGGCATGACAGAGGAAGATGTATAATGATGCAGTCAAACATCTCTTCAGAGAATAATGTGATCAATCTAGAAAAAAGGCATGAGCAGAGGCTGAAGTGGACCTGGACACCACAGACTTGGTCTTAGCCTATAGACTGTCCAATATGTTACATGTAAAAATACTTTATCTTTACTTTATTCCCAACTCTATACATTTGAGATCAACTTAATACCATTTGGTGGAATTGTTGCTAATTTAACATAAAATGTTTGAAAGTTTCTAAGGAAAAAGAATGGAATTGGGTTTGTGAAGCCATTTTGGTTTCCTGGCATGTATTTTGATTTTTATCTCTCCAAAATTTTAAATTCTGTGTCAGTGGGTGTTAACTCGTCTTTCACGTCTCAAATACTGAACTTTCTAACAAGAAACTGGAAAAAAAAACGTTTTGGTTAAATGTGTGTTTGTTGTTTTGAATCTAACTTATGACTATGGTAATCATGTCTCTTGAGTACACACTAGTGGATACTTTAGCTCCTGGTATCACCGGTGTTAAGATAAGCACAACAGTTGTGTAGCTAAAGGCTTCTGTTCTTTGAAATTAAGGGGTTCCACAAACCTATAATGTTTGTAGTGGAATGGGTGATGTCTAAGTGGACTGTGGAGCAAAGAAGACAGGTTTCATGAGATGAACGATGTGTTTCTATATCTGTTCTACTGGGTTCGGTAGATTTGAGCAAAAACCTTTCCTGTCTGACTGCAATGTGCCACCGGAGACATTTCCTCAAGGAATGAAAAACATGTCCTTAGAACCAAATAAAAGGAACACCAACCGCCCTCCAAATATCTAGTCATAGACTGTAATGACTGTTTGGTAATCCTACATTTAAACACATGGTGACTAGCTTGGACACCGCTACAGGTGAGGACTGGAGGCGTGGCTTCACTGTTTCCACGAGCCGCTGCTGTGTCTCACACATGTAGAATGCTCAGATACACAAACAGACACATTAGAGTGGCTGAGGTCAGCAGGCCGGTGTGCAGAGCGGGTCCCTGTCCTTTCTCCTCCCTCTGTGTGGATGCAGCAGCGACCGGGGGGGCACTGACAGAAGCATCTGCTTACTCAGATAGATTTTTTTTCACAGGAATAAATGCCTTTAACAAGCAAACATCTGCTGGGACGCTCTCCAGCGGCACTTTTACTTGCTGGTCCTTGTGTGTGCAAACTCACCACAGGCCGGTCGGTTTGAGGGAGGGAATCTCTGCTCCACACCTCTGACTGTATCTGAGAACTGGAGCGAGTGGGTGTGACTTCACCTTCCGGTTGCAATCACATGAAGTCATTTCAGTTCCCATTTTTTTGCGATACAGATGTTGGAACCAGATGATATCAGTAAGCAGTGACAGGTCTGAATCAGTCAGACCCATCATTTCTACGGCAACTACTTCTGCTATCAGAAGTGAGCTTGTTGGATGGCCACACACCCTCCATTTAAAAGCGAGCAGGGAGGAATCAGTCGAACATTTTGAACACTGGTGGTGGGGGGGTGCAGGCTGCGCCTACTTTTATTGAGGCATCTGATTGGTCAGTTTATGGGGAAGCTGAAACGGCCTGCTTTACTTTTTTATTTTGTTGTTGATTGTTTTCTCATTATAAAAAGATCCACTATCTCATCATAATGAGAAAACAAACTTTGTTTGTTACCTGATTTAAGTCTTTATTTTGCGGTTATCAACAAAAACAGTAGAAGAAAACACTCCATAAAAGCCGTTTTTAGTCTATTTTCCTTTATTAGTGGATCTATGCTCTTTAAACATCTCAATTCTGTCTTGTGCATCAGCCTCCTCTATTTGTTTCCCTAAAACCTCAGAACAAACAGGTTGACAGACAGAACTCAGAGCGTTCCTGCATGGTGCGTTCACTGAGCTCTGGACATCAGCAGCAAAACAAAGCAGTTGAACACCAACTGATCCTTATGAAATATATTTATTTATTATTGTCTACATTTTTTATTGAAAAAAATGCTTTGTTTTTCTGCAGATTGTATATAAAAATGATAAAAAGCCTTGTAGCAGACTGAGTTGGACCGAGAGGCTGTTTGGGTCTTCTAATGTCTGGAGTTCAGTGAATGCACCATACTGGCTGGTCCTGAGTTTTGTCATCAACCTGTTTGTTTGGGGGGTTTAGAGAAATAAGGGAGAGTGGATGGTGCATGAGACGGAATGAAGGCGTGTGAGGAGCAAAAACAGACAAAAAACAACTTTTGTTGAGTATTTTCTTCAGCTGTTTTTGTTGTCAACCACAAAATAAAGAGATTTTAAACAGGTAAAGTCTCAGTATCTCAGAGCTGGAAAGAGAGAGAGAGACGTTTCATTCATTATCTCATTAAAACAACAAAATGATCCAAAAAAAGCAGGGCAGGCCACTTTTGGCTTTTGTAAGTTTATAACTTGAATAACTTGAAAAAAAATCAACAACATGTTAAAAAAGGTATCAGATTAAGAAGGGTTATTCTGACTAATAGAATGACAAAGTAACAACTGTTTATTTCTCTACAGATGTCTATGGGATTTTGGCTTCTTGGGACCAGCAGGAACTTCCTGTACTTCCCTGGAAATCTGAAGACAATGCCTGTTAATGTGGCACTGCAGTGGGAACACCGCCTGTGGGTTTGCTACTATTACTGCCATCTCAGTCAGCCGGCCCTCTGTATGTAAACATGACAGGGCTCAGCTGCTACAGCCTAGATAAGGCCAGCAACAGAGAAGATGCTGAGCTGATGGAGTGAGAAGATAAGTATGTAAGTAAGCATGAGGCAACAATGGCCCCAAACCACTGTAAGGTAATCAACAGGCTTGGGCGACCAGTGAGATGCCCGCCCGCCTCAGCCCCGCTTCCCCACCCCTTTATTTGGTCCTCCTTCTGTCTGCCACTGGTCTGTTGGTTCTCGTTAATAGAACAAAGAATGCTGAGACGCTTCAAAAGGGTCATTGTTCTCTATGTAACAGTGAAATCTAAATGACCCCCCAACCCCCTCATTCCCTAGATGCACGCAGCATGTGCACTCACAAATACTGAGGATTACAGCGGGCAGTGCAGTGCGAACAAGCCACAGACAGGCCTGTGTGACAGCAGGGAGGCCCAAGGAAGGGACATAGAGATGTGATGAGGCCCCCCCGTTCCACAGCTTCCGCTGCTTCTACTCTCATTGTTGGTGAAGGCTCGCCTGTCTAATCTGTAAACTCAAAACACACAGATGTAAGGCAAGACAAAAAGCTGGAACCGGCATAAAGCCTCAGCCTTTTTCTTAGGGTGACAGACAGAATTTCATAAAAGATACTCCTCTTTTATGAAAAAACTGAAGCACTGTGTCAAACACATGCAGAGCTGAATACTAACAAAAGGGGATTGCAGGGTCCTACCCAGTAATCCAAATGATTTACATAAGCAGTCTGAAGGTGTTTATACCGGAGATATGTAATCATACACGAGCTAGGACAGAGACAGCATTCGACTCTGGAGTTGTAAAAGCATCAAACCTTTGCTTTTTCTTTGCAGTGCAGTTTGATGATTCTCAGGAGAAAGAGAGGGTCAGAAAAGAGTTAAAAAGAGCTGAATGTGTCTGTAGTCAGTCTGAACCATTGACCGGGTTAAGTGGGCCAAAATGTCTCTACTTCTGCCTGTGAAATTCAGTGAACACTAAAGAAGGATTGCATTTTTTATTACTTAAAGTACCACTCATGAATGTCTCTCTTAAAGACTGGAAGAAGTGAGAGTGGGAATGCATCACAAGACAAAAAAAAAAGCAGGATTTGATTTCACAGCCACACCTACCTCTGACCAACTCTACCTTTCCGTTTCCCTCCCTTTCCTGCGCTCCAGCATGTGCACTTACACACAAACGCACCGTGTCCCCTCGTTCACTCCTACTAACACCAGATGTCACATAATTCTTTGACCAGATGGAAAATCTGGGAAATTGAGTGGCTGAAGTCTGAAGGCTTGTGAGGGTTGAACTTCTCCACTCAGATGAGCAGACAGGGTGAATGACTGCAGTATCATAGGCAAACAACACTTCCATACATTAACATTAGTTTGATGATGAGAAGCAAGCCACCTGACTGGCTTTTTTACAGGTGAAAATATGTACAGCTCCAAGTCTTTTACCAGAACACTGGTTTTGGACCGCTCTGACTTACTTTCACCCCAGTATGTAACCAGACAAAGCAGTGGAAAGTAAGGTTCCTTTAAGACACGTGTCAAAGTCAAGGTTGTGTCAAAGTGTCAAAATGTTATCTTGTACTCATTTCAAACTTGTATATTTTTCACCAAATATTTTTTTACGTAGAGTAAAATATTAAAAGTTATTTAAGGTTTAAGTTGATTTATTTTGGAATAATATTCCTGCCTTTTTAATTCATAATCATGTTAAAAAGTTACAGTTTTAAAGTTTTAAAAATTAGCATTCTGCTAGCTTTTTGAACTATTTTGGCATTAACTAAGATTTTTAAGGCTAATTTGGAGTTTAGCTATTTTTTCAGCTACATGCTAGCTGTTTTGGCTGAAATAGGCTTTTTTGTTTTTTAGGTTATTTTGGAGTTCCGCTAATATTTTACATGCTCGCTGTTTTGGGTAATTTAGGCTTTTTTTTTTTTTTTTTAATTATTTTTTGGCTGTATTGAAGTTTAGCTAATTTTTAGCTACAGTCTAGTTCTTTTGGCAAACAAAAGTTTTTTTTATCTTTTCTTTTTGACTAATTTGGCATTTAGCTAATATTTTAGCTGGCTATTAACTTCAGCATTTTCAGCTTTCAGTTTCAGTATCCTCAGCTATCAGCACTAGCATCTTCAGCTGTCAAATTCAGCAAACAGCATTCACACTAGCATTATCACAGGTTATGTTATCTAGTTCATAACTATGTTAAAAAGTTTTGTTTTTAAAAATGCAGTTTTAGAGTGTTCAATAAATGAACACTAAAACGTTTGTGTGTAGAGAGCCAGCGTGTTGTAGTGTTTGTGTGAGCTTGTATCTTCTGCTAAACTAACTCATTAAGAGCAGAAACTGAGGGAAGATGAAATGATCAGATGATGCTTGAGCTGTGTGTCTGTTGGACATTAAAGCTCCATCATGTTCATGTTTCTGTGCTATTAAAGCCTAAAGACGATCACAATGTTTTCTGAACAAACACAAACTTTAAAAGTGCGAGATGAAATCCCGCTGCAGGCGTTCACGTCCTGCGTCTGTGGTCAGGCCTCTGCGGCGCTGCGAATCCGTTTTGTTTGGTTGAAATTTTGCCGGACGACGCAGCTGAACTGCAGCGTGAACACGTGTGAGTTTGGAGTTTTGTGAGGTCGGCAGCAGAGCCTGTGGCTGACCGCTCCCACCGCTCGGAGCTTTAATGCTAGTGGTGAGAGCCCGGGGTCAGGCCTTCATCCTCAGAATTCATCCCCTCAGAATGTGCCAGTACCCCCCTCCACTTCTGTTTTGACCCCCATATGCTCATAAAACCACTAAAGTGGGCTAACCAATGATCGGCCAGCAGCAGGCTGCGTTTAGCATAACAAAGTCGACTCTGTGCTTGTTTGTGCATGTGTATTTACATGCATGGTATGTGTTTACACCCACATGTCTGCAACACTAAGTGCAGACAGACTACCAAAAGGAAATTGGTTCATGCAGGAAATTTCCTCCACATGTGCTCAAAGCGCATCTGCATTTATATGAGCTCAGCTGAGACAGCCTCTCTGTCTGAGGGTCTTTAATAAGCAAACTGTCACACAGATCTGTTTCCTCCTCACAGCTTTCAACCCAGTGTGGAGCTAATCTGCAACATTTGCCACAGCAGGGTAGTAAAACCCAGTCCCCTCTTACAATTTTCCATTTTTAAAGCCTCAGCTTTCCTATTTCGACCTGTTGGTGCAACTCCCACCTGCTCCTCTAAAGCCTGCTCAGCCATGAGTCCTGCTTTTCAGCCCCTCTCTTCTAAATTGGAGAGGTATTTCCCCCCTGCCACGACACATGGGTAAGCAATTATTCCACACATTCTCCTGGCCAGCGAGCGCTGGGAAGAGAGAGAGCAGTCTGAAGAGGAGCGATGAGGGCCAGCTGCTCAGGGATTCGCTGCATTCTGGGACAGAGCGGGAGAAGTTCAGAACCTCTTCTTTCTGAACACCAGAAAAAAGGGGATATAAAGCGGAGAACACTTCAGCTCAAGACTGAAAGGACTGGGCTACAGTCACAAAACGCCCATCAAAGCCTCACACACAAACACACTGGACTGGAGCGGGACGCCGGCAGAATAACAAGTCCGGCCAAACACAGCTTCAGCAGCGGTGCTGTCTGTCAGCCGGACTTCAACTCCCAACTGCATTCTGACCGCCCCCTCTGCCCCCCTCATCTCTATGTATGGGCAGCTCGGGCTGCCAGGAGGTTAAAGGTCACATGAGTGAGGTTACTGGGGCAGATGAGTGGGTGTCTTGCTATTTTAGGGGCAGTAAAAGGGCAGACACTGGCAGGCTGAAGGGACCTCCGCGCTGCTGTCACTGTGGAGGATCCATACATTGGGTGATGACTTGTTTCATGATGCTGTCACAGTCGAGCCCGGCCTCCTCCGGCCTCCTCCAGCCTCCTCCGGCCTCCTCCAGCCTCCTCCAGCCTCCTCTGAACATTGCATGTTAACATTTTACCAGTATTTTATCAGATAAAGTCTCACACACAAGCACAGGGTGAATCCCGGACTGACGTGACAGCTGGAGACGGCGGGACTCTCCTCTGCTGCTCTGCTGCTCTGCAGCAGTTACAGATAACTGCTCAACTTTCCGCGTGATAAGGCTTTTATTGGCAGCCATTAGAAACCGTCTCTTATCTGCTGTTTCCAGAGGAAACTGGATCCCCGTGACCTCAGAGTCAGAAAAAAGCGGGCGCACTCAGACTCACCGAGCAGGAGACAGAAGATGTCCAGCACGACCAGAACCTTCTTCTTCCCGGTCCCGACTCCGCTGTTGTTTAACGTCGAGGTTCCCCCGTTCCTTGTCTCTTGGGCCATTGCTTTCTCATACATGTACTTTTGCATCGGAAACTCTCTGTTCTCAACTGAAAGTCCCGCCGCGCGCAGGAGGATCGGTCCTTGACAGAAATGTCATGCACGTTCAGAGGAACTCCAGCTCAGCTGCACAAACTCTTCCGTCGACCTGACCGGAGCAGACAGCGCTCTCGATTGGCGCTGCGCATCAAGTGTCTTCTTGTTATATCAACCCGACTTGTCCTCCTCCCCTTCCTCCCTTTAAGTTCTCCTCCTCCCTCTGCGAGCGGCGGGTAGTCACCCCATCCCAGAGTTCCCATCATGTCTGCAGAGAAAGGCAGCAGCTCCCCCTGTGGCCGTGCGCGGTACTGCAGGCGCTGTAAGGCGCGAGCGGCGCTCCGACCGCAGCTTCAGCGGGAGTTTACAGTAAACTCAACTCACCGGTAACGTGACCGGACTGTGAGCGCGTGCGAGTCAAAAGGTCAATGTTTGCTTTTCCTTCCTCTCCTGTTATGCTATTCCCAATTAAAAAACAACATCGTGGGGATAAAAATATCACAATCAAAATTTGAGTACAAAATATGACATTTTATTAGGAACAATAAATACATCTGAGCAGAAAGAAAGAAAGAAAGAAAGAAAGAAAGAAAGAAAGAAAGAAAGAAAGAAAGAAAGAAAGAAAGAAAGAAAGAAAGAAAGAAAGAAAGAAAGAAAGAACAATTCCTTAAAATATTCTCCCTCTGGTGTTCTCTTAATACAATACTGTACCTCTTGATGGGACTAACGTTCACAGCATTGACTGTATAAGGATTTTTTACAGTCAATGGTTCACAGCAAACATCCAGTCTAGCCTATGCTGCCATCTTCCGGCCAAACAGGAGAACTTCCGATAAGGAGTGATATGGAGTGAAAACAGCATCACCTCGACTTGTGCATGCATTTGAGTTTAGGTTTGGATTTGTGCATCTGGAATTCTTGATCTATAACGCATACAATATATCTTATACATAAGTACAAAATTATGAAATGAAAAAAAAAATACAAAATGCAATTTAAAATTACAACAGCTTGAAACTATACATGCACAAAAGTGCATAAACATACATTTTATTTTTTGTAATGTGTTTAAATGCCGTTGTAATTTTAATGTGTCCACATGTAAATTGCATTTTTAGTTTCATAATTTTTGTATGAGTTTCAAATCAAGAATTATGCTGACACAAATTGAAGTGAGTCAATTTTCTCTCCACAGTTTGGCTTAGTACTGAACTTCCACATTTTGACTCAGTTAAGAATTTAACCCTACACTAGTTTAACTTACTCGGCTTTTAAAAACATAATTTTATCTAGATTGACCCGTTTAGAAGCCTACAGAAAGTTTTTGATTTTAAAAGTTCTAGATGGTGTAACTGGGTTTACTGAAGAGCTGAACAGCAGAGGGATTGTTTGGAACAGACATTTGACCTTGAACACAGCACTGCTCCAGGCTGAGCCCTCACTCTACTACTAATAACACACATTTTTAAATCTGTGGAGAATTCTCAGAAAATTGTACCTAAATCAAAGTAGAATGAATGTCAAGTGCATCAATGACAACATGAAAGATTGTTAGTCAATAGAAAGTTTGTCATTTGAAATGTGACTAGAATGAGACAGAAAGAGTAAAGCGCATTAAGACGCTTTTGGAGTAGACTTCTATTTATAAATCGACCAACACGCGCCAGATTAGACTTGAGGTCTTAGAAGTCTTTTTACACGGACTGCTCTTTAATTAGTGTAGAATATGAAGCGTTTTTACTCTGACTGCTTTTTTTCCATCCAGGTGCAGAAGCTGAAGTGCGCGCGCGCGCAGGGGCTGAATGGAGCGCGTGCAGCTTTTCACAGAGGGTTGGTGGTTCGCCTGCTGTCAGGAATAACCCGTGGAACCTCCGCGTGATGCTGAGTCCCCCCCCCCCCCCCCCCAGCTGCCACCTGACCTCCCAGACGAGCCGCCTCTACTGTCCTCCCGCCCCTCCGCGCGCGCACCGAGCAGCGCGGCCGTCGGTAACGGGAAGATGGCAGAGCGGCAGCAGCAGAAGCTCGAAGGCAGGGTCAAAATCGGCCATTACATCCTCGGAGACACGCTCGGAGTGGGCACCTTTGGCAAAGTGAAGAGTTAAGTGGAGTGTGTGTGTGTCGCGAGGCTCGGTTCCGACGCCGCGCGGTTCGCCCTCTGAGCGGACCGCGTGAACTTGACTCGGAGAAGTTAGCGTAGCCGCTCGGTGCTGCGGAGCTAACGGCCAGCGTCAGGGACGTAACTTTGATCCGGGAATGCGGCGCTTCAAAGTCAAACGGTCTTTGAAGCGCCGCGCCGTTCCGTTCCGTTCCGCGCCGTTCCGGGGCTCCGGCGCCTCCGGAGCAGGTGTCTGCCTGCGACACGGAGTCGATTCTGAGGCGGTGGCACAGCGGCGCTCGTCCTGCGACACGGACCGTCCGACTCCCACATGTGTCAGCAGCAGACGGCTGCCGGACATGTCCCCGCCCCCCCGCAGGTCCTCCGGTGCTGGGGTCCGGTCTCCGTGCAGCGCCGCTGCAGCCAGACCCAGACGGCTTCAGACCCCCGCCCTCTCAGGCCTGGAAGCAGCAAGTCTGAGTCCTTTTAGGGAGTCAGGACAGTCGACAGTCCTTCAGATGAGAGCCGCAGGAGCGTCTCAGTCACCCAGAGTTCTTTCACCTCCACATCAGTTATAGCCTGTGTGTGCAGGGATTTTAGGGCTGTAAATATTTGAAACACAAATAAAACATTTTGGAAAAAAAAAAAAAATCTTGGTGTTTGGTTAAAAAAAAAGTGAAATGTCCAAAACGTTCTGCTATTCCAAAATAAACTTAATTATTTTTAGATTCAAATGTTCTTTTTTTTAGGTTTTAAAATTCTAAATTTCAATTTTAAAACTTTTTTTCCAGTTTCAAATATTGTTTTAACTTTTAACTCCTTTTTTTTTTTTTTTTTTTTAGTCTCTTTTGAATCTGAAGATTTACTCTTCAAAACTTTTGGTCCCGTTGGGGCGGGGCTAACACAGAGGACCAATCAAAATTGATGAGGGTGGTAACTTCAGTCCGGTGCATTCACTGACCCTGAGAACTGTGACAATTACAGTCAGAAGATGTCTGTTCAGTCTGTACTATCATAATCTGAAGTTGTCCACAGACGGGTGTAAACACCAGGGTTTTATCACGTACAAACCACACTTCCAAAACGCCGTTCTAACCCGTTCAGAGCGCCATCTTGTAATGTTACACAAGGACATCAAGATGTCCTTATGCCTATAGCTATGTGGTTGTTGACCAGCATTAATGCTACAGAACATCCCAGAAGGTACAGTTGCTGATGGTGCAGTGGTAACGTAGAGTTCTGGGGAATACATTACTGGAACTCACTTGGGTTCAATCCCTCTTTTGACAGGTTTTCACTTTTTTTTCTAATAACACAGTTACATTTCATTACACATAAACACATTTTTTTAAAACAGCGATCACACACTACTGCACTTCACCAGAATGTCATGTAATGAGAGGGAGGAGAGGATGATGACGTCCTTCTGATTTTAAACGCTGTCATCAAATAAAAAAAGCTATAAGTTAATCTAACTAATCTCTCAGCCTCCATGATTGCAGTGTTGCTTCACTGTGTTAGCAGGATAACATTGGGCCCAATGAGTTATATCACTACAGATGACGTGCTAGCTTGTTGCGTACGCAAAGTTGGTCTCCACATTGTAATGGTCTAGATGTCTGCTGAGTTACAAAAACAGATCTGGAGGACTATCGGGCTGTCGAGCGGGCTGCGCCGTTCTAAGTCGTGCTGATCCAGGCACGTACTGGTCCATATATAACAGGCGCTAGCGGTCTACGGCGATGTCGGCTACCCACCAACCCGTTTAAAAACACGGACTAGCAGTCCGTGTTTAGACTCCTGCAATTAGCAGGAGTCTAACAGTTTGTGTAAATCTCAATCTGTGTGTAGATTTGAATAAAATCACAACCATGCATCAGGTATGCATTATGTTTCCTATATAATAACCAGTTTGTTTATTAAAAAAAAGTGTTAAATGTCGTTCATTTGTTGAACTTTGCTCATAAACATTATTACCATGACCTTTTTGAAATCAGACCATAATGAATCATTTTATGGTCATTCTATTGTGTCTGCTCAGACATGTCTCATTGTTTTATACATTCCAATATGGCGTCTCTCTTTACGGATCTTGGTCTATAGTAAAAAGCCTGCATGTCATCTCCATTGATATTAATCTCTGTGATTGGGCCATTAGTAAAATAAAATGATCTGGAGGGCTGGACCTGGCCCCCGGGACTCGACTTTGCCACATGTGCCTTAGAGCGGCTCGCTGTAATGTGTGTCCCCTCCATATCTTCTTTAGTCGGAGAGCATCAGCTGACAGGACATAAAGTGGCCGTGAAGATCCTGAACAGACAGAAGATCCGCAGTCTTGATGTTGTGGGAAAGATCAAACGAGAGATCCAGAACCTCAAACTCTTCAGACACCCTCACATCATCAAGCTGTAAGTGGACTCCCCAGCACTGATGGAAGGCAGAGGGTTCACATCAGCACCTGCTGGAACCAATGCTCCACTTCTGCTCGGGGCTTTTTGACTCTTCAATGCTGCTGCTTCTTAACGAGCATGCTCATCTGATCGGGACCTCATCTGGCGTGGGCTCCGATACAGTGGTTCGGCATTGAACCCCACACTCTGATAGAAGTGCCAGTCGGAGCCACTCTGATTGGAAGGTTGTGGGTTCGATTCTCGATATGTGTCAGAGTGTTCTTGGGCAAACACTGAACCCCACATTGGCTCTGATAGAAGGTTGGCCAGTGTTCAGCAGCAGAGCCACCATCAGTGTGTGAATGTGTCTGTAAGACGTGTCAGGGCTTCTGGGAAGGTAGGAAAGCGTGGTACATGTTTACGCCATTTTCTCTAGGAGCTGGAATTCACTCACATGCAGACTCAGGCTTGGACTTAGACAACAGTAACTACAGTTATCTGCAGTCTTAAATGTTTCTTGTATTCTTCTTAAAGCATGGGGTCCTGCTCTTCTTCTCTGGTATATTCTTTCTTGGTGTGACTATTGTTGAAGGGCCCCCAGAACCATGAATTTCTGAAGTCTGTCAGAGTAAACTATATCCATATACATGATACCATTTTACCTTTGGAACACAAAAGAACAATTTATGAAATGAACTCTTTTTCTAAGCAGAGGTAAGACAACTCCATCTCTGAGGCTCCGCCTTTCGCTCCTCGTGGGCCTCATCATTATAAACCGTATTGTGACATGAAAATATCTCTATCGTCCAGTCCTACATGTTCCCCTTCCTTTTGGTTCAAGAATGGAAAAGAATGTGCAGCAGACCAAATAACATTGAGCAACATGGACAATAAGGGTAACTGCTTTTGTTGCAGATACCAGGTAATCAGTACTCCAACCGATTTCTTCATGGTGATGGAGTATGTGTCTGGAGGGGAGCTGTTTGACTACATCTGCAAAAATGGGCGGGTAAGGTTTTCCATCCACTGTCAGTGTTCATCTGCTGCTCAGTATTGATGGTCAAGATCATTTTACACATTATTTACTTTTTTCTACACGGCTGTTGTTTTTGTGGGTTTGGGGGGGCTGGTGCTCAGAGAGCTGGTTTTTAGAGGAATGCTCGGAAATTTGTGGTTGAATCAAAATACCGCTGAGGTTGTTTATAGGGAGGAAAGAACATTAAATAACTTCAAAGCTCAAAACATTGATTGTGCATATATAGGCCCATTCAGAATAAAAAAGACAAAGAAACAAAGGCTCAAAATAAATCTGGGCTCAAATAAAACAAATTTAAAAACTCAAGATGACCAAAAGGATTTGTATCTGAAATCAAAGACCCAGCTACGCTGTGGACCTATCATTGAATGAGGAGCAGTCGTGTATTTCCTGAGTGAAGACAGGAATGAAGATCCACAGCAGTGATGTGGAACAAGATGTAACCAGATGAATGCGAAAAAAAGAAAACAAACAACTAAAAGTAAGGAGTACCTTCAGAACAAAGACTGAAGACAGATCCTCACAACAGCCTCTATTTATGAGCTATGTTACAAGGTGACTGGGACTTTAGATGGTCACATGTGTCACCGCTTGGCGACCTAAAGGCAAGTTTTGCAGCAACCTCAGCTGGTGGCCGCGCTGCGCCATCAGAGAACGGGAGACAGTCGTCACATTTTTACATGCCGCATGGCAACCACAGGGGTTTTCAGAAACTAAATCTACTTTTCTCAGACTGACATGAATATTTTAAGACTTTTGTCTTTGTTTAAACTTTAAACAATCAAATTTCAAACCTTCATAGAAAAATAACTTCAGTGTTATAGACTGAAAACAAAGATCCGATCATGAGGAAGATTTATGTAGATTTGGAAAGCTGAACCCATTCTGCAGATGAGTCAGCTCAGAGGAGACTGATTGATAAGGTCTCCAGCCGATCAGGATGCCAGTGTGCTAAGGTTAGCATACATGAGTGGAAGGAAACAGTGAGACAGTGAAGGTGAACTGTACAGTGAGGGAACAGTATCAGCACAGGAACAGCAGGGTTCACATTCTTTCAAACCCACACAGTAATCTTCTTCATTGACTCTGTGTTTTTAAGGTGGAGGACCCAGAAGCTCGGCGTCTTTTTCAGCAAATCATTTCAGCTGTGGACTACTGCCACCGGCACATGGTGGTGCACAGGGACCTCAAACCTGAGAACGTTTTACTCGATGCCAATAAAAATGCCAAAATTGCAGACTTTGGTAGGTTTTCCAGAGAGAAGCACCAACCCAGAGGAACCTCTTAGAGCAGCTTGTGTGCCGTTGAAGGCTGTTAACAGATAACTCGCTTTGGGCGAATAGCAACATGGTGTAGTCATAATGGTAATAAATAAGTGCATATCAAGTTTCAATCATCAGATCTGGTTTTATTTATTTCTCCTTCTTAAAACAAAATTCCTGATGCAATATGAACGAGAAAGAAAAATATTTCCAAAAGCACACCTTAGCTCAGCTGGTGGTGTTATGGGCAGAGAGGCGTTCCGTGGTAATATCTGAGGCTCGTATCAGGTCCTGCAGGAGGCCTCGAGACCCAGAGTCATCTGATAGGAGGGGGGGAGCAGTGCTTTGGCTGAGAGCAATGAGGCACCAGTTAGCAGATAGAGAGAGAAGAGAGAGATGAGGAATAGCAGATAAGGTGGAGGTCAGAGAATCTCAGAGTGGATGTTGAACATTTGGCAGCAGCCTTACCACAGAGACAGCCTCATCCAATTAGAAAGGCTTTCTGTCTGGGGCTCAGAGTCTTGGCAGGTTACTGGAGGACAAACATCTCAGCAGAGTATGAAAACATGTTGTAAAGTCAGTGATAATGTGTTATTGACCAACAGGACTGTCCAACATGATGTCAGATGGGGAATTCCTGCGAACAAGCTGCGGCTCCCCCAACTATGCAGCTCCAGAGGTCATCTCTGGAAGGTGAGTCTGCAGGAAAGAACAACACTCGTTCATGTTGTTCTTTTCAAGTCCAGAGTTGTCATTGTGAGTGAGAAATCAGGGTAACTCTACCCTTGCAGCCCTCATGCTGCTCTGCTGCCTCTTTCAGGCTGTACGCCGGCCCGGAGGTGGACATCTGGAGCTGTGGGGTCATCCTGTATGCCCTGCTGTGTGGCACTCTGCCCTTCGACGATGAACATGTTCCCACACTGTTTAAGAAGATCAGAGGAGGGGTTTTTTACATCCCAGAATACCTGACGCGTTCTGTGGCCTCACTGCTAACGCTCATGCTACAAGTGGATCCACTGAAAAGAGCCACCATCAAAGACATCAGGTACTCACCGCGGTAGAGAGAAGATATTCTGAGCCAGAGTGTTGACGCGCTCTCTGTGCCTACAGTTATTTGTTTTGTTGTTTTCACTTCCAACACTTTATTATTCAAAGGAATTGGGATTCAAGGTCAGATTACCTTTACAGTTTGTTCCAAATTATGAGGGAAATCATAATTTTCTGTCATTCTCTAAATAGTCCTCATAATTCTCTAGTCACTAACCATTAGAGTAAATATTAAATCTTATTGAGCAAACCTCCTTAGGATAACAGTATTTTTTTTAATATAAAAGGTTTGAAATGTTCCACATTATCACAACAGAGTTCTACAACATTGATAGATTCTACAGAACTGAAAATGCTGATTTGTTGAATCTGCTGCATCGTATTGACTGAAATCTAAAGCTATTCCATCAAAACTTCTTCATAGATCAAGTTCTATTTGAACATAGAACCTTATTCTAGAGCAGCTTCATAATTCTGGCATCCATTGAACCTTTTGGAGAGTTTGTCTGCAGGATGTCAGAATATCCTCCAGAGCTGCAGTTTGGATGAGAAGTGCCTCCACCCTCAGAGAGGATGATCCAAAGGTTCTCAATAGGGTTGAGGATGGGGGTCACACCATCAGCTGATCTGCTTTATAGCAGTCATGGATGCAGAGATGGAGCATCATCATGATGAAGATGATTGGGTTCTTCTTTTAGGACCACAGAGGAAAGTGGTCAGTCAGAAACTCCACCCACTTTTCAGAGGTCAAGCAGCCCTCTCCTCATGATTCTGATTCAGCTTCAAACATCTGCTGCTGCTGCTGCTCTGTGATGGTATTTTAGCAGCTGCTCTCTAAATCTGATGGATTTGTCTGCAGAAACTTTCCTCATTCTGTCTTTATCTGCACCAACCTGTGTGTCTGGATCAGTCATAAATCTCTTCATAGTATGAGGATCACACAGAAAATATTCAAGGTTTTCATGCCTCCTCCAAGACCTTCAACTATTTCAGATCCTTTTTCTTTCCCAGATTTCATGAAAATGTTGATCTGCTTAATAATGTGGAACGTCCTTCTGTAGTAGTTTCTCCTTTAACTGAACTCACCCGACTAACGAATGAACCAGGAGTTTGAGATTGATGTGAGAGATTCAAAGAGACCAGAGACACAAGATCATCTATCAGCTGAAAATCAAAGAACTGGATCTTTTTGAGGCTAAAGTATCATTTACATCATCATTTGGAACACAGTGTACATCACGTTAGTAAGCAGACAGGTTGGTGGTTAATCAATGCTCTGTAGCTATTCAGGCCTTTCCAGTCACTTTGTTTTAGAAGTTACAATTCCAGGGGTCTTGTATCTTGGTTCTAATGTTATTCTATGATGATGCTTTTGTCTTCTATATTTGGAATCCTAAAATATTTCTTTAAGACTGCAGTTGTTCTTGTCATGTTAACTTTTCATCCCAACAAGCTAATTTCCCAGCCTGGGATGAATAAAGTATTTCTATTCTAAGCTGTTTTAAAGTGGGGCATTTACTGGTAATAAGTAGACAAATGATTTCCAGACTTACAGCAATGCTTCTTTTAAATGAACAATGTCTACCTGTTTTAATATAGCTTTTGTGAGCAGAGGGTTGTGAAGACCAAAGTTCAAGCCTTCACATTTGTTTTTGACTAATGATGAAAAAGATGTTTTTTGAAACTTACTGAACTTACAGGAACACCAGACGAGGCCTGAGGCCTGTTACTCCTTCTGTTGGGGAACACATGGAAATGAAGTTGTAACTCTTTTCTTTGCCAGGGAACACGATTGGTTTAAGCAGGACCTGCCAGGTTACCTGTTCCCAGAGGACTCGTCGTACGATTGCACTGTGTTGGATGAAGAGGCTGTCAGAGAAGTGTGTGAGAAGTTTGAATGCACGGACTCTGAAGTGGTGTCAAGCCTTTACAGTGGAGATCCACAGGTACTGATGCACATTCAGAGACATCGGGACTTTACTGTTTTCCATACAGAAGTTTGTAGTTCAAGCTTTAACGTTGTATTAAAGGAGCCATACCATGATTTTCTTCAGCCTTTCAGAGTGAACTATATCCAAATATATGATCATATATTACCTTTGGAACACTAAAAAATGAATGATTTATGAAATAGGAGTTATTTTCTTGCTTTTTTTCTTACCTGGAAGTAAAACGACTCGATTCTTGAAGCTCCACCTGCCGCTGCATGGGGGGGTGCCACCCATTTCATGACATCATCCTAGGACTGGCTTTGCAGCGTTTCTCCCACAAAAATAATCCAAACTTTTTTAAAGATGGATGCAGATAACATATATCTGCCTTCAGTAGGCCCGGCCATCACTACACTGGTTCACAACACAAGTACTCTCGTCGTCTGCACAGCTGTGCCAAGCGGGGCGGGGTGGGGGTGTCCTGCATCTAAAGTAACAAACAAAAGAATTTATTGAAGTAAAGACACAACTGGAAGACATATGGTATTCTGCATCTAAAATGAGCGTTTTTTGCTGATGAGAAGTCGAGCGTTGGTGTTCGACTGGGGGCGGAGCTGTCAGAGCAGACTCTTCCTGAAAGGGGCGGTGTCACTATGTGACATCAGCATGTGAGGACCCACCCGTTTTCATGGGTATGGGAGGGGCTGCTACAGATGGCACAAGTTTTTAGAGGATTACTCTTACAGTAAATGGATGAATGGATCAAAATACCTCTTTGGGGTTCTTTATAGAGAGGAGTGAACAGTAGAAATACTTAAAAGTTCAAAAAGTTGTTTTTTCAGGGTATAGCCCCTTTAAATATCTTTAGGTTGCTGGTCCATGCTGTCAGTTGTCACATCTGAGGAAACATGTCTTGATTCAAGCTTGTTTTTAAACTTTTCTTCATTGTTCCTCCTCCCTCTGTTCACGCAGGATCAGTTATCTGTAGCATATCACCTCATCATAGATAATCGACGCATCATGACTCAGGCCAGCGAGTTCTACTTGGCATCCAGTCCTCCACAGGGCTCTTTTATAGAGGATGGGATGCCATTGCCCCCTGGGGTCAAACCCCACCCAGAAAGGATGCCTCCTCTCTTGGCTGATAGCCCCAAGTCTCGATGTCCTCTGGATGCTCTCAACACCACCCGGCCTAAACCACTGGCAGTGAAGAAGGCCAAGTGGCACCTGGGCATCAGGAGTCAGAGCAGACCCCATGACATCATGACGGAGGTGTACCGGGCTATGAGACAGCTGAGTTTTGACTGGAAGGTAACTGTATACGCTTCACACGCAGAAGGTTGTGCAGCACACAGGCAGCTCTGCTAATATGTCTGGTCTTGTGCGTCAGGTGGTGAACCCTTACCATCTACGTGTGCGGAGGAAGAATCCGGTGACGGGAAACCTGGTGAAAATGAGCCTGCAGCTTTACCAAGTGGATAACAGATCCTACCTCCTCGACTTCAAAAGCATTGATGGTTAGTTCAATGTAAAGGTGCAAAGCTGTAACATTTAAAGTTCCTCTCTGACTTTAAGCAGCATGTTTTAGTGTCTTGCATTTGTAGAATATTCACAGATTATACATTTTGATCTACCACTAGATGGCACAATTTGGTGCTTTTGAGGTCCTGTCTGGGTGAATCCAGAGGGTTGTGTCCAGAAGTGCATCCAATGTAATCCAAAGCCAAATCAAATCTTACCAACAGAACCTTTCATGCGGGCCGGTCGACCGGCAGCCATGCTGTGGCTTACTGGATGCTGGTGAAAATGGACTACTGCGGTGTTAGTGGAATAAGGAGACGAGGAAGTTCTGTTTGCAAACAGAGGGAGAAACAGCAGTGAAGAGTTTAGTGTAAGAACTTTGAATGTAGAGACTTTAACAGGAAAAGTAGAGACGGTGAAGAGACCACAGTCTGCAAAGTAGTGGCAGCGGAGAGTGAAGCCAGACAGTAGAGGATGGTGGTGTGAGGAGGACTCTGGTGGTGAGGAAGATGAAGAGGACTGTGATGAAGGATCAAATAGGAAGAATGAGATGGAGAAACGTGCAGCAGGTTAGGAGGATCAAGAACAGAGATGGGAATGTGCTGAAGGAGAACCTTGACAAATGAGGAGCATCTCACAGAGCAGAGGACTAGAGGAGTTGTGGACGGGGAAGAACCAAAGACCAGTGAGGAGGAAGAAATGAAAGAGGATGAAGAGGGGATAGACAGTTGCTCCTGAAGACATACATCCTGAGGTATGGAAGAGGTCAGGAGAGGTGGCAGTACACTGGAGTGTTTTACAAAAGAGAGGATGTCAGAGGAATGGAGAAATGTTCTGATTCCATTTTAAAGAAGAATGGAGACATGCAGAGAAACTTCAGAGGAATAAAAGCTGATGAGTCTCAATGAAGTTATGAGAAAGAGAAGTTAAAGGGTAGAGCATTGGAGAACAACTGGATGATTTGAGTGTGACATTTGCTCTGAGGATGTTTCTGGAGAAGAACGGAGAAGGTCTATCTAGAGAACGTCTAGGACTGGATCCATTGCAAAGAGGGAACAGATGCATTTCTTTTTAGCAGCTGGTTTCTGTTTGAGGATTTTGCTGAAGTGACAGTGAACAGTTGGAGAGACTCCTGTGGTGTTTGTATTTAGTGACCTGCAGGTCAGATTCACGATTACACCCTAAGATACTTGGACTGTGCTGATCAGGATTTATGCTGTGCTGATTTTTGGGAAACTCTAGAAAGCATGCAAGTGACTAACGATCTGCTCTTCTATGTTGGGACCTGTAGATGACATCATTGAAGCAGTGGGCTTTAAATCCGGCTCGTCCACACCTCAGAGGTCCGGCTCCACCGCGGGTCTCCACAGACCCAGGCTGAGCATTGACTTTGCAAGCCCAGCCAACGATGTGCCTCAGCTTAGCTCCTCCCTCCCGGGATCACTGTCTGGTATCTCCCCTCTTCTCTCCCCACGTCAAGGATCACACACCATGGACTTCTTTGAAATGTGTGCCAGTCTGATCACTACTCTTGCGCGCTGAGGTGTGCTGATCTTCACCAGAAAATCTGCAGATCTGGGGAGTGGAGTTTAGATCTAAATGTAGTATTTGTACAGGAAGCAGAACGGAAACCAAAGAGATGAGGGGAAAAGTGTTTTTTGTGTGTGTTCATACTGATGTTTGGTCTGTGATAATAGTGCCTGAGATGGACTCTGATCATGATGCCGCTGAAGCAGAAAGGTGTGGACACACAGGTCAGTGTCGGGTCAGACACAACCGAAGGTTGAGTGTCCCTGCACTCCTTTGGAACTTCATCACTCTGCAGAGCACCACTTCAGTGGAGGGCTGTAAAGATGCTTTGGTTGTGTTTTTAATAGAGATTTTTATGTTTTGATGAAGATTCAACACACAACATAATTTATTCATCACAAAAATATATTGCAATTATTAAGCTATCAGATACATATTTATTTTCGAAAATATGACAAAGTTTTTCCTTAAAACATTTCATAACAACAAGCCAATCAGATTTCTATGCAGAATGTAGACTGAAGAAATGATCAAAAAGACGGCCGAGCTGAAGGTGGTCAGGCTTTGTGAAGGTGTTTCTTTGTTTTGTTCACACGTGTGATTGTTCACACACACTTCAACACTTACTAACATGCAGCATGTGCTGTGTTTGTAGGTGCTGCTCCAACAGACCCTCATCAGAGGTGCGGTCAGTGCAGTGAAGCCTCAGTCACAACTGCCCTCGTGGGGGGGTATGGGCTGTCTGCAGGGGGAAAACAGGTCAACGCAGGTGGCGTGCAGGAAATATGAAGGTTGTAGACCCGTCTGTGAGGCTGAAGAGGCATGTTGTGGGTGAACATTTATGCAACTCTTGAGGGTTCAGTAGAGTAAAGAAGGTGAGACGCAGGCGTGTCGCACAGATATTTCACCCCGGGACAAAACTACATGACATGCAGCCTACAGGTCCTTACAGATCACCATAATGCTGTGATGATGCATCAATAAGGAGCCAGAGCTCACACCTCAACAGCTAGAGTGCAGTGTAAGGACACCATAATACAGCATCACCCGCATGTCATAAGTAAGTACAACTTACATTATCCCCACAAATACTTCACATACTCACAGTATTTCACAAAAGTGAGTACACCTCTTACATTCCTGCAGTTATTTATTTCTATGTTTCATGGGACAAAACAGCACAAATGAATTTTTGACACAATGAAAAGCAGTCAGTGTCCATCTTGAATAGAGGTGACAATTAATTTTTCCTTCAATGACTCGTTCTGCAGACAGTAATAGCTAAACCCCTGACAACAGAAGGGAGTCCACCCCTAAGTGAAAATGTCTCAATTGAGCACAGAGTCATTTTTCTTCTCCAAGACCATGTGACTCATTAGTGTTACAATATCTCAGGTATCGAACGATTACAGGTAAAGAAAAGGCTACAGTCTAGCATGGTGTTGGTAGAGTCATGGTCTGGGCTGCATGAGTGCTGTCTGCATTGGGGAGCTGCAGTTCATTTAGGGAAACATGAATGGTAACATGTACCGATACTGAAGCAGAGCATGCTGCCTTCCTCTAGAGACTGAATTCCAGCAGGATAATGACCACAAACACACCTCCAAGATGAACACTGCCTGAGGGACTGAGGGGAAAGCTGATCCACTGGCCAATCATGTCTCATCCTAAAACAGAAGGGGGAGGAGCATAAGGCCTCAAATGTGCACCAGCTCTGTGATGAGGAGTGGAACCGGGCTCCAGTGGAAACGTGTTAAGCTCTGGTGAACTCCATATCAAGGAAACTTAAAGACAGTAATGGTGCAATAATGATGGACACAAAATATTGACATGAAGGATCTTCACCTAGGGGTGAATCACTTTGATTTGCTGGGAGTGTAGCGAGTAATGTCTCTATTATGATTCAGTTTGAAGGAAATATAAATTGACATTTCTGTAGATGATGGACACTGGCTACTTTTAATTTAGTCAAAAATTCTATTGGTCAGTGTTGTCCCATGATAGATATATTTAAAATTCTGCATAAGGGGTGTTCTGACTTTTGTGAGATACTGTATTCCAGCCACAACAATGGTACGTTCCATTTTCATGACATCCCTGAAGTTGATCGCATGAGCCTTAAGGGAGCTGGAAGACACACCTGCGCCCCCCTCAGGATGTGTCCACTCTTCTCTACAACCCTCCATGAGCCCGGACAACCCAGAACCTGCAGCACCTGTTTAGGGTGAAGCCTTGGAAAACTGGTTTCTGTAGAAACCAAGTGTCACCTGAAGCCGTTTGTTATGAAATATAGTTCAAAAACACGCTGAACTCTACTGCCTTTCATGGAGTCTCCAAATATTTAATTATTTCTTTCTCTAAGAGAAAAAAGGGAATTCACTATGATGTAACATTATCTAATATGAAGATATAACAGAAGGAAAGCATGGCCGTGTGGTGAAATAGAGTGTCTAATGCAGAAGAAGATAAGCCACAAAACCCTTTCTCCAGCTGCCTTAAAGAGTGCAACTCGGTTATTTGTGCAGGTGTGAATGTGTAAGCCAATGCTGTGTGTTTCCTGGATCGAGGACTAGAGTTGAAGTGTACATGCGTGGAGAGAGGCTGGGAGAGTCAGCCAGGAATCAGTGTTGTCAGAGGACTTCCTCAGCTCTTTGCTTCAGTTAACTCTGCACTTTTAAAACCCGTCTTGAGTCAGATTTGCTCTTCACTGCATCACACTTCACAAATGGAGCCAAGCTTGTCTGGATGTGCTGTGCCTGCTCGTACTGATGTCGTTGGTCTCTTCCATTGTCACACTCATTCTCTCAGTCTGAATGTCAAATGGAAGCTGACGGCTCATAAATCTGTGACTCCTCCTGTGAGAGGCTTCAGTCTCCCAGAGGGGGGTACAGATACCATGGACTGCCATGGACACCAGAGGAGATCAAAAAAGTTCAGCCTGTTGTCTGGTGGGGTCCAGATGACCCACCTTTACTGTAAACATGTCTAGGATAGCATGAGGGTTAGTGTGGCTGGTTGCGTGTTATCAACTGAACTGCAGGTTTTGTCATTGTTGTGACAATGTACACAAATAAGAGTGTCACTTTAATTACATCAAATGTTTCCAAGAGCTGGTGTGAAGCAGCTCAGTCTCTCTGTTTGAGTCAGGCCGGCCTCAAACTCTCAGATTGAGGTTTCACAGCTGGTTCCAGGCCGCAGCATCTCTACAATACATCTGTTTTTAACCCTTTCTTCTCTGAGAATTCTTTCTGAGCAAGTGAAAGGTAATAGTCATAAGTCGGCGTTGCAGTGCGGAGCCTGTTGTTCTCAATAATTGGTTGTCTAAACGCTCCGACCTTAAGTGAGAGAAGGTGTTTGTCTGCCACTGCCTGGCTTGGCTGCAGCTGCTGAACTGAAGCTGAGTGAGGGTGATTTGACAGACTGTTGGGCCTCAGCTGAAACTGCGTGCTTCCTGTGTTTCTGTCTGTGACTCTGCTGCCTTTCTGCTCATGCACACATGCAACATCCGTGCACATCAGCCTGTGTGCGTATGCAGCACCCATCTTTGTGCCAACGTGGGAGCAAACAGTGAGAAACTCCTATGACCCGTGTTTACTGTCCAGCACTCTGCTATTACAAGTGTAAGCAGGCGCAGGAAGGCGTGCTCGCTCTGGAAACAGGAAACTCTTTCTCTTTGTTGTACCAACGTGAATGTGGGACTGCACAGCAGTTCTTCTGTGACCGTCCTCGCCTCCGTTTGTCCCCGGTGAGCGTGCACAGACGTGAGCCTCTGCTGACGGATGTTTGGGTTCTTCTGGGCTGCATGATCCTGCCGTTATGATTTGCACTTTAATGAATATTTATTGACAATAAAAACAAAGCTAAAAAACAACCGTTTTGCTCCTCAGACTTTTGTCTACATGAACACACAGGAGTGAAGGCGAACGCACCGCGGAGGTCCTCATCAGTTTACAGGAAGGTCAGGTGTGTGATGGAGAGACCTGGCACAGCAAACGAGTTTCTTAAAAGAGGAAGACTGGGGAGCTGAGGCCTTCTGCAGGTCTGACCCCAAACCATAAAGATGTGCAAAATAATACTGTGTAGCTGATGTCCATGCAGGCAGAGATCATGAAATTAACCTAAACCATTAGAAAGGAGGGTATATTTAAATAGCACAACACAGAATGTTTCTTTAGCTCTAAGCAATCCACCAAGGCCTTCAGAAGAAACAGGCTGAAAAAGGAAGACTAGAATGACTGAACACAGAAGCAAAGCTGATTGTGACGGGACTTCAAACAAACTCTGTCCTTTTTCACGATCACCAGAATCTTCGGGACAGTGTGTAGAAAAAAATGCTTTTTTCTGTTGATGTTTAGTCTTTTGGAGCAGATCCTGTAAAGTTCTGCACAAATGTGCTCCTCCAGTTCACATGCTGTCTAAACAGACGCCTGAATGTTCACCCGGGCGCTGCAAGACCAACTGTCCTCGTTGTACATCATGGTGGTTTGAAAGTTTCCTGATCCAAAGTTCCAAGTCAGACAGTCCTTTTGACGTGTGCAGAGAGATTTCCAGCATCCTTATTCCACATGGACGACTGGCTTCAGCATACAGGTGAGTCCAGGTGCTTCCTGCTTTTAATGATGGTTTTCTGGGAGGTCTGCGTAAAGGTCAGGAGGGGGTAAAATGATAGCAGTGCCATCAAACTCTGCCTCCTGTCCTGCACTCTGCTCAGGCCTGGAAACAATAAATAAAAGAATGAAATGACTCAGCCTTTCCTCTGATGCCAGCGTGGTAATGCACTGACGACAGCACCATCGAGCCCTCAGCTCATCAAGGAGAAAATGACTCATCTTCCTACGAGAACATGAGCCAGTTTAACTTCCCGATGGGTCAGGGCTGGAATTCCACTCTGCCTTACGTTTTCATTAGCGCATAAAATGCATTCATTCTTGTTATGATCAGCAAACAGCCCCAAACCAAAAAGAGAAAAGGAACCTGTTGGGCTGCAGGTTGGGCAACATGTCTGACATTTTTCTGCACTTACACAAGAACATCTTCCGCTGTTGGCAATGGTCCTGCAAGTGGAACCAGAGCGGACATTATTAGAGGTTCTTTTAGGTCATTGGAGGCTAATGTAGAGATTATCCAGGGACCAACTTACTTGTCTCTGCCTCTGTGGCACTGAAAAATAAGCAAAAGAAATATTGGAGATCTTTGTGTGCAAGTGTGTCCAGCATGATCGAACAAGCAAAAAACAAACCTGGCAGGTGTCTGCACTGGTTTAGGTGCATGGAAAAATGTGGCCAACTTCTGAAGTGCTTCATTTCTTCCACTATTTCAAATTAACACAGAAATGGCTTTCATCGCTGTTTATTTAAATGCTTAACTGTGCAGGAATAGTAGAAGTGAACTTACTGTGTCTGAGAGTTTTCAGGGCTCATGTCACTGTGGCTGTGCTGGTGCATTATGGGAATGTCGCTTTGTCCTGTGGGGGAAAAAAAAAACTTTTATATATGTGTGTGTGTGTGTGTGTGTGTATATATATATATATATATATTATATATCACACTAAGTATATATACTATATACAATATTATCTATATTATTATATAGATGTGAGACAAAACCATACTCTTAAAACCAAATAAACTTGGATTCTGGTGCACACAGGTGAGTGCAGGTTTGAACAAAATTAATCTGGTAGATCTATGTTACACAGAGTGTACATCACATGTCAAAACAACAGAGGGATATGGATGTTGGCTTATCATGTCAGGTTTTGATGTTAGCAAAATCTAAAGATCATCTCCAAATCTAATCAAACCACTTAAAAATTTAAAACCATTGAATCCACCAACATCACCCAGAATTCATTTGGCTCATGTTAAAGCTTAAGGTCCGGTCCCACTGGGCTGGAGCACGGAAAATATTTCCTCCCCGTGGTACAGACGCTGTTAGCAGTGGACTGGTAGTGCAACGGTCGAGATATGGCTGCGGAATCGACAAGCATACACGCGGTACAAAATTTGGCCGCCGTTACACGTGGAAAGAATTTATGAACTGCACGAAAATTTAGAGAGAGCGAGTGAAACGCATGTGGTTCCAGCGGTACAGTCGTGCAATGGTCATGGTACAGCAGTGCAACAGCAGTGGAACAGCAGTGGAGCAAACACCGGCACGCAGGCTTGAATGCCAAAATTTCCCGTTTGTGCACGGCCATTTCCCCGCCAGTCTGCGTTTGTACCGCTGCTTACAGCGGCTGATCGAAGGAGGACACGCTTACATGTGATTAAGCTGTGCTCTGGCAGTGGAATGGACTCTGGCGTCTGTATCACTGCTATTCCACCAACATGCTTAAGTTAGCGTGTGTGGCAGATTTGACAAATTTTTACCTGTAATATGGCCGTCAAATCCTGTGGGACTGGGACTTTACACTAATTGTACTTTAGCCAAAAGCTAGCAAAAGGATTCACAATCCCAGCTGAGAAAATATACCTTTATCTTTAGTTTTGACATTTTACAAAACCATTAAAATGTATTTATGTACAAGTATATTAGTGGGTTTTTTAACCCTAAACATCTGACGCCTACACACAACATTTTTAACATACTGTAATTTTTCAACCGTTAACAGGATAATTCCAGGAGATTGTGAAGGAGAAAAGCGACCCGAGCCGCTTTTCTCAGTCAAAGAACATAAACACTGGAACTTAATCTACTTTTTTCAGGTTTTTTTTCATTAAATTTCCTACATACTGTATAAACATTGTAACTATAAGTGCATCTTTTTCAGTCCAATCAAAAAAGTGAAGCCAGGTATGCCTCTCTCCTTTACTCAGACATGATCAGGGGAATTGTTGTCGAGGGATTAAAATGCTTTAGGGACATAAAATTGTGAAAAACACGTGAGGAACTGTTCAGGATAAACTCCGCCTTCATGCTTTAGTGGCTGGTTAGGCTCCAGCAACCCTGAGACCTCAAACTGGAATACTGCAGCTTTGGAAAATGAATAATTAGAAAAAAAGATCTAATTTAACAAAAATATAAAAAGTTGAGTCTTTTACATGTTGGGAATCACTGAGTACCTCATGATACAATACGAGACACGGCTAACAATGTCGATGATATCGCAATATGATAATAATTAATAAAAATCATCTCTAATAATACGTTATATAGAAGAACATAGATTTCTAGGAAAATATAATCACTTGTTTAATAATTGATGTAAACAACAGAACAAAAATGAAATAATTCAAGTAGCTGCCAGACACATTGGTGCCATGTGCGCCCCCTATCTACCTCCAAAGGAACGTCTCACCAAAGGATGAAGAATATGATGTTTAACAGCCTCTTCAAATGAAAATAAAGGACTGATACTTGGTGAGAACACATCCAGAATCTATCACAGGACCAAATATCGCGATATCTGGCAATGTGGATATTTACTTCTACCCCCATTCTACTTGTGAATTAAGTTTTCGGGGGGAGAACAGACAGTCTTACCTGCATCTGGCATGGAGATACTTCTGTTGTGACTCCTGCAGGGGAAGAATAACAAAAAACAAAAGAGTTACAGAGAATCTCCAATTATTGATCCATCAATCTGCAATGAAATCTGTTTACACTGGGGTGAATGGATCTGCATTTTCCATTGGTTCTTCATCGTCACATGTCCACTCCTCACTGTCATCTGAAACTGAAACCATCCACCAAATCACACAGCTGCTCAACCACAGAATCAAGTCTGGATCTTGAAGAACAAAACCAACACTTACAGCTTTCTGCAGACTGCTGAAAGTGATTGGCTCTAAAAGACAGAAACAAACCTCAAAGTCATCCTTTTGTCTGCACTAATGGAAAAGCTCTTGCCCCCTGCGGGGATTACTTACATGCCCCCCGCGCTAACTCCATCTATCTCCATGACGTTGCTGCTGCTCTTTCGTGGTGTTTTCTTTCCCAGCTCCATCATCTCCGTAATGTCCAGCTCCACATGACCCACAGCAACATACCCGTCTGAAGCAGAAAAGCACACGCTCTCTTCAGGAAGCAGCTCTTCCTGCTGCTGCCCGCATACGGGTTGCAGACTCACAGTTGTTGCTGCTGTCCCTGGCCAGCCACTTCCCTTTGGGGCACTTGGTGGTCCGGATGATGCTGATGACGTCTCCGCTCTTGACAGGCAGGTCGTTCTTACGTCCTTTGGTTGTTTCTATGACTCTGGCCTGGTACATGGCCTCCTCCTGTCCTGTGATCTGAAACACAACGTTACCTGCCTGTGACAGCTCTTCTGAGGCAAACAGAGCTGTGTCATCATGATGAAGAGAAGAAGAAGCTCCATCCTTTATGGAAGCAGTTCAGATTCTGACTACTGACTAACAGAGATCGGCTTCATCAAGGTTGGAGACTCAGTAAGGTTATGGAAAAACCTCAGCAGGGTCACGCTGAATGGGCAACATTTGAGCTGAAAAGGTTTTGAACTCACCCCTCCCTCCATAGTCTACGTGCTGGTAAAGTTAGAATTGGGATTGGGCCAAAATCTGCAGGGTTGGGGCCACAGTCCTGGTTAACCCTTTAACACCTGAGGCATCGACGGTGACGCTTAAACACAGAATCTTTAACCATGAACACGATCAACGTAATCCCAGAAGATTCTGAAGGGGAAAAGCAGCTTAATGAGCCACGTTTCTCCTTCAGAATCTACTAGAATTACGTTGATCGTGTTTACACATTCATTCACAAATAAATGTGAAGCCATTAGAAAACCAGGAAGTGTTGGTTTTCTATAATCCTGAAAGTCAAACCTGCATCGGTGATCTTCAATTCAATTTTTAAAATTCTTATTTTCTGATCTGAGTAATTCCACATGAATGTTTGTGGGAAGGTGTCAATGTTTTTAGTTTCAGCATGTTATGCAGCCACGCTCTCAGAAAGGAATGAATCCAGACAGGTCCCCCCCCCCCCCCCCACTCCAGCACTAACCTTGAATTTCTTCTTCATCTCGTTCTCTCTCTTTTCCCTCTCCTTCTGCTCCTTCTTCTCCTTCTCTTGTTTCTCTTTCAGCTCCTCCTTTTCCTTTTCCAGCCGCTGCTTTTCTTTCTTCTTCTGCTCTTTCTCATCTGGTCCGTCTGTGACCGTTTTCTTTTCGTTCCTGAAGAAAAGAGAACAAAGAGCAAATTTGACAAAGTGTCCAGAGAGGACCGTAATGGTTGAGGTTCTGGGGTCACAGAAGCAGGCCTTACCTCCCGAACCGGCCCGTCCTGGTTCTCTCTGTAACCTGTGGCTGCACCTGAACCGAGAGCGGGTTGATTCAGGGGTTGATTAGATTTAAACCGAACAGAGGTGAGAATAAAAGTATGTAAAACATCTTACAGGACTGCTTGCTGGTTCCTGAGAAGCCTCAACATATGGATCTGTGGTTACAGTCACAGAGGAGAAAACTGGTTAAAGCAAACACATTTTTTAGAGGAAAGACCTCCACTAACTCTGGGGTGGAGCTCGGGAGGGGGGGGGGGGGGGAGTAGCTGCCCCCTTCCAGCAAAGTCCCCCATTTTTGACTCAATATCAGCATCTTTGTTGATAAAAGTTAAAGAATCAGCAATGCAAGGTTCTTCAAGCATTAACATAAGCATCTCAGCTGAAAGAAACATTGCGTTATAAAAGGGTAACCAAACACGGAAGTTGGAGGCTGACTCCGCCCACAACTGAAATATGAAATCCAGTCAGAGGCGTGGGGCTGGGGAACAGGATTGTTATCATAACTGGACCTGCAGATCATGACGTGGGACTTCAATGGTATGACCAATCATGAAACTCAAATGTAATACTTGAATTCAACCTGTAGGGGGCAGCACACTGACGGTTTTAGATTGTCAAGAATTTCACAAATTTTAAATTGTCCAAAAATAGCAATGGCCAACAGACAGCACTTGTAAAGCCCCATTTATAGAGGACAGACAAAAAAGTAAATTTAGTGTTTGGTTATTCTTTAATAAAAATGTTTGGGTAATGAGTGGGTAATCAGGAGAGTTGGGAGGATCCCCACTGGGCTGCTTCATTCATTGGCCGGTCAGTCTCGGTCATGGAAAAATAATCATGGTACAACATGAATTAATCTTTGTAGCAGTGTCCGCCCTTCCCCTTAATAGACCCACAGTCAATTTGGGCGCTACCATTTAACAAACAAAAAAACCCTTCTAAAGAGAGCGCTTCCACCAAAATGTCCAGGCCGGACAGAGAAGCGGCCGCGGGCCAGAGGGATGATTACTGAGTTAAAATAGGTTAAACCAATAGTGGTTTTAGGAACGAGCGACAGCTGCTCGGCCGGCAACTCAGAAGAGCCGCCAGTTCAGCGCTTCATGGTGAAAAAAAAAGAATATACACCGCAAATATTTTTCTATTATGACGGTGTTTAGAACTGCTTAAATCCAACAAATTGGTGCTCCCTGCAGGTGCACGCGCTAAGTCGACAGGAGCGTGTGCATCTCTTGTCTAAATACGTAAAACATGGTGGCGCGGGTTCAGCGTGAACACGGAGTGCACTTTCTCCGCTCTTTCCCGCATGCAGTGGGGAGGGGAGGGGCTCCTCAACCTGCTCCGCTGAGGAAAACTCGCCGCGAGCGAACAGCTCCAAGCTGTGTTTGCATCTTTCTGAAGATGATGCAGACAGCGAGCTGTTTCTAATGTAATAAATACTTGGTTTGTAAGCTCGGTAGCAGTAACCTGTCCAAACACCGCGCTAAAACACATCAAATTCTGGTGGAGAGGTGTGAAAGCCGTCCAAATGACACGTCTGTCAATGTTATTGATGCAACAGGAGAGTATGGTAGCGGGACACACGTGGAGCACGAGACTGAAGTGTTGATTATCAAAGATGATGATATGAATACTTGCACTGTAATAAACGTTAATCCTATCATATCAACAGGCTGAAAGTTCATATGTTGCCTCAATAATAAAAAATTATCTGACATTAAATGTAAAATGAATTAAATGAATTTAAATTTGTCTGAATTCAAATTGAATTTATTTCAACATTTATCACTCTTTGAAGTGAGAAGGCCGTTTGATATTCTCTTCATTTTTGGTTTTAACTGGAGCTTTGTTTATTAGTTACCTTAAAATGTATGTTATTATTGTAAAGACACTTTAGTATTTATTGATTATTCTATGTTAATGTTGGAAAGGGCGTTAAATTGACATATTGTATTTTAATTTGTTCTAAAAAAAATTTTAAGAAAACAAAAAGATATATTTGTTTTAAAAAATAGTTATATTTCATGTATTCCTAAGTTAATATATTAATTATTGCAATGTTTACCATATTGAGATAAAAACAGCCTATGTTCTCAGTTTCATTTGATTACTATGGATTCAAAAGTTTACATTTGCACTGTTTATCTATGCTTGTTTAAAAAAAAAATCTTTTCATTTTCTATTAATTTTTGTATTAATTAATTTAATGATCACATCTTTACTATTTCTTTTGATTATTTCTTTTAATGTTTTATGTAAAGCACTTTGAATTGTCTCTACATATATGTGCTTCCGGCATTTATGCTCATGTCAACAGAAAAAGAAATTCTTATGTCCATTGACAGAGACAGCGTAACAAATACAGTTGCAGAAGTTCCTCATCAGGTGGTGACTTATTCTGTAGATTCTGGTATTATCATGGTTGTGGTTTTTCAAATGTTAAATGTTTAAAAAGTTCAATTAAGACTTTTATTCACATTTTGATACAGGGAAATAGTTCTGTTAAACCACAAGTTTTTATTAAAATGATTTATTTGTTTTTATTTGTTACTTATGATTTTTCCAAACTGTAGTGAAACATTCTAAATGCTTGCCTAATTTTTATGTGGCGAGAAAAACTGCGGGGCTGAAAAGTTGTCCCACTCTGCCCCTGCTTCTGTTTGTAACTGCCTCCTGCTCTTCTCCTCTTAATTGTCATCTTCCAAAGTCTTCATCATGCCCCATCACATAAAATGTTCCAGCTCCGCTGGTGGTTAAGCGATACTGTGAAAACGAAACGTTCAACATTGAGGATGACAAATCTTAAAGTCAATAAAATGAACTGAAGGGCTGATCCAGCCATCTAGATCATTTTATTTTATTGTTATTAATGACCCGATGTTATCTTGCACTTAAACTTATATAATTGTTACAAAATGTGTTTTTATAGAGAGTAAAATACTGAAAGCTATTTAAGGTTTAAGTCGTTTTATCTGGAATAATATTCCTTTCTGTTTTTATGAATAATTATATTAAAAAGTTACATTTTAAAAATGTAGTTTTAGTGTTTAATAAATGTTTATCCTGTTCGTCCGGCGATCTTTTCTTTGTCTACTTTCTATTGAATCCATATACAAAACCCTGAGTCAGAATAGGATCCCGTCCCTTCAGATCATGGTTGTCCTCGTCTGTGATTGGATGACACTTTTGCCTGCAGGACAATGTGGTGAACTGTCAGCAGGTCTCACTTAAGGTGCATTCACACCAAACGGGACTCGTGGGGCAGATAATCAAAGATTCAGGCGCGCACTGGGGCGATCTGAAGCCCCGCGGGATCTGAGAGATGGGCGCAGCGTGATGGTCTGCCAGCAGCTCAATTTGAGCTGCAAGTTGGGCGGCACAGCCAAATGTAAATACTTGAAGTTTGATAGGTTGCTGCGTGGCATCAGTCAATCAATCACTTAGCTTTGTGAAGAGTGTTTTTGCATTCCTAAAATGTTCACCAACATTGACTTGTTGGCTATGAGGACAGATACCAGTAAAAGCAGCAGGACAGCCTGCAGAGGAATCATGAAAACATGAGCATTCTGACTCATGACTCTGCTCTTACTCTTTGGTGTTCCTTTCTTTTGGGGTTTCTTGCCATTATTGCTGCTCTTTCCCTTCTTCTTCGATTGAACCTGGATGTCCTCATGCGCAGTTTCTCTGTCGTCATGGTAACTGCTGCGATTGTTAGCCTGAAGCCTTGGTGGGTCAGAAAATGAAGGAGATTTTTATGACAATATATTTGATGATGCAGAGAAACTACAGATGAACTGAAGCGTCTTACTCCTCCTTGGGTGGTGGTTCATTGAGAACTGGAAGGGAAAATTCTGGCAATGAATGATCAAGGGGCTTATCTTGATAAACCAGCTCTGTATGGACCTCAGGTTCTGGATGGACCTCGGGTTCTGGATGGACCTCAGGTTCTGGATTGAAGTCTGGTTCCGGGTGGAAGTCTGGTTGCGGATGGATGTCAGGTTCTGGATGGGACTGGGATTCTGTATCAGTTACTCCATTGCTGTAGAACACTGTGGGGTTCTGTGTGTCTGCCCCGTCTAAAACTGTGTGCTCCTCATTCTCCCAATTGGAAGGTTCAACTTCTGAAATTTCCTCTGAAAACTCTGGTGGAACAGGGATCACTGCAGGTCAAGACCACAGAAATAATTCATATTAAAACAAAATCAGAAATGATTAAATGAAAGTATTTTTTAGCACCATAACATTCATTCATTCATCCTCCTAACCCTTTCAGCCCATAAGGAGCCTAACCCCGGTACTGATGGGTGAAGGCAGGGTTCAGCCTGGACAGGTCGCAGGGCCTCTATTACACACCTGTTCACTCACATTCACACCTGGGGCAATTTAGAGTCATCAATGAACCTATGAAGCCTGTTATTGGACGGTGGGACGAGAAAACCCACACATGCAATTCCACCAAAACATCTGAACAAATGTCACACTCCAAGCTTTCACAGTCTGAGGCTGAAGAGATTTAGACAGGTGACATCACAGAGTCTTTACCTTCAACAAGAAGAGGAGGAATAAAGTCATCCGACAGAGGTCCATCGGGTTCATCTGGAGCAGGACACTCAGCTTTCAGGTCCTGGTAGGCCTGTCTGGGTGGAGGGGTGGGAACTACCAACACGTCAGCAATGGGGTCGGCCACCCTATCAGTGACTCCCTCTGAGCCTGGGGGGGCTTGTCCTGCAAACAGCCATGGATGCAATCGTCTCACCACTGATGGAGTTTGAACTGAACAGATGCTTTTGTTTTAGGAACAAGAACATGAGAGCCGCAGATCCAAGCGCAGTTGATTTCCTCTAATGCCGTTAAACGCCGTCTAACTTCTCCTCTTGTGTTTTTCATATGAGAATGAACAGGATTAAGAAAACAATGATATTTTACCAATAAAGTGCCTGTAAAATGACGTGTTGTGTTTGTCAGCTTCCTCCCTGCAGCGCAAGCAGGAGGTGAAACCTACAAGCTGCATGACACCTGCATGAGTCATTGGTGTGTTTTTAGGATTCCAAGTCTCTATCAACAGTGTTCACTCTGTCATAGCTGGCATTCCTCTACACCTCTCCTGCCTGTTCCTCAGCTGCTTCTGGCACAAACACAGAATCTTAGCGTTGCTGTTACGTGTCTACTGACTGAACCTTTCACCCAGCACACAAGCAGGAGTTGAGGAGCAAACTCTACTCTAAGTGAGTGGTGGGTTCAGTTAGTAGACTGGAACTCTTCATGATGCTCTGCAGTCCTGCAGCACGTACCTGATGACCCGCCGCCCACATCTGCCGTTTTGCCCTTCATGTTAAAGTTCAACTCCACAGGAAAAAAAGAAGGAAGAACTCCGCCGAGACTTACGGTAGTCCGTGTCATTAACTTGTTCTGGTTTCGATGGGAGAGCCGTTCCAGTTTTATCCTCATAGTCAATGGGTGGGAGCTCCAGTAAAGCCGGGGTGGGGCTGTGAGGAGGGGCAAGCTCCTCAGGTGATGGAGAGGTTTGTGTTGGGTTGGACAAAGGACTGAAGGAAAAGGTAGAACCAGAGATTGTTAGTATCCTACAGATAACAATACAATAGGAATAAAACAAGCTGCTTTTGGAAACTAACTCACCTGTTGGACTTCTTGCGCGCATTCTCCAGAGCACTCAGGATCCTCAGGTCGCCTGGGGGGGTTCGTTTTCCGTAGCTCATGTCCTCCGCTCTCTCCAGAGCAGACAGCACAGAGATGGGCCGCTCAACTCTGGGAGGGGTCTGAGAAGCCGGAGAGTCCAGATTTGGAGGAAGAGGACTCTCCACCGTGTCCACGTTTAGGGCTTGGAGAGCAGCTTCAGCCTCGGCCTCAAACTCTGGGGGGAGAGGAGATGGAGCAGAGACCCCCACAGGAGCGTCTGGGATGGCAGAGCCTGGTGGAGGGGTTGGGGAAGCGGAAGTTGAATCTGGAAGATTTTCATTTCTGCTGGCTGTTGTAGGAACTGGCATAGCAGGATTTTCTATCTGAGCTGGAGTTTCAGTCACAGGAGGGGGGGTTGAGGGAGCTGGGGTGTCAGGAATAAAGGGTGGAGTAAGGGGGACATTTTGAGGTGCAGGAATGGGTGACATTGGGGGGATTTCCTGAAGAACGGGGTTGTTTTTGCTCAGAGGGGATTGTGGGTTTGATGCGTCAGCCTCTGCTTTTGCATTGACAGCCGGGGAGACCCGTGGAGCTGGTCCTGAATCATCTGGACTCTGCACCTTCAGGATTGGCTCACTCACAGTCACCCCCGGGTCCACTTTGTAGGACTTTTTGAAACCCAGGATACCTTTCCTCTTCTGAGTTGTGGCTTTGGGCGGGGGTGTGGCCAGCACCGGCTCTTCTGTGTCTTTTTGTGCTGGCGCACTTAGAAATTTCTTTCCTTTGCCATTTTCTTTCTTTTCTTTCCCTTCCAGTGGACGACTGTTCAGCTTCTCTTTCACTTCTTTCGCAGTCTTGTTGTTTGCATCTTTTTGTTTCACATCTCCCTTTTCTTTTGTCTTTGAATTGGTGGGGCTGAGAGGAGTTTTGCCATCCGTCTTGTTGTCCTTGAAGACCACTCTAGGAGCAAACAAGGTCTTTGACTCTAAAGATTGGTTAATAGAGGTAAGCAGGGAGGCTCGTGCACCCGCGGGGAGGAAATGAGTGGGGCTCAGTGGCTGGGGGGGAGGGACAACCTTTGGTTTCTCTGGGAGAGCAGGCTTGGTCTTGGGTTGCCTCAGGAAAAAGTCGGACTCCTGGAACTTGGCCCGTATGCTCTTGAAGTCCAATGGCTCCTCCTGCAGGACATTTTACACAATGCACGAGATGCAAGTACAAACATGCCAAACCTGTTCACATTACACATGTCCCAGATGACCACACGATTCCTACAGAAACTACAGTGATGTGCTTTGGGGCTGAGGTTTTCTCCTGATAAAGATTAGCAGGATCTCTCATTTGAAACTGAGTGAGATCCTGCAGCAGAGGAAGACAACAGATTCGAGTTTCCTAATAAGATGATTCCATTACATGCATACAAACCCATTCATAATTTTCTGTACTTTTCAGGGTTATCAAAGGGTGGAGCCTCAGCCAGCTGTTAGATGAGAAGGCTTAGCCACAATCACTGTCACTTTCAGAGTTTAGACTCTGAATGGTCACTGTGGCATCTCCAAGGAAAGGCACAGCTGGATTACAAACCCTTCATTTAGATATATATAACAAGCATGGAATTTGAGGAAAAAAATCTTATTTTAAAGATGCACATCAACAAACTGCACTAATGCATCTCTCTCTGCTTTGAAGGTTTTTCTGTTCCTGAAATGATGACATTCTGATTTACTGCTTCAGTTTGTCTTTTACCAAACAGATGATTTTTGCTTCTACTTTTACGTAACACAATTTTCCAAAAACAGCTTTTGAAATTAAGAAAAGATTTAGCCTACAGTCTTTGTGTGAAGTTAGAATCACAAAACAAAAATACACAACAGCAGCATCCCCTGCTCATTTATCACTGAGTGTCTTAACTCAGGCTGGACTGAAGAATAGACATCACACATACCTGATCCATTATGTCAATATCCAACAAATCCACAGAAAGCCCTCAGTGATTTGGAGGATTTTCCCCCATTAGCTTCTCCTTCTGTGTCTTTTCAAGTGACACAGTTTAAAGGCAAAAAAGAGGTAACAGCATGAAAAAGCAAAACACGTTGCGCTCCACCGCGCAGTGAGCGTCCTGTGCTGGGCTGACAGTGTGCGTCCTCTGCGCGCGGAGGGCGGCGCCAGCGCGGGACTGAAATGGGAAAACTTGCCCTCATCCGGCTTGTCTGACGGGTCTGGCCTCGGCTGAACACTTAACGCAATCATTCTCGTTTCCAACTTGCCTCCCGGGAATGTGGCCCGGCCGGATCCCTGTGAGTCACTGAGCCCAGATCCATTTCAAATGCTTTCTTCTTAAACTTTCTTAATTAAAGATTCAAACAAAGAGGGAAAATCTAAAATATTTAAAATTCAGAGACTTTTTCTCCAAGGTTCACTCAGACAGATCCACTCAAAAATAGACAAAACTTGAGAATAATGGAGTCAAAGAGGTTGGTCCACATTCCAGGACGCCAAATACAGAAGTACTTAAAGAAGTATGTATAGAATGGCAGCAATGTGTCTCTTTCTACACACCTCAGACAGCTCTGAAAGGTGTTGGGATTCTTCTGACACCCTACCTAATGGGGAAACCCACACCTCACTTAAGTTCATTTTTATATGTCAACAATACCAACAAACTTGTGATTTTTTTCTCCATGTATTCATTTCCACAGGAAAAGCAGAAACACTAAAATAACACAAGCCATCATTTGCTGAAGAAATGAAAGAGAACAGTATGAAAGAAACTTATGTTCTGCTCCCTTTATTGATGATGCATCTACCTCCACAACATAAGCACATGTCAACAGTTGGTAAAAAATGCTTGATTGTAAGGCAAACTCAGATGAAAACTGAAGATGCAGCTTGCCATCTGCTGTCATATCTGTTGTAGAAGCGTTCCAGGACGCTGCTATCAACCAAAACATGCAAATGATCCCTTTGTTGACACTTTCCGCCATAGTCGGAGTATTCTTCTGCAATACAGTCACTCACTCGCACACTCACCTGCAGTCCTCATCCTTTGTGTCAAAAGTTATACCGAACTCTCCCTTGTAGATGTTTGGATGCTCCATTACCCACTGGCGAGGCTGTGCACATGGGTTAGGGCAGGGGTCGGCAACCTGCGGCTCCGGAGCCGCATGCGGCTCTTTAAGCGCTGCCTTGTGGCTCCCTGGCACTATTTCCAAAATGTTGCAAAATGGAAAAAGATGGAGGAGGGAAATATGTTTTTGGTTTTAATCATTGTTTTAACCCCGAACAAACATTGACAGATTGACAGGATTCAGGTCTGCCGAGCGTTTCTGCATGGTGCGTTCACTGACCTCTGGACACCGGCAGCAAAACAAAGCAGTTTATCATAGAAAACATTGAACCCCAGAACTGATCCTTATAAAATCAAGGGATTAAAAAGTCTCGCCATTTTTTTTCCTGAAAAACTGCTTTTTCTGAGGATTGTATAAAAATGTCAAAAGCATAGTAGCGGACTGAGTTAATGTCTGGAGTTCATTGAACACAACATGCGCAGTGATCTGTCAATCAGCTGTTCGGAGGTTTGGGGTAAATAAAGGGGGAGGGCTGGTGCATGAGACGGAATGAAGGCGTTCGAGGTATCCCCACTAATAAAATGATTAGTGAATACAACTTTTGTGGAGTGTTCTGCTGCTGTTTTTCTGGTTAGCCGCAAAATAAAGACACTTAAAACAGATGAAGTTTCGGCGTCTCCGTGCGGGAAAGAGAGAGCGGGACGCTTCATTTTTCATTATCGATTATCTAGTTATCACGAGAAAACGATAAAAAAAAAAGAAGGGCAGGGCGCTTTCAGTGTCCGTAATTTCTGATTTTTGTCAGTATAAATTTGGAATGACACTTAAGCCATTGGCTGTAGCTAGTCCGCTCCCACAACACAACAGAGCCGTGACTCTAGCGGTGTAAGCCCGGGGTTAGGGAAATTATTGTGTTTGGTTGCTCAGAAATGAGGATAGCTGCGCTGATTTGGTGTCAAAAAGAGAGAGAGAGAGAGAGAGAAGAGGATACTGCTGCGTTTTTACCCATGCACTGACTTGTTTGGCATTTGCACAGAAATCAAACTTAAACTGTATTCATTTGATTTTATACACTTTACCTCTTCAAAAGGCTGTTGTTTTATTTTTATTAATGTATGCTGCATTTTATTGTACTCTGTTGCCCAGATAAGGGGCACGTTATGCACGTTCCATTGTTGTTTTTACGAATCCTCAAAATAAAAATGACATCAGAAATCGGATTTCTTTATTGCATTTCTTTAATTTCATCAAAGCAATGAAACAAACTGTAATTCATTAATATTGTAATGAAGTTAAACTTCATCCTACAACAGTGTAGTCACGTGGTGATTCATTCTCCACAGGATTAAATAAACATTCAATCATGAAGGCTCATCATGTATTTGTAACCAACTTAGTTATTTTGATAGTAGGCTAATATAGATAATATAGATACATACAGCATGTGTTGCCTTCATTATAAGACTTTTAATTTTTTGCGGCTCCAGACAGATTTGATTTTGGTTTTTTTGGTCCAATATGGCTCTCTCAACATTTTGGGTTGCCGACCCCTGGGTTAGGGTGTCAGGCGGGATGGTTAGTGGGGTGCGGCTGAGTAGGTTTTGCCTAACTAATGCTTTAAGGAATAGTGTTTTATAAGTGTTCTATATATCCTATAGGGTTTAGGGATCAGCACTTAACTACCTTTGATTTTATTGTTGAGTCGTGGAGAAAGAGGGTGTCATATTAGTACTTGGATTCAAAGCTTCTGTTAGATAGAAGCTTCTGTGAGAAGTTTGAGATGGAGATGCAGAAAGTCAAACTTTGCTTCTGTCAGTCAGTGGTGGGAGGTGGGAAAGGCTCAAATCAGAGTATTCTGTCAACAGTATTCCAGTCTTTCAACTGTCACTGTTAAGAAAGTCATCTCTGACCTAGAAAAGGATATTTTCAACCTTGAAACCAGTGGGTCATCTCTCTCAGGCTCCAGTCATCACGTCCTAAAACAAAAAAGGCTGAGTTGAGTTTGTTCCTGCAGGAAAGAGCAAAAAGGGCATTGGTCCGTGCTCGATTCACCAGCATAAGAGACATGGACGCTCCCACAGCTTTCTTTTTTAATTTGGAAAGATCTGTTTCACAGGGGAAGCTCGTGGTCGAGGGGTCCCTCACTATAGACCTGGTCTCCAGAAGGGAACTGGTGGTGAATTTTTATAGAATGCTTTACCAGAAACAGGCATGGGACAGTGACTGCATGACTTCCTCAGCCGAGTGAGGCTGACAGGGATGCACTGGACTCCCCTGCTTCCCTGGGAGCGGTGGGGCAGATGGCGCTGGGGACATGTCCAGGGCTTCTATAAGCATTTCTGGAGGTTCCTGGGCCCAGATCTTCATGCGGTGTTCCAAGATTGTATTAGAAGTGGCGTCTTACCTCATTCCTGTCGTCATGCGGTTCTGACTCTGTTGCAGAAAAAAGGAGGCCTGGACTTTGTTGGAGAACTGGAGACCTTTGTCCCTCCTTTGCACAGTTGCTTTGTCCTCTTCAACAGAATTAAAACTGTACTGCATGAAATTGTGCACGAAGATCAGTCTTATTGTGTGTTGGGGCGGACTATAATGGGCAAAATTTTTCTGGTGCGGGACGTATTTGACCTTTGTACACTGTGTGATGTGGATGTGGGTATGATTTCCTTAGATCAGGAAAAGGCTTTTGATCAGGTAAATTATGATTATTTATTTTCTACTGTAAGAGCATTTGGTTTTGGGGATTTTTTTCTTACGTTGCTCAGACTTCTGTACAGAGATGCTTTTGTTTGGTTAAGATAGGTGGAGGGCTTAGTTCTCCTGTTGAAGTTCAGAGGGTATCAGACAGGGGTGTCCCCTTTCTGGCCTCCTGGACACACTGACTATTGAACTGTTCCTGCACAGACTTCGTTCCAAGTTGGTGGTTTGCGCTTCCTGGTTCCGCTCACAGAAGCTATTGTGGCGTCGGCTTATGCTGATGATGTCACCGTTTTTGTTACTTCACAGAGAGATGTTTCCCTACTATGTGATTGCCTAGACTTGTTCCAAAAAGCTTTGTCGGCCAAGGTTAACTGGGATAACTGCACCGCTCTTCGGGTAGGGCGGTGTTCTGACACACCTGGGACAAAGACGTTCTGTCTGTGTTAAGGTTCTGAACATGTGCTCGCCAGCGGATGTCAGAGTGTCGAGGTGGACTGAGTTTCTTGGTACAGGGTCTTCCCCGAGGGGCTGTTGGAGGTCCCTGCACAACCCCCCTGTGGAGAAACGGGCGGGTGACCTCCAGTGGAGGATCGTACACGGGATCGTAGCCACAAACCGGTATCTGGTGCTCCTCGATCCCGGCACAGGGGCGGGGTGTCCTTTTCGTGTGGTCAGGGAGTCGGTCCAGCATCTGTCTGCTGAATGTGGGCGTCTGACTGGTCTCCTTTCCTTTCTGCAGGAGTTGGTTAGGGGTTTAGGGGAGTCTTTTTCTGTGGTGTGTTTTATTTGAGGCCCCAAATACGAAGCTCCCAAAAAGACTGTTCACACATTAATACATTTTCTTGTGGCTGAAGCAAAGCTGGCTGTGTGGAGGTCACAGAAAAACCACATTCAGGGGACCGGTTCTGATGATGTCCTGCTTCTTTTAAAACAACGGTTGGTTGTTTGTTTGGAAATTGAATGTAGATATTATGAACTTGTTAATTTGATTGATGATTTTATTCAAATTTGGGCTGTCAAAAATATGTTGTACTCTGTCAGCAGCAGCGGTTTGGTGTTGAATTTTTGATGGATTATTACTGTGTTTTCCTTTTGCTCTTTGTTTTGTTTGTTAGTTTTGTTTTGATTTCATGTAAATTTGCTTTCTTTTAATTTGTAGAGCTACACTCTTATAATAAAGGTGTTTTGAAAAAAAAAACGCCCACCAGGACCTGAAAACACCAAAGAAAACCTCTTACATATGCACACTTACACAAACACATGCATTAGTCATTTGGGATGTGTTTATTTGTAACAGGTAATACATGATAAAGAACCTAAATCAAGATTTAATCAAAAAAGAACAAAACCCCCCAAATCATCTAAAAACCCTCATCAGAATGTCTTTTTCATAAAGATAAAAATAATGTATCATTTTACATTAAGAAACTGTTAGCTGAGGTAAAGTTAAAATAGGCCTAGAAATGTTACGTCCTCAAACAACAGCCGTTCCTCTGAAAATCTTTGATGTCAACGTTTTGATGACAGCCATCTCACAGTCCAAAAGGGTCTTCTGAGTGACTCAGAGGACTCTGGCCATGAAACAGGGAGTCACTGGCATCACAGTTAATGTGGCTGTAGCAGAGAAAAGTAGCGTTTGGCACAACCGACTGACCAGTGGGCGGAGCATCCCCGAAGGAGGAGGGCAGCGTAAATGATGCTTTGTTTGCTGCCTGCAACATAGAAATGGTTTAGCGATAAAAAAGCTGTGGCACATTATGTGTAGGAAGAAGCTGATTTTGTTTTTGGACGAGAAAGTCATTTGAGAAAATGCAGCTCAGAAACATTAAAGGGTACTATGAGTGGTTAGAGTGTGAAACGTCCAGACAGAATAAAAAACAACTAAATAGAGGCAAAAACATCTTGGTATTGCTTAAGTTACCGTCGAGGATTGCATAACTGAAGCCTTCCCATTCTATGGCACAGAAGTCCGGTGGACAAAATGCTTGCAGTTATCAATATTTACAAAATGACTTTGACAAACCAACTCTCAGATGCCTTAAAGCCATGTTCACTCCAAAAGAGCTGACACCAGCGACTTGATTGACTTAGAAAATAAAAATTCAGTTCTTGAGTTTGATCATTTTTTTAATTAGTGTACAAAAGCTCTAGACAATGAACAGTTTGATCACAGAAGCTGTTGCTTGTCTGTCGTCTCAGGGTCTCGTCTGTCCTCCAGGCTGGAGACGTTTGGCAAATCACTGAGTGTGCATGAGAGATGGGTGCGGCACGTCTGCAGGTGTGTTGTCAGAGGACGAGTGGCTCCCAGAGTCTGTCCCGTAGTGATCCAGCAGACGCTCACAGGCATGGGGAGAAGAATCCACTTCAGAAGAAGGGTTCTAAAGCGCGGGCCGGAAGATCGCCTCCCACCAGATGCAGAAGAAAAGCTCGTGTCTGTGTGGTAGACATGGAGGCACTGCTCCACTTCACCCCCACTATGCAGCAGAGTCTCTGACCAGACAGACAGGAGGAGAGGGAGGGCGCACAGGGAAGGAGGAGACGGGAGGGGAGGGGAGGGAGATCAGGATCGCTCCTGATGCGCCTCCTGCCTGGAGCCAATGACCGAGAGAGCTCCCTCTCCTCCTCATATCTCTGCACAGAGGAGGACTGTGGGAGTGTTGAGGCTCCTCCTGGGAGGTTGTTAGCAGGAGAAGAGGGGGTTGTCCGGGATGAGCCACACACACACACACACACACACACACTCAGAGGTAAAGGTTGTCCTGCTCTCTCAGTCCCGGTCAGGATCCTTTCATTTCTTCCCTTTGTTGATGCGGGCATAGAGAGGGTCCTTCCCCATCTGTCCAAGAGAGAAAAAACACGCCACCTTCACTTTGTATCAGTACGTGCATTCAGTGGTGCTGCAGTGCTTCTAAACACTGCAGTCATAAAAAGAAGCAGCCCTTATAATGAGGCTTTATTGCAGCTGACTGAACTACATGAATGAGCAGAATCCAGAGCTCCAGTGCTTTTATGGACACTACCACTAGGGGGCAGTAAGATACTGGCAAAGGACTAGCGTCCAGCCGCTTGGTCCTATTCTGTTATTGTGTCTGTGTCCTCATGCACATACATGCTTTGGGGCTCCCTCCAAGGCCAGCATGAATCAGAGATATAAACTCTTGGAAGACCAGCTCTGAATCATCATGTCTGAGCCAGAGCACAGCGGCGGATGATGGAGCGCCTGCAGTCACAGCACCAAGCCCGCCGCACTCATTCAAAGCGGGTCGTTATTACTGAACACATAATTATGTCAGCCTCTCCATCTGCCGTACAGACACTGGGACTGGAAGACAGTCAAATGTGTTGGAGACAACTTCTGCTGAACGTGAGTGCAGCAAGACACAAAGAAGACATGTTTCAAAAACCGAGTTCCCTTCATCTCTGACACAGAGGCTTTGTTTTTTCATGACTTTTGATATGTAAACATAAGGCTTGGTGTGAGATGTTGACTTCTTCTTTAGAAAGCTGTAAATGAAATCCCAGTCTGGGCCCGCGGGTGCGGACAGCCCAGAATGATCCCACACAGAACCTGATCCGAGCTCGACGTCTATAACAGTGTCACCCTGCACCATGACCTCAGCCATTCACCCCAGTCCAGAGGCAGGAGACGACCTCCAAGGGCAAAGTGCTGGCAGAGGGCCAACCCGGACCCCCATGTGCGGTGGGGGTGTTGTTTTGCTGCGTTACGCTCGTCTCGTTTACCAGTGAAGCGTTTCACTGGACGTGACAAACAATTACCATCCCACCAGGCTGAACACCTGCCCGTCAGAGCCGAGCATGGAGGGAGGGGCTCCCACAGGCCTGAGTGCAGGTGCAGAGCGTTTCCATCCCAGGTGTGCCTGTTGGGGAATAGCTGTACAGGTGTGTGTGTCTCTTGGATGCGATTGAACAAGCAGACACCACATGGGGGAAGGGACATTCCAGCAGGACCAGAGCCCCCCCCCCAACAACAGAGGAACACAGAGCCCTGGCAGGTCTGTCCTCCCTTCACCTGCTGCCCAACAGCTTCCAGAGCGTCTGCGGGGGGGGGGGGGGTCTTGCCACCCATCCTCTTCTGCTGGAGTGTGGAGGCACTTGAGGCCTTCTTGGGTTTTAATTAGCTCCAATTATATTGGGGTAGTCATTAATCTTGGCACCTAAGTATTAGCTGATGAAAACAAAACCATTAGAGGTTCAGAGAGAGCGCCAGCAGCTATCATTAAGGAGCCACAGCCCAGAGAACGGCGAGGACAGCAGGTCGGGAGGGATGTGTGTGGGGGGGGGGGGTGTCTGGGGGGGAGCCAAATTGCATGAGCATGCCTTCATGCCTCACACCAACATTTCCGGCCCAGCAAAGTTGATTGCATCTTGTCTGTATCAGTTTCGTCAATTTACATCCGTCCACATATTAACATATTAACATTACATGTATAATGCATGAAATGTCAGCATACATCATGGTTACACTGAGCTAAAAATCTAAGATCAGCATATTGTGCACAGATCCCGACAGACATGCTGCTCATCGGAGTGCACAGTTTCTGATTAGCTGTCACGTTGACTTTCTCAGGGAGATTTGTGCTATTTATGGAGACGGGACGCAGAGAGGGCGCCACGGTCGCCACGGTCGCCACGGTCGCCACGGTCACCACGGTCACCATCAACTCCTCACAGTCTCTAACAGAACAGATGCTTACAAACCCATCTGATGGACAGAAAAAGTCCCTGCATGTGAAATGAAGCATCCATGTTGGTGCTGCTGAGTAATAAACACACAAACACACTCACACACGGTTGCCTGAACACGCATGTGAAAATGAAAAAGCAACAGAAGGAAGAAAAGAGGAGGAGAAGGCTCCGGATACCTACCCTGCCCTGCTGCTATCTAGCTTCCAGGCTCTGGACGGGGCTCTGCTGTCTCGCAGGGGCAGGGCGACCCCGAGCCACATGCCTACAGAGGACAGGGAGGGGCAGGAAGGAATAGGAAAGGATTGATGCGAAGAACGAGAGAGAAAGAGGAGAACACTCGTGAGGAGAGAAAAACTACAAGAGAGGAAGGCAGCAGGTTCAAAGTGAGAGTCAGTACTCAGACATGCACAAACACACTTTGCAGAGTTTCATCCATTCATCTTCTATTTCCACTAACACTTCTGCTTTTTGCAGCTCGTTCTTGGGGGAGAAGCCCCCATCTTTCTCTGTAACCTTTATGCTTGTGCAGCCGTCCCGGGGCCGAGCAGAGCCTCGTGTTGCTCTGTGACATTTTCAGCAGTGTGAACGTCCTCTGAGGACTTTCTCTAAATTGAAGTCTTAAACTAATGGACCAGCAGAGGACGGAAGAGAACTGCGAGCAGAGGATGGAGAGAGGAAGTAAAACAATGGAAGGAAGTGGAAGGAGTTGTTTATTAGAAGGTCAAAGTTTGGACGAGTGCTTTCACCAAAGGCCATGATGTTCACCTTTGTTTGAATCTGGGTTCATTTTCTGATCTTTTCTTTTGTTTTTGTCTATGAATGAATTGTTGAAGTGCAGTTGAACTCCTTCCCAGAAGAGGAGCGTGGATGTGACGCCTCTTTAAAGGGTGGAGCTTCTAGCTGCCTGTAAACAAGCTGTGATGAATGGACAGGAGCTGGCTGATATTAATAACAGCTTAATGATTCTCTGACAGCTCATTTAACGCTGTGTTAAACACACACACACACACACTCCTGGTTATAACCCAAAGACACACACCACAGGACGCAACAACACTGACCCCTCCACCCCCCCCCCCCCCTCCACTAAAGCCCACATCTCATCATTCCTGTCCCGTCACACTTACAGCATCTTCCTCCCCGCTGCGACTCGGACTGCCCTCCACCTCTCCAAAAGAGTCATCTGTGGGTGGGTCTGTGGCGTCGGTGGGGGGGTCACTGACATGAGAGGCCGAGGACTTGGACGGAGAGCTCTGGCGAGGAGCTGGTGTTGGTGCTGCAGGGAGACGACAACTCTCAGGTAATGGCACAGACAGACAGGCGGGTGGGAGGCGGGGCTGCTCACGGGAGTTGGTGGACGGTGTGGTGGACGTGACGGGCGTAAGATTCATCTGGGAAATGTCAAAGTCATCACAGTCGTCCGTGTCTTGGGCGGTGCCCACACGGCTGAAATAGGAGGTGAATGCCTCTGAGGTCCCCGCTAAGCTCGGCTGCTCGCCCTTCTTGGACGGCATCGCTGGAGGCTTCGCCAGCTGGAAATCCTGAGAGAGAGAGAGAGAGACCAAGTCCCATAAGAGAATTCCTCTTTTCTGGTCCCAGCAGATCGTGAGCTTCTTACCTTGAACATCTCTTTGCTCATCTTCTTCGTTCTTTCTCCATGCTGTGGACTCGACGAGGCAGACGGGACGGAAGCGCCGGCTCCAGCAGCGGACGGACTTTCGCCAGCGGGAGGGAGAGTCGTGATCTGGAACATGGCAGCAGGCAAGGTGCCCACAGGCTGGGCGGGGAGGTAGGCTGTAGGGGGGAAGGCCCCGGCGGCCACGGCTGCCCATTGCTGCTGCGTGGCGGGGAAGATGTTGGCCTGTCCCCAGATGAGAGGCTGACCACTCGGCAGCACTTGGGCGACAGGACCGAGTGGAGACTGGACACCAAAAGCCAGAGGGGTCTGGGCCGTGAACGCCTGCTGGGACCAGTGGCCTGGAGGAACTGCCCCCATCGTGACGTAACCTTCAGGTAGAGATTCAACCACATTACAAAAAGAGGGGCAAAAGGAGAGAGAACAGCACGTGTCAAAGTCAAGGCCCGGGGGTGGAGCCAGTATCCGGCCCTCCAGATCATTTCATTTATTGATTGATGACCCCATGTTATCTGGCGCTTGTTTCTAACTTGTATTGTTTTGACAAAGAGTAAAACATTGAAAGTTATTTAAGGTTTAAGTTAACTTTTTCTGGAATAATATTTTATTATTCATGATTATGCTAAGTTTTTAAAATGGTCATTCAGCTAGCTTTTGGACTAGTTTGGCATTTACTAAGATTTTTTAGAATATTTTAGAGTTTAGCTAATATTTCAGCTACATGTTAGCTGTTTTGGCTTTTCTTTTTATGTTTTTTTGGCTGTTTTTTTGGAATTAGGGTCATATTTACATGCTAGCTGGTTTTGCTAATTTAGGCTTTTTTCAGTTTTTTTAGAATATTTGGAAGTTTAGCTATTTTTTCAGCTACATTCTAGCTGTTACGGTTAACCTAAGTTTTTCTTTTGTAGTATTTTGGGCTAATTTGACATTTAGGTAATATCTGCAGTATTTTCAAATATCTATTTCAACATTTTCAGCTTTCAATTTTAGTATTTTCAGATATCAGCTTAAATGCTTTCAGCTATCAGCTTCATCATTTTTAACTATTAATTTCAGCATTTTCAGCTATCAGCAGTAGCATGTCCAGCAGCCTAATTCATCTTAAAGCATTCATATTAGCATGTTTGCAGGAAATATTATATATCTAGTTCATAATTATGTTAAAAAGTTATGGTTTTAAAGTTTTAAAATGTAGTTTTAGAGTAATCAATAAATGTTCGGTCCGCGACCAAGGGAGTGTTTGGGGTTTTGGACCCTTGTGGGATTGAGTTTGACACCCCTGAAGTACAGCGATGAAGGAAAAAATGTCGTATTTATTCAAAACCCAGGAGGACACGAACACACGCATCACTGATGTACTTCTGCTGCAGCTAATCCGATGTCTTCTAATGGTCACGGTGAACTATCCTAATTGCCTCCAGCATGAGGCAGAGTCATTAGGAAAAGGAGGAGGTTAACACTTTCATTAAGACCAAACTCATCCGCAGAAGGGACTCCTTTATTACACTCTTGCCAGTTCTGTTTTTCTGGTCCCAGATGGTAAACGAGAAGAAGAAGACGTTGATATTTAACCCTTTAACACCTGAGGCGTCACTAGTGACGATTAAACACTAAATCTTTAACATACTGGAACTTTTCCACTGTTAACACTATCATTTCAGTAAGGAGACGAGCGGCTCGCTGAGGAAGATCATAAACACTGAACCCTGGTGTTAAAGGGTTAACCTGAGCCACTCAGGTGAGCTCAGTGAAAAGAGAGGGAGGGGCGAGGAGAAAGAAAGCTCACATGTTCAGAAGTGAGCAGCACACCATAAAATCTTCTCAGAATGTTTTATTGCTCCACCAAAACGTCCACTGATGAATTTAGCACAGGTCCATCAGCAGCATCTGAGAAGCATTTGACATTCATCACACACCCAGCATTCCACTTTTGTTTCACACCCTGTTTTTGTCCTACAATCCCTCTCCTGTCCTTTTGTCCCTCCTCCATCTTTCTCTTCTGCTTCTCCACTTTTGCTGCAGTATCTAAACAGAAGGTCTCACCTGAGGGCACAGATGCAGGGTTGAAGGAAGCAAACAGCTCGGCGGGAGCCTGAAGGCCTTGTGAGGGGTCCAGAGGATTGGCAGGGGAGGTGGGGCTCTGGATGGAGAGACACAGGAATCAAGTAACAACAACAGTTGTACCAGAAACGTTCAGTGTACGCACGACAGTAACTCACTGATGGGGAGGTGATGTCAGGCGGCGTCGACATGTCTCCAAAAATTTCTAACTGGCTGATGTTCTGAGAATCAGATCAGGTAAAGAGTAATCAGATGTGGTCAATGATTGTTTAAGGCCTTGTCTTCAGAAGCGTTTGATATCCTCGTGCAACATGCAACACATAGTGCATGCAACACGAAAGCAGCACGTTAGCAAGACCTACCTGAAGACTGCAGGAGCAACAGAGGAGGGAAGGTGAGGAGAGATGGGATAATGAGATGAGATGATCAGGATGACATACCCACCATCAGTAATCACAGCTTTTGTCATCTGCTTCTGACAGAGATGTTTCCATCAGCTGATCCCACAGCGGATTAGCCCTCCCCCAACATCATTACAGTCTCAGTGTCTTGTGGGTAAGTCATTAATGTTTTCCTCTTGAAGAATATGTGTTGTGTCTCAGAGGAACAGCAGGCATTCTTTTTGATGTGGGTTTGTTTGCTAGGATTCTCTTTCCTTTCCCAGTTTTCCCAGCATCCCTCTCTTTAGTCTCTCCATCTCCATATCTTTAGGCCATAACTATTTTTAGTCAATAAAAGAATTTAAGCCTTAAATTCATGGTCATAGATTTGCATAAATCATAGATGCAGATAAGTTCTTCAAAGATAATGAATGTTCTTAGAATATCTTTCCTCTTTCTGCAGTCATGGAGACCACAAAGTTCCTTCCACATCTATCAGAAAATGGATCTGTGATTACATGCAGAGGGTTCTTCCTCATTAGTCTATGAGGGTGTATTAAGAGGGGAGGGCCTTGCAGACAACTTCAGATAAGCTAAACATGTAATTCCACCATAACAAAGAAGAAGAAAAGGTTTTATAAAACACTCATCAACAGGAAAGTCAAAATATTGGACCAAAATGTTTGTAAAGACCCTGTAGCACGTGTCTTGTCTGAGATCCTGTCTGCTGTTGGTTGACCCCATGTCCATGTGTGCGGCGGTGGGCCGCTGAGGTCATCAACCTCATCAATGCTCTATTGCTTTGCTCTCTCCTCTGTTCAGTCCTCATTTTCAGAAGCTCAGCTCGATGCTGATGGAGAGTTTTTGCTAACACTTTTTGAGCTCATCTTTTCTCTATCACACATGAGCAAACGGAGCTGGAAGGGTTCAGCTCTCATAAAGTATTCTGCAGGTCCTCCTGCCTGTGCCTGGTTACCATGGACACTGGCAAGTCGCATGGTTTATTCACAAAGGACAGATGTAAAGAAGTGCAGCCGTTTAAGACTTGAGAGGAGAAAAGGTGGAGCGGTGGAAGCTGAAAATGGTCTGTCCTTCTTTTTTGTATTGTTTTCTCGTCATGACAACATCCACTATCTCGTTATGTCAAGAAAACAAAGTTCGTTTTCTTGACATAATGAGATAATCACTAACGATTCAATCATCAATGAATGAAGCATCTCCCTCTTCCTTTCCCACAGATGACAAGTCTTCACCTGTTTTAAGTCTAACAGGTTGAACAAACAGGTTGACAAACAGAACCCAGAGCGTTCCTGCATGGTGCGTTCACTAAGCTCTGGACATCAGCAGCAAAACAAAGCAGTTGATAGTATATAAATGACAAAAGCATAGTAAGGAGTGGCTGATTGAGTCCACAAATGTCTGGAGTTCAGTGAACGCACCATGCTCCCATTCTCAACAGCTCTGGGTTCTGGCAATTGTTTGGGGGGTTTAGAGAATAAAGGGTGGAGGGCTGGAGCACGAGGGCTTGGAGGAGAGTTCCTCTGCTGTTTTTGGTGTTAATCACAACTAAAGAGACTTGGAACAGGTGACGTCTCTGCATCTCAGAATAATGGGGGACCTTTCATGCTTCATTATTGATTATCTTGCTATCACGAGAAAACAAACTTTGATTTCTTCAAAGATCATTTTCTCGTGATATAAAAGTAAGTATGAAAGTAGGTCAGGCTGTTTTCAGCACATGTTAATGTAAAATAAAGACAAACAGAGGGATTGTCTCTTTGGTAAACATGATGGATGCTGGGAAACCTGAAGGGACTGCATCACGTTCTTCAGTCAGCTGCTGTCCCTCCCTGACGTTTACGGCTGGTTTGGACCGTTCCATTGTTGAAGGAACATCCCAGCTTCAAACTGTCCCACTAAAGCTCATCCCATGTGTTTGTGTGCCTCCTTACCTGAGTCACCAAATCCAGGTCTAAGTCTATCAGTTCTTTGACTGGCTCCTGCCTCTGCTGTGTCTGACTCTGCTCTTGTTGAAGGCTTTTCTCATGATAATGATGCAGACGGTGATGATGGAGATGGGGGGAAGGTTTTTTAGTTCCGTTCTGCAAACACAGTCCCAGTGTTAGATGGTAGATGAGACAAAGAGCGAGGTGAGACAGCAGAAAGGGTGGATTCATCAGAAAAGTAGAATTCATTCATTTATCAACTATGGAGAAGAGATGTTTTTGCTAACAGCCCAGCTTAGTTAAAAACACAGGAACTGCAGCTCCTCCAGTCTGCTCATCCTCATCACGCCTGTCTTCCTGTAGCACACCTGTTCCTGAGAGCTTCTGCTTGGCATCCATAGAACAATGTTTATGTTAAATCCAGCCCACAGTGGGGGCACCAGAAACAGAACATGAGGAAGCAACAGACAGGTAACATGAGTCTCACTGACGTCTTCCACACGCCGCTGAGCCAGGGTGCTCTACCCACGTGCCCCAAAACAACCACCATTACCCTGTCCCAGAGAGGTCTCCCCCTCCTACGGGGCAGACTTACCACTAGGCAAAGGCAGATGATGGTTTGTTGGGGCTGAACACTTGTTAAAAACATGTACAATGATTTCCATGCACATTATTATTATTATTATTATTGATCTATATTGATCTGTCATACCCCCCCCCAACAGACTATTCTGTCAAGAGCAAGTTAGCGAGCAGAGAAAGACTAAAGTAAAGACAAGACAATGTTTCTCTCACTTCTAAAAGTGATAGAAAACAAACAGAAGAAGAGAAGTAAAGAAACTTAAGAGAAGATAAAGAAACTCGAGGATAAGAGAAGTGACAGGGGAGGGGCAGAAACATCTCACATTGCACGTCTCTCCACAGCGTACTGTTTGGTTCCAACATTCAGTTATTTTTGTTTTATTTTTCAATTTTTACTAAAACCTGACAAACGAAAGAGAAGACAGAAGATTTCCATTTGTTTCTACGAGGAAGCGAGCGTGTGACAAATCAGTCCTTCATTAAATTCAGCCTCTGTCAGCTAAAACAATGTTCAATGGTTGTTCAGCTGTCCAACTGCTTCTTATCTCAAATTTCTAATCAGCCAATCACATGGCAGCAACTCAACCCATTTAGACATGCAGACATGGTCCTGATGATCTGCTGAAATATAACAGTCGTATCAGAGTTACTACAGATCCCATAATGCAGTGCTTCAGCTGCCTACAAATAAATCATTTCAAATATTTCCAGATTTTTTCTCTCACAGCAGACGAGAACGTTTCCGACCTCCATGAATCCTGCATGAATTCTCCATGACTCCTTATGACTCCTCCATGACTCCTCCATGACTCCTCATGACTCCTTCATGAATCCTCCATGACTCCTCCATGAATTCTCCTTGACTCCTCCATGACTCCTCCATGACTCCTCCATGACTCCTCCATGACTGCTCCATGACTCCTCCATGACTCCTCCTTGAATCCTCCATGACTCCTCCTTGACTCCTCCATGACTGCTCCATGACTCCTCCATGACTCCTCCATGACTCCTCCATGACTCCTCCATGACTCCTCCATGACTTCTTCATGACTCCTTCATGACTCCTTCATGACTCCTCCATGACTCCTCCATGACTCCTTATGACTCCTCCATGACTCCTCCTTGACTCCTCCATGACTCCTCCATGACTGCTCCATGACTCCTCCATGACTCCTCCTTGAATCCTCCATGACTCCTCCTTGACTCCTCCATGACTGCTCCATGACTCCTCCATGACTCCTCCATGACTCCTCCATGACTCCTTCATGACTCCTCCATGACTCCTCCATGACTCCTCCATGACTCCTTCATGACTCCTTCATGACTCCTCCATGACTCCTCCATGACTCCTCCATGACTCCTTATGACTCCTCCATGACTCCTCCTTGACTCCTCCATGACTCCTCCATGACTCCTTCATGACTCCTCCATGACTCCTCATGACTCCTCCATGACTCCTTCATGACTCCTCCATGAATCCTCCATGACTCCTTCATGACTCCTCCATGACTCCTCCATGACTCCTCCATGACTCCTCCATGAATCCTCCATGACTCCTTCATGACTCCTCCATGACTCCTCCATGAATCCTCCATGACTCCTCCATGACTCCTTATGACTCCTCCATGACTCCTCCTTGACTCCTCCATGACTCCTCCATGACTCCTCCATGACTCCTTCATGACTCCTCCATGACTCCTCCTTGAATCCTCCATGACTCCTTCATGAATCCTCCATGAATCCTCCATGACTCCTCCATGACTCCTCCATGACTCCTCCATGACTCCTTATGACTCCTCCATGACTCCTCCTTGACTCCTCCATGACTCCTCCATGACTCCTCCATGACTCCTTCATGACTCCTCCATGAATCCTCCATGACTCCTCCATGACTCCTTATGACTCCTCCATGAATTCTCCTTGACTCCTCCATGACTCCTCCATGACTCCTCCATGACTCCTTCATGACTCCTCCATGACTCCTCCTTGAATCCTCCATGACTCCTCCATGACTCCTCCATGAATCCTCCATGACTCCTCCATGAATCCTCCATGAATTCTCCTTGACTCCTCCATGACTCCTCCTTGACTCCTCCATGACTGCTCCATGAATCCTCCATGACTTCTCCATGACTCCTTCATGAATCCTCCATGACTCCTCATGACTCCTCCATGACTCCTCCATGACTCCTCCATGAATCCTTCATGAATCCTCCATGACTCCTCCATGAATTCTCCTTGACTCCTCCATGACTCCTCCATGACTCCTCCTTGACTCCTCCATGACTCTTCCATGACTCCTCCATGAATCCTTCATGAATCCTCCATGACTCCTCCATGAATTCTCCTTGACTCCTCATGACTCCTCCTTGACTCCTCCAGGACTCCTCCATGAATCCTCCATGAATTCTCCTTGACTCCTCCATGACTCCTCCTTGACTCCTCCATGACTGCTCCATGACTCCTCCATGAATCCTCCATGACTCCTCATGACTCCTCCATGACTCCTCCATGACTCCTCCATGAATCCTTCATGAATCCTCCATGACTCCTCCATGAATTCTCCTTGACTCCTCCATGACTCCTCCATGACTCCTCCATGACTCCTCCTTGAATCCTCCATGACTCCTCCTTGACTCCTCCATGACTCCTCCAGGACTCCTCCATGACTCCTCCAGGACTCCTCCATGACTCCTCCATGAATTCTCCTTGACTCCTCCATGACTCCTCCATGACTCCTTCATGAATCCTCCATGACTCCTCATGACTCCTTATGACTCCTCCATGACTCCTCCAGGACTCCTCCATGACTCCTCCAGGACTCCTCCATGACTCCTCCATGAATTCTCCTTGACTCCTCCATGACTCCTCCATGACTCCTCCATGACTCCTTCATGAATCCTCCATGACTCCTTCATGACTCCTCCTTGAATCCTCCATGACTCCTCCATGACTCCTTCATGAATCCTCCATGATTCCTCCATGAATTCTCCTTGACTCCTCCATGACTCCTCCATGACTCCTTCATGACTCCTCCATGACTCCTCCTTGACTCCTCCATGACTCCTCCTTGACTCCTCCTTGAATCCTCCATGACTCCTTCATGACTCCTCCATGACTCCTTCATGACTCCTCCATGACTCCTTCATGACTCCTCCATGACTCCTCCTTGACTCCTCCTTGACTCCTCCATGACTCCTCCATGACTCCTTATGACTCCTCCATGACTCCTCCTTGACTCCTCCATGACTCCTCCTTGACTCCTCCATGACTCCTTCATGACTCCTCCATGACTCCTCCTTGAATCCTCCATGACTCCTCCTTGACTCCTCCATGACTCATCCATGACTCCTCCATGACTCCTCCTTGACTCATCGATGACTCCTCCTTGACTCCTCCATGACTCCTCCTTGAATCCTCCATGACTCCTCCATGACTCCTCCATGACTCCTCCATGACTCCTCCATGACTCCTTCATGACTCCTCCATGACTCCTCCTTGACTCCTCCATGACTCCTCCTTGATTCCTCCATGACTCCTCCATTCTCCTCTGAGCTCTGCTTTAGATTGGTTACCGAGTAAATACTGAATTCATTTGTAAACTTAGTTTGAGTTTTTAGAACCTTGCACGGTCAAACTCCGACAGAGCTCTGTGACCTTTGCATCTCTTATCTCTCCTTTCAGGCTGCTGCTCCTGGTCTGAGGAGCTCCCTCCCTCTGTCACATTGACTTTGTGGAGTGTTTGGAACCTCGGGTCAAGATGTTTTTATCCAGGAGAGCTTTTACTTGATCTTGATGCTTTCAACTCTAATGTTTTATTGTTGGATTTTCTAACCTTTGTGTTTTGATTAGACTCTTTTTATAAAGCACTTCTGGTAAAAGTGTTATACAAATAAAAATATTCTATTCTATTCTTCTGAATTGGAAAACTTACAATTAATTTGTCATACTAATTTGCTTCCCTGTATAAATGTTTATAGTCATCTTTTTATCGTCACATTTTGACTCCATGTTTACAGAGGGGAGCTGGGGGAATGTGACTTCATTTTTACTGGAGCCTCACTGAGGTCATGGACATGGACTCAGACGAGGAGGCTGTGAAGATTCACGGTGTGGATTTGAGATCACATGTGAGTAATCCAGTGTTTGATGTGTTTGAGGGAGCACACGTGCTGCTGACCCGCACATGCTGAGTCTCTCAGGTCTGACAGGATCAACAGCTCAGTGGATTGAGCAGGCCTTTCGGGTGTACGTCTGTGTGTTTTATTGATTTGCCATCGGCTGAGAAGGTGACAGGGTAAACAACAGGAGAGAGCTCTGCAGCCAGGAGGTCACATTTGTGCTGATGGGATCACTTCAGCCGAGGTGTAGTGTGCACACACACCCCAATGTTATCAAACGCTACAGTCTGCTCAGATGGAGGCCAGGTTATTTCTCTTCAGATGGTCTCTCTCCATCAATGACAGCTCACTTCCTGTCCAAACTCAGGTTCCTGATGGTGACTCAAGCACAAATTTGGTTTGTGTTACAGTTTTCCTCCTCAACTGATTTCAAACAAATCACCAGCAGAGCAGAGTCTCCTGCTGTGCCAAAAGCCTGGCCATAAAAAAGCTTTTAAGACGTTTATGTTTAAAATGGACAGTGAGGATGTCTACTGAAAGCCAAAGCCTTCCACGGATTCTGGTGCACAGATTGAAAACACTGGTTCCTCTCTGTGCTTCCTCTTGGACCTCCAGGAGAAACTGATCAGCTGGACCGACCTTAAACTTTTAAAAACAAAAGAATCTTAGAAAGGGAGACTAAAAGGGTCAATTAACCATCAGTAGCCCAAAGAATTATCATTAAAAACCAGATTCTGAAACCTCTGCAGGACGCGGTTCCTGTCCAGGACGGGTTTCAGCTGTCAGTAAACCCCAGAGAGACCTAGAGATGGGCCTAAAATCAGCTCATTCAGATCTGTCAAAATGAGGTTTAACAACAGCAGGCACCCATAGACAGACCGGTGTTAGTGATTGGGGTCTTTGCATCATTGGCTTCTAAATGCAGGAGAGGACTGATGATGTGCCCCCATCCTCCCCTCAGGTCAAACCTCTGTGAGGGTGGAGCCAGGTCACATCCACACAGCAGCTCCAGGAGCTGCTCCCACATCCTGCACAGAAATCCAAGCAGAAACTCTTTTCTTGCTTGTTTTTTTTTTTTTTTTTTATTATATTAGATTAGATTTATAGTTATTTCATACATGTAAAACAAAACACCACAAAATAATACAAGTTAAAGAAAACAACAGAATAACATTAATTGATATGAATAAAAAAGTCTCAGGTAAGTCAAAAGTTATCTGTGGATAACAAGTCCGAGTCTGATTCTGCTAAAACTCAGTGTCACTTCAGAGGAGTGAAGTTTTACTCCTTTAAGGAAGAGAAGAAGCTGTAAATGAAGACAGGAGTTTAGCTAGCATGTTTATGGTCCGACAGGCTTTCAGAGAGTTACAGCACAGCCTGACTCTGATAAAGGTCAACTTTTATGACAAGCACACAGAAACATCTGGAACAAACACAGATTTCCTGCTCAAACTCCTGAACATGAACCGATGAAGAGCTGCTCGCCAATGTCACGTGTATACTTCAAAGAAAACGCCATGCTCCGTTATTGTCAGCTGGATGACAGTAGATGAATGTTAGCAAGGATCTGAATACACATCAGGAAACAATCATGCTGCATTCATTCCTGAACAACCACAGTCAGGCATGCACACGGAGACGTCCAACGTGCCACACACATCCAGACAAGCCTTCTCCAGGTGGGAGTGGGCCGAGCACAAGGACGCCAGCCACCGGCAGCACAGCACAAGGCACAAAGCACAAAGCACCGAGTCCCAGCAAACCTCTCCAATGGCTGGATGGCTGTCATGGTGTTAACAGCGACCAGAGCGCCGCCGGATTCTCAAATACGAGGACAAATCTTCCCGTGTGGGAAGGAGGCTGAGAGGTTTGTCTGAGAGGGGGAGGCAGGCTGAGGGGGGGTTGGACAAAGACAAGACGCGGTCACTCACTGGGTGTCGCTTCGGGACGTCATAGACCCCCTCCTTCTGCTGACTGGTGGGAACCTACACAATACACCGACAGATTCAGAGAACAGCCAAGAAAGCCTGTCACCTCTGGATCAATGAACAATAGACCGGACCGGACCGGACCGGCCCGGCAGCCCCGCCCGCGGACGCCAATGGAGAGCTCAGGAACCGGAGATCACCACAAATATGTGTGTGTGTGTGGGGGGGGGGGGGGGGGGGACTGGGGCTCAAATGTGCAAAGATGTTAAGACTCTTCACACAAACAGAAAAGTAATAACTTCAACCGTCATCTCGGAGCCATGCAGACGATAGATTTGATTAGTTCATAGTGAAGTAAACGTGCACCAAACAGCTCCTGCACTCAGTCTGAAGTTCTGCAGGTGAAATGAAACACGCTTCCGTCTCTCCGCTCAGCTCCTGTCAGTCATTCTTTAGCATTTCAATGCTTTGTTTGCTGCTTGCCTCCGTTTATTTCCAGAAGCTGCCATCTTTCTGATGCTTGAGCTGCTCTGTGGCTGGAGGCTGGCAAACACTCAGGTTTGCTGCACCTGACATGATGTGTGTGCATGAGCGCGTGTGGGGGTGTGTGTGCGTGTGTGTGCGTGTGTGTATGTGCGTGTGCGTGTAGCTCTCTGTTTGCGTGTCAGTGCACTCTCTGGTGCTCTCCTTATTTTGAATCCACTTTATTTAAAGATCAAAGCAGAAGCTGGTGATTAATCTTCCTCTTCGTTTTCTTTCATCTTCTTGGGAAAAGAGAAAGGGAGGGGTCAAAACTATGTGAGCTTGAACCCCCACAACCCCCCATCTTCTTCCCTGGAGCTGTACTACTGTCTCTGAAGACCCCCCCCCACAGAAAACATCTCCTGGAGCTCTACCCTCCAGCTCCTGCTGAACTGTCCCTGTGGAACGTGTTGACTGGTTGCTTTCTGCTCAGCCTGACAGACCATGCTTTCCTCTATCCAAACTTCACAAGTTCAAAACCCAAAAGCATGTCCTCTTCTCTGCAGAAAGACTACCAGAACCCCAAAAAAGAGAAATGCAAGATCCAGTCTGAATGCTTTTGGTGCCGTCGTGTCATGTTTGTGTGGAACTAGAAAGAGGGAGTACCTGATATATGCTCTCTTCTGATTGGTCGTGGATGGGCTCGTGTCCCGCCTCAAACACAATGTACTACAACATCAGCAGCAGAAGGGGGAAAGAAGGGCAAAAAAAGAATTGCAGAAGAAGAGTTGCAAGATAAGACATTGAGAGAAAAGAGGTGGAACTGCAAAGGTGGTTAGTCAAACAGTTTCTGACAGTCAACAGTTCCAGAGAAGTTCTCCGGGATACACAGAAGGCCAAATCACAGAAAATACACAATACTTCTAGAAGCATGCACACAGAGCCACACACAGATCCAAGTGTTGTACTACCAAACACGAACAGCAGCTGTCTCCCCACAATGCACACAGAAAGGAACAAGCGTAAGTGCAGCAGGTGAGAGCAGCAACGTGATTGGACAGGAAGTTACCTGGTAGACAGGGTCCTCCAGATCCTCTTCCAGGATCGTCTGCATAAGAGCAGCGGCAGGAAAGAGGAGGAGAGATCAAATGGGTGGAGAGAAGAAAGGGAAGAGGCAGAGAAAGGAGGAGGACAGCACTCAGGTCAATCATCCACAGAGAACTGTCACTCAGAGACAGTCAGGGAACTCAAACAGAAGAACAGAAGAAGGCAGAGCAGCAGGAAATGGAACAAGGAGGCCGCCATGTTTCTGAGGCCTGGGTGAGAGAAGACTTTAAAAACACAAAGACAGGGCCGGATGGAGTACCTGGTAGACCGCCTGCTCACACTGCTTATCTTTCTGGGCCTTCTTCTCCATCTCCTCTCTCTGCTTTATGTCATAGATGAGCTGAAATAAGTCCCGCAGGTCCAGAATCACAGGCTCCGCCTACAAGGACAAAAAGGCCATTTTAAAGACAACCAGTTGCAGCAAAGCAGGACTTTATCCACTCAATGAGCTGAACTTTGTACAGCGTCTAATAAATGCCCTCTGATTGTAGACCCGCCCACACACAGGAGAGGCCGACACCCACCCGCAATGATGTAAAAAAACACCAGCAAAGACAGGAAGACAATGTTTTTCCATCAAGAGACTGGATTTCTGGTTGAAGAGGAAGAACCACTTCCTGTCTGTTGGTGGAGTGAGTTTTGTTCTTGTCTTGTGCTCTCCTTTATCAAATCTACTTATTTTAAGATGATTGGTGACCTTCAAGCAGCTTGGCGCAGTCTTGGTTCTGGCAGTGTCTAATAATGATAGAATTGTTGGTTTTTCATTTTCTCTCTCTTCTCGATGATGGAGTGTCTTGTTTAAAGTAGAAAGAGTTCTGTTTTTGTGAATGAACAATAACTTCTATAAATGTGTTCTTTCTTCTAAGTTAGAAAAACCCCAAATGACAGTAAATGATTAACAGTGATAAAGTGAAACAGAGAAGTAAAGGAGCAGTCATATCTGCCTGCAGTGATTATCTTTCTCTCAGCCCTTTACAAACTGTTACATCAGCTTTATACTGTCAGGACATGTAATCGTAAACTAAAAACACTTTACACAACAGATGAAGTTCACCTCAACACTTCACCTCACACACATCTGCTGATCTGAACTGAACTAACTCCAGCCTGAATGTTCCTGCAGGAATATAGCAGGTTAGCTCAAACGTATTAGCAGCTGACATGCAGCTTGTTTCAGGTCTTTCAGATAACAGGCAGTAGATTCTTGTTTGAGCTGCAGTCAATCGTTTCAGAAAATAAAACAGTTTCAACTGTTGCTGTCAAAAGGTAGCGATCTGAGCGAAGGGAAGGCCATGACAGGAGAGAGAGGAGACTGAGTCTGATCTCCACATCCACAGCAGAAGATATTAGTCTCTCTTCTTACCTTGTCAGAGAAGCCGAAACAATTGGAGCCAACCACTTGTTCACTAAAGCACCAGCACAGCAAAAACAACGTCAAGGACACTTATGGTGCAGCGGTGATCAACCTCATCAATTATTGACTGGAGCTGTGAGAGAGCTCACAACGTCACGTAAGAATGCTGCATTGCATGAAGTCGTTTTGCTTCAGAGTTTGACAAACTGTGGACAATCTGTCTCCCTCAACCAACATCCAGTCCACTGAATGTTCTCCTCAATGTGAATTGTTTCTCTGCATTTAGTCCTCCATCTGGGAGAGTTATGGAATCATAGTGTCTCTTTTTGATGTCATTTTCACTTGATGACATCACAGATACATGCTGGTTTGCTCTAGATGGTTAGATCTAGTTAGATCTAGTTAGATCTACATGAAGAAAACAGCTTCTCCTCCTCTTGGAGGGTAGGACCATGTAACATATATTTGGGACATCCCTTCTAGTTCACAATGGAGAGGTACATAGAGGGGATGAATTTGGATTGGGTTACAGTCTTCTTTAAGGCTGGAGGGGCGTGGTAGCACCATCAAACACTGCGTGCACATCAACGGCGCATGTCACAGTAACAGCAAGACGTGACATCAAAAGCTACACCATGTCATGACGCCAGAAGACGTCCCGGGTCAAAGGAGAGTAGTTATGAGAGAGTGATGGGAGATGAGGACAGAAAAGGTTCTCCAGCAGCCTCTACAGGGACGAGATCAGAAGAAGACTTCCCCTGACACTGTGTGAAACCTTCCAGCAGATGTAGTTCTAAAGACTGTGGTGTTATTGAGTCTGCTACAGCCTCAGTGCATGTGCCCTGCTGCCATTTCAATGTTCATGTCTCATTTTATGTGCACTCCTCCAGTTGAATTATACTTCATCTGCAGTCTTCCAAAGGTAGAATGCACCAATTCTTCAACGTTCACTCCAACAGGGAATTTAGAATATAGAGGGATTGGAGCTCCTGCCTGAGAGAGAGACTGCTGTAACTCCAGCAAAGAGATGGTAGATATATCTGATCAGCCCTCTCCTGGTTAGAGTGGTTGATGAGTTAGTCGTTCAGTGCTGGCTAGAGTCATTAGACACATTCTTCTCTGTAGTTGAAGGCCTCCTCATCCACTTCTCTGTTTAGCTTTGGTTCTTGACTACATTCAAGCATCTTAATGAACATTGCAGGGATTTAAATTCAGCAGATAATGTTTGGCTGATGCTTGACCACAGCCATGCTTATCAGTCACTCCCCAGAAAGAGGCACAAAAGATGATATGAACAGTAACAGTGAAAACAGAAACAACAGAGGAGCAGATACAGTCAACGTTTGGTGTGTCTGCTCCAGGCATGTTCTGTTATTCACCAACATCAGAGAAAACTCAGACAGTGTTAAGTCACTTTGTCACCAACTCTCAACGAGCTTGAGTCACAGCCTATGAGGCTTAGCTCAGGAACTTTGACTTCTTTGTGGCTCTATTAGGACTATTGCAAGTGTCAAAATGAGATTTCTTCTGCTGAGACAGTAACTGAGGCCTTTCCTGTTGAGTGGAACTCTAAACCAACTTTCTCTGAGTCTCAGTGGAGACAGACACACTCTGTTCATTCAGCTCAAAGCTGCAGCACCAGCAGAAGCTCTGTGCTCCCGTCCCTCTCGTTGGTTCACAGAGAGGAAGTGTGGCTGGTTTGGGTCCTGAAATAGAGTAGAACATAACTGTGACCGCATCTGGCCCGCCCACCCCTTTGGACATTATCAGAGACCCATTATTATTTTTTGTCAATCTGTCCACATGATCCAGACCCTCATGTGACTTTTCATTCCCCCTACAGTACCTCTATCTGAACTCTCCTAAACCCCCGTCAAACAGAACAGAACAGTCTTCTCTTTCCACACTGCAGGTCTCCTGCTCTCTGTGGATCATGCTGCTGTGAACAGTGCACCCTGTTCTGCATCCTGATTGGCTGGAGACCTTGTCAATCAATCTTTTCCATGCCCGTGCCGAAACGTGCAGCTCTTCATACCTTCATAAATCTGTGATCTGGATCAGATCTCAGTTTTCATTCTATAATCCTGGATTTTAAAATGTTCATGTCTCCGAGAAAAGTGGAGAAAGTGTGTAGTGAGGAGTTCAACATCTGGAATCTTAATTTGAGGGTTTCATCTTCACCAGTTAGTTTTATATCACAACTCCCCCAATAACTGAGAGAATTTAAATTTCACTTTCTGTTTTTCCTCCAGCTGCTCATTTGTATTTATCAAGTAGTGTCCCAAATCCTCTTTTTTTCTTTCTTTTTCTTCACATCACTCATGTCAGATCAAAACCATTTGCTCACAGATCATAAAGGTGCAGAGCCGTGCGCTGAGAGCGTGCACGTGTGTGTGCAGAGCTTGTTACCGTTTTTCACATGAGAGAGAGAGAGTCAGAGGAGAGCAAGTGTAACAAGGACAAATGACAACAACACAAAAACTTTACAAATGAGAGATTCTAAAAAGAACAGAAATCTGAAAGGATTTTATTATTATTGATAATAAGAAGACAGAATTTAGAATCTGTAAGAAAAGAATTTCCATCAGAACCGACTCCAGAACCGACCTGAGCAGAAACATGAGAAGAACTTTCTCCAGATCAGATCAGATCAGATCAGATCAGATTCTGACAGAAGAAACCAGATAAAGATCAGAGATTTGGTATTTCTTAAGCAACCTCTACCATGATTACAAAGATTCTTATATTTCTTCCTTATTCGTTTTGCACATGATGACTATTATTTTGTGTTGTGGTTGTTGTGTTTTGTGTTGTTTCACTTAAAAGTTGAACAGTAAATAATTGTTTACTGTTTTTATCTTGTATTTTGTACATTTGATCTGGGAGGAAAATAAAATCTTTATCATATTTTACACTTATGAATAATAAAACATTTTTTTACATCAGTTATTCATTTTTTTTCATGAGTTTATAGTCATTGATCAGTTAATAAAACAACAAAACGACCTAAAGATCCAGAAGATCCAGATGTTCTAAGATCTGTGTGAGGATCTGCAGATCTCCAATGTCTCTACAGAATCCTGACAGGAGAGGATTCTCTGTTTACTGGTTTATTTATGGAATGTTTGAGATTCATTTTCTCTGGGAAGATTACAGAAACAGATTGTTCAAATATGGTTGAGTGGAAAAACACAGTTGTTCACGTTTAGACGAACATTTAGATTGTTTCACTTTTTCTGTTATAAGCCGACCCCGCCCCCATCAGAGGAGAAAACTGTTATGTGGACCTCAGAAGAACAAGTTTTGGACCCCTGGTGAGGAGCAAACAGTTCATGGCCATAGGAAAATGGATGTGCCATTAGAACGGCGTCCCACACTCCAACCATCATTAAGCCTCTATAGGAAATCAATACAGTTACAGAGCAAGGCGACTAGATCCTGACGAGACAGACCAGACACACAGAAACCAGAGCATGATGAGAGCCCGGACAGGTTCATACATCACGCGGTGTTAGCGCAGACCCTGAGCGTGTGCGTGCTCCACACTGAGCCATGAAGCTGCGTCGCTAAAGGATTAGTCTGATGTACAACACAAAGCAGCAAGAGCTCCTCGAGGGTCCTTATCTAAATGTCAAGAGGCTGGGGCTTGTGCGCACAGACCTGGATAAATCAGACATTAACCTTCTCAACACGGGTCATACTGGAAAATCTATCAAGACTCACTAAGCAGTTAATTGCACACAGAAACACTGACCGACTGCGCGGTTTTGATGGCCACGAAGCGATGATTCCCCTCTTTCCCGCAGACGTAGCCGAAGGCTCTGTGGTCTGTGATGTCCTTGGCGATGTAGGAGATCTCATGGACTGCATGGTGGTGTTGGAGGACCTAAAGAGGGACAGAACGCTCGATGAGTGGAGCTTTATGTTGATGAGACGGTAACAAAGTTGATTAAAACCAACATTTGGACACATTTATTGAAACAGCATCAGTTCAGTGAGAGACAGTGGAAAAGCCCACAGCCTGATTGAATCTTCTTCTTCATCATCAGCTCCATCACTGGATTATTTGTGATCTGATCTTACAGGAAATGAAAGTTTTTAAATGTTGAACTTGAAAACATTTTGGTAAATTAAAAGTGTTTTAAGTGGTAGATGCTTATTGAATCTGTTAGGTTGATTGTGTTGTTTTTCAATGTCGTACCATGATAGAGGAAGAATGATACAACACGCACTACACTCAGCTGGGTTTCTACACAGATGTTCAACTGCTGCTGGGCCTCAAAGTTGGTCTTAGAACATTCAGAACTTTGTATCTTTGAACAAGGGCGAAGCTCCTCAGTGGATTTGTACAGGCTGGAAATGCCAAACTGGCATTGCCCACAGCAGATGGTAATGTTTGTCCCCAGGACGGGGGGTTGGGGGGGGCATCAGTGACAATCACAGCTCTGCAAGCTGTTTGACTTGATCACTTCATCTGAGCATCACCACAACATGCGTGAAGGACTCGTGGCTTAATACAAGACAGCGCTCTGTAAAATCACACTAAATATCTGCTGTGCTGTTGTCAGTGTCAATGTGTGTTCCAGGTGCATGCTGGGTGCACACACACACACACACACACACACACGCGCGCACACACACAGGCAGCATAAAGATCCTATAGTCTTCAAGTTCACGTGAGCAGCTGGAGCTCTTTGTCACGACACACACACAAACACCCCCAACAAACAAAAACACATGTATACACACAAACAAACAGAAAAAGAACACACGTAACTCACACACACATGAACACAAACACACTGTGAGTCCAGTCTTCTAACTTCCATAATGAGGAGTTAAGATGAATATTCTTACCACCTGAGAATGAGCTGGACACGCCAGCTACAGGGGGTGGGGCTGGGGTTGGGGGGGGTGTTGTTGTTGACACTCTCACATATACAGTCATGCTAACACTTGTGCTCTCTCAGCTCTTTTTGCAAAGGTTATGATTCTGAGAGGCGAGAGGGGACTGTCTGCAAACATTCAGGTGTCTCCATCTGTGCACTCTGGATGATGGTCACAGCAATCAAACATCGACCGTGGTGTCAGGAAAAGACTTCAACAACTTCAACAACTTCTACTGGGATTTTGTTGTGAAGCTGAAAAGAGAAATCCTTAAAAGAGAGAGAACGTTCTTGGACTGTAAAAGGCGAGCTCGGACCACAGGTCAGGTTACTGATGAGGTCAGCCAACATCAGTGAACCCAGCCTCCCTCTGGACACTGACGTGACATCACACCTACAGGCCTTCTACCATCACCAGGGATAGGACAGTAACTTGGATGTTTGAGTTTAAATAGAAGTTTTTAGTGTGCTACTGCAGACCTGACCACCATCTACCATAACTTCAGGAACCAGTTCAGATCCGTCCTCCTGTTCTGTATATGAATACCATTTACTTACAGCTGCAACTGAACACTTAAGGTTTCCTTGGATTTTGCATGAATTGGACAGAAAATGTGTTTCTAAGTCACATCACTAGACATCATGTTCTACATCACACTAAAATGGTAGAAAGGAAGCAAAGAAAAAGTAAGTGAACCCCCAAACAGCTCAGTTTTGGTTTCATCTGTTCAGAGACTATTTTACCAGGAATGCTGTAGGACACCCACAACACTACAGGTTGCAAATGTTAACGTCGTGCAACTGTTTTGTATTTTTTTCTGTTTCCTCTGTGGTTTCCTTCCTTGAACTCAAATCTTGTTATTGGTTTTCTTCTTGAAGATTTGAGTACAAAAATGGTAGCATGTGCAGAGTCTTTGGCTGACTTCCAGGATTCTTCGTCACTTCACTCTCTGATCGTACAGTCATCTTGACAGGACCTCGACTCAGATCAGCAGCTACAGATCACGGGTGCCCAAACTGGGGCCCGCGGGCCCAGTTTAGCCCGCCAAAGGTTTTCTTTTGGCCTACCAAGTGTGGCTGTAGAAGTCGTGTGTGTTCATCAACCGAGCGTGTTACCCACAACACATTTGGACAAGCGCTCTTTGAATTCTCGTATTTCCTGAACAGTTTGCTCGATTTGAAAAATTCCAACAGTTTCTGAAGGCTGAGACATTGCACTTTTCTGTCAATATCTGGATATTACGGTAATTTTGACCAGAATTCAGTGCGGGGTTGCTTTGTTTACCGGTGAGACAGGCGGAGACAGGCGGAGAGATGCAGAGAGCGGAGCGGCCAAAAAGAGTTTTATAAAAAAAACAATGAGAAAAATGTCTGAAAGACAACCGTCCCGGGAAATATAACCTTCATGGAGGTTCAGAGAAGATTTGGAAACTGAAGGAGCAACGGAAGGAGTCATTTTTGGAGAGAAAAGGTAACATTTGGGAAGCTGCATTTCCAGGTTATTTTCTGAAGAAATAAAGCACTTCTCGTTTTTACTCTGAAACACAAACTGTGCGAGAGAAATGTCATTCAAATGTCAGTTAACTTATGTTTTTATTCATACATTATAAGTTATGTCATAAAATATGTATATATTTACATTTGTTCAGGAAAAAATTTCAATTAAATGAAAACTATTTTTTTTGAAGTTTCCTGTGAGCTGATGATTCTGGAGGACCAAAGAGGAGAAAACGTGAGGATGCTGGAGGTTCTGGTGAGGTTGTCAGGGTCCAAAGCTGCTCACCACATCAACAAAGATGCAGAAGCTCCAGACACATCCAAACTGTCCAAACACCTCTACATGCAGGAAAACCCTCAGCAGGTGAACTCTTTTCCCACTGGTGCTGCAGAATCTGCACCCAGAACTCTCCCTGGAGGTTTGGGACTTCTGCCTGTTACTAGGAGCATCACCAGGAGGACAGGACTGCCCTCTGTGACCAAAAACATCTGGAGATATTTGATATTTTTATGCACTGTTTTTGCACATTTAGAGAGAAAAATACAAAATGTTTGTTGTAAACAGTTTGATACTGGACAAATGTAAACTTTTAACAAACAAAACCTGCTGTTCATGTACATTTTCACTGTTTTTCTCACTAACAATTCTAAAAATCACATTCTGATTTTGTGTTTTGTTTTTATAATGTGAATTGGTCCAACACTACTATGACATAGAAAACATTGTCAAATGATGATAGATGTTGAACATTCTTGAAAAAGGTCAAAAGCACACAATTGTTGGACATTTTTAGATCCTTTCATAGTCAAAATGAGCAGAAAGAAGTCCAGACAGACATTCAGAGGCTCACGTGTTCAAGAGTTAAAACCGTTTCTCATTCCTGCTCTGTGGTTCTCTAAATCTCTACGGTTGTTATATACTTAAAAGTTTCAAAGACAAATGTAACTTACTTTTTATTCTTACTGATTTGTGTTACTTAATGAATACAGTCTCATAATAACTACGTTAAGTCATATTCTTTATTTTCTCCTTTTATTTCATGACGTGAATCATATTGTATTTGGCCCGCGGACCGGGATCATCTGTCCTGACTCCTGACACGTATTCGGGCCCTGAGACTGCACTCCGCTCCTCCGTGGGACCGTGGGCATTCAGGAGCTATCAGGCATTCTTCATCTAGCCTCCATCACCCTCACATCCCTCTTCTGGAATATGGAACAAGAGGAGCCCTCTGAGATCAGCTGTTTGATTTTAGGAGTAAACCGAGAATGAAATCCAGCATGGTTACTGTTCTGAAGATGCTGAACTTTTCATTTTCAGAATGAGGAGTTTGTCCTTCAGTTTGGGTCACAGGCTGGTTATCTAGTCTGTCAGGATTCTCCTGCATGCATGGAGGGACTCGACCTCGAGGCCTTTGTTTATTTAAGACCAGGTAAGAACTCCTTAGTCAATCACCTAGAAAAACATTTTCATGACCATGTTCTATGTCATGCCATATTCTGTCCAATCGTACGTCTCATTTTGCTCTGTAAGGAGGCAGCATGAAAGTGAACAGGCTCCGCCCTCGACTCCTGCCAGTTCTGCGAGCCGCCGCGTCCCTCCTGAGAGGAGCAACACCACGCTGAGGGTCAGTGTCCCTGTGTGTGTTGGTTGAGTTGCTAGCCTGTCTTCCATTAGATGAATGTTTCCCCCTCTCTTGTTCTCCACCCCCTCCCTTCTGCACGACCTTCCCTCCTCTGGCAGAGAGGCCATCCATCCATTTGTTTCTTATAGATCCATCCTCCCGTCTGACTGACTGATGCACAGGAGGGGAATGAGACTGTCAAGATCCCTGAACCTTAGCAGTCATTCTCCCCTCCTCCCATCTCTTTCCCTCCAAGTCCCAGGGAGAGGCAGGAGTGAGAGAGGACGCCGCATAGCTCCATCCTTAATATTAATGAGAGGACGGAGGACAAGGTCTTCCTCTTGAGATCTTTACTGTGACACATGCTCACTAATTCCCCATCTTTCCCTCTGTTTCAGTCTGTCAGTGCCCCCCCCAGGCCTTGTCCAGTATTTTCTTGGAATTTTCCCCCTTTGGCCCTGGACTTCTGCACCTGTCACTTCTGTTCTCTTTTACCTCGCTGCATCTTTTCTGATAGAAGTCTGAAGACATGGTGAACCCGGGCGACTGAGGGTTGCAGAGGAAGGTGACAGACTGGAGAGGCTACGTCCTGCAGGAGAGCGTGCATGCACCCTTTAGCTGTCCGGTCAGAGCTACAGACAGTCCAAGTGATATCCACGCTCTCTTTAGAGTTCTAAACCCTGTACCTGCATCCCGGGTGTGGAACAGTAAAGCTCATATTGAGTCTTAACTGAAATGGATTCCCAGATTGACCAAAGGAAGTGGAGCAAACACCACAAACATGACAGCGGGCGCCCGCTTCTGCTGAACGAAACATGACTCTAGTCTTAAAGCTGTCACAGCTCAGATAAAAGACGTGTAGGGAGATTTCCAGAGCATCAAGTGTAAACCGAAGAACAGTCTCAGGGTCGATTTTCCTACATCACCATGAGGTGGAAAACTAGAGCTGCTGCGGCCTGGTCTTTATCTCTGGTGAGGAAGAGAATCAACACTACAGGGCTCCGTGAGGTCAAGCATTTTAAAACAAACCCTTAGGGACTATCTTTCTTGTTCTGACGAGCAGCAAACAACTCTCAGAAACTGATGTTTAGGTAATAACTTCTGACTTCTTCTCCTTCTTAATGAAGTGGAGCAAACTGTCAGTGATCAGAGAGAGAAGATGCTGCGAACTAAGAGGCGCTTTTAACCTCTGTCCTATCCTTGTTTACATTAAAGAGGGGTCACCTGGACCCTAAAAGACAGCATGCTGAACCTGTGCTTTCACTGGTGTCTGTGGCAGACATGAAATCCTGTTCACTTTCATGATGGGAGGGATCACACATCGATGTAAGGGTGGGGTCATCTGGACCCATAAGAGAGTTCGAGGGTTAAACTAGAGTAAGAAACAACTAAAGAATGGAGGAGAGTCCAGAATTCACCCAGGAAAGCAGCTGTGTAAAATAGAAAATTCCTAATCTGGTAGTACAATATGAAACCAGTGTTGCTGCTGTTGGGGAAGAGGCAGACAATGGGGGGGGCATGTTCTCTCATCTAAAGAGGTCTTGTTCTCAAGGTTTCAATTAGGGCCTCCTGATTTCCCCAGGGGCCCATCTCTTTCATGGAGAGGCCTCATTACCAGAGCAAACACAAATGCAAGCGCTCACAGAAGCATCGCATGCAGACACTCACACAAGCAGGAGCACACGTGCTTCTGAACTTACTCCTGTCTTCTCATCAAAGATCTTGATCCCACCAAAGGCAACGGTCAAAAACACCTTCTGCTTGTGTTCTCCTTTGGAGCGGGCGGCGGCAGCTACTCCCTGAGGACAGGAACACACACGGCGGGCATCAGAAACCATCTGAGCATCAACACGACAAGCAGAGTGTGCTTTAATATAGAGAACACGCTTGTGCTTTAAGACTTTTTGGATTTTAAGTACAAAGCTAACTGAAAATGATTTGTAACAAAGAGTTAGTCTAGGTCAGTGTTCCTCGTTCCAGGTCCTCGAGAGCCGCCATCCTGCCTGTTTTCCAGATCTCCAAGCCCTGCTACCTGCTGATTAGTTCAGTCAGATGCCTCCACACACTGATTGAATGAACACACCTGGTCCAGGTAATCAGCAGCAAGCAGTACATGGAGAGCTGGAAAACAGGAAGGATGGCGACTCTCGAGGACCTGGAATGAGGAACACTGGTCTAGATTCATATTATATTACACATACATATCCAGTTATATTTCAACAAAATATAAAAATGCATTAATTACGACATTTACTAGCAGCTTGGTCAAAAAGCATAGATGTATAATTAGCCGATTATCAAAAGTTTGTTTAAATCTTGATGACATTCTATTCACTCTGGCTCTGGTGGAAGGTTGTTGCTGATGTTTGGCAGCAGATCCACCATCAGTGTGTGAATGTGTGTGTGAATGTAAGGCCATTGACCATGCAGGTCGACCTTCAGCACCATTATCAAATGAACATGACGGAATGGACTAAACTGCTGTCATAAAACTCTTTGATTGGTTAGAATTCAAGTACAAATCCATGTAGCGTCAGAGCTCTGGAGTGCCACAGATTTGGTCACATTTACATCTAGATTTTTCATTGTTGCACCTATAAAAACGTCTTGGTTTCACTGGTACACCCATCCTTCTGTGATGGGACCAAAAACATCAATAATCTCAGTGAATCCACCTGTATGTGTGTGCAGGTGTAACAACCTCCAATAAGAATTAGTGTCGTTTTGTTTTGAGTGATTTTAACTTTTCTATCTTTATTCTTCTTGCTTGATGTTGTTCACAGTTCAGTATCAAGAGACTGGAGCTGAGGGTTTGAACATTCTTTGTCTGATCTCTTTGCAAGTCAGTTCTGAATCTGACCTCTCTGTCTTTCTTGCAGTTGCAGAGAAATGTTTCAGGTTATTTGAACCTAACAGATATGCTGACGAATATGCTGGAGAAGATAATCTCAGGAGATGATTATCATCCCGTGCAGGTGTTTGTCATGGATGAAACCACCTCTCACCTGACAGAGCAACATTCCTCACGTGTGTTTAGGAACATGCTGCTGTACAGTCTCTGATCGGAATTCAAAATCTTCTTCAACAGATTCTTTAGAAAGCATGATCAGAAGTGGGAACAGACACAGTCATGTTCACACCCATTTACAGTAGTTTAAAGGGGCGGGGCCTGTTCACACACTCAAGTGTTGTACCTGTTGGCTTAAAACAAACATGTCAACATGTACACAATACAACTGCAGTTGACACACACATACATGCATGCAAACCAACACATGGCAGGTATTTGGTTCAGTCACGCACATGATCTGTGTAAAGGTGAGCTCACACCTGTGCTCAGGTGAGTGTCTATGTTCTGCTGAGGTGGATGATGACGGCATGCAAATCAGTCAGCGAGTCGTCCCCAAACAAGACCTCCGGTAAAGAAGCTATGGTGGCCCGGACCCCCTGACACCCGAACAGTAGAGCAGAAAGAGAAAATCTGCCCTCTGGGGAATAACATCAACCACCCGGACCAGGGCAAGAACGACCACCCCAAGGGCCCCCATCCCAGAGAGCAGGGAGGCACAGGTGCATAGAGACAGTGCAAGCTCCGGCCAAAAGAATAGCCCCCATGCTGTGCCAGGGAGCCCAGCACCCCCTCCCCCGAGCATTCCTGTACCCCAACTCCAGGCATTAACCCGGGCCCCCCAAGGGACACCCACCCCATGCTCCAAGCAGGGCAGGGAACCCTCCCCTCCACCCTGGAGGAGCACGCCAAAATAAAAACCTTTAACACGGCTGGACCAGGCTAACCTTCTGATGAAACGGCTTTATGACAGTTAACAGTATCACACAAAGAGATGTCTGGTTAAATCTAAAAGATCGTGATTCCAGAGCTCTGATGAAGAAAGATAAGACATTAACAGTCATGTCTTTTTTGTTGTCAGGTGATAACAGCTGATCAATACACCAGATCGGGGGGGTCACCAGACGTCCCTCATGCTAGGTGTAAAAACTCCCTGTTAGTCAAGAAAAAGAGATGTTAATAAGAGAATGATGCAGGAGGGATCTCCGTCACTCTGACCAGCAGCAGCATGAAAGCAGGGGAGGATCTCTGTCTTGGGACAGGCTAGGGGGGCTTTGGAGGCACCGTCATGCTGACACCCACAAGAAAATGGATGGAAAACAACATCAACTTTATAACATGGAGCTAAAGGAGGCTGACTGGCTGCCAAATGTAGCAATAGTTAAAAAGTAAAAGTCGGGTATTTTAACCCTACTGACTTATTTTGGGTTTTTTTTTACTCCCACATCAGCGGGCTGCCAGTTAGTCTACTTTCCCTCCTTAGCTTGGCTGGTTTTGCTTTGTTATCCTCTTATTATCAACCAGCTTTGGCAGAGATGGTCCTTCTTTGTTACACCTCATGAGTGGAGGGGAATGTGTGCTACTCCTGTTTTGGATGTTTGGGTCTGAAACAATCCTCTGCTGCGTTGTTTAAATGATCAGGAGCTGTCGCCTGGCAACCCCAAAATGCCGCCAGAGGTCCTGGTATTTTGATCTGTTCTATTCAATTTTCAACAGAGCTATGATTATCAAGATCTATTCTCCATAATGAGATCAATAACATTCTAAAAAGTTCTATTTTATTTTAGTTTAGTAAAAAAAAACCTCAACACGACTAGGGCTGGGTATCGGTTATAGTTTCAAGGAACGATTCGATTCACAAGAGTCTGAATCGAATCGATTCTGATTTATTTCAGATTCTTTCAATTATTCAATTCAATTCAATTTTAAGTTGAAAAAATGTATACACTTTTGTTTAGAGATACATAAAAAATACAGTTCACATACTTTAAAATGTATCAGTGAAATACTGAGATTGTTGATATCATCCAGTGTTTCATGGATTCTCTAAAGGAGAAGTTCTAAAATGTTCAGATCATTAACATTGGAAACATTGTTCTGCTTCTTCTGGAGGAGGTTTCAGTTTGGACACTAGGTGGTGATCACGCTACAGAAGTACACTTTATTCAAGAAGACAACAGTATGAGGGAAATATACAAAGTTTTAGACCACAAATAGTTACTTTAAAAATTATTTCCTTAAAGAGTTTGAAAAATGAATGCCTGTAAGTAAATAAAGATGTTCATTTAGTTTTGAATTTTTTTTTTTTTTTTGTTAGCGTTAGCCGTCCTATAGGATATTCTATTGAATGCTAAATCAATTTATATCTTTTATGAATGAATTATTGATCTATTAAGCTTAAATTGTTTCAAATCGATTTATTGATTTCTTACCTCATTAGCCCAATGAATCATGGGAGATGTAGTGAAAAAACTGTGGCACTGTTACAGACAGACTCATTTCTTTTAAGCACTTTTTTATGTTGTGACACTGGAACTGAGAGGAAGTTACATCGCTAAACACAATCTGTAGTTTTTATTTGTCTTGGAACTGAGAAACTTTGAGCCATATCAGCTCCCAGAAATGAGGATGCTGGATTCTGATTGGTCAGACTGATGACATGTTGATAAAGCCGCAAAGCATGACTGGTGGAGACAGTTTAAGGGTTCAGGTTTACCTAGTACCTTATCAAGGTATCTTGAATAGAAATCAAATAAACCAAAATGGAAACGTATTCTATGATCTTTCATATCCTGAACTTCTCAGTGTTCTGAGGGGCATTTTATTGAACGCAGGGCTGATATCCTGACGAGGATAAATGCTTTTAGATCAGTGAAGGTGAGTTATTTCTCACAGCACACCTGACCAGCTCTCATCTCATCTCTGACTGTCTCAGTGTATTCCGGAACACTGATGTATGCAACACAAACACACACAGCTCCCAAGTGTTTGGTTCTACTGTGGTGGATGATGGAATGTAAGAAGGTCCGTTTATCGCCACACCGAGACCCCCACAGAAGGTTTGTCACTAGTAGCTTTATTTGCTTTTTACAAGCTGTTTCTTCCTTTTCCATTTACACGTACATCATAGGAAGACTTATTGTGTTTTCAGGAGTACATTGTTAGGTAGAAGGGACATTAGTCTCAAATCCTCCATTATTTAAATCGATGTAATCCCTCTCAGGATCACAGGTTTCTGGTGTCCTTCTGGACACTGTGGAGGGAAGGCGGGCTTTACCCAGGATGCAACATTCTATTAAACTGCTACAACACTTGTAGTGTGTGCACTTGTAAGGTTACTTTTTTCACTGTGTAGAGAACAAGATTTTCCTGTTGATAAGAGTCCAATCGTACATCACGAGCACATCGTGTCCACAGCTCACCTGAGAGGTGAAATGACTGACGCTGCACCAAACCAGAATGACATGACTTACAAAACCAACTTTGAAACTAACATTGTAGAGAAAAATAACACTGAAATAGAAAAGTTCAAGCAAGTTTAACATTATTAAAAATGTACATGTTAGTTGGTAAAATTCCTCGACTGACAACTGCCCAACATTTTGACATGGGGGTGGGGGTGGGGGGGATCAGTGCAGCAAAAATACATTTAAGCTCCAATAAATGCCTGAAGTGGACAGAGTACAAATAATGTGAACATCACTACAGAAATACTGTTTTGTTGTCAAAGTAAAGTGTGTGTTATGAGAAATGAAGGCCGCGGCGGCCTGAACGTCATCCGCTTCCTGTCGGACGGTTTCTTCCACAAAGTGTCCATTCATTTCTCCTAACGCACACTTGGGAGGGAATTATCCCGCTTATGCCATGGCCATTTACAAAAGAAACAAATATTTAATCCATATGTAGTACTTTCTTCATGTCTGTTCTTCGGTTTATTTTCTCATAAAAAGTGGACTATTGACATGTGATGCTGCTTGTTGTCACGGTGACATGGAACTGAGCCGGCAGCCGCTGCAGACCTCAGACCTCAGAAGACCAGGAACAATGTGGACTTTTTAAACTTTTTCTGCAGTGAAGCCTTTAGTGAGCAGCGAGAACAGAAAGACGATCAGCTTCTGTCTCTGAGGTTCATTGACGGGACGTTGGGAAGACTGCTCGTTTTAGTCCAGATGATGAAGAAAGTATGTTTTAAAGAAGCCTGCGCAGTGATACAGAACGTTTGGGCTGTGGGACCGGAACTTCTTTTTCAGCTGTGGTTTAACACTTTTTAATCCACACCCAGCAACCGATCAGATTGAGTATTCACTCGGGTCATGGTATAATAAAGGATGAATAACTGTGTAGATATACATTTCACTGAAAAAGTTCTAAATTTGACCATAAATTTTGTTATATGATCCAAAAAATAAAACTATCTCTGGCTGGGAGATGGCTACAAAATGAAATTATACTTAAATATCAAGAAGTAAACCTTTACCTTTTATTTTGTACTCAAATACAGGTAACGGTAGAGCTAGAGTCTTATGGTCATCCTCGAAAAATTGCAAGTACTGCAAATTACTACTCAGTTACAGTGATACAAGTAAATATAGTTTTCTACTTCCTGTCCCTGCAGACAGCCAGACATCAAATCCTCTGCCCTGCTACAGTATTTACTGTGTACTTCATTGATAAAGTCTGACTATGGTTGTGGATCAGGTGAAATACAGGCAGAGAGGAAGTCTGCTTGCAGATATTAGACCTGATTTAATCAATTAACTTAAACATCAAAAACCAGAAAAAAGTCACAGTGAAAGAAGAAAAAACTCATTAAACATGAATGTAGAGGACTAAGATCTGACAAGAACACATTTAGAACGATTAAGATATCTTATTGAATACAAGACAGTAGGAAAGAGTATAAGACAGGGAAAAGTTATGAGATCTGAGGAAGACGGAATAAAAGCAGAGGAAGGAAGCTGATCGATCACCCGTCTGTCCTCTTTTTGGATAGGTGACCTTTTTCTCACCCAAAATCAAAACACAAAAGCAAAAAGTTCAGGTATGTTGGGTCTGATTGAAAAGATGACACTATCAGTCAGTTCATTGATCAGGAGGGCAAAGACAGACGACAGGATTATCTTATCTTCTAATAAAAAGAACAAAATGACCGATTGGGTCTGTTCCTCACACTCCCCATCACACCCGTCCTGATTTAACCCCATCCCTCTTCTCTCTCCTGCAAGCTGCACCCAGCCAAATGCTGTGAGCTAGCAGTGAGTGTAATCCAGCAGTGATCATGGGAAATGAGGACAGGCCTGCTCCGCACCAGTCGTCCCGCTCACATTTCAGAGGTGAAGTTCAAAGGAAGTCCTGCCGCTCTGCAGAAACTATGTCTGAGAAAACTCCACATTTCTTTAAAAGACCTCTGGGAATGCATTGAAGATGGAGGATCAGAGTGGGACTTGAAAGTGTAGCATCACCATTCTCTTTTTCTTTGTTCTTGAACTTTTCCCCTGCTGGAAATTTGCATCAAAACTGCGATAAACTGCAAGTGTTTGAACACACACACATGTGCTGTAATCCATAAAATATGCATTTTTAACTGCTCCTCATTTGAATATGAGGCTGAACTCTTCATGACATGACTTCATGACTTGCTGTGCACTTTCATGTTTCGATTTTAGGGGCTGAAGTTCTGTGAAGTTCGTATCATCGGGGAGGCTCAGAAACATGAATATGAACAGAAAAACCACAACAGGAGAGAGACTCTTCTTACCTTGAGCTTCATCATGGAGTCCTGGCAGAGCTTGTCTCCACGGGCCGCACCGACCTCGTCCAGGCCGATAAGTTTGGCCTTGTAGCGGACTCCATCACCCTTAAACCTCCTGATGAGAGCTGCCTCACTGCGATCCTGCCCTGCAAACACACACACACACACACACATTTGTGCTGCAGTCATCACTTCACTACACCTCTAGTGTAGGATCTCCATCTACCTCAGACCAAAGCTATTACCTTAGGATCATTAATCAAGTCGACCACAAAAGACAAAAGAGTGATTTAAAAAAAAGAAAAGCAAGGGAAGAAAGCTTTAAGCCTTAGCTGGAGACGGGCCGCCTGTGGGCCACAAATGGGCAAATCTGGACCTGCAGATGACCCTCATGAAGCATCAAGAGCTCCCAGTGAGCTGCCATCACTTGAGCCAAACGTACGTAAAGGTGTTGTAGGTGTGGCGTTTGCCCTGTCCTGAGTCCTGCAGACTGCACAGCTGGGCCTTTAGTGCTGTCCAAAGAAAAGGGGGCATGCTCCATGCACACCCAAAAAAAGAGAGATCAGGTCGTTTGTGTGGACGTGACACACGTCCTACAGACACGTGCGCATCACATGCACCCCCCTGCCTGGGATCAGCCGGCCCTTGAGCCTCTGGAGTGCTGTGTGAGGGCATCACACAAAAGTCAGGATATGATCCTGTCAGAGTGGAACTTCTATTACTATTACAAATACTTCACTGTTTATTTAACCCACATTCTGTGTTTTTCATGAGCTCCCTCGAGGTCATGATGAAAGTGAGCTCTGACTCTGACGCCCCCAAATGTCTGCAGCACCCCCGCATGAGTGCCCCGTACCACGACTTTAAATGTAACTGACTCACAGGGTCAGAGTGACAATGAAGTCATTTCAACTGAATTTAAAGACAGTTTGGGATGGGGGTCATGTTGCTGTCCTCTCTCCTGCTGTCCTTCCTCTCCCCTCTGCTCCAGATCAGGAGAATGCATTAGTGCGTGTCGGGTGTGCATGTGTTGACCTTGCTCTTGTCCAGGAAGTCTAGTGTTTATCTTCCATGTTCCCCTTCACACACAATATACACTCAAATGTCATCAATTTCAATGTTTTCTTGTTCAGACTGGAATCAGAAAACAGTCTCTGGTTCCTGGGAGGAGGTTCAGCTCGAGCGCCAGATTCTGTGCAGTTCTGTGGGTCATTTTAACTGCATCAGAACACAAGCTTACCTTTAGATTGATCGCTTCCTTAACTCGTGCCGTATTCTGGGTCCAGATGACCCCACCCTTACATTGATGTGTGACCCCTCCCATGACAAAAGTGGACGTGTCTGCCACAGACAGCAGTGAAGAAGAATCCTTAAAAAAGTTCAGCGCGCTGTCTGGTGGGTCCAGATGACCCACTTCTAATGTAAACATGACTATGATAGCACCAGGGTTACGAGCAGAACTGTGGCAGACATCCTCATTCAAATCTCAAAGGTGTATATGCGTGTTATATTTTCTATTCTATTTCTAAACAGTTCTTATTATCCAGTGAAGATGTACATTTCAACCAGACATGACATGGAGGAACAGAATGCTGCTTTTACTCTCTATGACGGAGTTTAAGACTAGATACATCTATGAAACACAACTGGGAATTTAGAATTAAAATAAGCTTAACCAATCCCAAGTCATCTGTAATGATTCTGAATATGACTAACACCAGTGCAGAATGCCACAATCAAAGATCACAAAGTCATATTGTAGAGGTGTGAAGGTGTTTCGTATGGGATGGGTGACTTCTTAGTTCCTGGTGAAGACCTCAGTTTTTGGTCCACCTCAAGAAAATTCCCTAAAAAGATGAGTCAGCTATAGGTGTCACAGAATAACAGTTCAAGGAACCAGATGCAGAAAGAGGCTTGGACATAAAAGTTTAATGACAGCGACAAAAATCACCTCACAAGAGGGAAAAAGAACAGAACTGAGGAGCAGTGAGAGCAACATGAAATAACAACCAAGACCAAACGCTCCAACACCGACAGAACAAAGCCACAACTCCATCAAGAGCAGCTGTGAACGGAGCCCAGGTGAGTGGGCGGGGCAGCACAATGTGGGAAAAGAAGCTTGACAAATTTAAAACAGAAGTCAAAGGTCGGTTTAGTTTTCCAGAAACACCTTCACTCTGCGTTCACACGGCAACCGTCGCGGCTCCGGTGCGGCCACCGCCGTCTTTACGTGACGTGAAGTGTGAGAGGAGCTTGCACTGCATCTCCGGTCCCCGTCCCCCGTGGAAAAGTGGGGGGAGGGGTTTACTGTACCCCCTACATAAACGTGGCATGAATCCAGGTGAGGTTTGGAGGTGGACCGGTCGGCAGCAGAGCCTGCAGCTGCAGCCTCAGTGAGGCTCCGCCGTCACCCTGGAGCCGAATGGTTCCAGAGTGAGCCTGGGGTGACCCTCAGACAGCAGCACGCAAACAAAGCTCCTCTCTGCGTGTCATGTGATCACCCCTCTTCCACCAATCTTTGTCTCAGCGAGATGACATTTTGTTCACACAATTTGTTTGAAAAAGAATCCAGCGCATCTCTGCTGAAGTCCCATCGTTCTCGTGTGGTAGAGTAAAAGACAGAGAGCAGAACACTCATGCAGCATATTCCAGTAATATATGGAGGCATTAGTACTGCACTGTAGAGCAGGTCATGGTGGGAGTGATGGAGGAGTCCCCCCTCCCCTCTGCTCGTTGTTTTACATTCATGGAGCCCCTCAGCACTGCACTGGAGAACAACTGCAGACGGGACAATCGAGCTTTGACTCCGCTCTGTCCAGCACTCATCCAGCACTTACAAACTTTACTTAGATAAAATGACAGCTGGCAGAGTTTTAAACCCATAAAAGCATCATAAAAGAATAACAGATCCACTCTTATCTATTCATTTTAGAAATTGAACAATTTAAAGCTTCAAAATCCCAAATTAATAAAAACAATGCTGACTTCATGAATCCCTGAAGGCAAATGAAAATGTTTCAGTAATCACTCGATGACTGTGGAGTCACACTCTTCCCAGGGAATTACTGTAAAATGAACAGTAAATATTTCAAACTAATGTTTGCAGTGTAGTACTGTAATGTTTCGTCAATGTAACTTGATTAAACATGATCACATAGTTTTCAATGCATGTCACTGTCCTGAAGGAGACGGCTGTAAAACACAGCAGATATAGGAAATACCTCTGACATCATCATGTCAACACCACCTGGATATTTATGGGATGTCACCAGTTAGATCACCAAATCGGAGCAGAGATCTGCCTCTGTTTAGAGTGGTCCCTTTGATCCTGTAATTCACACTGAACACTGTCATTTTTGATTTTCACTTCTCCTACTTTTCATTAGAAATATTTGCTTAAATTTACAGCATTTTTGGAGCTGTGGTGATAAATTATTGTTGGTAAATGGATTCACACGGTCTCCGTTGTGTTTTGTTGACACCAAAAAATAGAAGGGCTACTAATCACTGGGAATGTTTACGTCGCCTCAGTCATGTCTGCCTCTGAAGTCCACCCTCTGAGCTCGAGAACTTTCATTTCCAGTCGGTCGATGCGTGGAAAGCCAGAGAAACAGGAAACAGGAATAGATTTTAATATAAAAACTTCTGTTCCAGTTTCAAAATGAAATTTTGTAAAATGTTGTTTCATATTTACAGTGACGTGCCACACATCCTGATCCCTTATTATGTTTCTTGTAAATACTATTGTTTTTGTTGATGTAAAATGTACATTTTAAGATGCGTAAGCTTGCTAACCTTTTTTACTGTTGTATGAAATAGGTCTGAAAGATAAATTTAATGCTAAGGTAGGATGAGATGCTGTCTGTGTGTGTATGAAATACTGCTCTTATTGATGAGTTTATTTCTATTCCTGTAGATTAGGGACTGCAGATGGAAACTAGCTATCTAGCTATAATCTGCTGCAGAACATCTCTGTTTGTTTTAAACTTAATGAATCTGTACATTGTCCCTTCAAATAAAGACTAAACCTAAACCACATCAGACAGACAGACAGACAAAATATTTATATGATGAAGGAGAACTCGTGACTGAGGCCAAGATGTGTTCATTTGTGGCTGGTACCAACTTAAGACTGAGTGTTGGTACGTATCCTTAGTCCACTTGCAGGTGCAGTTCATCACTTACACCAGACGAAAAGCGTGAGGCACACAGACGCTCCATCAAGAACAGAAGAAAACAACCACCCACACTGCATACCAGTAGGTGGCAGTATTTCACTTACAGCCAGTGTGCATCTGCTATAAAACTGCACAAGAAGAAGTACATGCTTCCTGGTAGAAACTACTGGTATCCTTGTCATGCCTGCCCTGTTCCACCCCCTCAAGGTAATCTTCCCCTGATTTCCGTCACCTGTGCCTGTGCCTATTTAAACCAGCTCCTGCATCTCAGCCTTGCTGGAACGTCTCAGCCTTACAGCCACGACTACCTGCTCCTGAAAAGCTCCAGACCCTGTTCATTGTTTCCACTCCGACCTGACCTGACCTGTTTCTGCCTCACGACCACCCGTCTCAGCCTGCTCCCCTTTTGCCTTTTGTGAGTACGTCTCTACATCTCTCCTGGATTGATCCCTGTGCACCAGACCTTCCTTCAGCCTTGGACCTCCCTTCTGGCTCACGGAGTGTTCACCCCCCTCCTCCTCCTCCCTTTGCCGCTGTGTATCCTGAGCAGAGTTCACTCTCCAATCCTCCCAGCCACTACTCCATCTTCACGACGAGTTCTGCACCTCCTGGTGGCTGGAGGAGATCCCTACACTGACTCACCTGTTCCTGCTCATCCTCCTGCAGCCTTCAATAAATCTTTGTGATCTGCTCCTGGTCTGCTCTCTTTTGGCTTGTCCTCAGAACCATCAAAGCTGACAATCCTAAATATTGTGCTGTGCTGAGTTACTTGATGAAGATGACCTTATCAAGACTTGGACATGAAGGTGATTTGTTGTTGAGGTGTAAGAATATTTGTCTCCTGTTTATTTTGTGGCCTACATTTTTCAGGCCTGTTGAGAAACGATCTATGAGGACCTAATCCTATTGATAGAAGTTTTGTTGCATAGCTGAAATTATCCTTGGACAGGAATTGATTTACTAACTTTAAGAAGAAAGGTTTTTTTGCAAATTGTGTCCCTTCTGTGCACAAAAATGTATATTTGTAGTCTACATGTTAGAAGCCATAAACACATGTCAAATCATAGATATTCTGAGTTGGGACTCGTAATGACACTTTGACAACATTCCCTGCGTTCCGTTCCCATATGCACAGGAATCACAGAGGGAGGGAGAGCACTGAGGAGAGGAGGAGTCAACGTTCACACGGGACCTCAGACTTCCTGGATGTGAGTATGTTGGTCAAAATTTCACAACTCTCTGTGCCCATCAGAGATTTCATTTTAAAGATGGGAACGAAAAGTGTGAACAAAGAGAACACCTGTGCTGATGCACTGCACAATAGTGTTGCCAGCTTGTTACCATACAGTGGATAGGTAAAGTCTGACAGTGCACTATAGACGGCAGTTGGTGCAGAAAGGAATAACCTCAAGCGATAGCTGTGAGTGCTGGAGTGACCCCAAGAAACCTCTGACCACCGACCGACTGACCGTCACTCACTCACGAAACGTGAAAGTCGTGAAGCATCACTATGCATCAAGTCTTCCTGAGGGATGATCAGAGGAGGTTAGAATGAGTAAAAATGAACGGCAAAAGGGGAGAGAATGTTTTAAAATCAACTTCAAGAACATTGACAACAAAATAATCTGATAGAGAGGAACCGTCACAGAACAGGAATCTCATTTTAATAGAGAAATCAGGCTGAGAACCAGGAACTTTGTGCTAAAGTGGGGGCTAGCAACTCGCCAGTAGCACGCTAGCTTGATTGTTCGATGTTTGTTTTTATTCAGACTCTGTTTTTCATCAATCATCTTCTTTCTGCTGCACATGCACTAAACCCTCATCTGGTCCGGCTAGCGTGTCTAGTTCAGGTTCTGGAGAAGAGAAGATGCTATCTTCACATTGACTGCAGTCAAATGAGCCGCCGTTCACATTTCTGTGCTCCAATCAGCCGTCACTGGATTTTTGGTGTGAGTTTCATCCAATACTTACGGTAGCAGTCCTGAGAACTCTGGAAAATCTCCACCAGACTCCACGGAGCTTCTTGATGTGACCACAGAAATGTGAACGGCGGCTCATTTGACCGAAAGGATTGTAAATGAATGAAAGAGCATTTGGATGTTAGCTTTCATTATTTTCTGCTCTGAGAAACCAATGGATTGAATGGATTGATCACAGCAACGTCAAGAAACATCAAAGAGTCTTTGGTGAACTGGAAGGAGAAAGAATCAGGATTTTGGAGGAAGTTCTGTCCATGAAGATCTGAGCTGACATCCGGATCAGAACCAGATGGCTGGACATTACCCAGATTGATGGAGGTTTTTATGTAGCAGCGTGAAGATTTATGGGAGAGAGACACAGAGCTGTTATAATCAGACAGGGAGGATCAGGGGCGGAGCTGCAAATGCCACGCCCCCTCAGAGGAGATTTTGGAAAAAGAGGCTTCAGATCAACATGAAAAATGTCTTTTTAAGACATTTAGGTTGTGGGATTTTGATTAAAAACTTAATTAAAACACTAGTGGGAAATATTTATTTTTTTAATGGTCATAGGGGAGCTTTAAACAAGGTTTAAACAATCTGAATGCGCTTTCACATTGTTCACTGTTAATATTCATTTGTTGGTGTCAGTGAGTCTGAGTGTTAAATAGCACTGGATACGTCCAGCTGCTTTTGTGTCACTGCAACAGTGGCTTTCATTTGAGTTTGACATTTAAGACCAGCTTGCTCCATCTGCATCCATCACCATTACCGCTGCTATACTTAGCTCACAGAGGGAGAAAATCAGAGAGATGGAGAGGCTGAAAAATGCCAGGAGGGGGGGCAGAGCTGGGGGGGGGCAAAGGTTGGAGTTATTTCTCCTGCTGAGTGGTTTATATTATTACCTTTAGGAAACATGGCCTATAAAAGACCTCCCTGTCTGAGAGTGTGTGCGTGGACGTGTACATGTGTCCGCTGAGAAAGTTTCCAGTCTGCTGCAATTAAGCGCCTGCCATCACTGTGACACTGCAGAGCTTCAGACATGACTAATGAAAGTATCCTCCTCTTCATCTGTCATGGCTGCTCCTCTGACACGCGTGTGAAAGAAGAACCCACGCTGTGCAACCCTCCTTCTCATCACTTCAATCCAGGCACATCTAAGCGTACATGCTCACACACAGTACGCTATGTTTACATTGACTATGAAATTGCTGAAATTGGATTGGAGCTATTACATTTGCCTGATGGAAATGCGTCTATTACAAAAAAACCAGGCTTTTATGTAAACAAAGTGTTTGTGCTTGGAGCAGGTGGTTTTTGAGGCGGATCAAAATTGACATATTTTGTAAAAATACAATGGAAACACTTTATAAAAGTGAAATGAGTTATATGGTGGATATCACACTTGCTGTGCAGTTTCTTGGGCACCACAAGAGGTTCAACTGCATCGTAGTCGGGCCGGGCCATAGATCGATATTAGTGATTAATTCAAATAGAAAAATTGAGATTTAAATTTTCCAGCTCTCTGTTCCCGTCCGTCTCTTGCATAGCGCAGACATAGAGCTGCAGCTGGCAGAAGAGCTTCTTCAGGCAGAGAGAGAGAGAGCTCCTCATGAGAAAGCTGCATCTTTCCTGTCAGTGACATCATGACAATAACATGAGAATGTTTTTAAGTTCTTTCTGTTATGATTTCATATCAAAATGAATCACTGAGGTTGTGACTTCAAAGTTGGAGCATCAAACCCCACACAGCAAGTTTGAAGCTGGTGCTTCTAAAAGTGTTCTGCTGAATGAGTGTAGAGTTTGTCTTGAAGCTGGTAGCTCCAAGAACACCTGCTGCATGTTCAACAAACATGTTTACTTCTTCTATTTAGTTACACTTCATCTTCAAGCACATTTCCATAGGTGTGGAAATAAAATAGTTTCTGTTGAAAGCATTCTGTCGTTTGTAACTTTTGTTAAAGAAAGTATAAGGAGGGAGAAAGAAATCTATTTAAATGGAAAAATTGAATTTGGAATGAAAAAATCAGAGATGAGATTTTTTGGCTACATCGTCCAGCCCTACATCACAGTTGAGCGCTTCGTGCTGAATCGTTGGATCCACAGCTCCTCAGTAAAACCACGATTTCCCAAAATCTCTTCATCTGTAGCTCGCTGCGTCACGACCTGAAAAAGTTGCTGACGTCTCCTTTGATGGATCAAATCAGATCAAATCGAACTTTATTTAGAAAAAAGCACTTCTCATACTTCGCGCAGCTCGAAGCACTTTACATTAAAAACAACATATACAATAAAGGCCAACCCCCCACACCCCTCTCCCTATCAACACACACAACCCATGATCCCACACACAATGAATACTTATACAAATGACTTCTAAATGAAGACTAAAACAGACATAAGGCTTGGCTCTGCTGTGAGGAGATGGTATGGAGGATTCTATCATACCAGGAGCCAGCTCGGTCAAAGGAACATCGCCACGGCGCCCACCCAAACCGGGACAGCAATGGAGTCCACTCCACAGCTGTGAGGCTGCAGGGCAGGACTCCAGCCGCCCCAGCAAGGGCGAGAACCACGGCAATGACCCCAGACCGAGCCAGCAAGCCCTGATATGATAGATCCCCACAGGAAACACCGGGGTTAAAATGATAGTAAAATACTAAAAGGAAAAACATAAAATATTGTTGAAAATAAAAATAGATTCACAAGATAAAATAAATAACATAAAATATAAGAATAATGACATATTAAAGCTAATATAATAAATCAGGACATAAAATCAACTAAAAGCAGAATTAAAAAGGTGGGTCTTGAGCCTCTTCTTAAAAACCTCTACGGTCTCTGCGGCCCTGAGGTTCTCCGGCAGACTGTTCCAGAGGCGAGGACCGTAATGATGAAACGAAGCCTCCCCGTGTGATTTGGTGATGTGATGAGCGCTAGTACAGTGGCAGAAGTTTGAATGTATCTGTTGTTCACATCCAGTGCTGTGTTTTTGAATGACTTAGCGTGTAAGTTAGTTTGTGTTTATTTGCATGAATACGATTTCATGGAAACGGTGTAGTCATGAAAATGTGTTTCTTTGACATTTCTAGAATTTCACATTGCATCCATCTATTCACTTGTTTATGCAACTGCAGGAGCTGAATCATTTTTCTACTTTGGTGCTCTGATATGAGATATATTGATATTGTTTTCTGTTATGGCGGGTACACCCTGTTGTATGCATGTTACAGTACTTGGTATGCTGAGCGGGTCCATAACTGTCTGGTGCAACAAGCAGAGTGGGAGGGAAGGACAGAAACCCTACAGCAAGAGAGGGAAAGAAGGGATGGAGCGTGATGGATGGATGAATGAAGGAGCCAAGCCTCCATTGGATAAATGTCACTCAGGATTAAAGTGTTATGATGGGCAGAAGCAACCCGACTCTTTCATACACACTCAGTCTTTCACAGAGAAGGCATCGAACGAGTTTCCTTCAGGAAAGCCCCGAGCATCGCCCACGGCATTCCAGCTTCCTGCTCCCATTTGTGCTTCTGTCACTCCATCCCAGCTGCATTCACGTTTCCCTCCACTAAAGGTGGGTGACAACTACATCTCAAGCTCTGACCATCAAAACTACATCCATATATCCATATATCCAGTACAACTAAAAGGCCAGACAAAGGGGAAACATGTCTGAGTCTCCAAATAAAAACTTCAGATTTTACTTTCAAAATAAGACTTTTTTAAATGTTGTTTTAGACTTAAAATGACATGCTCTTGTGGGAACACCACAGATGACACCAGTGTCCATTTTCACCAAACAACTAGCTTCATTTTGGAAGTAGAAAAACATAGCATCATTTATGACCAAAACATGCATTTTTAAGGACTCAGTGAGGAAGGAGATCATGGAGAATTATTGCCAAAGTTTTGGATGAACTACAGGACACAGAAATGGCAGAATGTCAGAGGGAGGATTAGTATCTGTAATCTTCATAACTCTTTGTATAGAAAAAAAAAACATTTTGTTAAATTGGAAAAGCAAGAAAAACATCAACGTTAATCAATACAGGAATCTGCTCTTTGATCATATCAGCTTGGAAAAAACATCAGCTAAAAGTTCAGGTAACCTGGAAAGTATTCAGTCTCTCTGGTCTCCAATAGCTGACTCCATTACTTAGGGGGTGGGGTGCTTGGGTCTCCCCGTGCCTTGATTGTCTGCCGATGCTGTTAGGTATGGATCGGGGCCTCCTGGCGCCTGGCTGGAGCGTGGGGGGGCTCTATATTTTGGAGGGGTCTGGTCTGGCATCTGGATGGGGGCGGGCGGGGCACTGTGTGGCCTCCCGGGTCTGGGCGTGGGTGGTATGGGGTGCACAGTTGAGTGGGGGGTCCAGTTTGGCTTGGATGGTGGTCCTCTTGTTTGGTTGGGGCTGGCGTAGGGCCCCAACCTGGTGCCCCATGCCAGACCCAGGGGGGGGACTGCCTGCGTCGGGGTGTGGCTTGCCCGTACCTGGGGGCTGGGATCACTCCCTCTCTGGCTCTTGGGCGGGGTGGGGCAACCCTCTTTGCTTTTGCTGTGGGGTTTTTTTTGCGGTGCGGGTGTGTGGGGCCCCGCCCATTCAAGTGCTATTTAGACCTGGTTGTTTTACGAGGTTGTTTCCCTCTGCTGCGTTCTTCGTTTTCTCTCACCCCCCCCCCCCCCCCTTTGTCTTTTCCGTCCGGTCCAACCAAAAAGAAAAAAAAAAAAGATACAAACTGATAAAAATAAATAAAGTTTAGCATGAAATGCAACAGGAGTTTATACTCACTAAACTCCGTTGTGACATTAAAATCTAGAGGCTCTCAGTCTGTTTGCTCAGCTGTTGGACAGGACAAGTAAAAAAAAAAAAAGGCAGGATAAACCACTTCTATAGGAGCCAGGGAGAAGGTGGGATGGACCAGAGACACAACTGAGACAATGTAAACTAACTGAGGGTCGAGAGACAAACTCCCCATAAAACACGAGGGAGACCCACCACAGGCGTACCAGGGTGAACCTGCCCTGACACATGTGGTGGATCTGAAAAATGTGTGAAGAAATAAACTGTATAGCTCCACAAAGAAAGAACCAACTGAGATTTGAAGTGGGCCGTCTGACTGTGAGGACATCAGTCATTGAAAATGACTGAAACGTTTCTGTAAAAACACCAGTGGAGAAGATAAGAAGATTTGAATCCTTTTCACTACACTTCTACATCCTTCATAGTCTACAGCAGATATCTCCTGGCGGTGAAGAGGTCAGGCTCAGGTCTACTGCAGCTGTTAGCAGCTTGTCTGATAGGCCTCTAACCCTCGTGCTCTCTTCTCCCCACCCTTACATTGATGCGTGATCCTCCCATGACAACGGTGGGCAGGATTTTATATCTGCCACAGACACCAGAGAAGATCAAAATCCTTGAAATAAAAAGTTGAGTGCACTGTCTTGATGGGTCCAGATGACCCCACTTTTAATAGACCATAAGCTGAACAAGCTGAACTGATCCAGCTTTAAACTTTTACCCAGATTTGAAAATGAGTGAAGTATTCTTCTTCTCACAAGCCAATAAAAAGTAAATGTCTTTTTCCACTCTCCATGAAAGCACTCACACTCAGAATGAATGAATCCCCATAAGACCTGAACATAGACCGAGCTCATCCATGGTCCTGGTTCTGTTGGTGACTCCTGTGTGGAAGAACAGCCTCAATAGCAGATCTTTCTCCAGACTTACAGCAATGACTGTCCCATCAGTGTCAGGACTGTGAAGTAGTGAGTCCTGTTGCTGTGCAGCATGTTGTGCATGTAGAAACCCCCTGATGACACAATCCTCATGATCACAGGTCTGTAAACCCCTCCTCTCACACTCACACAGTGGCACTTTTCACCATGAATGATGGATGTTTCTTCTTAGCTGGTTCATCCTCAGCACCTCCAGTATTATACCTGATGATCTGATCACAGGAGATCTTGTAGCTGACATCAAAGGCTGCTTCTGTCCTGACACAAACACACACTTGCAGTGGACTTGTTCCAGAGCCTGGTGGACTTGTGATATAAGCCTTCGATTTCTGCAAGGTTTTTTGTCTTTAATGTGCAAAAGAATCCCAGAATCTTCCTTCATCTCAGCAGCTTTGAGTAACAAACCTTTAAAGAATGAATCAATCAATCAGACGCTAGTGTACCAAAATAAGAACCTTTAGTTTTTCTGATGTTTAGTAATTAAATACATTATTTTGAAAAATAAAATCAAGATGTCTGTGGTATTTACCAGCCAGTGTAGAAATACTCATTTGATTTTGGGTTTAAACTTCATGCGGTGGGACACGGCAAAGAGGATTCTGGTGAGGAATCTGCAGGACATTTTTGGGGTGGACCCTCAACGTGTTAAATGGCCCGAACAGATGGGTGATGTTGAGAAGAACTGCAGAAAAAGATGCAATGAAAAATGATTTCCTGGTAAAGATTTAAAGAAATTGAGCACAAAGTTTGAAGAACTGGTTTGAACATGAATTATTGAGAAAAGACGGAAAGGTGTACATGTCTCCTGCAAAATGATTTATTTTCTCTAAAAGCAAAAAGGATTTTTGATACAGAGATTGATGATGCTTCAAACAGGCAGTGCTGATCAGAGCATAATACAATGCTCTGATCATTTCTATAAATACTGAAATATTCATCTGCTGTTTTTGTCAGCATTTTTTGACTGAATTTCTCCTGAAATGAATCTACATTTGGAATAAATGCTGGGGCAACTACTGTAAGATATACGGTATATAAGAGTAAAAATGTATGTATGTGAGTGGTTCATAATAAAATGTATCTTACTCTGAACATATGCAACATCCTGTGTCCTTTTGTCTGCTGTTTGATTTTTGTTAGGTTTTCTTGGTTCTGGTCATGTTCTTTTCTCAGCTCTGGCTGTCCCACCAGGTCCAAGTTGCCAGTCATCTTCAGTTACTTACCTTTAGTATATTGAGGTTTCTGGTGTCCAGTTCTTTATTCAGGTTTGGTACAACAAATCATAACCAAACACAAAGTGCTGGCTGTAGACATCAGAATTTCACCAAAGATTTTTTCCTCCATGGATTTTTCATACTTTTAAAACAGGAATCAAGTGTTTCTTTTGTAGCAGCATCTTAGTTAAGTTAATTTAATGACAACAACAAAAAAAATTGTGACAAAGAAGGCCTGCTTTGATATTTTGAACAGCTTATGAATGTAAGACATATTTGAAAAAACAAAAAAAGAGGAAAAACAAAAAAGACTAACTATAATGCTGTCGCTCAAAGTCACAAAAAGAAAAAGATGGTAAACATGAAGAAACTGCTGTGGAAGCTGTGGAGTCAAACTCACGATTCCTGCATGAGATTCAGATGAAGCGTGATTGCTTTAGCACAAAACTAGAACTCACTCTTCGCCTAAGCCCTATTATTCAACCCCGTTTTCAACACCCAACACAGCGCTGTGGATGCACGGTGTGTACGCGATACGTTTTACAGCAGTCTCAGGACAACACAAGACGTTCTACTTTTAAAACCTCCGTAAAAAGCTGCGTTTTAGATGGCCAATACGCCGTTCATTACACCAATTTTCCTGGAAACTCATGATTCTTCTTGCTATATTATATAATAATTGGGAATTCAACTATTTAAGTAAGGCTTAAATAGGGTTTATTCAAGGCTTTAAATACGCACTTGATTTTGACAGTTTGATCACAGATTAAAAAAAACAGTCTGAACATGTTGAGGAAGTTACAAAATCATCAGTGCCCAACTATCATAAGTAGTGCATTAGCGTTACAGGATTTCTTTTTTATGATTTTCTGCTTTAATAATCTGGAAAAGTCTGAGCGTTCATGAAAGTGGAGGGTGCAGGCATCAGGGATTAGATAGAAGTGCAGCCTGTGTATGAAGCAGCAAGATGACCTCCAGCAAGATGGTTCTTCTGCTTTTTGACTTACTTACTACTTATTTTTCGACCTTGTATTTTCTCCAGATACTTGCAGTACACATTTCTACTGGATCTCCATGTACAGCTCAGTTTTTCTGTAACGTGTGCCGATATCTGCGGCTAAGATATCAGCTTTCTTCTGTCATATGTCTCTTTAGAGCCTGAAATAAAATGGAAAACAGTGCAGCAGATGTAAAACATATAAACTAATATGTGGCTTTGTGATTCTGATTTAAAAAGCAACAATTCAAATGACAAATTAAGTGTTTCTGTAAACATAAAAACTCAAATCTAGCCCAATGTTCTTTGTTGTCTCATATAAAAATGATATAAAGGCAAAGTCGAACACTTAACATGGTCTCAATGGTCTAAGTACCAACCCCTTTTCCAAATCCAATGTATCGCTGTACTATTCATGACATTTGATTGATTGTAAATGCTTGACACTGAGTACTTCCCCATTGCAATGATTAGTTTGCAAAGCCACTGATTATGTTTTCACATTTACATTTTGAAATGAAGGTAATTCTTCCATAAAATACAGACTACAGAGAAGTAAAGTTTATAAAGAAAAAAGAACTAGTTGACATAAAGAGGGTGTAAATGTCTGAGCCACAGGCCTGAGATCCGTATTTATAGAAGAATATGGATGTAGTGTATGAAAGTCGAATGCTGTAGATCTTTCTCTACTAAGGCCAGAAATATACCGCAGCCAGACAAAGTGCCCTGAGCATTACCATCATCCGTTCAGAAACACCCGCCCACACACAGTCAGTCTCACTGTGAAAAACCGACTCAGACAAATCTCTTGATTATAAAACAAACAGACAAAAACACTCCAGTGCTTTTGTCTGACAAGTTATTTTCTAGTCTTTTCATTTAGAAAACCTTAAACACAAACTCGTCACAAGACCCACATTATCTGTTAAAGTCCCTCTACAGAATTATTTTAAATTTTCTTTAAATGTTCCCAATAGGGTTTTAATTAGGACTGTGAAGGTTTTAACAAAAACTCCACATCCTAAATGTCTTAAAAAGCCATTTTTCCTGTTGCTTTGAAGCCTCCTTTTCCAAAAAAATCCCTCTGCATGGGTGTGGCTTATGGTGCTGATCTGTGTAACCCCGCCCCTTATCCCTCCAGACTTGCTAGTGAGACACACACACTTTGATAAGCCCATGAAAAAATAAAATAAACATGATCATTCAGTAATAATAAGATTGAAATATAAAGCGCTGATCAGAATAAAAATAAATGAAATGTCCGATCCTGATCGGACAACAGAGCCTGATTTCGATCGAGTCTTCAACCACGTGATCAGGCCCAATTTCTGATCACGTGATCGGATCGAGACATCCCTATATATATATATATATATATATATATATATATATATATATATATATATATATATATATAGTCCAGAAAAGAACAGGAACAGCTAAGATACTGCAGGACCCTCAAGATCCCAGGACTCTGGTAGCCCAATGAGGCAATGTATATATATTTATATAGCCCAAAATCACAAAGAAATTTTTCCTCATTGGGCTACCAGAGTCCTGAGCTTGAGGGTCATGCAGTGTCTTAGCTGTTCCTGTTCTTTTCTGGACTGAGATGTCTGAGGTGTTTCCAGGATCTGCTGTAGCCCCTCCTCCAGTTTGGAGGTTACAGCCCCGAGTGCTCCAATGACCACGGGCACCACTGTCACTTTCACTTTCCAATCTTTCTCCAGTTCCTCTCTGAGTTCCTGGTATTTCTCCAGTTTCTCATGTTCCTTCTTCTTGATGTTACCATCTCTTGGTTCTGCCACATCCACCACAACAGCTTTCCTCTGTTCTTTATCCACCACTACAATGTCTGGTTGGTTCTCCATCACCATCCTGTCTGTCTGGATCTGGAAGTCCGACAGGATCTTTGCTCTCTCATTCTCTACCACTTTCTGAGGTGTTTCCCATGTTGATTTTGGGGTTTCCAGTCCATATTCAGTACACATGTTTCTGTATATTATTTCAGCCTCTTGGTTGTGTCGTTCCATGTATGCTTTCCCAGCCAGCATCTTCCACCCTGCAGTTATGTTCTGGATTGTTTCCTCTTTCCACCTTGGATCTTGTCTGGTGTAGATCTGAGCCTCTATTGCTCTGGTGTTCAGGGATTGTTCCTGTGCTGCAGGATCAGAGCTTCTGTGCTGTCCTGCAGACCAGCCCTCTCTACCATTGGTAGGACTTCTGGATGTCAGCCACTTCAGTTATTGTCCAGTGGTACATCCCATGTAGGGTCTTGTCCTCCCATGAGTCTCTGTCCTCCAGCATCACATCCTCTGCTCTCCATTGTCTGAGACATTCACTGAGCATTCTGTCAGTTGGGGCCTTGAGCTTGACATATTCATGCATCTTGGATGTTTCATTTATATATATATATGTTAATTCATTCATTCTTCTTGGCCGCTTTGCACCTTTTGATGTCGCGGGCCTATCCCGGGTACAGATGGGCAAAGGCAGGGAACACCCTGGACAGGTCTCCAGTCTGTCGCAGGGCCTCTATCACACACATTTACTCTCAAAGTCACACCTAGGGGCAATTTAGAGAAACCAGTTAACCTATGAAGAATGTTTTTGGACGATGGGAGGAAGCCGAAGTCCTCAGTGAAATCCCACACACGCGCAGGGAGAAGATGCAAACTCCACACAGAAAGAGACCAAGTCGGTGGTTCTGTTTCAGATCCTCCAGCCAGGGTTTGAATATATATATTATATATATATATATATATATATATATATATATATTCAAACAATATATATGCTACCGTATCTCTCTGCAATGGGCAGGACAACCCAAAAACCTGCAGCAGTTGTATGGGTTAACCCTCGTATGAGTGCATGTTACTAAGGTCACTCATAATTTAAGCTGTAACATCCTGTTAATGTAAGATCACCAATAACAGAAAAAATATGATCAAACATGAAACAATACAAAACAGAAAAATACAAAACAGGAAAAGGTTAATAAAAGAAAAGAGTTAGAACAAACTTTGTCCCAAACGTTTGATGTTTAGCTGTAGAAAACGTCTGACAAATACAATCCCTTTTTAAAGCTCAGTCCTTCATCCAGCAGAGCTGGCTGAAAGGATCGACCTCTATTAAATCCATCGTGTGACATTGGGATGTTTTTCCTTTGTGCAAATTATGAGCACAGAGAAAAATGTTGCTATGGCGACTGTGGATAGTGATGCGGGGCAAAGCCACAGTAACTACACTGGTGGAGAGAACCGAGCCGAACATACCATGTACACAAGCTGCTGCAGCCACACAAGCAAAGAATCATTTGACGGGGAGACACGTTCTCCTTAGATTTTTGAATCCAAAATTCAGCTTGGTCATGTTTGACAGCCTGGATGAAGCTCAGGAGAAGAAGAAGAAGAACTAGTCATTGTAGCTACAAGAAGAGGGATGGTAGGAGGAGGATGGGAAATGGACCGCTCAGAACTGACTCCCTACACCGTTCCTCTGAGGTTATTCAAATCTGGAAAAAGTGATTAAAGAGAGAGCTCGTTAAACAGCTGAGCTTAAGGAAGAGAATGGCACTGAAGTAGCAGAGAGGCCACTGCATTTTTCTCTTAACATAGTTTGTTGTTGTTCTCACTCACCGGGATGGGATGTCTACCTGTGTGCTGCTTTTGTCACTTGGCTTCTAATATTTGCCTCTAATGCAACAACAGATAACCAATTCAACTCTGTCCCATAGCAGGGAGAAGTTCAGATCACCATTTGCAGCGAGAACACACACAAACTCACACAATGCATTTGTTTGGCAGCAAGATTCCCTGGGGAATCATATATGTGTAAATGGTTGTGGTGATTGTGCCTGATAGACTGGATGTGTGCACAACATCCACAGGAAGCACATAATGTGTTTAATAATCACACACCAGAGACGAGCAGCACACACAAAGCCCAACAGCTGCACCACCATAACCCTTAGCTAGTCATTTCACACTGCTGGCTCCCAGCTCACTCCAAACACACATCAGTCCCCCTGGGGGGGCTCGCCCTGTTTCAGAGACAGATGACTGCTCGCTGTATGTGGTGACAGTTGTGAAAGTTATTAGAGTGTAAATCAGATTTACTGTCCTGTTATGCAGACAGGCATCTCTCAGTGTTTACATGAGTACTTTTCTACCTTCCTTAGCTCTAACCAGTGACACTCCCACTCACCCAAACACATGCTGCATGGGAGCTGAAATGCCTGCAGCTCCAGCTGCATCACAAGGTTTTAATTCATTCATTCATTCATTTTTGTGTCTTTTGTTTTCTCCCATTGAACATGTGTCATGTGCTAAAACCAGAACACCAAACAGGTATGTGTGATGATGAAACTCCTTAACGTGGGTCCAGTGCTAAACTGCAGCAGCTGTTCGATGATGCCAGCCGCACAGATCTGTCACGACATGGCTGTAAATTACACTGGACGGTAGGGCTACAAACGAACCATGGCAGTAGTAAAGGATTCACTCCCACAACCTGTCCAGGCGGGCTTGGGGTGTAGCGGACACAACAGGGTGTATACTATCTCACTCGGCCAGGCCAGGTGGGCCCCATATGGTTTAAAAGTGGGCAGAAAATGTGGGCCCCGATCGGTTTGTCCACAGTTTCCACGGTGGCCCCACCTGTGTTTGACCACCTTGGCTTAAGACTAGGGATGTCCCGATCTGATCACGTGATCTGAAATCGGGTCCGATCACGTGTTTGAAGACTCGATCAGAATCGGGCTCCGTTGTCCGATCAGGATCGGATATTTCATTTATTCTTATTATCATCAGCACTTTATATTTCAAGTTAATTATTCCGGATAAATCCTCCACTAGAAGTCTGCATGTCAAGACAGATCATTAAATGTTATTCCTGGAAAATGCAGCAGAAAACGGCAACAGTTCAAGCTAGCTAGCCGATCACAGATTCAGACTTCCAGGATCAATAACTCTTTTGAAAACACTTTAAACTGACAGTTAGTGTCTCTAAACAACAACCTCTAAAGGCATTTCAACAGAAAAAGACAGAGTTTGTTTCTTTTTAATGTTAAGTTCTTTGTGCTGCAGACAGATGCTAAACAGCAGCTGCTCACTGCTACATGCTAGCACTGTGATTTAACTCCTTAGGACCCGGGCTGTCCTTTGATATGCCTGTTTTATTTATCTGAAAGAGAAATAAAAGTTAAGAAAATTAACTATTCTGATAATAAAACCGAAAATGTGATGTCTTAGGAGTTTAAAAAGTGGCAGATAAACTTAAAAAAACAAACTAAGACAAAAATTATAAATGATAATTGATAATGATATGAGCTAGTCATAAACACTCATCAAATTCATACTAAAACAGTCATAATTTATTTTTAAGAACTCTAAATGAGGACAGGAATAATATTTGGTCAAAAATGTTCATTAGCTCTAAAGATATTAAAGTTAAAGTCACAAACTTGACTCACTTATTTAACAAGAAAATATTATTTTTTTTCCCCCCAAGTTTATATTTGCTCTATTTTTACTTGGCTAATTAAGCTATTTCACAGAAGAGTTCTATTTAAGTCTTTAATGATAAAAGAAGGTTAATGAAGTATAAATAAGGGACAACACCAACAAATCTGTTTATTCAATTTGTTCATGTTTTAAATATGTTACAAAAGTATCGGATTGGGACTCGGTATCGGCAAATCCACAAAATCCAATGACTTGGAATCGGATCAGGCCCAAAAAAACCTGATCGGGACATCCCTACTTAAGACTTAAGTGGACACTCAGTGGGCTGGCTAGAGCAGCTCGCTAGCACACTACAGCAGATAAATCAAGCTAGTTAAATAAAGTGGAGTTCGCTTTATTGGGGCATTCAGTGGGCCAGCCCTTAAGCCAATGTGAGCAAACACAGGTGGGCCCCCACGGAAACGTTGGACAAACCCATTTCAACCCACATTTTCTGACACTTTGACCTGCTGGCTGGGATAACTCAGTTCGTCCAACCCCCCACTTGTTTAATACCGTATAGTGAATTACTTCAGTACCTTTAAGAGCTCTGTAGTTGATTCTGTGGAGTACTGACAGCAGCACCAACACCAAACCGACTGTGGCTCCTCTGTGGAGCTTGTCTGTTAGTTTGTTGGCAAACCAGAGCGAGAACCTTACTGTGGTATCTGCTGCACCTTTAAGACACATTCGTAGCCAAAGTTGTGTTTTCTGTAATTACAGCCATTCCAGTGGTCCTGAAAGGATCCAGAGCCACGAAAGGCTGATTTCTAACAAGGTGAACAATCGTATCCAGAGAGCAAAAACAAACCAAACAAACCTCACGGCTCATCATAATTCATTAACAAGGTGGGTGCTGACATGTAAAATATCATAAGCAGAAACAAACCTGTCTACAGCGACTGAGCTCTTCATAATGTCTAATCAGCTTTCTGTTCTAATTTGACATTCACATAAAAGGACGATAACTGGCAGCTTGTCAGTTCTATGATACATTTTAACATGCCTGTCTTTTTATTTAAAAAAACAACAGTTTAATAATGAACCAACATTCTCTGTGGACATTTGTCTTTTCGTGTTAAGGACTCTGGGGGGTAAATAAACAGCCCTGGGTTAAAAACAAAGGAGATGGAAAGAGAAAAGTTTATTTTGTACTCATGTGGGAGTCAAGCCTGTTCTGCATCAGACATGAAGTCTGACCTGTTATACTAAGAAACTGAATATTAAAAGAAGTTGAAGTTGTTTAGTTAAGAAAATGGAAACAGCTCAGGTCTTATCTCAAGCTTGTGCTTTAATAATTCAATTTTCTGAAGAACGGAATTGTGATAGTAAATGCAAGGTAACTGCATGCATGGAGAAGACACGTGAGCAGAAATCAGACTCCATGCGGGGGGTTCATAGGAAAAGCCATCTGTGACTCCAGGATTAATGCGTGACACGTCGCAGTCTGGCTTTCCCGTCACATTCTTCTTGGCAGGACTTGGAACAAAGAGCTGAGATTAAACAGCTCCCATTCACTTTGACTCATTAGTCTTTCTCACCGGCTCTCCTTCATGATCAGTCTCTGCTGTGTGTCTCACTTATCCAGGACAAGGTCATGGAAGATTCTGAGCACAGGGGAAAGGAGGATGAGAGCTTGGGAGGAGAACCATCCTGCAGGGAGTTCCACAAGACACAAGTTACTCCTCAAAACCTTAATAAGGGGCAGCTATTTAGACGATATCCTCGTTAAAATAAAGAAATCTGCTTCTCCTGAGACGCAGAAAGGGGAAGAAAGACTAGACAGACATGGTGCACAAAAACAGAATTAACAGATGAAGCAAATAGACAAAGATCCCCAGTTCCCATCCCACATTCACTGGTTGTGTGTGGTCTTGATTGCGTTTGACTTTCATCACCCGACTCCAAGAGACTATGAGTGTGTGTGTGTTTATGTGTGGAGGCGCAAGAATGACCTAAATCACAGGAAAGATGAAGACATCCTGCATGAGGGGCACTCCAACAAAATCTGTCCCATTTGTACAAAAAGAAATACAAGCACATTTGAAAATAAACTGTGTTGTTAAAACCTGTGTGTGTGTGTGTGGGGGGGGGGGGGGTGTTTGCATGTGTTGGAGAATGAACAGTAGGTAGTGATCCAATACGATTCATGAATCGAACCACCATTCTTACTTTTTAATATTATGTTTATTGCTATGTGAATATTTACTAGATGGAGGAAAATTGAAAGTTTTTTATTAAATCACCAACTTTTATATCTTTATTTAGAGCAGTAGATCAGAATCAATAAAACTGATTTGGAAAAAACACACAAAGATTCAGACAGAAAGAAATTTTTGTGTCATTTTAAACTTTTTTGTCAACCTTCTGGTTAAGTTCAGCAGTAACAGAAACAACATAAAAACATTTTTTTGTTTTTTTGTATTGTTTAACAAAAAAAATTGATAATATTCTCCACAGTTTTTCTATCCTCAAAGTTCTTTAATATTTTATGGTGCAGAGCCCGTGTGAAAAAGTCAAGGCTGCGTTTCTTCAGAATGAGCTGGAGTTTAGTTAATTACATCAACTGTTGAAGAGTTATCAGAACTGAAAGAATGTAAACACTGAAGCTAAAGCTCTGATGTTAAAGATAATTCATATTTTCAGAAGTTATGTCAGTGAACAGAACTTCAGTCTCAGTTTTTGAACAGAAAATGCTCTCACTAGTTTTACTTTGAAAACCGGAAGCTTCAACGTCATGAAGATGTGTTTACTTCCTGTGACTACCGCGGCTCTTTCGGCTTTGTTTTAGTTCTTAAATTTAAAATCCAACATTAATCTGCATTTCAGAGGAAAAATACATCGTTCACAGATAATATTTTGATCATATTTTACTACAATTTAATATATTTATAAAGATCACAAATCAGTGATCTTGGACATTGTGAATATTTGTACTCGGATTTTCAGGAGCAAATGGCGAATACCCGAGCACCCGGATACTCGTTACAGCCCTAAGAATGAACACCTCAAGTCTTAAAGCTAAAGGTAAATCATTCATCTCATGTCCCACAAAAGTGTGTGTGCGTAAATGTCTGTTTGTGTATGCAAATGTGCGTATTTGTGCATGTGTGCATACATGTGGGCACATCTCTGTTTGTGTGTGAATCCAAAATGTGTGTTTACTCCATATCTAGAGAGCAGTCTAACCGATGAACATGAGCTCTACTGCAGACACACAAAGCTGGTCCTACTGTATGTAGGACAATAGAGGTTTTCACTCACTCTCTACACTCAAGCATGACTGCAGTGTTGGCAAGGACAGTGTGCAACGAGGCGTATGTGCAGGTGATCCTGACTGTGTTTCATTCATTGGATGTCATTCCTGATGGTGTCCAGAGTTTTTCCATTAATCAGATGCTGATTCAGATGCTGGGCGTCGCTCTCAGGCCTGGCAGGTGATGGCTGTCAGCCAGGCCCATAACCCCCACACCCACCAGCTACCAGCTGCTTTGCATACCTGAACTTGCTTGGTCCTTGCCAAATACAAGTCTTACAACCTGTCTGATAGCTACTTTTGCAATTATATCAGATCTGCATTTTGTTGTGTAACTGAAACCCTTTGAACTCTAACACTGAGACAAGAGACAGAGAGTAAATGACAGGAGACATTTCACAAGGTAAACTGTGTTGGATCTCCACTCCAGGATAAAGGAATGATAATTTTATGACATTGAATTTATTTCTTAAGTAAAGACAGATATAAAAGCATAGCTATGCTGTGAACAGCAGTCCCATCCCCATATCTGACAGCATTTCCACATCTGACCACCAGAGGGAGCCCTCACCTGAGTACTGACCCTGCTCTCCCTCTCCCCTGTCAGCAGTCACTGCCTCAGCCAGATCTCCTCAGCTGTTTCCCATCTACCTCATCCCCACCAGTGTATATAGTCTGCCTGCTGTCACCTCCTCAGTGCGAAGTCTTGTACTGCCCTGCATACATTTCTGAGCGTTTCTCTTTATCTCTCCTGGTTTTGATCTCTGCCTGTCTCCTCATCATCCAGCCGGTTGTCTGCCTCGACCCTCGCCTGGACTCTGACTTGCCTTGTTTTGCCCCTGTGTTTTGGTTGTTATTAAAGCTTGGTTGTGTAGGATCCAAATGCCTCTGCCTCACAATATCATAATGCTTTTAGCCATCCAGCTAGTTTGCAGCATTTGTTCCTGTTGGGAATTCTACTGCCAGACCGTTCTCCATCAGCATGGAGTATACTTGCATAACACTTTCTACCTTCCTCCAAGCCCAAAAGTACTTCACAGTCACAGACCCATTCACACACTGATGGTGCTCCACTGCTGAACAGTGGCCCCAACCTTCCAGAGGCAAGGTGGGGTTTGACACATGGGCGGGAATCAAACCCACAACCTTCCAATCAGGAGGCGACCGCTCTTCCGCTGCACCATGGCCGCTGCACATCTCAGTCATCCATCGATCCATCCATTATCAGAACCCTGGGCAAAGGCAGGGGTCAGGGTGGGATTTGAACCGGGGCCTTATTCCTAGGAGGCAGTGTCTGATTCCTGTCCTTAAAAGGATTTTTAAAGATGTACTTATCTAAAAGGAAGTATTCAACCCAACTACAGCATTTCTGTCCTAACCCTCAGATTCAGTGTGGAGTGTGTTGTCCACAGTGAGGGGCCTGTCTTGGACTGTCCTGCTGTGCGTCTTACCTTTCCTCTTGGAGTCCCGTCTGATGCTGCTGGGCCTGACCGCTGGCTGTAGCTCCGTCTCTGTTGACATCCTCAGACTCCAAGTGGGCTAGACTCCGCTCCGCTTGGCTCGGCTGTGATCTGCCGGGCTTCCCAGAGTCCAGTTCCCTTGGTCTTTGCAGGCGCGTGGGCACCGTGTGTGTGCGTCAAGGCGCCGGGTGTGTGTGCGTGGGCACACAGGCTCATGGGAGAGTGATGGGCTTCAGCCCTGAGACAACATCCCACACACACCCACAGAGATCTGCGGGAGACAGACAGGAAGAAAAAGGTTTGCTCTTGTTTGGCCGCGCTTACGTTTAACAGGAGGAACCTTGGAAGGGTTCTCAGCAGGCATGAGAATGACAATGAGCTTGTTTCTGATCTGCCCTAAGTGGATGTTGCCCATGGTAACAAGCTGGAGAGACCCACACAGCACTCCCTGTCAATAATGTGGCTCAGCAAAAATGCTCACTCTAGAGAGATCCACCTCTCCCGCCAACCCCCGCTGACCACTCAAAAGGGAGTTTAAAAACACTAAACAAAACCCAACAATGTTGGTCTTCCATAAGCTTACAGTTTCTTTAGAAATCAGTAAAGTATTCATTCATCCAAGCAGACGTAGAACTTCCTGAGTCTGATCCAGTGCCTGACAGACGGCTGTGATCCCTGTAATTCTATGCTGGTGCTTTTGGTGTTAAGTGATGATAAAACCCTCTGCTTCAATGACACACGTGCACAAAAAGAGGCTTGTTACAGAATGAAGACAGTGGGGATGAGAATGATGAAGGTGACATTCTACTTATTCTACTTACTTATTCATTTTACTTACTCAATTTCGTTGTATTTTGTACAATGACAATAAAGTTATTCTATTCTATTCTTATTAAATCTGCATCTTCTGATAAGACTTGACCTCTCTTTGTCCTTATCAAACACTGGCTGGCTGCAAATTTAAGGAAAACCAAAGAGTGTTTTTTCTTGGGGAAGAGGGAACTCTTTGGCATTCTCTGCCTCCCCCTCTCCACGGTATTTCGGCGTGAATAGGAGGCCCCTGTAAGCCTCAGGCGAGAACAGATGAATTGAGAGGCTTTTAATTTGCTGCAGACAGAACAGAACATAGTCCATTTAATGCTGCCAGCAGAGGCCATGCCGGCAAAACGCTGACAATATTCTTTATCTGGTCCAAACACACTGGAAAAGTGTGAGTCACTCCAATTACAGGCATTATCAGCAGCGCTGTTCCACCAAATGGATGGAGAGAGAGCGAGAATGAAGAAAGAGGGGTTACAGGCACAAGAAATGAACAGAGTGCAAAGAAAGTGAGGGGTGAGGGAACAGATTGTGGGGGAGGAAGATAATGAGCAAAAGGGTGAAAGGGGAGAAAGAAAAACCAGGAGAAGTAAAAGCAGAATTGACAGGATGGAGTTGAGTGGCTTTAGCTGCAGCAATGAGAAGGTCTCCGTCTGTCACCCTCTACTCCCTCCATGCTCTCTGAATGCAGCAACAGCTTTCATGCTGAATATGGCAGAGCTAAGCTAAATAAAACTCACATGTGTGTACGATAAAGAGATCCCTACAGGAACACTGACAATGTTTAGGTGCAGGAAATGATCCTGCAGTCATGTTGTTGTTTTTCTGATGCTCATGTGTTTTCTGAGTCAGTCATATTTCTGATTATACCAACACTATAGAACCATTCATTGAAGTTCACAGTTTCCCTGAAGGACATCAATCCACTGTGCAACTGCCACTAAAAATAAAACAAAAGTTTAGAAATAAAAACTCCAAAATGTTCTGTTTTTTAAAATATATTTGTTTATTATATTTCCATCAAAATTAAAGAACATTTTGGTCCAAATTCCATATTATTTCTTTATTTCATGAAGTTGATTGCTAAATCCCTCCTTGCATGTGCTTCTGGTCCAGCCCTTATGCTAAACGTTCTAACCCTTTGTGGCCTACAACTCAAAGAGCCCCCCCACCTGCATTTTAAAGATTAACAGAGCTGTAAAGTCATGCCTACGTTTATGTGCTGTTTTTAACCTCAGCAGTTTAAAACTTTGTTTTATTGCCTGAGAGAACGGCCGAGGAGGATGACACATCCCATAACACACCACCAGACTCCTCTGCAGACTCCAAACATTTGAAGGTTTCTCTGGAGACAGAACAACAGGCCGTCATCTAAAGCCTGGCTCTCTGGAGGAGGAACAGGCTCATTTGTCAGAGAAGGCCTCTATGCTGCACCTCTGCAGAACAAATCACTGCATATGCATGAGTCCCATCAAAACACTGGTGAGCACAGTAGTGGGGTTTGACCTGAAACCGGATGGTGAGCTAAAAGCAGCAGCGTAGCAGGATGTGAACACAGCTTAGTGTCTGGATTTAGACCGCAATCTAAAGCCGCACTGTTGAGGAGAGAGGAATGAGCCGTAAGCTGGACCAGTGTGCTGCCAGCAAGCGTGAGAGGGTGATGAGGCCATTTGCATGTGTGTGTGTACCTTTTGATACAGTATGCTTTATGTGAGTCTATAGGAAAGTGCTGCCAACAGAAGCTTAGAGCCCAGAATCATCTGCAGCTATGGTAAAGCCTCTCAGACAAAAGAAGGACTAAAATGGAGAGAAGATGGGACTGGGCTTCCAACGGGATCGCATTGCTCTGAACCTTTTACACTTCCAGTCGAAATGCAAACCGTCCACCATGGAGGTTTCAAGTTTGATTAGAGGCTCTGTTTATTAAGCTCTCCAGCAATCTCAGTAATGGAGCATAGAAGACTGGCTGCTCTGGCTCTTCAGAGCAGGTCAGCCACGCCCTGCCTGTAGCACCTGACGGGATGAAGCAAATCCTTATCAGCAGCATGGTTTTTCTTTGAGTCATACTAGTAGATGAATAATCCTGATGCCTTGTTGAACAGATTAAAACACTTTACTTTCTGACATGGATCAGATGTTTGAACTATTCTGTTGGTGATGTTTAACTGCAGAACAGACAGACTCACAGGTCATCAAACCTCAATCTAAAAACTCTGAACACCTTTAAGAGTCAATTGATCCCAGACAAACAAGTCAAGTACATGTCAATATATTTCTATTCTACCCAGAAAAGGAGTAAGAAGCAATAAAATACAAATCTGAAACGTACCACAATGTAAGTCAGAACCGGTAGATAAACGTATCCACTGACCTCCAGCAGCTTTAAGACGATCAGAGGGAAGAGAGAAACAAGACAGAAGAAGGAAGAGTAAAAGATCAACCGAGGGAGGTGAGAGGACGTGACGTGTTTGTTGGTGAAAGAGATAACAGACACTATCTCACTCTTTTGGAAGTGTGTGTGTGCAGGAGTGGAAAAAGGGCGAGTTTACAACCAGCACCACCGAGAAGAAGCTGGAACACAAACATCTGCTGTCCAACCATGAACAAACATTCAGCTGACCAACACTATAGTTTTTACAGTGCTGTGGATTTTATTCATATTTCATTATCCAAAAGTAAGTTTAAGCAGTTATGCTTGTATTTTAAACAAATAACATATTTAAGTCATTTTCACAATTGTTCATGAATCACACCTAAAGAGAAAAAAAACTCAAGCCAAATAGTAGAAAATTAAAGTACCAAACTCAGAATAAGCACAAAAGAGAGAAGTCTCAAGACTGTTTCTCAAAGTCTGAGTCCAGTCATGGGCCCATTTAGTCCTTTTTTTATTTCGTATTGAAAAAATACAAATGTAACCATTGCCTGTGACATTTATGAAAAGAGACAAGAGAACTGCAAAAGACACCTGCACTCCTCATGAACCAGCTGTTCCTCTCTATGACCCTACGCAACTCAGTTAACCCCCAGCTCGGCCTGCACCATGAAGGAGCCATAAATGTTGATGAGTGGTCTCTGGCTGCACAAATGCTAAACTATCTCTCTGTAGTTTGAAGTAACGAATCAAATAAAGCTCTTTATGCATTAAACCAAAGGTATGGAGGTCGTCATGTCATTGACCAATCACTGGACCCTTTAACTCTCTACATGGTGATGGAGAATGAAGAAAGAGCTAAAGTTCCATCCTATCTATAGATGCACTGCCCAATGCTGCACTCTGGTTTAAATCTTATATCTCATCATATCATCTTGAGTATTTCTGTGTATAAGAGTATTCATGAAAAGATGTACTGTACAACTTCTCTGGGCAGTGTGCAAGTTCACTGCCTGGCTGAAGCAAAAATAAGTGGAGGTTTTGATAGAAAATAGTTAAGCAAGCATTCACCTGCAGATACACAAACCCACAACTCATCCAAGAAATAGGTTAACCCACAAGTGTGCACAGCAGAGTGTATCACACACACACACATCCTCCAGCTCACCTATTTACAGACTTAAGGCTGTGGATATCAAAGCCTTTGGGGAATTCCCCCTCTCCCATGTTTTATGGGATATAAATCCATCTTGTCTTCCATTTCACTCTCTTATGTACGTGCTTGCACATATGTGTCTTTTCTGTCCTGGTAACACGCAAAAATATACCGTATTTTCTACAATATAAGGCGCACTTGAAAGCCTGACCTTTTTATTAAAAACCGGTCGGCGCACCTTTTGAGTGTAGCAAGTTTCAAAAAATGTACAAATATTCTTGTGCAACTTTAAGAAGTCTACAGATCCAGTTGCAACCACTGATGTGACCTTTAACCCCTTCATGCTAATTTTCTTTACTGTCCTTGAGTGTGTTTAATGGAGTCAATCCTTTTACTGTTTAATAACTGATAATAATCATTAAGAATACAGAAAAGTGTAACAGTATACAAAATGAATTAGGCGTAGAGTTATTCAGTGTTCCAAACAATTGATTGAACCTCAAAGACGTACACAAAGAGGGGACAAAAGGAAGAGGGCATCTCTGCTTGTGTCTTAAAATCAGACATACCTTAAATAAAACATCTTAGTATCAGAACATGACCTTAAGTATTTGAAAAGGTAAACATCCATCCATCCATCCATCCATCCATCCATCCTCTTAACCAGCTCAGACAGGTTGCCAGAGCCTAAGCCAGCTGCACGCGCACAACCACTGTTAATCTCCTCCACGTTTAGTTTTGGCTAATGAATCTATTGGACATAGACTGACTTTTTGATAGGGGTGTAACGGATCACAAAACCCACGGTTCGGATCGTGTCACGGTTTTAGGGTCACGGTTCGGATCATTTTTCGGATCAGTAAAAAGTACAAAAATTTAAAAAAGGAAAAAAACAAAACGAAAAAAAAACCCAACAATATCAAAGCTAAATTATTTTTGGAAACAGTTTAACTCATAAATCAATAAGCATTTAAAATACTCACACACACAATATTTACATATGCAACAACAAAACATCTGCTCATTGAAGCCTATTTATTAAAACAAAACATATTTGTACTTTGAACACAAACAAAATGCTAAAACATGTAGTTTCTGATTACATTTAAATGTTTTCAGACCAAATCTACAAAAACTAAGAGAAAAGAATGCTTAAAAATAGTGTTGAAAACACCAAATCCATCTGGATTATCCTTTAAAATTAAATCATAAATAAAACAGTTACAATTATTTTTTTAGTATTAACTGCTTTATTGAAACTAACTGTGGGAACATTTAAATGTTTTAAATGATAATTTTCTGTAAAATGTGGCACTTCTGCGTCAGCTTTTCCTGCTCAATTTTGACATCTCTGGCTTGCCATACACATGTTCCGCGATTCCACCGGAAAGCCCGTAACGGAGCTTCCATTCGATGCGAACGGACAATTGGTTTAAATTATGCTAGCGCGAGGTGTCCGCGTATGGGGGGTGGGTGTTCGAGCGGTCCGCGGTACACACGTGTCCCGAACCGTGGCCTCTGATCCGTACGGACCACGGATTTTCCGTGATCCGTTACACCCCTACTTTTTGACAGGATCCAAACAGAACTAGACGATAAAGCTGATGGACTTATAGCAGCTACAGAAAAGTTAACGTTCATCCAGCAGTGCTGTTATACACTGATGCTATCATGCTATGATCTTTTTCCAACCAGATCTTCCGAGTGTCCCTTAAATGTGATCATTGAGACTGTTTTCATGGAGTGGAGCTTAAGGTGAGGAGGATAAATGCAAAAAGATCCTTCATAAGACATTCATAAAAACTGTATTTTAGAAATATAATAACATGGCACAAATCTTGACGGATACTCTAAATGTAGTAACTGTTTCAAATATGGAGGTGAGAGACCAAGCAAGCTATTGTAAATGAATATAAGCCAGTGACCGCTGCAACTGCAAAGAAGACCAATTAACCTGAGAGTACAGCAGGCAGTGGTGAGTCTTGTAAGGGGCATTAGTAACAAAACGAATTGCAGAGTGACAAATGGTGTCCAGTTTTTGAAGACTTCCTTTGCAGGCATGGCGATAGATTATATCGCCATAATCAGAGGAAGAATACCCATTTCAACAACAATCTTCTTAGCTGAGGATGTTAAGACAGAGCAGTATCCATACAAGAAGCCACATTTGCTTTAGATTGTACCATGGTGATGTGGTGAAGGAAGGACAGTGAGTTGTCTAACCAAATTCCCAAGTGCTCTAAGATGGTTCCGTCTGTGGTGGTAAGGTCCGGGAAGGAAGGATTTACCATTCTTTTACAGTCAAACCACAAGATTTTAGGTTTTTTGGCATTCAAGAAAACCCTACATTAATAAAGGCATAATGTCTAAGAAGCCTTGTTGCAGTGAATGACAGACCATTTCCAGAGACGGACCAGTGGCATACAAAACAGTGTCATCAGCATATAAGTGAATAGTACCTTTACTGACAGCCTGGGGATATCATTAATGTAAATATAAAAAAGAGTAGGGCCAAGAACAGGCCCCAGTGGCACACTTTTAGAGACACAGAGAGGCTGGGAATATAAAGAATCTATATTTAAATGTTGCATTCTGTCAGACAAATACAGTAGTTAGTAAACCATATTGGAGATTGGAAATACCAATGTTGCCAAGTCTGTTCAATAAATGGTTTACCGAATCAAAGGCTATTAGCTAGATCAATGAATACTGCAGCGCAATTCAGTCTGGAGTCCAGAGCAGAAGCAATATCATCAACTTTTAAAGGGCCCTACCATGAAAATTCTACTTTTTATGATTTTAAATGCATTCTACTGTTCATTCATCTCTATAAAGAACCCCAAAACGACATTTTGATCCGTTCATGCATTTAAGAGTAATCCTCTAAAAACCTGCTCTGTCTGCAGCAGCCCCTCCCATACCCACGAAAACGAGCGGTTGGAAACGTGCTGATGTAAGAATGATGCCGACAGCTCTCCAGGAAGAGTCTGTGCTGCAAGCTCCGCCCCCAGACTAACACAACACCACATTTATCTCCTTACCAGTGATAATCAGTGGAAAAGCAAGTCTATCACATTTGAGCCCTGATTTTCCAGGCATTATGTTTTTTTGCCTTAGCAGTAATGCCAAGTCCTGAGAGAACCAGGGCTATGCGTTTTTTTACATGTGGTTTCTTTACAGGAGAATACTTATTGATGACTAAAGTAAAATGATCTTTGAAAAAAGCCCATGCTTTTTTCACAGTTGGAACAAGCACAATTCTGTCCCAGCATATTTTACAAAGATCATGTAGAAACGCCTGCACATTAAAAGAACATGTCACTGACTGATTTGACTGATTTGACAGCCTGTTTTTTTGAATGCAAGCAATAAGGCAGTAATCAATAAAATTGTTGCAGAAAGTGACAGCAGAATACATATGGGAAGAATTTGTTAAAATCACATCAATGGGTGTTGCTTTGTCTGGCCTGTTTGGGTGCTGGCTGGGACACAATCTGATGCATATTTAAAGAATCAAACTGCAGCAGGACGAATAAGGGGCAGTCAATGCAAAATGAAATACCAGCCAACTTCATCAACTAACAGAGTGCAGCTGTGAACTCCAGCAGGAAGCACAGGTGAGTGGGCGGGGCAAAAAGGAGAAGCCACAGCAGCCCTGTACAAGATCAGGAAATGAAAACTAAACAAAATTCCTGGTGTTTACACAGATATGACTTTATAGTCACTGCTGTCTGAGCCGGGTGTAAAGTTTAAGTTTAAGTGTAATCAATTTATATAGTGCCTTAAAATGACCTCAGTTTCATTAAAAGTTCAAACTTTTGATGAAAGGTCACTCCTTGGCTGAGGATGTCACTGTGATAGTACAGCAGAAAAAACTTCTGGATTTATTAGAGGAGAAGATGAAGGAGGTGAAGCGACTGCAGGTTCTGTATGATGCAAAGGGCTAGAAGATTGAAACACGCGTGGATGACCTGCAACAGTACTCCCGATCCAACCACCTCTTATCAACCTCTGACCATATCGGTCTTCACCTACAGCGGGGGTGTGTGTGTGGGGGGGGGGTGGGGGTGGGGTGTGGGGGGGGTGCGTGTGTGTGTGTGTGTGTGTGTGTGTGTGAGCTGGAGGGAAGGGAAAAGCAGGTGGAGGCTTGTCTCTGCTCCAAAGGGATTTCTCTGGACGTGGACAACAGCGAGGCCTGCCACCCCCTTCCCAAAAGAGGAGTGAAGGAGACGCCAAGGATCATCCTTCGGTTTTTGAACCGAAAGCACAAACAAGCCCTGCTGAAGCAAGGAAGACATCTCAGAGGTACCTACGTCTACCTGAACGATCACCTGACCCAGAAAAATGCTGATATAGCCAAGAAAGTACCTGGTTTCTAACTGCAAAATATTCATTAAACTGAACGGGACACCTGAGGAGGCCAAGGTTCTCGTGATCAGGACAAACATTATTGACACGATGACTGGACTAAGAAGATAAGATGTCGTTCTCTAAATAGTCCTAATGACATCAAAACCCAACAGTTCAACAAAGGATTAAAGGGACCAGGACTTACAGCAGCTGGAATCCATCTGGAATTTAAACCTTCCAGTAGTTCTGATGTCTATCAAGAACACAGAGATCCAGACATGAAGTTCTTTTCCACCACAAACATTGACTGTAAAAGCTACACCACAAAGGATTTCCATAACACTGTCAATCAAGAAGGAAGATTGTCGATAATTCATTTCAACAGCAGAAGCATGTATAAAAATGTGTAGATTTCTATACATCCATTGTTGGTAAGAGTATATTTACTACAGAAAAACAACGAAGGGAAGTGTCAAAATATGTTTTGGAGAGACTTTACTCCAGTTTGGTGCACCATCGCTGAGCAACAAACTCATTTACTTGTTCTCATGAACACAAGAATGGTACGCCTGATTGGAGCACAGAAATGTGAACGGCGGCTCATTTGACTGCAGTCAATGTGAAGATAGCATCTTCTCTTCTCCAGAAGCTGAACTAGACACGCTAGCCGGACCAGATGAGGGTTTAGTGCATGTGCAGCAGAAAGAAGATGATTGATGAAAAACAGAGTGTGTCCAAGACTGTTGGATTGATTTAAGAGGAGAAATAAAAACTAAATGATTTCTGATTACATTTGTTCTCTTTCAGAAGATAAATGACAGACATGATAAAAACTCTAAAAACAGGATTTTCATTGGAGGGGACTTTAAAGTAGTTTGACTGACAGAGACCAAACAGTTGTGAACTAAAATAAGTGAGATAAAATAATCTTTAAAAACTCGTGAGCAGATTGAAATGTTAAACAGCTCCAGGTCGTTTTGAAACAACTCACTTGATGTGACTTTTAAAATCTAACCCTAAAAAAGAGTCAAATTTCAATTTTAAATATTATTTTTTACAGAAATCATTCTTTTTATTTTTATTGGAAACTCAGTCAACTCATCACAAATGTGGATGATCAAACCAAAACATGCAGCCATTCCAAGTGCAAAAACGTGTCTGTACGTTTTCGGAGACTCTGGCAGGTCTTGAAGTGAACCCTTTTAGCACCCCACGGTCTGTTGGGCTGCCGCTCTGTAGGAACTCGCACTGAGAGTGGAAGGGCTATTGACACTCACTTCCCTGTAGGGCACTGAGTCAATACAAGCCCCTTAAATTCTGAAAACGCTGTGTGTGTCTGAGCACAAATGTTTGGGGAAAAAAGAGCAAAAACTCAGCAAATGTTTTGCTGCTTAAACAGTCATGTGAAAAGCATGACTTGTTTTGCATCCACTGTAAAGGAACACGGGAGTGTGCAGGTGTGTGTGCCTGTAGAACATCCATGCTCGTGTTGTGTTTGTGTGTTAGTGATGGATGTAATCACGGTGTGCTCAAGCAGAGTCCCTCCCCGTCAGGGTCCAGTCTCCTGGCGCCATCCATCATACTGAGAGTGTTAATGATACCAATACATACAGTGAGCAAACAGGGGAGAGGGCTGGTGGGAGCGAAAGGAAGGAGGAAATGCAGATGAGGAGGCTCTAATAGACCCAAAGTTTTAGGAAGACTTACAGTCTTTTGACCTCTTGAATTCTCACTGGCACTGAGAAGAAAAAGGATGGGAGCAGGCAGAGAGAAGAGGGAAGAAATGTACTGTCACAGGCTGCATGTGTGACTGGAATAACCAATCAGCTTCCTCCTTTTGTCTCTTTTTTTTTCCATCAAACTACAGACACATGCAGTGCTCACAACAATGCCCACTCCTCAAATCAGACCCTGAATGAGGCTGCCTCAGAATCCTCCTGTGACTCAGAGAGTAATACTGCAGTACTAGTATACAATACATGCTATTACTGCAATACTGTTTAACTGAGAATGATTACTCAAAAAACCTTCAAGTTCTTTTTTATTTGAGGGAAAAGGATCTAAATAGAAAAATGTATTTTTTATAAGTTGTTTAATTTTGAATTAGTCGGTCCCACTTAATTCCAATAGTTCTAATGGAACTTTATGTTTTTCCGTTATGAAATCAGTTTATGACGTTTTTACCAAAATCAAAAAGCCTTTCTTAAGACCATTTTCATGCCCAGTCGAAGGAGTCTATTAGATATACAGTTCTGGGTTGTGGGCGGGACTGTTGACACACAGAAGCCCACCCCCTCCCCGTCGATAAGTGTCCCGTTTGCTAGATTGCTGACTTGTAATTTTTATGAATGTAGTACAATATAGTAAAATTACAATTCAAGCACAAAGTTTAAAGTTTGCAAACATAAAAAGAAAAAGACAAATGTGCACATAATTCTTCAAAATAAAGTGTCGGGGAAGCTTCTCATTTTCAAAGTAAAACTATTGATGTTTTTTTTTTTCTTTTTTTTGTAGTTTCGTTTAATGACATATGTCCTAAAAAAAACTTAAAAGCTTTGTTTAACCAGCATTGGAACTCCAGCCTCAGCATTCACACTTTTTGACTACTATTTAGGAGTTGTTGCGTCTTTATTTCTCGTCATCTCTTTGCTGGAACTGTAGTCAGTAGAACTTTAGGACAGAAAAACTTTGGAGAAGATTATTAGGATTTTTTGCAAAATGATTATGTTTGTGTTTTATTTACTGAGATTAAGCAGAAATTGATAATAAATAAATAAATAAATAAATAAACTTGTGTGAGTGACATTGTGACACATACCATTTCTTTCATTCTAAAACTTTTGATCAGTTTTGATATTCTGGAATCCTGTTCTAAAAAAGATACACATGACGGAGATTGAATACCTATTAGTTTGATTTTCATCCATCCAGTAAAAACATGAAGCGACTGTACATATTGAAAAGAATGAATCAGATTTCAATCTGTGAATTATTAGGATAAATTCCTGACATGAATCAATGTTTAGCAGTCCTTCTCTCCTGCTAGCTTACAGCCTCTCACAACCTAATATTACTGGTGCAACAGAAATGGTAAATGGTGTATACTTGTATAGCGCTTTCTACCTCCTTCGAGGGCCCAAAGCGCTTCACAGTCACAGACCCATTCACCCATTCACACACACATTCATACACTGGTGGTGGCTCCGCTGCCGAACACTGGCGCCAACCTCCCACCAGAGGCAATTTAGGGTTCAGTGTCTTGCCCAAGGACACTTCGACACATGGGCGGGCAGGGAATCGAACCCACCATCTTCCGATCATGAGACGACCGCCCTACCACTGCAACACGGCCGCCCAAAAAGCCAGGGGTCAAGAACAATGGTGTATTTAAATTCAACCTGAAGGTGTCTGTGCAATATTATAATGATGTCCTATGCAGAACGGGAGATTTATGCTTGTTTTATCATTTATTATTTTAGTATTTATATATTTTAATAGGAAGATTGTTTTTATTTAGCACTATTTTGGACTTTTTTCCTTCTATTTTATTGTTATTGCTCCTAGAAAAAGGGATTGCTTTTTAATTTCATTGTAAGTGTGCAACGACACATAAAGACTATTCTATTCTACTCCATTCTTTTTTTCATGTTTTAGATCTTCTCTGGTGTTCGTGGCAGACATGAAATCCTGTCCACTTTTGTCATGGAGGGATCACATCAATGTAAGGGTGGGGTTATCTGGACCCATAAGAGAGCACGAGGGTTCCAAAACACTCTTTAAATGAAATTGCTGTATTTTTTGGACTCATTTCTGCCATGTGGTCATATATATAGAGAAGCGTGTAATATGCCTTCAAATCTTGCAACAGCAGTTACTGAACAAAACAAGCATGTTTTACTGTGGGAGTAATGCTTTTAAATGGAACCACATTCAGAGCTGAAGATACTGTACATGTTGATAACATTAAGCATTTCTCTGGAGCTGAGCACATGTTCTTCTTTAGCACCAGGTTTGGGTGTTGGAAGCTCACAAACCTGTTTATAATTTTACACACGCACATGTATGGATTTATAGTCTGAGAGAATCCTATCTTAAAACACTCATAGTCATATTCTTAGTCTCCGTTCATTGGTTAACGGTGGATCAACCACATGTTTGTGTCCCACTGCTGCATGTTGGTCTGACTGAAGCTATAATGTGGAGTAAGACAACTGTCAAAATGAAGCATGCATGTTGAGAAAGTTGCATAGAAGTTCTTTGAGCACAAATTCAAAACAAAATCTTTATTTTGAACACAACTTTTTTGTCTTGAATACAACATTTCCCCAGTTAAATTACTGACAAGCTTATATCGAGTCACAAAACGACCGACCAGAGAGTGCATGGAGAAACTGTTACCACAGCTCTGTTGAAAACTAGATCCAAAATGACAGCAATGTCCAGGCTCTTCTTTGACGGCATGTTGTTGTTGCCAAGCAACAGCTGATCATGCATGTGAACACATGTAACCCCCAAAATATATCAGACCCCAAAGTGTTTGAAAAGAGTCGATAAGAGACTAGCAGCACGTTTACCGTATCAGGTGTAAATGTATCCATGTCTGTCATAGAAGAGGATGAAATAAAAACACAAGAGTCTACTGTGGCACTGCTATGAAAAAAAGAGAAACAAACGTTACTGAGATCAAAATAACCCGATTCTTTTTTTTTCCCGTTATTCTTTGCTGTCATGTGGAAAGTCATTATATTTAAGCTTCATCTACAAACCCATTAATGTGGCATAATTGAACATTTTACTGTATTATTGTTCATATTTCTACAGTGTCTCTTGTTTATGTCAGTGCTGTGACAATAATGTCATTACTGTTGATCAGTTATCTACATTAACAAAATATTTATAAAGTGATGCTAAACATTAAAAGAGTTTGTCAACTGTTCATTGGTGCAGAGGCGGCGTTATGGTAGTCAGTACACATGCACTGACTTGATGACTTGATGTTTGGTGACTTGATTTAATATTGCAAGTGTGCCTGAAACAATATTTGAGAGTAATTTAAAGGGGGGATGTCATGTTCAAAACCAAGAGGAGTCATATTCTACATATATATGTATATATATATATATGTATAACGTGTACAAGATGTTGTCTCTATGTTGTTGAGTTTCATTGAAGAAAAAGCTGGAGCCTCTTATTCATGCAATACGAAACAAGCTTCTGAAGTTTCAGCTAAATAAACAAAACCGTCACGTTTTGAGCATATTGCAATTCTTATTTTTATTGGTAGGAGATAAAGATTGGAATTATTGTTGAGATATTGTATGCAGAGACTTGAAGCTTCAGTTATGAACTTTAGACCCTGAAAACACTGAAATACTGGGACCAACAAATTCATTGTAAATTATAAATGACGATGAATAATCATTCAAACCACGTAGTAATTCAAGAACTGCACATTGCATAGATACAGAACACCAGGTGACAATACTGTTGAAATATTATCACATATAATGACAAATTCATAACAAAATGTTGAGGATTGAAAGGGAACTAATGTGGAAAACAGTGTTAAATCTGCTCCAGGATCATTTCAATCAAACGTGATCACCAAACTGGGATTGAGTCGGCAGCAGATCACAGATCTGTGTCCAGAAAGGACGCCATCATTAGAAAATGATAACATGTAAACCAAGTCCAGAGGTTTGCTTTTCTTACCCACTTGGATGGAATCAACTTTGATGAGAGAAAATCTACAGAGACATTGTTTGATCCAGGCTGTGATAGAAGAGCGGAGCTCTCACAAGACTATGAACTCAGGATCTGTTCAGAATGAGGACATCCAGCCATGCAGAGCTGCCTGAGGTCTCTGAGCACATTATTAACTAAACTAAAACACACCGCTGTCTCATTCCTTCTCTGTCTTCACCTGTTTCACCTCCTCTTCAATCTACTTTAACAATCTTAACAAGAAAAACATCATTTCATGCTTTCCTTTGTCTTGTCCCCCCGTCACTTCCTCTCTCTGATTGCTCATCTTTCTTCATTGCTCTTCCTGCCTCTCTCCCGGGGCTTCCCATCTGCACAGTAACAGGTGTGTGTGGATATGACTGATATGTTTGTTACCTGTAGCAGTGCCTGGAGCAGCTGCCTGCATGGAGATGTTACCTCGACCTATCAGCTGCTGCGCTGCCTGTTTTCCCCACAGCATCTTCAATCGTAGCAAAAGGTAGAGCAGTGCATTACGGGAGCAGAACATTCTCTGTTGAATTTCTAAACACATTTGATGAGTTTTCTTGGCCGTGCTGTGGTGTTTACTGTTCATTTTGACTAATTGCTCCCACACGTTTAATGGTGTGTGTACACGTATGAGCTCCTATGAATGTCCACAGATGAACTCTATAATATCAGAGCTGAGGTGCTATATGTGTTGCAACACAGAGAAAATAGACTCACTTTGATTTATGCGTAACTTTGGATTTATTTAGACTTTTATTTGATAAATTGTGGGACAAGTCTGTTTAGGAAAATGAGAACATGTCAAGCATCAGCAAATCATCACAATCTGAGTTCAAAGTGGCTGAAAAGAAAACTCTGAAGACCCAGCATTCTAGGAACATTTAAACACATCGTTTAGAGACGAATATTGGAGACGTGAAGAAAGTTTCCTGTCACATTTGTGCGTAAATGTTGTTTTCTGTGCATAACAAACAATTTGCACATAATCTGTAAAGATGAGAGGGTTTACTTATTTTCCAGCTGTTAGAACTTTCATTTATGCATCTGTCAATTCTATTTTGTTTATTGTAGGAGATACAAATCAAGAATTCCGCATACACAAGTGAGTCTATTTTCTTTCCATATTACATCCACAGGAGGTGTGTGTGTGTGTGTGTGTGTGGGGGGGGGGGGGTCACTCATTAGTGCTGCAGGTTTTTGAGGTTGTTTGAGTCTGATGTTATGTTTCAGATGTGTTTCTCCTTTTGTTTGTGGTTCACCTCTTTGCCTCCTCTGTGCAGGCTGACTGTGGCTCCTCCCACCTGATCTCCACCCCCTCCTGATCTCTGTGGAGGAGTGCACAGCTGTCTGCACTTAGCTGATTTAGCTTGCTCCTTATTTAAGTTGAGGTCCTCCTGTGTTCAGACTTGGTTCGTTTCGTATGCTCTCCTGGTTTTTGTACCTCTTCCTCTGAGGTTTTTTGTTATTAAATCTTTAGTCTTCCAACTTGTTTCTGAGCCTCCTTCCCTGCATCTGGTCCTCGTCAACCAGCCCGTGACATTCAGGGGAGGTTGCAGAAAGGAGTGAACCCATCTTAAGAGGAGCACAGATCCCTTTAGCCTTGTATGGTCACATCACGAGATATCACAATGGAATATGTCATTATTGTGTATGTGGTAACCCTGTTGTGTAGTATTTGTAAGACTAATGTAAGTTGTAGACAGTTATGAGAAAGAGTTGAACCTTGATCTGGTCCCACAGGACCACTCCTTGGTTCTCCTGGTGTGTGTTTGGGGTCTTTGTCATGTTGGAAGGTCCAACCACGACCATCCTCAATGTTCTGACTGAGGGGAGGAGGTTGTTCCCCAAAATCTCTCAATACATGGCTGCAGTCGTCCTGTCCCATGTGCAGAAAAACACCCCATAGCATGATGCTACCGCCCCCATGCTTCACAGTAGTAAAAAGCTCGTTAGACTGCATACTCAAGTGGACTGCAAGTTTTGGCTGTTGTAGATGCTTTGGTAGGTAGTATCTCTGCCTCAAAGAACCAGGATCATTCAATGGCTGATATGGCTGCAGAAGAGGATACAATATAAACGGGCAATTATCATGCAAACTGGGATGTCGCTAACTAGTTGGAAGGGATGGTTGCCTACACAAAGGCTTCAAAAGGCCAAAAAAAGTAGAACAACTTGCCCTCGACGTCATTTGGGAAGATAGTTTAGAGAAGGACAGAAAAGATCTGCTCAAGGAAATAAAGAAGAAAAACGAGAAGATCGTTGGTAAAAAGATGGAGAGGTCTTTCTCTAACCGAAGACTAGAAGAGGTGAAGGATTGCCCTGCAGTCAAGGATGTCATGGAGAGATGGCCTTCTCTGTCTCTGGAGCCCGGGTAAATGTGGGCATCTATGATTTATCAGTTGGTTAATTAGTTTACATACATTTAGGATGTTTAACCTGCTGGTGTAACTGTGGTAGATTTACGGTGTGAAGTTTCCAAATGAATCTAATTACTTTTCGCTAATGTTAATTTAAAGTAATTCTTAATTAAAGAGGATTTGGAGTATCAGATTTGATGTATAAACGTAAATAAAAATGTAATTAAAATGAAGTAAATTAATTCACTGTAAAATAGGGAGGTTGCTAGTTAATTGAAGCACTTGAAATGATATAAATTATTATTGATTAAGGTTGTTTATTGCTAATCTGTAACAGAATTTGAATTTGTAAATATTTATTGCCATTATTCTGTGTGTTTTAGGGTTTATACCTGCTGACTGCTGACTGACAGTCTGAGTAAATCAACCTTCAAGTTTGGATGCTCAGCCTTTTATAAATGAAGGAAAAGTGCATGAAAAATGAGGAAACACTTGACAGAGGCTGTAAAACATTATATTCATCATCCTTTGGAGTGACGTTCATTTGGAGGTAGATAGATGTCACTTGAATTATTTAATTTTTTTTCTGGTTCTTCCAACAATTCTGCACTAAATAACACTGCTGATCATGTTTACTATTGTTAACATTGAATTTTACAGATAATTCCAATTCAGTTGGTGTCAGTGTTTGTCAAAGACACAGTATCACTGATTCCAACAATGTTGCACGAAAATGTCTATAATTTGTTGCACAAAATAAGACACAAGTTGTTTATTAAGATTGTGTTTAAAATAAAAAAAATTAAATGGTTATATATTTTCCCAAAAAATGTGTTCTTCTATATAATGTTATGAGAGAGAATTTTTTTTCCTCAATTATCGCACTACCGTGATATTATCGATATTGTGAGCCATGTATCCCGATAGGTACTCAGTGATTCCCAGCCCCAGCGATCATGTTTAGTTTGTAATACTACCCCTCCTTCTTAACTCTAATTTTACACAAGTGGACAGCATTTCCTATATTTAAAACTTTAAAAATTGTGATTCAGTTGACAAGTTGCTTTAATACATAGCTGCATTAGCAGCTCTCATAGACAGAATACTGTCACTTTCAAAGGAGAGAGTAGCTTTAACACACTGGCCCTCCAGCCTGTCTGAAGTGCCATAAGTTTTAAGTCTGAAGTTTGTATCCATATGGTTAAAAGATATGTTTCTCATGCCTTGCAGTGAGGTTTTAAAGTTTAGTTTAGTTGACTTTATTTCATATTCCAGCTAACCACGTAAAATGTGTTAGTCACCTTTGTTTCAGATCAAACAGAATGACAACAATTCATCTGGAGCAAACCCTTCTCATAACGGAGCTTCTACAGCCCCAGACTTCTGGAAACATTTGGTGTAAAGGGGTAAAAACCCCTTACCCGTTTCTCTTTAATAATAATAATAAACTTTATTTATATCCACATTATTCCAGGGGCTGCTGATGTGGGCTGCCACAATGCCATGAAATGCGCTTTATAAATAAATTGATTGATTGATTGATAAAACGGGTTATGGGTGCATAAGCAATACCCGGAAGTCACACAGCGCTATTGGTTTCCACTGATAGTTGGCGGTTTTGTTAACTTTAGCAGTTTTGTTAGCTTTAGCGGTGCATACAAACTTTAGAAGCGAGTTTTACTTAATCCCTCAAAAGTTTCATAAATGTCTTTGCACAGCTCAGGTTCATGTTGTGCAGCTCGTGGTTGTTCTAACACCCAAACTAAATTAAATGTGTGTCTTAAGGAGCGTTGTGTGGATCATGGACCGCTGATGAAGAGGGAGTGCAGCTGTCCTCCTCTGACAGATTTTACCGTCTATCAGGCGAGGATGAAGTCAGAAGGATGTGGATGGAAAATGTAAATCTTAAGAATCCACATAAGACTTTATATGTATGTTAGTTTCATTTTGTGGATAAAGTACCACGGAGGAAAATCTGTATCCAACATTCTGGTTGGGTTACTCCAGACCACCAGAGAAGAAGAGACGCCGGGTACTACAGATACCTGACAGCAGTGTCACCAGAGCAGGAAGATATTTCTGTGTATCTCCTGGTATCAGATATTCAAAAATGACCCATGTTTAAACCACAGCTGACTTTAAACATGAAACGGGCTAAAGCTACACCGTGATGCAACCCTCATTGGCTCTGGCAGCATGTAAACACAAACACGTGAAGCCATAAGGTTACAATAGATCAGCACTGTGTGCTAACTCCAGCAGAAATAATCATGTATGAAGGTATTGATATGTCTCAGAGCTTTAAGATTGTTCAGAGCTTCAACATCTGCAGCAACTGAACTGAGAAAGTAGCTAAAAATGCTACTATATGTTATGTTTGGACATTTTTTAAGGTCATCCTTCAATTTTAACAGACACCAGAATTGCTACATCTCCTCTTTAAAGACATGACAGCTGGTGTTCCCACATTTATATGTAGTTATAGATCCAAAACAAGAGGAACTGCACTGTCGGCTCTACAGTTGTAATGTAAACTAGATTTGCAATTCCTATAAAGAAATTGCGTCTGATTGCTGAAAGCAATACCGTATTAAAGCAATTTTAAAGCTGTTACTATTAAAAGCCAAAAATACCCACTTTATATATGTACGCATATGTCAGTTTCCCCAGCTCTAGAGAAATTGCCTTTCAAACTTTCATCAGACCACCACTAGATGACACCAAAGATTTTAAACTTTACATTTTATAAAAAACAAATTCAAGACTTTAGTGTTTTTTTTCTTTTATCTCCTGTTGTTTCAGAGAACTTAGCTTTGCTGCATTAACTCTGTTCACAGAAACCTAAAGTCTTTAAATGCAAATTCTTAAAGGTTGAGGATGAAATTGTTTCATTAGATGAGACCAAGCTTCTTTGTTTTCACTGAACAGCAGGTCTGACTCTTGACTCAGCGCTACTCAGATAACCATTTTGAAGCAATTGAGACTGACTGCAGGGGGCCTCACCTGCCTGCAGGGGGCCTCACCTGCCTGCAGGGGGCCTCACCTGCCTGCAGGGGGCCTCACCTGCCTGCAGGGGGCCTCACCTGCCTGCAGGGGCCTCACCTGCCTGCAGGGGGCCTCACCTGCCTGCAGGGGGCCTCACCTGCCTGCAGGGGGCCTCACCTGCCTGCAGGGGGCCTCACCTGCCTGCAGGGGGCCTCACCTGCCTGCAGGGGGCCTCACCTGCCTGCAGGGGGCCTCACCTGCCTGCAGGGGGCCTCACCTGTAACACATGTTTGCACATATGTCCATACCAAGAGCAGCCTCATGGGAGAAACCCCATGAGTACAAACAGACACCACACTTAAGGTTTTCAGACACCATGTTGCATCATGGGAAATTTTTGGGTCTCTTTCATTAGGTCTTTTAAATAGCTTTCATTAGCTGTAATTGTTTTAACACTTTCAGTATGTTTCATTTACAAACAAACATCTAGTGAAACATTTTTAAAGCTGTTGCTATCAAATGCCAAAAATACCTACTTTGAAGATGTTTCCACAGATCTAGAGAAATCGTCTCTTAAACTTTTATCAGACCACCACTAGATGACGCCAAATATTTAAACCTTTATATTTGATTAAAAAAAATTCAGTGATCAAGACATTAGAGCGTTTATTTTTCTTTTATCTCCTGTAGTTTCAGAGAACTTAGCTTTGCTGCATTAACACTGTTCACAGAAACCTAAAGTCTTTAAATGCAAATTCTTAAAGGTTGAGAATGAAATTGTTTCATCTGCAGAGACCGAGCTTCTTTGTTGTCATGTACAACAGGCGGAACTCATGAGCAATCAGGAGGTCTAACTCTTGGCCCTTCACTCAGGGTGTTTCAGAAACCATACTGAGGAATGATGTGAAGTTTGTTGGTGTTAGTATTTTGGACTTATACTTACTATTTTAAGCTTTAAATGTTATTTGTGTTAGTTAATCGCTTACAGGAAATGGTTCCAAGCACTTCCAAATGTTATCTTATAAGGTTTAAAGCTTTAGATTCACTTCCATTATTTGCAGTATTAGCTATTGTTTTAAAGTTGAAGTTTTACTTTTTTAAGTTTCTTTCACAATGTTTAAGCTTTTATAGAAGTTAACAAAACTTCTTTAAGCTTGAGTATATTTTTCAAATATTTCTGTACCATTTAGAGGCTCTTGGGATTTACAAACAGACACCACACTAAAGGTTTTGAGAAGCCAATACCTTTTTAAAGCTTTAAATGTCGTTATTTTACTTTAAGAATGTTGGAAACAGGTCTGGGAACTCTGAAGAAGTATCTTAACCTTCTTAAAACTTTTGAAACATTTCTGTAGAGTAGAGTTTAGGTGTTTTGTTTTTTAATCACCTTTGACATTTTATTTCAAAGTTTTAATAAACCTTCAAAAATCTCATATGTTTAGAAAACTCCAAGGAAGTCTTTACATAAACTTCATAGTACTACAGTACTATTATGCCCTTTTGGGAAGTACCATAAGTACAGACACCCATCTCACTCAAGGTTTTAAGAAGCTTTTTGTGGCATGCTGGGAAAATTCTTGGTCAATGCATTTTCAATGGGAAATTTTAGTCAGAAAAATATTAATCATGAATCACTCATTGAAGCTTTTGGTACCATAAGTAATAGCACAAATTTTATAATGGAGCTTTATAAAGTACTTTTGATTCCATCTTTTAGGCTGCTTTAGACTACGAGGAGAAGCCCGTCAAAAATCCGGCGGAATAATAATAATAATAATAATAATAACTAGATTTGCAATTCCTATAAAGAAATTGCGTCTGATTGCTGAAAGCAATACCGTATTAAAGCAATTTTAAAGCTGTTACTATCAAAAGCCAAAACTACCCACTTTATAGATCTACGCATATGTCAGTTTCCCCAGCTCTAGAGAAATTGCCTTTCAAACTTTTATCAGACCACCACTAGATGACGCCAAAGATTTTAAACTTACATTTTATAAAAAAAAACAAAATCAGTGACCAAGTTATTAAAGTGTTTTGTTTCTTTTATCTCCTGTAGTTTCAGACAACTTAGTTTTGCTGCATTAACACTGTTCACAAAAACCTAAAGTCTTTATGTGCAAATTCTTAAACTTTGAGAATAAATTGTTTATTCAGCAGAGACCAAGCTTCTGCAAAGAATCTGCAAAGATTCGTCAAAGTACGTGACAAAGGGAGTCGGAAAAGTGTTTTGCGAAAAATCATAAATTGCGAAAAAGCCTTTAAACAATAGAGATAGCAAATTAATATAAACTAGTATTTTCGTATTCAATGAATCCCAAAGGAGTGAAAAGTAGTGCTTAAGACAAATGCACTTGGAGAATAAGGCCTTTACACTTTAGTAATCCAACTGACCACCTGGTGCGCAATATAGATTCAAAAATTGATTGAGCTATTTAAAATTGATGTGAAGGATCTACATACAAAGTTTCATACCAGTTGATCAATTACTTTTCAAGATAATAGGGATTTTAAATTCGTCTCATGTACTTAGATAGGAGAAGCAAATATATTTAAAAATTCATATAAAATTAACCGTCACTTCAAATGGTACGAAATTTTCGACCAACCATCTCTATGGACAGCTTAACAAACTACAAGTGGTTGCATGTTTATAACTGTAATTATTTAAAAGATACAGGAAACCATCCAAAGTTAGCTTATCCTTCTTAAGTCACCACTAGGTGGCGCAGCACAGCCCTTTTTCTAGTATTTTATACAAGTCCCCTCCCGCTACCTATGCGTTGAATTTTATGCAGCTAGGTTGAGCAGTTTTTGAGATAGAGGCTTAAACACCATTTCGTAAATTATAGCGCCACCTATAGGAATATCTTCATAAAACTTTTCGTACTTCTTTATCATTGTAGGATAAAGTTATGTTTCAAAATTTGTGAAGTTTTGACAATCTTTGTAGGATTTAGAGCATGTTAAAAAATCAGTGACCACACCCACCTCATTAGCATTACGTTTTTTCGAAAACGGTAAGAAATATCGCCAATTGAGTGGTATCATTGGATTCGGGGTAGTCTAAATAGGGTGTGTACCAATTTTTGTCGAGTTTGATGAAACTTTGTTGAATAGGGAGCCAAAAACGTGTTTTACGAAAAATCGCAAATAGCAAAAAATCTAGACCTACGGAATTCCATGGTCCCATTTTGAAAAATGTTCATTAGCATCCAAGGAACACACACAAAAAGAAAGCACAAATTTCTGACTTACGGTATTCGAGATAGAGGCCAAAAACAAACTGCTTACTAAAACGATCACCTGGTGGCGCTATAGAGCAGCATTGAGCTACAATTTTAATAGAACGTGTAGTTTACTATACCCTATGATATTGGAAAGTTTCATGAAATTATCTTTAGTATTTTTGAAGATATAAGCATTTAAAAGTGCTCACAATGTTAAGTCAATGGGAAAAATAATTCATAAAAATATTCATATAAAATCATTCATAATTCTGACACATACCAAAAGTAATAGCACACTTCTCACAATAGAGCTTTACAAAATACTTTTGATTGCATCTTTATAACTGCTTTTGACTACGAGGAGAAGCCCGTCAAAAATGCGGCGGAATAATAATAATAAACTAGATTTGCAATTCCTATAAAGAAATTGCGTCTGATTGCTGAAAGCAATACCGTATTAAAGCAATTTTAAAGCTGTTACTATCAAAAGCCAAAAATACCCACTTTATATATGTACACATATGTCAGTTTCCCCAGATCTGGAGAAATTCCCTTTCAAACTTTCATCAGACCACCACTAGATGACGCCAAAGATTTTAAACTTACATTTTATACAAAAAAAGTGTTTTTTTTCTTTTTTTTAAGAACGTTGGAAACAGGTCTTGGAAATCTTAAGAACTGTCTTAACCTTAATGAAAGCTTTTGACACAAAAAAACTTTTCTTAAAAGTTGAGAATGAAATTATTTATTCAGCAGAGACCAAGCTTCTTTGTTGTCACTGAACAGCAGGTTTGACTCTTGACTTGGAGTTTTTCAATTTTTGTGTTTTAAGCTCTTTCACATTTACAAGCCGTCATTAGTTTTTCTTACACAATTCCCTATGTAATTTTTTCCAACATGGACATTGCACATGCAGTATGTAAGTTTCACCAGTATGGATTCTTACATGCAGTAGGCTAATCTAACCTACAGGGCCTTTCCCATGCAGTAAGCAAGTCTCACCTGAGGGACTGCTATATGCAGTAAGCAAATTTCGTCTGCAGGGACTGCTACGTGAAGTAAGCAACTTTCACTTGCAGGGACTGCTATATGCAGTAAATGACTCTCACCAGCAGGGAGTCTCACCTGCAACACATGCTTGAACATGTGACCATATCAAGAACAGGCTCATGGGAAGTTGTATAGCAGACACCGGACACTTAAGGTTGTGAGAGGCCAATTATTGAAGCATGCTGGGAAATTTTTTGGTCTCTTTCATTAGGACTTTTAAATAGCTTTTACTAGCTGTGTTTATTTTTTTCTATTACTTTAACACTTTCAGGATGTTTCATTTACAAACAAACATCTAGTGAAACATGTTTAAAGCTGTTGCTATCAAAAGCCAAAAATACCTACTTTAAATATGTACACATGTCAGTTTCCACAGATCTAGAGAAATCGTCTCTTAAACTTTCATCAGACCACCACTAGATGACGCCAAAGATTTTAAACTTTACATTTTATAAAAAACAAATTCAGTTTTCAAGACATTAGAGTGTTTTTTTTTTCTTTTCTCTCCTGTAGTTTCAGAGATATTCGCTTTGCTGCATTAACACTGTTCACAGGAACCTAAAGTCTTTACAAATTCTTAAAGGTTGAGAATGAAATTGTTTATTCAGCAGTGACCAAGCTTCTTTGTTGTCACTGAACAGCAGGTCTGACTCTTGACTCAGCGTTTTTCAGATAACCATTTTGAGGCAAGAAGGGGATTTTCTAGGTCATTTTCCTTTGGACTTTCATATAGGTTTTGAAAAGCTTTCAATATGACTTGAAACAGTTAGACACAGTCAACAAACTGTTTCCTAAATAACCTATCAATTTATGTGTTTCACATTCATTCGTATTTGCAAGCTATTGTTGGTTTCTTTTACACAATTCCTATTTTACTTTTTACAACATGGAGGCCTCTCCCGCATGGGGCCGGCCTCACCCGCATGGGGCCGGCCTCACCCGCAAGGGGCAGGCCTCACCCGCAAGGGGCCAGCCTCACCCGCAGCACATATTTGCGCATGTGTCCATACCAATTGCAACCTCATGGGAGAAAACCTATTAGTACAAACAGACACCACACTTAAGGTTTCCAGAGGCCATGTTGCATCTTGGGAAATTTTTGGGTCTCTTTCATTAGGTCTTTTAAATAGCTTTTATTAGCTGTAATTGTTTTAACACTTTTAGTATGTTTCATTTACAAACAAACATCTAGTGAAACATTTTTAAAGCTGTTGCTATCAAAAGCCAAAAACACCTACTTTGAAGATGTTTCCACAGATCTAGAGAAATCGTCTCTTAAACTTTTATCAGACCACCACTAGATGACGCCAAAGATCTTAAACTTTATATTTAAAAAAAAAAAATTTCAGTGATCAAGACATTAGAGCGTTTATTTTTTTCTTTTATCTCCTGTAGTTTCAGAGAACTTAGCTTTGCTGCATTAACACTGTTCACAGAAACCTAAAGTCTTTAAATGCAAATTCTTAAAGGTTGAGAATGAAATTGTTTTCATCTGCAGAGACCAAGCTTCTTTGTAGTCATGTACAACAGGTGGAACTCATGAGCAATCAGGAGGTCTGACTCTTGACTTCAAATATCTTTTCAAAGCTTAAATCTTATTTAAGTTACTTTGAGAATGTTGGAAACAGATCTTGGAACTCTTAAGAAGTATCTTAACCTTACTGAAAGTTTTGACTGATTTCTTTGAGCAGAGTTTTAAGTGCTTTGTATCTTAATACTTTAAAATTTTATTTTTAAGTTTAAACAACTTTAAATTCTCATAGATTCATTTAAAGTTTAGAAAGACTTTAAGTAAGTCTTTTCATATATTTTTACAGTACTACAGCACCATTATGACGTTTTGGGAAGTACCATAAGTACAGACACCCATCTCACTCAAGGTTTTGGGAAGCTTTTCAAAGCATGCTGGGAAATTCTTTGGTCAATGCATTTTCAATGGGAAATTTTAGTCAGAAAAATATTAATCATAAATCACCCATTGAAGCTTTTAGTACCATAAGTAATAGCACAAATCTTATAATGGAGCTTTACAAAGTACTTTTGATCCCATCTTTATAGCTGCTTTAGACTACGAGGAGACCCGTCAAAAATCCCGGCGGAAATAATAATAATAATAATAATAATAATAATAATAAACTATAATAAAGTTGTACACAACAAATACTCTGATTGCTTTCAGCAATCAGACAACTATAATAAATTTGTACAACAACATACTCTGATTGCTTTCAGCAATCAGACAATAATAATAAACTATAATAAAGTTGTACAACAACATACTCTGATTGCTTTCAGCAATCAGACAATAAATGATAGTTCCACCTTCTACAGGAAGTATCGCCCATAACTCACACAAAGGCTCATGGGAGCTAGGAATAAGGTGGATAGCACTTTTACAGGATACAGAGACGCTTACAGGCAAATTACATTGAGAAAAAGCAGAAATAAGAAACATTCAGTATAAAGATGGTTCTACAAATGATGGAATAATATTAAAGATGGAAAGCAGTTTTTAAAAGATGGGTTTGAAGAGTTTCTTAAACAGAGAAAGCTCAGCGCAGTCCCGGGTGTGTTGAGGTATCATGTTCTGAAGCGCAGGTGCAGCGATGGAGAATGTTTTCAATGGTTTATCAAAACTCTATGGCTGTAATATAATTACTAGTTTCAAAGACAAATGTTACTGATCTGTGTAACCTCAATGAATACAGAATCAAAATAAAAATGTTAAACCATATTTTTTTATTTCTCTCCTTTTATTTCATGACATGCAAAAAAAAAAAAAGATTGTATTTGGTCCATGAACCGGGATCCTATTTGGCTCTTTGAGCAAAAACGTTTGGGCACCTCTGCTCAAGATATTCCTCTAAACTAAAGTGAAATATTGGGCACTGCATCTTTAAAAAAATTCCATGGATGGATTTAAGAATTTACAACTTTAAATTTGTCACTGGTTGTGTCCGAACCCCCCCTCTTTATAGAGCTTTCGTCATTTTCGAGTGCTGTCCGAATCTGCTAATTCCAAAATCCAGTGCATTCAAAATTTCCCAGAAGTCTTTGCGAAAAACTAGTGTGAATCGATGCTGACCAGATTAGAGAATATAGACCACAATGCATTGTGGTTGAACAATTTCAAATAAAAAACATGTTTAAATGTAGTTTTTGAATAAACCCCATTTTCATCATCAGAACGCAGAGGAGTTCATATTCGTATTTATTGAAATCTGTGACCTCATATCCAGAGTTTAAACCAAAAGGATTGATCTTTGTGTCCAAATTAACTTTAAAATCCAGGGCACTATATAGTTTTTTAGTAGTTAGGGGTTAGAAAGGGAATCCGGACACAACCTCTTCTAACAGACATGAACATTTTCATACGCATCTTTTATTGTTTAAAAACACACTCCAATAAAAATGGTGGTTCTGGTGTTTTGAACAAGTTCTAGAAGTGAAACAACACAAAACACAACAACCACAATGTAAAATACCGATTATAATTTGCAAAATGAAAAGGAAGAAAAAAAATAAGAAGCTTTGTAATCATGGTAGAAGTTGGTACAGAAATACCAAATCTCTGATCTTTCTGAATCAGATTTCTTCTGTCAGTATCTGATCTGATCTGATCTGATCTGGAGAAAGTTCTTCTCATGTTTCTGCTCAGGTCGGTTCTGGAGTCGGTTCTGATTGAAATTCTTTTCTTACAGATTCTAAATTCTGTCTTCTTATTATCAATAATAATAAAATCCTTTCAGATTTCTGTTCTTTTTAGAATCTCTCATTTGTAAAGTTTTTGTGTTGTTGTCATTTGTCCTTGTTACACTTGCTCTCCTCTGACTCTCTCTCTCTCATGTGAAAAACGGTAACAAGCTCTGCACACACACGTGCACGCTCTCAGCGCACGGCTCTGCACCTTTATGATCTGTGAGCAAATGGTTTTGATCTGACATGAGTGATGTGAAGAAAAAGAAAGAAAAAAGAGGATTTGGGACACTACTTGATAAATACAAATGAGCAGCTGGAGGAAAAACAGAAAGTGAAATTTAAATTCTCTCAGTTATTGGGGGAGTTGTGATATAAAACTAACTGGTGAAGATGAAACCCTCAAATTAAGATTCCAGATGTTGAACTCCTCACTACACACTTTCTCCACTTTTCTCAGAGACATGAACATTTTAAAATCCAGGATCATAGCATGAAAACTGAGATCTGATCCAGATCACCCATATCCTCCATACCCACAAAAATGAGTGCGTGGTATCATGCTGATGTCAGCACGATTTGAACCGTTCCCTACAAGCTGCAAGCTCCGCCCCCGGTCTACAACAAACACATCTCCTCTGTCAGAATGTGTATCCTGGAGGGGAGAACTACCTCACCACAAGAACTGTACCAGAACCACCCCCGGACCCGTTTCTTAAATGTGGTCTCGGTTTGTTTCCAATCAGACTGAACTTCTGTTCACTCTGAGATTCCTCAGTCTGAATATGAAACAAACCGAGAGCGGAACAACTGAACCAACACAGCCACCGTACCTGACAGTCACGTGATGTAAACACGGTAGAAATGAGGTGATCGGTGAGCCGCGGACAAATGTAGAGCATCAACTATCATGTTATCCTAAAGGAAACAATTGGTCCAACTGTTTATTTCTTAGAATTCTGTGTCTCACAGCACGTGGGCGGGGTCCTGCTGTGATGTCATCAGCTTTATGTTATGTTTTACGTGTGTTTCTCCTTTTGTTTGTGGTTGACCTTTTCTTTTCTTCCTCTGTGCAGGCTGACTGTGGCTCCTCCCAGCTGATCTCCACCCTCTCCTGATCTCTGTGGAGGAGTCCACAGCTGTCTGCACTTAGTTGATTTAGTTTGCTCTCTATTTAAGCTGAGGTCCTCCTGTGTTTGGTGTTGGTTTGTTTTGTATGTTTGCCCCTGCACTTTTGAGCATTTCTGGTTTCTGCATTTTTGCAACTTGTTAAGTTTTCCCTCGGTTGAGGTGATTTTTTGTTATTAAACACTACTTTTGTTAATTTTTGACTTAGTTTGATCCCTGCATCTGGGTCTCTGTCTCCTGATCCGTGACATTTTATTGTAGTTCCAACAGAATTCTCTTAAAAACAATGTCAGAACACCACAACAATGAGACACAGAAACTCATTCAAATGTGGTTGGATGAATTCATCCTCAATAAAACAACTTTTAACGTGATCCACATTTATTCTACTGACTGTCTTCATGTCACAAACACTTGCTGGCGTGTGTACCTGCAGCCGTAGCGTCTCCAGTAACCATCATGCAGGATTCCTCCACGGTACCAAAGCTGCAGGAAAAAGTGTTCAACCTGGTCTCACACAGACGCTCAAAATCCATCAGCAAAATACAAAGTTTGAACAAGTTAAGATCCTGGAAGGCATTTGCAAATGCAGAGCGTCCATCTTTCTCTTCTGTTGAGACCCGCCCCCATAGCTGCTGACCAATGACTGAAGAGATCTTTAGTCACGTGGTTTTGTTTTCAAAGTTTGGTCAGAAACAGAAAGCAGGCACGCTGAGAAGGCCCGGGACGGTCTATGGACAGGCTCAAGGATGACGTCGTGAAATGGGCGGGACCAACCAGGAGCGAAAGGCGGTGCCTCATTCATCGCAGGAGACGGATACATTTTTAAGAATCACCAATGATAGTAGACAATTTCTGCCAAAGATTCATCTTTTTCTTAAAACAATAGTTGTAGATGTTTTAACCCTTCTGCTCTCCTTGGCTTGTTTACATTAAAAGTGGGGTCATCTGGACCCCACAAGACAGTGCACTGAACTTTTTTTTATCTTTGATTTTTGAGTTTCACTAATGTCCATGGCAGACATAAAATCCTGTCCACCTTTGTCCACATTTGTCATGAAAGGAATCACACATCAATGTGTGGTTGGAGTCATCTGGACCCCAAAGAGAGAGGAAGGGTTAAGGCTGTGAAGCCTCAGTTTATTCTGTGATATGACCCTCTACACCAGGGGTGTCAAACATACGGCCCGCGGGCCGTATCCGGCCCGCTAGATGATTTAATCCGGCCCAGTTATGAAGAAAAAAATATATAAGAATTTTCAAAAAAGAAAGCAAGTTTGTAGCCCACTCCTGTGGCGAGATGGTTCTTTTAAGAAATGGATGCAATGCGCGATTTAACCACTAGGGGGAGCAAAGACAACTCAAGAGATAAAGAAATAAACAAAGTTCCCTCGTTTTGGGAGACAAAGGGACCAAAATGTTTGCAAGTTTAACCCAATGGAACCAAGGACCTAAAGCTCTGTTTTTGTTTACTTTTGAATTTATCTCTGTATTTTCAATTTAACATGCTTATTTGATATCATTTTAATCAGGACAACCCTATCTATGTGACACTGCGTTTTTTTTAAAGTAATTTTTCCATGTTCTATTCATACATCAAACATAAAATCATGCAAAAACAGTAAATTCCATCTGGAAAAATAAGATTCATTTTGCTGTGGAAACCCCCAAAATGTTTAACAAACTGCTTTTACAACATAAAATGACAGTTTTGGGTGTAATTTCATAAAAAACAACTAAACTAAATTTAGTCAACAAACTAATCAACACATTTTTGACTGAAAATACAAAAAAAAAAAAAAATTCCTTTTTTGGGCCAAAAATCTGAAGAGTTTGTGTTGGTAGAGGAACATGACAGATCTCACAGCTCTATGATGTGACCTTTATATGTTGTCATACAGACAGTAATAATACTTCAGTCTGTCTGTGTGGCTTCAGCTTCAGGCAGACCAAAAAATAAGAATTTCTCTCCTCAGAGCTCTGCTGTCCATTTGATGTTTCATGGAATGGAAATCTTTTTTTCTCTCTTTTCTTTTACTTTTTTTCATGATAAACTTTGCCAGTTGAGTTTGTGAGGAATAATAAAAAGGTTTTAGGGAGAAGTTTGATCAGCTGGACTCCAGGTCGGCTGGAATCTGCTCTCAGGTGGGGGCGTGTCTGTCTGCTCTGTTGCTCGCCTCTCGTAACAACGGCCGGCAGGACTTTCGCAGAGAAGCAGAATTTTCGTGATTTTTTGACAACACAGGTGGTTGATGATGTTGTAGAAAACTCAAAGCCAAAGCAAAATTAAGATCACATTCCTCCTCGTGGGGTTTCTAATAGCAGACAGCTCCGGTTGGCTCCGCCCCTCACCGCAGGTGAGCTGACCTGCATTGCAGCCGTCTGATCAAAGTTCGTCTTCCGCCTTATTTATTAAATCAATTGTTTTGTCCATAAGATTGGCCATATTTTGCCTTTAATTCAATAAAATATCAGTTCCAGGTTTATTTTTGTTGATCTCACAGCTGCACAGCAGGACGTCTGAGGGTGTCTGTTTGTTCCAGAGGGTTTATTTAGTTTGATTTCTCATTGATTAAAACATTTATATTTTTTCCGTAGCCCCTCTTTAGTTTACTATCGGGATTACTTTAATGTCAGATGTAAAACATTCAGTCTGTATAAAATTAAATAAACCTTTTTTTTTTTTTACTTAGTGAAATCCATTTTATTTGAAATACTTTGGACTCAGTGAATGAAAATGTAATAATAAATGATTAAACTATTAGGTTGTTTTTGCAACTAAGAAATAAAACAAAAATAAAGTTAAAGATAACACGTTGAACAAAGGTTATTTTGCTGTTATGTTTCTGGCCCGGCCCACTTAAGATCAGACGGGTTGAATGCGGCCCCTGAACCAAAATGAGTTTGACACCCCTGCTCTACACTGAAGCTTCACTGCGTGTGCAGAGCGGGAAGGAGGAGTTTCCAGGTGTGCAAAGGTATGCTTCATCTAGGGGAGGAGCTGAAAAAGCTTCACTGCCTGGCTGTATCACGAGACTGATTCATGAAGTGGTTGATCCTGCATGCTCCATTCATAATGTAGATGTTTGATGTGAGAGCTTGGAGAGTCTGAAGAGTGTGGACATTTACAGGAACTATTATTATTATTCTTAGAAAAAAATCTGTCCTTTAAAGGGGCCACACCATGATTTTTTATGCCTTTCAGAGTGAACTATATCCATATATATGATCATACAGTACATTTGGACCACTAAAAAACTAATTAGTTATGAAATATTAGTTATAATTTGAGTTTCTCCCTACCTGTAAGTAAAACGAGTCGATCACCGAAGCTCCGCCTGCTGCTTGTGTTGAATGTAAACAAAGGTTGTTTTCCCTCCAACAGTCCCACCCACCACACATAGGCAGCTTTGTAATGAGCTCTTGCTGCTCTGCAGAAAATATGTCTTACTGTAAACTAACAACACAGGCATTTTTATTTTAGCCTAAAACATCACAATTAAAAGACAACTGGGAAGAGTTTTACAACACAATGAAGATCCAGTTGGAGGATGACTTTGATCCTGTAGTGTTTAATGTCATGATAATGTGCTTTTTCTGATAGTAAAGGTAAAAAAATGACATTTTAGGAGGTTTTTAACTACATTTTGTCAATTTCTGTACATTAAAAGAATATTTTACATTTTTTATTAAAGTAAAGAAATGTTTGAGAGTAGCAGTCAATTTAGGGGTAAGAAGGAATTAGAAATAAGAAATCTGTCCAGTATCAGAAATGACAGAACTTCACTAAAGTTACACCCTGACATGATTATGCCAGGTTCACACTGTGGAAGCACAGCAAAGCAGAGTGGAGGGTTTTATTACTGAAAAATGAAATGCAGGACACAGAAATCTACTGTGTTTCACTGTAAAATGCTTTATAACAATTACTGGCATCAAACTGCCAGAAAATTACAGTAAAATCTACAGCAACTATTTTACAGTGTAGCTAAGTGGAGCAACAACAAATATAAGCATCTTGGTACGTTTGATATTGGCTCAAATCTAACATTGAACTTCTTAAGTAGCTCGATGTGAAACACAAAGCTGTGTGTGTAAGCAGTGTGCTGCTGTGCAGAAAGCTGTGCACCTCATCTTTTATTAAATGTTATCACTGCATCTGAGTCTGTGAAGACAGAGATTTGATGAATGTCACTCATTCAGGTTAAAAAAGAAATCACTGGGAGGGGTCAAACCACTCTGGTAAGGGAGTTTCCTCCAGAGAAAGTTACCTGACAGACAGCACTCCCTTCAGAAACATATCCATTCATCCCTCTGACCTCTGTTAGAGACAGCAGCTCATTCATTGCTCTCTTAAGAGAGTTCCAGTTCAAGGCAGCATGAGAGAATCGCAGTAAGAACTCACTGAAGGAGTGACTTTTGTCAAGGACCAACATGAGTCTGTTTTCAGTCCCAGACCAAAAGTCTCCATAGATTGGGGACAGACAAAGGTGAGCTAGTGGACTCGCCACAAAAACCCATTCATCACCGACAGGAACATTGGAGTGAACACACCACACTGTAGAGCAGGGGTAGGGAACCCTGGTCCTCGAGAGCCACATTCCTACATGTTTTCTACCATACCCCGCTCTGGCATGTTCTTATTGGCTGAACACACCTGACCCAGGTAATTGTCATGAGTCCCTACACTGATTACCTGGTTCAGGTGTGTTCAGCCAATAAGAACATGCCAGAGCAGGGTATGGTAGAAAACATGCAGGAATGTGGCTCTCGAGGACCAGGGTTCCCTACCCCTGCTGTAGAGTGTAAGGCAGGGCTGGGTTAGGAGAGATCGAGAGATAAGAAGCTAGTTCAGAAGAATCACTGTAGCACCTGGACTCCTGTAGCCATGTCTTCACTCCCTGCTGCTGAGTATTTCTGTCTCACTTATCCACTTCCTTCTGTTTCGACTTTTTCTTCTGACTTGACACTTCTTTCATTTAACTGATCTTCTTACATCTCACCTGACATGACAGATCACTCAAATACCTGCACCACATTCTTTTGTAGGCACAAGTCACGAGAGTCAAGACATAAGTCATGTCAGTCTGGTTGAGAAAAAAGAAAAAGTACATTTTCTTATAAGCAAACTTTAGTTACATCACAAAATGAAAAAGTTAACCTTGCCCATTGTCCTGCAGCATCCCCAAAACGGACTTAAACATCAGGTGTTCTGTCACTTTTAGGGCTGTAACGAGTATCCAGGAGCTCAGGAGTTGTTGTTATTCTTCTCCCTAAACTGCTGCTGACTGACTGTAAAGGTCCATCTTCATCCAGGGAATACTTCAGAGGCAGTACAGCAGGTTCAGAGGGAGGGGCATGGAAGCAGGATCAGGGCGCTATGACATGCACTATAATGAAACTAGAGTATTATATTCCTTTTTTTTAATGTACTGACCAAATACTGCACATGTTTTAACTAAAGATCTTTATCTATGTATGTTTTCCAGTATTATTTTGAACTGAATAGATTTTGTTGATGTAAATCATTTTGTATATCGGGATGTTTTTTTATCTATCTTTGTTTATTATATTATATATATGTACAGTATATATACATGTGTGTGTGTATATATATATATATGGGCACATGGAATTTGCAGGTATCGTAACTTTGGTGAAAAAATGAGTTGTGAGGTTCATGAAATAACTTAATCTTTTGAAAATAACAGTGTTGTAACAGGGCTGTAACGAGTATCCGAGTACTCAGATACTTGGGATCTACTCCCAAAATTAGAGTACAAGTATTTGATTTAGGATATTTACAAATTGACAGGGTTGAGAGGTTTGTTTTCTGTTTTCTCTGACATTTAGTGTTTTACAGGTCAGCTGTCACTCCTCCAGCATGGTTCCTCCTTCCTGCTGTTCTCTGTGGAGGAGTGCACAGCTGCCTGCACTTTGTAATTCAACTATTTAAGTTGCAGCCTTTCAGTCCTCAGTGTCGATGCGTCCCTGTTTGGACCAGGAGGTTCCTGTTTTAGCCGACATTGAGGTTTACAATTCTTTAGGTTTTTTTCTTAGTCTTTAGTTTTTTTTTTTGTCCTTTTGCAGTTTTCCCTCTTGTGAGGTGTTCTTTGTTGTTTATTAAAGTACATTTGCTGCATCTCCGAGTCCAAGCCTGATTCTCTCTCTGCACCTGAGGAAACTTATTACTACTTGATAGCTGTAAATGTTAACATTAGTGACATTTTATTCATTAGGCTGGGCCCACATGTTTTATTTTCTGTTTCCCTATTGCAGAAATGTCTTTGAAGGACAAATGTGGTCAACTATCGACAAACTCAAATTGATGGATAAATGTATTTATGGCCCAGCCCTTGTTTGAAACACAGATTTTTATTTCCTAAAATTTGCAACTTTGGCTCCTGCATCTATGTGACTGGATCATGTTCATGTCCTCCTTTTGTGACTGCCACAGGCTTACCATTGAGCACTCCGTGTGAGAGACCATATCAATCCTGGTCATTGTTAGGAATCTTCTGCCTCCTCCTCCTTGTCGAAATGACTTAATGCAGCATTAAGCTCTTTTTGGCTCTCATGAATAAATATTACTGTTGCATTTTCATTTCCTGTTAAAGCTTGTCTGCTAAATACATGCTTACTTACAGTAAATCTCTGCAGCTCAATCTGCAGCATAAAACCACACTAACTGGCTCTGGGCTGATCTGAGCTGTAAATTCACAGCAATTAGGCCAGGACGGCTGCATTTGATGTGTGTTTTCAAATGTGTATTTATGAATCTGGGGGTCAAATCCTCTTACACGTCTGCTTGTAAACAACATTTAAAAAACAAAAAAGACACCCAGTTCATTAAGGAGAAGTCTTTTGTGAGGAAAGTGAAAACATTTCATTATAAGTAATGCTAAGACAAAGTTGAAAACACCATTCTTTTATATTTAGCTTGAAAGTACATAAAGGCGCGGTCCAACTGGCTTTCACGGCCAATTCACGGCTGCATGAGAATATTTCATCTTCGTGGTACAGACGCTGTTAGCAGTGGACTGGTAGTGCAACGGTCGAAGTATGGCCGTGGAATCGACAATCATACACGCCGTGCAAAATGTGGAAGCTGTTATACACGGAAAGAATTTATGAACTCTACAAAAATTTAGAGAGCGGGTGACTGCGTGTGGTTCCAGCGGTACAGCCGTGCAATGGTTGTGGAACAGCAGTGCAACAGCAGTGCAACAGCAGTGCAACAGCAGTGTCAGTGTGAGATCGGGGCGTGGAGCCAACACCGGCATACAGGTTTAGACGCTGAAATTTCCTGTAGCACGCCGTTTCCCCGGCGGTCTGCGTCTATACCACTGCTTACAGCGGCTGATCGAGGGAGGACCAGCTGTGCTCTGGCAGTGGAGTGGCAGTGGAGTGGACCCTGCCGTCTGGATCACTGCTATTCCACCAACATGCAGAAAGTTAGCGCGTCTAACCGCGTCTGGCAGATTTGACAAACTTTTACCCGTGATATGGCCGTCAAATCCTGTGGGACCGGGACTTAAAAACTCCTTCATGCTCCCTTCAAGTTACTCACTGAATCAGAACTTTAGTATTAAATATATTCAATTCAAAAATAGATGACAAAATGTCAGTAAAAAAGAACTTTTTTTTAAATTAAACTAACTAGTGAACATATGACCATGTATGACCATGCAAAACTAAAGAGATCTGCATCAACATTAGCTTCTATCCATTTCTTTTTATCTCATTAAAACGCAACATGCAGTGTCAGTTTAGTCATTGTTCACGCTCACTGAGCATGCTCAGACAACACAGTTGATTGTTTGGCAAGTCTGAAGATGTTGGTCATCTCATATTCACTCTTTTCCCTTTTTTGTTGACCCTGATGTGATCTTTGCTCAGAAGATCAAAATCCAAAAAAAGAAAAACAATTGTTTATTTACTGGCAGATTTGTTTTCAATTCAGTGGTTGAATGGAATACGATCCAGAAGGACTAATGAAATCTTCTCTGTTGCTCTGTTCTCAGAGCAGCCAGAAATCCACTCAAAGCATTTGAAAGTAACCGAGATTCTTACATGTAGTTTCTCCAGAGTTGAGGTAAGACATCATCCAGAAAAAAGAAGAAGCAAAGGGAAAGAGACTTTATCTTGATCGCTATCTTTACTGATCTTTCTCAATACATGCAGCAAGAAAAGTTTAAATGTACTCTTCGGGGGTCAAAAAGGAATTCTCGTCTGTGTGGGTCCAGTATCAGGACAGTAGGACACATTGATGAGCTCAAAATTCTCCCCAATCATTGCTTCCAGAAATTCTTGTTTTGTTATTTTGGCTCCTCATGTTAATGACACATACAGCCTGAGTGGTGCATGCTAGTCTCTTGACAGGGTCCTGTATGTTTGGGGGGGAGCAAAAAAAAGACAGCATAAGAGCATTGTTTGAATAATATTTTTGGACATTTACCTCCGTTATATCTGTACATGTTATCTATGATGTTCAATAAAGAATGTAATAAAGAAAGAAAAAAGAAAAGCGGGAAAGAGTCTTTAGAATAGTAACGTCAGTTTAGTCATACTGCCACGGTTCTCAAAGCTGCCATCTCGAGGGAACCAGTCATCGGCTCCTTTTATTGACAAACAAACCTTTCCGTCATGTACCTTGCAGCAAATAATCTGTGTATGCAGAGTCCATAATCAACACTGCCTAATTTCTAGCATTTCTTTCTGTTTGCCATATTTTTGCCTCCTTTTGGGGATTTTGTATTAATGTTCCTCCTGTACTACAACAACATCCCCTGCAATGACTGCAACAAACTTCTGAGCGGTGCTTATACTTTTCAAGGGATGCAGTCGTCTCAAGCATTTATTTTTAAAAAGACAGACATCCTGCCTGTACACGCTGTGTCTGCGAATGCACAGGGAGGGAGGACAAGGTGGTCAAAAGTAAACAGGACAAAACAGGGGCGGGGAAGAAAGAGGTGAATTGCACTAACTGGTGTGACATATTATAAGCTATTTCAATAAGGAGAGATCTTGATGGTGGGATTGAAAGATTTCATTGTGAAGCATTTAACTGCGAAGCATGACCAGTCAGAAGTCTCTGCACTCACTGGGATGAAGCACACACCAGGAAACACTCCATCATACAGGTTCTTCTGTTTGTACACAGGTGTGGTGGATGTCTTATTTTTGTATTTTTATAGGGAGTGCAACCCCATATATTCATGTCTGTGTGCAGGAGTGATGCGTAGGAGGAAGACTTCTTTAACACAGTATATTTGTATAGATTTGTTTAAAGTGGCCCACCATGAAAATTCTACTTTTTGAGGTTTTAAATGCAGTTTACTGTTCATTCCTCACTATAAAGAACCCCAAAGCGGTATTTTGATCCATTCATGCATTTAAGAGTAATCCTCTAAAAACCTGCAGTCTGCAGCAGCCCCTCCCATACCCACGAAAACGAGCGGTTGGAAAAAGCCGACGTAAGATCGATACCAACAGCTCTCTCCAGGAAGAGTCTGTGCTGCAAGCTCCGCCCCCAGACTAACACAACACTCAATTTCTCCACAGAGCTAGTGGTGATCTGCAAAAACTGTTCATTTTAGATGCAGAATACCGTATATCTTCCAGTTGTGTCCTGTCTTCCATAAATTCCAGCTCAAACAGGTGTTTGTTACTTTGGGCGCAGCGCGCCATTAAGACCCCCCACCCTAGGGGTGGGCGATATGACGATATGATCTCCAAAGCTGATAATCTGTCATTTTTGAGAGATCGTTTTATCACAATCTTCTACAAAAAGCTGCCAGAGCGAGAAGGCAAAAGCCTGTTTACTGCCTGTGACTTTAAATCTGAGCTGCTCCTCCCCCTCCCCTGTGTTTTTTCTTGTGAGTCACGTGACATACGGCGTGACACACGTGTGCCATCACTCTGTATTGAGTCTTCTCGAGTAATGAATGGCGGACGTCTGAAAAATTACAGAAAGAAGCCCAAAAGGAGGCTTTGCAATCGACTTCAAAAACCTTGAGAACAAAATAATCTGATGGAGAGGAATCATCACAGGACAGGGATCACATTTTAATACAGAGAAATTAGGCTGGAACCGTGAACTGTGTGCTAAAGTGGTGCTAGCAACTCACGAGTAGCATGTTAGCTTGGTTCTTCCATGTATGTTTTTAATAATGTTTCATGTTCTAAAACATGACGGATGTTAATCGCTCGTATTTACGTTCAACCTGCAGAAAAACTGAAGGAAATTCATGTTGGAAACACGTGAAATGTGCGGTCAAGATGCACATTGCTGCATTGTTTTGCTAGCTCGTAGCTAGCTACTTTAAGAGCCTAAATCTTATTGTTGGTCGCACTTTGTTTTTTGTCTTTGTAAGAAGTGTGAGTGAGTTTGCACATAACTTTACTTAATCCGTGCCGTCACGTTGAGCTTTTTTCTTGGCAGCATGACGATGGCGCCTGAACACGCACGTATCTGTCTAGAGCGGCGAATAGGCGAGGGCCAATCCAGTAATACATATCAATGCTTGTAATACATTTGAAGTTTAAATGTGAATAAATATAAATATTTGTTCAAAATGTGTTTACTTCTTTCAACTAAAATCATTATAATTCAATTTTTGTCAATTTGAATTTATTATAAAGAAATCGTAATGAAATTGAAATTGTGAAATTAAATTGAAAAAGTCGTGATTTTCTTTTTTGCCATATCCCCAGCCCTACCCCACCCCCAGTCCACGGCCGATCAGAAGCCATGTGTGAAGCAGTCTAGCGATGGCCAGGCCAACCAAAGGCAGATATATCATATGTGCATCCATCTTTGAAGAAGCTTGGATTATTTTCATGGGTGAAATACAAAGATACTGCCACAAACTGTAGGATGACGTCATGAAGCGGACAGCACTAACACGCAGCGGCAGGCGGAGCTTCAGGGATCGAGACGTTTTACTTCTGGGTATGAAAAAACTCAGAAAATATAACTAATATTTCGTATGTCATATGTTGTATGTCATTTAACTTGAAAAGTACTGTGAAACACAAAATGAACTTTTGGTGCTCCCTTCTTCCGGAAGATGGCTGCGGCTCCACAAAACGCTCCACCGGCTGAAGTCTCCTGCACTCCCGTGTGTGACCCAGGACACTGCCAACTTAAAGAAACTGTTCAGAAGACTGGAGCTCAGAGGAAAATACTGTCTGGTTGAAGTTTCTCTCCGTATCTTCATCTCAGTTCATCTCACATCAACCAACTGCAGCAATCTATCAATGCTAATCGGTCACGGTCCAATCCCTTCCATGATTTGTTGAAGCCAACTCCACTGCCACAGACAGCAACATCATCCAAATATGTGGCCGTAAAAACAATGGATGGGAGCCGACGCTGGTGTTGGTGCTCCTAAAGGACAACCTGTGTTTTTTTTACAAAGCATGATCAGAAGTGTTTTTGATAGGTATAAATCGGTGACAGACATTCTTTGGCGGCAGGGGTGAGACGGGGGTGTCTTCAGGTATAGATAGGTCATCGAGCGCAGGTAACTGTTCTACATTGCCAGATTACTCTTCAATCTGGACACACAAGAGATGTTCAGCTGTCAATATTATGGGGAAAAAATATGTATGCCGTTACCGGTCTCTTTGTGACATTCTGAGTTAGTTCAGCTAATTACACATGGGTCAAGTTCAGGTTAATTCACATTTTTCATCTTCAGTAATGCACAATGTTCAATTAAAATATATATCTTCACAAAAATGCCTTTACATGTCATTTTAGTCAAAATGTAATGTTAACCATATGTATTTGCTTTTACTACTATTAATAAATATGTTTGAAAATACTTTGTCATAGTACTGGCATAGGAAAAACAATCTACTTTCAACCCTGGCCATGGGGTTGCCGGAGCCTAACCAGGCTACTTGTAGGGAAAGGCGGAAAAGCTGCTCACTAAAGGCTAAAATACAGAAAATGAAAAAATCCACATTTGTCCAGGTTCTCCTTTCAAATGTTCACCACTTTACTGCTACAGCTGAGGTCTGTCGGTTTCTGGCTCTGCGCCGTGTTGTCATGTCACTGTCACAACCAGCTGCATCACGTGTCAAATAGTCCACTTTTAGTGAAAAAATTAGCTTAACCGAACAAATAACAATAATGAAGAACTAAATATTGATACAATATTCATCTCCTTGTAAATGACCATGGTATGAGCAGTTTAATACCCTCCGAAGTGTGCATTAAGAGAAATTAATGCACTTCAGTGCAGTGAGACGGCACTTCGTGGAAGCAACCATCCGACGCGAAGGCCTCCACGTTAATTTCTCATAACACACACTTCGTCTGGTATTATCCCTTACATATTATCGCATGAAATGAAAAAGAAAGACATTGTGATCCCAAATCCCATATCACCCAGCCCAACTACTCAAATAGTCACATGGGAGGCCCTCCCCTCGAACACACCTGGTCTTGTTGCAATGTGTCAAATGTTGTGTGTGTGTGTGCTCATGCAGTGTGTGCATGTGGGTGTGTGCATTATAAGTGAGAACATGAACAGTCGGATGAACTGCAGTGAGACAACCAATCACAGCTCAGCAGCACTGAGGTGCTCTGCATATTACTCACCTCAGTTCTGTGCATGAAGAAGTAAATCCCACTTTGATCATTTTTATGTTTCCATCTTAATTGAATCTCAACTTGGTTTATGGGCTGAACCAATTTCATGACTCATGAAACCATATGAACTCCCATTCTGTGGTCAGAGTTGAGTTGGAGCCCCCCCGTCTGGAACTGTGTGAAACGCTGCAGGGATAGCTGCACGTGTGCGGTGAGCTTCAGTGCAAGAGCTGCCAAAACACCAGCATGTGTCAGTGAGTCATGTGACGGCCGTAGACAATGAAACCACGCCGTCCTGACTGCTCTGCTTCACAAAAATAAGGTGATGCTTCTGTTTGGAATTCAGAGGGAATCCCAGTAAATGTCTGAGGCGCGGGCATGAGACGTTCTTCCATCACTACAAATGAACTGCTCCTCGTGTGATTCACTACATGCACTGAAAACATCAGTGAAGAAGTTACACACTGACAGTGGCTGAACTCGACGTGAGAAACACCAAAAGAGGAGAATCCCTGCAAACATCAGGAGAAACTCCTGAGAGAAGAATTACAAAAGAGGTCTTCTTTAGAAGCAAACATATTTCTATTTTAAATTTATACTTTAAATTTCATTTCATTTTGTGGTTGTATTTCACAGTGAAGTCAGCGCTCCTCCACCAGGGAGAACCGCCTGCCTCTCCTGCCCTCTTCACATGCATTCATTATGTTCTTCACCTTTCGGCTTATCCCAGAGGCTTAACGCCGGACGCCCCTCCAAACACAACCCTGTCCCTGGACACAGGGACCCCAGTAAGGCAGCAGCATCAAGGGTCTTGCCTGGACCCAACATTTTGTTTTTTGAATAGTAATTTTGATCCGAGTAATCTTTGCTTCCTTTCTGGACGGCCGAACGAGAGACAAAGAACACAAATTAAAATGTCATTTGTGATGCTTTGTTTGTGCTTTCTTTCCAGCACGGAAAATGTCACAAGGAGCTTGTATTATTGCCGGGGCTGCTGAGGCATGACATCGGCCTCAGAACATCACTCGTGTGTGTGTGTGTGTGTGAGTGTGTGTAGGGAGGGGTGGTCTTCTGAGGAAATTAGAATTTGAGGCGTTGAGTTAATTGAAGTGTTAATGTGCTGTGACTCTGAGGTGGCACATGCCTCTGTGTGCCGGTGTGCACGCTCCACTGTCCTCCTCTCAAGTGTTGTTGTTTGCTGAGAAAACTCCTTAATAAGGTGAAAACCCCAAAGCGGCCATCTCAGGAAGAAGACCGGGCCCCCACCGGGGGGGTGCTGCTATGATATAAATGATAACCAAGAGGGAGAGGAGGAGCTTAGAGCTTAGAGGAGCTGCCATAGCCAGCCAGCATGTTGTTTGATGCAGGAGCATGCCTGCAGCGAAGCCACAGGCAGACAGAGGTGGAGGAGGAGCCACAGGAAGCTGCTGCTGCTGCTGGGTGCAGCGGTGAAAGGCAGAACCAGGAGGAAGAGGAGGAGATGGAGAAAACACACAGAGGACGCTAGTGACAGAGATGCACAGCAAAGATAACGGGCTTAATGCAAACTGCAAAATGAAAACAATCTCTGGTTTTTCCATCCTTTTTCATAAAAGGTGGTTGATCTACTTCAAATATGAAAACAGAATATTTACATTTGCTTCTTACCACATTTAGGATTATGCTCTGACACACTGCACATTTACCAGCCACACTTGGAGTTGCTGTACTTATCTACTTTCACTGTCTCTGAGTCTCTCTCTGATTCTGGGAAATGAACACTGAGCTGAACAGAACTCACACATCTTTCCCTGTCAAATCCATAAGTGCAGTTCAAATGTATTGCTGTGTTGACAGATGCTGATCCCAGTGCGAGCAGATTGTGAGTGTTTTAAGAAGATTACAGATTGTAAACTGCAGAGGCAGATTAGCTGGCAGCTTGATCTGCACCTCTGGATGGACCAGGACGTTAGTGCTCCAGTTGGCCTGTTCATGTCTCCAGCAAGGAGGCATGAATAACAGCAGACTGCACAACATGCTACTACAAGGTTAGAATTCTGGTAGTAAAAATACAGATTTAGAAGTTCTTATTGAGTAAATAAAATAAACATGTGACCCCATGAACTGTGTCCAAAAACACACACATATATATATATATGTATTTATGTACATTTAGTGTGTTGTAAAAACACGTACACACCAACTAACAGCAAAAAAGAAAATAAAACAATCGATGATAAAGCAGCCAGGAGGAACTCAATAGTCTCTCCTGCTTCCACCAAAGACTGTGGAGTCTAAAGGATAAATAAATAAATAAAAAATACCTGATACCTGATACGCAACATGTAGCAGTCTGCTTGGAGAACAGCTCGAGTCCTCATTTGTCAAAGAAAATCTCTTTTTTTGTAAAAAGTTTGGTATTTCTGCTTTTGTCAGACAAGTTCTGGGAGAATCATGATGTGAGCGCTGACATCTGCAATAAACTCAGCTCTCTGTCTGCTGCACACAAACGATCAATCAAAACCAGATCATTTATATCATTTGTGAAGATCAGATGTCTTTAAGTTTCTCACCTGTTTTAACATGGTTAAGGGTAAAGATCTTTTGAAAGGAAAGATTAACAATTATAAAAAGTAATTATAAAAGCGGGAACATCCAAAATAAAAACTAGACTCAAACCCTCTGTGCCCAATGTGTTAGAACACGTGTCACAGTCAAGGCCCGGGGGCCGGATCCGGCCCGCCGCATCATTTTATATCATTATTATTATTATTAGCGGCGTGATGTTATCTTGCTATCGTGTTGAAGTAACACCGTGATCATGGGGGCTGAGAGAGCCGTTAGAATGACGTCTAACGTAATAGAAGGGAAAACAGAGTTAAACAGCCAGACAAATAAACATGCTGACAAAAGCCACATCTAAACCTCAGTCCACCCAGACAGGCAGAGAGAACGATATCCCACAATTCCTTGAACTGCCAGATCTGACAGCAGGCCCAATGTCTCTGACCATCAATACAGATGAACTACAAATCCCATCATGCATCACGTCAGCAGCCTTGATGAAAGCCAGCGTTACCAGAATCTAATTTTGACAGGATGTATTTGAGGGAGGAGAAAATCTTTTGGGATATTTATACGTTTAATTTTTTTCATATAAAATGACATTCAAATACAGAGATCTAATTTTTCTTTTTGTATTTTTATTTTAACAAGTGCTTCATTTCTAACGTGTGTATTTTGACAGAATTTTGTATTAACCTTTATTTATCCAGGCAGGATAAATTAAGAACAGCATTCTTATTTACAACTGTGGTTTTGCAAAAGGCAAGATCTGTAAAAGAAGAAAAATATAAAGAGGTTGCAAGAAACAGGAAATAAAATTGAATAGAATCAGAAAAGAATCAGATATATTATTATGGAGAACAACATCTTGAAAATTATTTAAAGGTTAAGTTGATTTATTCTGGAACAGTATTCCTGTTTGTTTTTACTCATATATGTTAAAAAAAAGTTGTGTCTCTAAATTTAAAGGTTTTAACAATTTAGTATTTTTATTTGTGTTGAATACATTTTTTTCCTTCTTGGCCCTCAACTTAATGTGATGTTATTACCTGAGTGAGTTTGTTTGACACCCCAGTGTCAGAAGAAAGAATTGAACTTTGTTTGAACTGAAGTACATTGGCCAAAACATGAAGTCTCTGAAGTCAAACAGAGGCAGAAATAAACGAGCTTGTGTTATCTTTCAGGACAAGTTTAACCTCCCGCCTGCTCATTGTTTTCAGTCAAGCTTTTTTAAAGAAACACCACTGAGACCCAGAAACACTCCACTCAGCAGGTCAGTTTACTGCAGGGTTGACTGGTATCCACTGGGGCTGGGAATCACTGGGTACCTCATGATACGATACGCGATACATGGCTCAGGATATCAACAATATCGCGATACTGAGATAGTTGGTAAAAATCCTCTCTAATAACTAATATTATACAGAAGAACACATTTTGGGGGAAATATATCCCCATTTATTTTTTTAGCTTAAACACAATCATAATAAACAACTTATGTCTTATTTTGTGCAACAAATTATAGACACTTTTGTTTAATGTTGCTTAAAATCACTAATACTATAACTTTGACATCAGTTGAATCAGAATTATCTGTAAAATTCCATGTTAACAATAGTAAACATGATCAGCAGTGCCACAGAATTACTGTTAGCAACAGAACAAAAATTAAATAATTCCAATTGGTGACAGGTATCTACCTCCAAAGAAACGTCACTCCAAAGGATGATGAATATAATGTTTTACAACCTCTGTCAAGTGTTACCTTAATTTTTTGTTCCCACATTTGAAAAGGGCTGAGCATCCAAAATTGAAGGCTGATTTACTCAGACTGTCACTTGAGATTATTTCTCCATTCTTTATCTATTTTCCATTTGGTCAGTCAGCAGTCAACAGATAAAAACTCTAAAACACATAATAACGGCAATCAATATTTACACATTCGAATTCTATAACAAATTAGCATTAAACAACTTATCTATAATAAAATATATAATTTAAAGTGCTTCAAATAACTAGCAACTTCCCTATTTTACAGTGAATTCCTTTATTTTAATTACATTTTTATTTAAGTTCCGACATCAAATCCTACATTTTTATTAAAGAATGACTTTAAAATAACTTTAGCAAATATTAACAACATTCATTTGAAAACAGCTGCACAGTGGAGCAGTGGTTAGCACTCTTGCCTCACAGCAAGAAGGCCCCGGTTCAAATCCTGGCTGGGGGATCAGAAACACCAACTGGGACCTTTCTGTGTGGAGTTTGCATGTTCTCCCCGTGCATGCGTGGGTTCCCACCGGGTACTCCGGCTTCCTCCAACCATCCAAAATCATGCTTCATAGGTTAATTGGTTATTCTAAATTGCCCCTAGGGATGAATGTGTGAGTGACTGTGTGCACGAATGTGGCCCTGCGACAGACTAGCGAACTGTCCAGGGTAAACTCTGTCTTCGCCCATCAGCTGCCAGGATAGGCTCCAGCATCCCCGCGACCCCAAAAGGGATAAAGCGGCATGGAAAATGAATGATTGAATTCATATAAAAATGTACATCTTAAATTTACCAAAGTTACACCGTAACCAGCAGGTTAAACATCAAAGTGCATGAAAACGAAAATTCCGACCGGTACCTGAAGTACACACAAACAGTTGTGAAGCGTGTACCTAGTTCCTACAGCACACCGATCAAACAGGAAATAAACAATGGCGGTCATTCTAGCACTCAGACAAAGTCACTTCTTACTGGCTGCCTCTTCTACAGATGGATGATACCTGCGCACAGGTAGACATGCTTTACACACGTGCTACCGAGCCTGGATCTGGCCGGTGCTTTTTCCTGAGAACGCCGAGGAGAACGCCGAGGAGCACCGAGGAGAACGCCGAGGAGCACCGAGGAGAACGCCGAGGAGCACCGAGCCTCAGCTGTGTTGAAACTGCGTGCTACACCAGCGGCGGCGGAGCAGAGAGACTGGAACCAGTCAACAGCAAACAACAGAGGGACGCCGGACGTGACTCAGAAGGACACCGTTTGGGGCTCCAGCCTCCTTAGCCCGCATCATCGGGGCAGAAGGCTCCCTTCACGGACGCCATTCTGGTGAGCGTAAACCAGTGATTGTCCGAGCATGTCTTCTTCCTCTCCGGCTCTCACTCCTCTTTCCTGCCCCACTTGTCACATGTTTAGTCGTGATCCCGCTTCATTTAGTGAGAAAAATGGTAGCTGTGTAAACTGTAGCCTGATCTCAGACCTGCTATCCAGACTCGAACAGCTGGAAGCGCGTCTTAGCTCAATGGAAGCTAAACCCGCTAGCCAAGTCACTACCCGGAGCGCTAGCCGCGCTAGTAAAGCTAACTTAGCTAGCAGCCGCTTTTCATCATTTAACCGCTGGTTAGCTAAATGGTGCCCAGAAAATGGCGTTAGCTTTGTGGACAACTGGAGCGTGTTCTGGGGAAAGCCCGGCCTCATGCGGAGAGATGGAATTCATCCCAGTTTTGACAGAGCAGATCTTCTTTCCAGAAACATTTCTGCTAGCTTTAGCCATGCAGCCTGACAACCCAGAGAGGAGACCCGGGGAGAGAGCAGCAGCTTAAACCTCTCCCCTGAGGGGCCTTTAGCGCTGATGCTAACCCCAAACAGGGCTAGCCCAGCAGCTTCTAGCGTTAGCTCATGTGCTGTAAGGCAAATGAAAGAAATGAGTCATAGAAATAAACATGATGTCATTAAATGTGGGCTACTAAACATTAGATCAATTTCCTCAAAGTCCCTGTTAGTCAACGAACTGATTAATGATAATAAACTTAACATGCTAGCTCTAACAGAAACCTGGCTACAACAGGATGATTATGTTCCACTGAATGAAGCAACCCCCCCCAGCTATAATAACTATCAGAAATCCAGGATTTCTGGGAAAGGAGGTGGGTTAGCAGTAATTTCAGAATCATGCTTACTTCTTAACCCTAAAGTTAAACATATTTATAACTCATTTGAAAACATAGTGCTGTCTATAAATCACCCAAATAGAAAAACTGGAAAAGCAGTTCTATTTATAATCATTTATCGCCCCCCCGGCCCGTACTCTGAGTTTTCTGACTTTTTATCAAATATTATTTTAGACTCTGACAAAATTATATTAACAGGGGATTTTAATATTCATATTGATGATTCCAGTGACTGTCTTAGAAACGCATTTGCAACTTTATTAGAAACTATTGGTTTCACACAAAACGTAGATCAACCTACTCACTGTCACAAGCACACTCTGGACCTGGTTTTAACTTATGGAGTTGAGATTAGTCAGCTGAATGTCCTTCCTCATAATCCCATACATTCAGATCATTTTTTAATTACCTTTCAGTTTATATTAGAAAATGCTACTGCTCCAACAACTAAGAAAGAGCTTAAACGAACATTATCTGACCGTTCCGTGTCTGACTTTAAACTCTCAGTTCAACCAATGTTTAGTAACATGCTTAGTGAATATTCTCAGAACACTTTAACCCCCTCTGAAAATGATCAGTTTGTTAATGATGCCATGCAAGCCCTCAGGGGAACACTGGATGTTGTTGCCCCTCTGAAACTCAAGCTTGTTAGACAGAACAGAGCAGCACCGTGGTTCAATGCTGAAACTCGTTCCCTAAAACAAGTAACCCGTAAGTTAGAAAGAAAATGGCGCCGCTCCGGCTCAGAGCTCTCTCTAAATGCTTGGAAATGTAGCCTCTTAAATTATAAAAAATCCCTGCGTAGAGCGAGAACTCAATACTATTCAACTTTAATAGCAGAAAATGCAAATAATCCAAGATTTCTCTTTACTACTATAGCCAGGCTGACCAGCAGCCACAGCTCGGTTGAACCACATATTCCTGCTACTATCAGCTCTGAAGATTTCCTTCAATTCTTTGATAGTAAAATCTCAAATATTAGACACAAGCTAAATGTGGTTATTCCCACCATCAGCCCAAAGCAGGCTGAAGTCATAGAAACAAAAGCATCCATAGAAACGTCTGTAACCTTTGACTGCTTCACTGCTGTGGACCAAACAGAAATAACATCAGTTATTATGTCTTCTAAAACTTCCACTTGTCTTCTTAGATCCAATCCCCACTAAACTTTTTAAAGAAATTTTCCCCTTAATTAGTGACTCCATATTAACCATAATAAATACCTTCTAGAAACTGGTTATGTGCCTCAGGTCTTTTAAATATGCGGTTGTTAAACCCTTTTGAAAGCCAGCCTTGTCCTGATTCATTCTGGCCAACTATAGACCAATATCTAATCTCCCATTTATTTCTAAAATTTTAGAAAGAGTTGTAGTTAAGCAGCTACAGCGCCACCTACAGGACAACAGTCACTTTGAAGATTTTCAGTCAGGGTTTAGACCTCACCATAGCACTGAAACTGCACTGGTTAGAGTTACTAATGACTTGTTATTGGCTTCAGATAAAGGACTAATCTCTATTCTGGTTAGACCTCAGCGCAGCCTTTGATACCATCGACCACAGCATCTTACTCCAGAGACTAGAGCATGACATAGGGATCAGAGGATCTGCCCTCCAGTGGTTTGAATCCTATTTATCTGATAGATACCAGTTCGTTAATGTAAATGGACAGTCTTCTCATTGTACTCGAGTTAGCTACGGAGTTCCTCAGGGCTCAGTTCTTGGGTCCATCCTGTTCATACTTTATATGCTGCCCTTAGGAAACATAATTAGGAAACATAGCATTAATTTCCACTGTTATGCAGATGATATGCAGCTGTATTTATCCATTAAACCAGACCAGAATGACCACCTAGAGAAACTGAATTCCTGCATTAGAGACATTAAGTCCTGGATGACAATTAATGACCTCCTCCTAAACCCAGAAAAAACTGAGGTCATTATCCTGGGCCCTAAACACCTGAGAGATGCTCTCTCGGATCAGATAGTCTCCTTGGATGATGTAAATATTGCCTCCAATTCTACAGTTAGAAACTTGGGGGTTTTATTCGACCAGGATTTATCATTTAAGGCTCACATATCACAAGCTTGTAGAACTGCATTTTTTCACCTTCACAATATAGCTCGGATCAGAAATATGTTATCTAAAAGTGATGCTGAAAAACTCATCCATGCATTTGTTACGTCTAGACTGGATTACTGTAACTCTTTACTAATAGCCTGCCCAAAAAGTTAGTCCTTAAAAAGTTTTCAACTTGTTCAGAATGCAGCAGCCAGATTGTTAACAGGAACTAGCAGAAGAGAACACATCACTCCTGTGTTAGCTTCACTCCACTGGCTCCCAGTTGAATCCAGGATCAAGTTCTAAATCCTCCTGTTAACCTAGAAGGCTCTGAATGGTGTGGCCCCATCCTATATTAAAGATCTCTTAGTTCCTTACCAACCAATCAGAACACTTGGTTCACTAAATGCAGGACTGCTTGTAGTTCTTAGAATCTCTAAAAGTCCAGTTGGAGGTAGAACCTTCATCCATCAAGCCCCTGTTCTCTGGAATAAGCTCCCAGCTCATGTCAGAGATCCAGCACAGTTTCTACCTTCAAAGTTAGCCTTAAAACATTCCTCTTTGGACAGGTTAGCGTTCTGCTAGATTTTCTATCATAGTTGTTCTCCGCATCGGCTCTGGGGTTCTGTTCTCTGTTCTTATTTCTTCCTCTCTCTCTTACTCTTTATTATTCATTGTATTAAGTTCTCCATGTTTTTGTTGGTGCAGTTCCATTCACATGTTTTTCTCTCTCACTCCCCTCTGGGGAGCAGGAGTGATTTCAGATCCAGGTGGATCCCCCACGCTCCTGCTCCTGGTCGTGGACTGCACTTCTGCTTCGTCTGACTGAGGACTTCATCACCACTCGTCCCTCAGCTCTATCTGCAGCTTTATCTGAATGATCTCTATTCAAATACCTAGTTTTAGAAGCTAATTTTCCCTTACCAGTTCTAGTATCGCCTGTTCGTCCTGGGATGGGATCTCTCCCTCATGTGGGAATCCATAAGGTTTCTTCGTTTTTCCTGATTCAGGTTTTTTGGGAGTTTTTCCTTACCGAGAGGGAGGGTCTAAGAGCAAGGATATCCAGTTTATTTAGTCTGTTTAGTCTTTAGTGATCTTTCTTGTTCATGACTATTTTTTGCAACTGTAAAATTACCTGCATGAAGCCCAATGAGGCAAAATTCTTTGTGATTTTGGGCTATAGAAATAAAATTGAATTGAATGAAGTGTGTGCCTCGCCATAAAATGTCGGACGCAGCGCGCCCAGCTGCTCAACAGTTCCGTGTCACGTGACTCAGACGCTCGGCATAACAGCCTCAAATGAAAATATAAGATCAATACTTGGTGAGAACCCACCAAGAATCAATCGCAGGACTAAATATCGCAATATATCGCATTATCAATATTTTGGCACACCCCTAGTATCCACAGCAACAAATGTCAGGAATATCTTGGCTAAATAAGCCACTATTACTATAAAATTGTGTTTAGTCTAATGACAACATTTGGAAAGCTTGCAGGCCTTGTTTGTTCTTTGGGTTCTGGAGAATTTTTTTTTTCTTCAAAATAGTTTTATTGTTGTCTCATTTAAACTAACAAAACCAGTTACAAGACTATCCAAGTTTAGAGAATGAGTTCACCATCGAGTCTGGAATGGTTCATTCAAAAAAACAAATCAACATTAAGTCTTGTGAAGCTTAAACTTTAAATGACAGTCATGGTTCCTTCATGCATTTACTTGAAGTCCAGGTGCTTCTGAAATTTAAATTAAAGGACCAGTAAAACTTCTCGAAGGGTGGGCCGAAGCACTTCACAAATTATAACAATTACCAAATCTATCTATCTGGTGGGGGTTGTCCGTGGTCCACGTGTGTGCAGAACCGTGGATACTGATCCAAACGGACCACGGATTATCCGTTACACCCCAACCCTCCTGTAGGGCCGAGACACCGAGACATTACTGACTCTAATTCAGTTTTTTTTTATTTTTTTTGTTATTAAAGACTCATTTTTTTGGACTGCCAGCCGTCCAGCGTTTGTGTCCTCACCAAAGCCTGACAAAACAACAACAACAACAACAACAACAGTCATGAAGGAAACAACAAGTGCTGACAAACTGCAAGAAGGAGGAGGATCCTCTGAACTTATGTCAAAGCACATCTGATTCATGTTCATCTGACACAAAGCGCTCTCAGACGGGCTGGACGCCCACCAGAGGACAGCGGGGGTCTGCAGGGCGCCAAAAAGCTACAGGGAGCCCGGGGCTGGGCCGGGCCGGGCCGACAGACTGCTGCAGCCCATTGGCTGCGTTTCCACCAACACTCCATCAGCCTCCGCGCCTCTACGTTCCCCTCCATTTCCCGCAGATCACGCGGGATGCGGCGGTGCGTTCAGGCTCCAGCAACTTTGGAAAACGTGTGAAACACTCCGAGCTCAAGAACATCAAACGTAGAAGAAGAGGAGGCGCTTTCTGTTTGGGCCCCTCACGGGACCGGCCCGCCGTGCTGAACTGATTCTCTCTCGGGGAGGGGCGTTTTGTCCCTCCACACTCAAATGCGGCAAACCCCCCTGTCCTCCCGCCGAACAATACAAACACCCCCCACACAACTGCCCCCATCACTGCTCTGTTCCCCCCCATCCTGGTGCAGCGGCGGCAGATCCTTCATGCAGCACAGGACAGAATCCACAGGCTGAAACTGTGGCGCCAAAGTGCGCCGCGCAGGTGTCGCGCACGTGCACTCTTTGCGCAGGAGCTCTTACCTTTGCGCTGCACACAAATCCGGCACACTTGGTTCCCATTTCGAGCAAAAGGTTGAAGAATCCCCTCTGCTTCCTTTCAGACATCCACAGACAGTAATCCCGTTCCCCATCCCGGGGAGAGCGCCTCCACTCCTCCTCCCATCCTCACACTCTTCTTCCAAAACTATACCCGGATCCTTTCTGCGCCTCCTTTCTCACTTTTCCTCCCGAGTCCTCCGGCCCCTCTTCTTCCCTCTCCCTCACTGAGGTTGCCTGGTTACTTCTCTCTGTAGGATGGATCAGACCGCCGGCCGGCAGCCAATCACAAGGCTGGGTTCATCTTAACCCCTCCACTGCTGAACTGCCCTGATTTTCCAGTTTTCAGGGGGTAACGGTGGTGGTGGTGGTGGTGGTGGTGGGGGGGTGGTGTCTCGTTTAGTGATGCATTTAAAAAAACACCAGAAAAACAATGAGGAGACTGAGATGAAGCGACTGATGGACGGGGTGAAGCTGGAGACAGATTGGTGAGGAGAAGTTGTGAAACTAACCAGGCACAGAAAATCTGAGATTTTCTTCTATTTGATCCATCCAGTGATCCGTACACACTCACCATGATCAAACTTTCCCATCATCACACTCACCAGAACCCACCAAATCATGAATGCAGCCTGACTGGAGAACCACCCTCTAAGGCCCGGTCCAACCCCCCCCCCCCCCCCCCCCCCCTCGTTTATCCCTCCATACCTGCTCCAAACAGAGGGTGATGGAAAATATAGTGTCTAATATTTCAGACGTGACTTTCGTTCGATGACATCATCAACATCACCAGTCCGCTAGTGTTAGCGTGGAGCTTCTAGTGCTTTAATATCTATAACAACAGCTGTTTTATAACTTTAAAAAGCTCACGCTACAACATAAAGTCATTACTCACATTTAAATGTAAACTTGTGTGGTTCAGAGAACACCAACGTGAAGCAAAGCGCTTCTCAGCGTGACAAGGTTTACTCTCGTGATAGAGGACTTTGGACCTCTCTGTTTGGAGAAAGAAACTTCAAAAATAATAATTGCAGACAGGACTTCAGCTTCAACTGCCACTTCAAATCTGGGGGGGGTTCTCTGATAGCAGAGACATATGGATGATTTAAATCTGACCTTTCAAGGAGAGGCCAGCTGACTTACCTCTGTCTGTATCTCAGCCTGCTCCTCTCTATCGTTGGTTTCTGAGCTTCATGTCTGGACTCTGGTTCTCTAAAGAGGCATTTAGAGTTTATACAGCACTTCTTCTGCACTCAAAGGTTTGCAGTTCTGGTCTTTTGGGGCTATTTTGTTGATCTGTTTGTCCTATGCAGAGGCCTTGTCCATCATGCTGCCTGACTCCACCCCCTTCAGGTGATTGCAGCCTCCTTCCCTCCAATCACCAGGCTTGGAGGGAAGCGACTGTCCTGAGGAGGAATCTGGTTACTCAGCTGCTCCTGCAGTCGCTCTTGGCCTATAAGCCTGGATTTGTTTCTGGGTTTTGTCCCTGGTTTAATTTCATTTTTGTTGCATAGTTGGATATTTTCAGTTTGTTATGCAGTGCAGAGCTGCCACGATTACTCGATAAATCGAGACTACATCGACAATTAAAATGGTCAACAACTAACAACTCTGTTTTATTTCTTGTTGTGATCTCAAAACTACAGTGCGCGTCTGCCATTCTCTTTGACACACATTTGCCAATCCGGTCACAAGAAGTTCTGGGAAGGCTCAAATACCAGAACAACACGGCCTTGAAGGCTGCTGCTGTGCGCCGTGCGTTCCCTTGGATGTTCAGTGTGTGTTGATGTGCCGAGTAAGTTTCTGTGAGTTTTTCTTTGAGCTGTTTGGTTCTGTGCAGCTAAATGTACAGCTGTGCAGCTTTTTTCGTGTAAATGAAGTCACAAATTGAGTTTGTATTTGTATTTACAAGTGTGGTGAATTTGTATCCCCGCTCTCAAATATCTGCATTTGTTTTGTAACACTAAGATAAAGTTTATTGTGGGTTTTTTGGGAGTTTGTCATCTTTGCATTTCCCCCTATATATTCTAAAAATTAGTGTTTTGTGTTAAAAAAGGAAAAAAAAACTAACTTTTGCTTTACTAATTTAGAATGAAAACAGGATTTATGATGGTGACTTAATTATGGATGCATTTAATAATACACAATTATTACATTTTTGTACTTTCTACTGCAAACTATTGGGAGGCACAGATCCTGGCTGGATGAGTCTGACAGAATGTTTTAAGAAGAATATGTGGTTAATAACAATTAAACATGGCAGTAAACTCACAATAGCCTCAGAATGAAGTCTGTCATTATCATTCACCTTCTTTTACGGTTTTTGAGACAAACTACGAGTGTTGGACCCGGCCGGTACTCCCGGGTTATTAGTGGTGCCAATTCCAAACAGCTTAAAAACCCTAAAACCTCAACACACATTGAACAGATCAAAATGCAGCTTTTTTCTAAATTTATTTCATTTTTTAAAAAACAGGTGATGAAATCGGCAGCAGTGATTGGACAGATGAAGACTGATGAGAAGCATCATGAACATCAACCCTCTGGTGCTGAAGCTGCAGGATGGAAACCAGCAGCTCCTCCTGTCTGAACAGCAGCACGAGAGGAAGAACTGCCGAGGTCCAAACTGAGAATCTGACCAGAGGTGGTAAATGAGCATCAGCATAAATGATTTTCACAATAAAAGAGTCAGACTCTAATGTGGAGAATCCAGCAGTCTGTCACAAACAGGCAGACAGCTGGTTTATTAGTTCAGAAGCTAAAAATTCATGCAATTACGGAGATGACTGGTTAAATTATTAACAGATCAAGAACCATTCCTTACTTAACAAGTGACAAAATAACCTTCCTGATATTATTATTTATTATTTATTTGAAATGATTCAAATGTAGACGTATGCATTAACTCTGCAGATATTTTCTCTCTGTTTTATCGCTGCAGCTGTGTTTTTTTTCTTGTGGAAAATGTTCTTGTAGTCTCATATGCTTGTAGGAACTTATCAATTTCCGTCGCCGGAAGTCTCGTGTGTTCTCGTTGCCATGGTGAATCGTGCTGTCTTTGCTCGCACCTGATTCTGGTTCTAACAACTTCAACTTGATTGAATCAAACATTTTCAGCTGTTCTGAAACCCAAAACTCTAAGTTTGCGAATTTTGAGTCCAGTGACTCGAAGTTCAGGTTTCAACTCTAAATTTGTTGAACCTGCTTCTTGAAACGGGCCCCTGCTCCCGAAATTACGAGTACAAATATTCGCGACATCAAAGATCGCTGATTCGCGGTCTTCATAAATATAGTTAATTGTAGTAAAATATTATCAAAATATGATCAGGGGACAATGTATCTGTGCTCTGAAATGCAGATTAATGTTGTACTTTAAGCTTACAAACTAAAACAAAGCCGAAAAGGAAGCGGTACGGCAGCCGAAAGTAAACAACTTCGTGACGGTGAACTTCCGGTTTTCAAAGTAAAACTAGCGAGAACTTTTTTCCGTTCAGAAACGAGTAGGGTGTACCTGCAGGCCTGGAGAACCAACAGCGCTCACAGGACCGCACTCTCAGGACCACACTCTCAGGACCCAGGGGGTTTTAACACAGCGCCTCCTACAGGGTGGAGTTTGTTATGTTAATTTCTGGAGACTTTACGAGACACATTGCACACGTGAGTAGTATGAGTAAGAGTAACTAGATAAATTATCACAGGAATCTTAAAATATAAAAAGTGAAATTACCAATTAATTTCCGTTTTTTGCAGAAACATAAACAGTTATGTTTATGTAGCTTAGCTTTTATCCAAATTGATGTTCTTTGTGCAAAAATAAATTCATGATGGTTTGTTAGGATTACATCTTTCAGCATTTTACAGCATACTTAATTTTGGTATTTTTCCATCTTCATGTGTTATAATTTTTTTTGTGCAATTCATTACTATTGTGTCATTAAAACCCAAATATAGTTGACAATAATGTTTACTGAGCAAAGTCAAGTATGAATTTATATGTATTTTACTATTTGGTAATGTAATATAAAGACTTGATTCATTACTATTACTGAATAATATTACTTTTTTTAAGTAATAAGTATTTCTACTGTATTGTTCAGAACGTATTTACTCTTTACTTTACATTTTACTTATGTATCTTTTTTCCAGATGAATTCAACAATTCAAAGGAGGAAATCTCCAGATGAAACAGTGTGTTGAATGCTTTGTTCTGCAAAATATTTCCAACCGACAATAGTATAAAAGGTTCAAATTCATGATTAAAAACTCTCAAACTTTAAAAAAAAAAAATGGCAACTATTACAAAACATTTCTGAGAGCAAAATATTTATTTTAGTAAAGTAGATACATTTGACAGGATTGGTATAGAATTGAAAGAGCAGAGAAACTCCCCAAGTAGAAAGTATTTTTTAATCTCATGTTTAATTTGAAAAATTGTTCGAATAAATTTTTCCTTTCCAATATACAGCTGTGATTTCTTGTACAGAAAATATCTGTTAGGTGGCTACAAGTATTGTTTTGTCTTTTTAAGCCTAATGTAACACCTAATAAATGTACCTTATTCTGTTTAATGTAACTTCTAATAAAAGTTATTCTTCCCACCTCAGCAGATCCTGTTTAATTTTTCAAATGTTTTGGGTTTGGTTTTTATTTGATTTTCTGGCACGTTTTAATTTATTATATTCCATTTTTATTAATTATAAAATACAAGTGGAGAGGAGAGGAGAGGAGAGGAGAGGAGAGGAGAGGAGAGGAGAGGAGAGGAGAGGAGAGGAGAGAAGAGAAGAGAGTAGGTTGTGTCACCCTGAGGCAGGGGTTCAGGCTGCAAGTGTCTGTTTGAAGTGGTCACATTAAGGATTTGAGAATGCAGTTACAATAGGAGGAGGGACAATGCAGGACAAATTTTTGTTATTGTAACAGACTACGCAGTGTTCTGGGTTTTGATAGGTGTTGCGCTTTTACCACTGTGATTACGGTAGTGAGACTGTAGGAATCCTGTTCCACAGGGTGTGTGTTTTATAATAAAGAGATCTTTGAAGTGAACAGTCGCAGGTGTCCGAGCTCCATTATTCTACTCTCCTCACCTACACCACCATCCATCGAACCCAGTGAGGCCGGCTACATTGGTGGCAGCGGTGTTTTTTTTCCTTTTGTTGAGTGGTGAAGTGGATGACTTTGAGCCGCGAGCGGACGTGGATTGACTTCACAGCGAGGAGTAGCGAATTTTTTTCTTCCCGGAGCTAGCTTGTTGACCATGTGGGTTGGAGACGAAGACCCGTTTAAACCCGGCGCGGGACGTTTCGGCGGGCGTTTTCCCCGCGCGGACTTTCAAATTTACCTTCCAGCGCCGTTTGCTGGAGATGACGGACAGAGTTTCCAGAGCTGGGTCAGACAGCTGGAGGTGGCTGTCGGCGCGTCGGCGGGAGCTGGCGGCTGCAGAGATGAGCTCGCCCGGATTTTGCCCACTCGCCTTAGTGGGGCTGCGTTCCTGCTGTGGGACAGCCTCTCGGACTCTGTGAAGTCGGACTATGAAGTCACGAAGGAGAAGCTCGGAGCGGCTTTCGGACAGCGGCAGGCGCTGGAGCGCTTTAAGACCAGCCTGTCAGCGCGGACCCGAGCGGCGGGAGAGAGCCTGCAGGTGTTCGCCGCGGATGTGAGTCGGCTCGTGATGGCGGCGTTCCCGCAGTACGGAGACATGGCGCAACGAGAGGAGATGTTCCGGCGTTTCCTCGCTGGTCTGGATCCTGCCCTTAAAGCAAAGTGTTTGGAGCAGGGCGCCACTGATCTGGAGGAAGCCTTAATAATAGCAGAGAGGTGTGAAAATGCTAGAGAGGCTCTGCAGCGGGACTGTGTGGCTCCCTATGGCCGCGCTTCCTGCGCGGGGAGTGAGCTGCCGGTGCAGTCCGTGTCTCCTGCAGGGGGGCTACATAAGGCTATAGACAAACTGACTGAGGAAATGTTTCAAATGAGAATGGAAATGAAAGAGCTCTCGGACGAGAACAGAAGACTGAGGGATGTGTCGAGTTCACTCTCCCCACCTGTGGCTCGCTGCGCCTGCGAGGAGAGGGGCTGCCGGGCCAGGTCAGTCTCTGAGAACCATCGAGGCCGCTCTCCGGACCGAGAGCCGCCCCGCCCACAGTGGGAGCACAAGGCTCCCAAGCGCCAGCGGTATTCATCACCATCTGATTCGAGATGGTGGCGACCTCGGAGCCCCAGCCCAGGATGGGGGTCCTCTCAAGATTCAGTTCCCCGAAAAAGAGGTGTGCGTTTTCTGCCTCAGCAACACCGTGACGACAGTGAGCATCGCGGGGACGTTTCTCAGGTGGGAGTCGGCACCCAGACCTCATGTTCTTCTTCAGACTATATGCATCAGGAGGATGATATGACTGTGAATGAGGTCGATGCTGCTAACTGCCCTGTGTCTTATGTGAGAGGGGTAGTTGAAGGTGCCGAGGTTCCCATCTTGATTGATTCAGGGGCTTCAGTGTCACTCATAAGTGAAGGGTTTCGGATGTCAGTGCCTTCATTGAAGAACCGACCTCTGAAGAAAAATTTTGTTCATTCTCGTGCGGTCAATGGACAAATGTTGGACACTCTGGGCACGATTTCAGTTACATTCCGTTTAGGTGCTACGTGTTTGGGAACACACATTTTATGTGCTCCGTGAATCCACACAGGCGGTACTCCTGGGAATGGACTTCCTGGTCCAGAACCATGCATTATTGGACCTCAGACGTGGATTGCTCCAGTTATGGGATGTTTGTGTTCCTCTGCTGCGGGGTCAGGAAATGGTTCCTTTGTGTTGTAACGTGTCTCTGTCCAACTTTGTTGCTATTCCGCCACTGAGTGAAGCTCTGGTCCCTGTAACGGTCACCTGTTCAACAGGCACAAGTTTAGCGGCTATGGAATTTGATGGTTACTTGGAGCCAATGTTTCAGAGAAGATTGGACTGGTGGTCGCGCATTCGGTGACAGCAGTTAAGGAGGGAGTTTCTGTTGCTCGGGTCCTAAACCCTACTGGTAACTCGGTCGAGTTGAAACAGGGGCTACATTTGGGTGAGTTACACGCATTAACTCCAACTGAGGTTGGGCCCTCTCTGCCTGTCGCTAAAGTAAATGTTGTTCAGTCCCAACTAGCTGCTATGCCATTCACTTTGGATGACTCCCCAATTACTGAGGAGCAGAGAGCTAAACTCTCTGCCCTGTTGGGGAAATTTTGCTCTGTTTTCTGTTCCTCTGACAGGGATCTGGGTCGTTGTACAAGGGTCAAGCATCATATTCGTACAGGTGACCATGCTCCCATTAAACAGCGTGCGTACAGGGCGGCTCCGAATAAACAGGCTGAAATAGAACGGCAAGTGTCAAACCTGCTAGCTGATGGGTTGGTTGAGGAGAGCTGCAGTCCCTGGGCTTCTCCGGTGGTGCTAGTCAAAAAAAAAGGAGGCCAGTGGCGTTTCTGCATCGATTACCGTCGCTTAAATTCTGTGACGATCAAAGACTCGCACCCACTGCCAAGAGTTGACGACAGCCTTGATGCCCTGGCTGGTTCCATGTGGTTCAGTACACTGGATTTTTCAAATGGTTACTGGCAGGTAGAAGTGGCAGATGAAGACCGTGAAAAAACGGCTTTCACAACAGGCAGGGACTTTATCAGTGGCGTGCCATGCCCATGGGGCTCAGTAACTCTCCCGCCACATTTCAGCGCATGATGGAGTTGGTGCTACGAGGCTTGCCATGGCACATTTGCATGGTCTATTTAGACGACATTCTAATCTACAGCCGCTCATTTGAGGATCACGTGCACCACTTGGAAGTGGTTTTGACAAGAATCAGGGATGCTGGGCTGAAGCTGAACTCCAGGAAATGTCATTTTTGCCAAAGATCACGTGGTTTTCTTGGGTCATGTTGTCTCCAGAGACGGGCTACAGCCAGACCCGCGAAACACAGACAAAGTGAAAAGTTGGCCAACTCCATGCACACCGTCTGAATTGAGGGCTTTTGTGGGCTTATGCTCATATTACAGGCGATTTGTGAAAAACTTTTCGGATCATGCTGCCCCATTAAATCACCTGGCGGGCAAGAATGTCCCTTTGTATGGACGGCTGAGTGTGAGGCATCCTTCACCTACCTGAAAAGGGCACTTACCTCAGAACCGGTGGTGACCTTACCTAATTTTTCTTTGCCCTTCAAAATATACACTGACGCGTCGAGCCATTCAGTTGGTGCTGTTTTGGCTCAGGTGGTTGACGGTCTGGAGCGTGTGGTGGCGTATGCCAGTCAGGCTTTTAACGCATACTCAAAAACGATGGTCCACTTTTGATAGGGAACTGTGGCTGTTGTGTGGGCAGTTCGGGAGTTTAAGCACTATGTTGGAATGTCTGCTTTCACTATTGTCACAGATCATCGACCCCCTTGGGCTCAGAAAGATGTCTATCGATAACGACCCTTCAGGACGTCGTGGTCGCTGGGTTTTGGAACTCGACCCATTTGACTGGACAATCATCCACAAAGAAGGTGTCAAACACAGAAATGCTGATGCACTGTCCGAAGGCCTGTTTCTCCTGTTGTGGGTGAGGTGAATGTTTCGTCTTCTGCCTGTGTTTTGCGGCGGCTGAACAGGAGCCCCGCCTACCGTCTCTTAGTGTAGATGATGCAGACTTTCAGCGTTTGCAGAGGGAGGATGCTGACATCAGTGTCGTGGTGGCTTGGTTGAACCAGGGTCGGTCAGGTCCGCCCCCAGTCCGCAGGAGGGGGTCATCCATTAAGCTAAGGAAGCTATGGACTGAATTTAGTCGACTGTCTATAGTGAATGGACTATTGTGTCGTACTGTCCTGTCTTCCTCAGATGGCGAGACACGTGTCCAGATAGTAGTTCCCTCCGTGATGGTTCCTGATCTGCTGATGCAGTTACATGGTGGACCGGCTGCTGCTCACTTTTCAGCCGAGAGAGTTTGGGAGAAGGCAAGGCAGACTTATTACTGGCCTTTCATGCTGCGTGACATAAGGCAGTGGTGTGAGCAGTGCAGGGCCTGTCAAACACGCAGGTGTCCTGCTCCAAGCCTAAGGCGCCCATGGGAGGCTCACCAGTTACCCGCCCTTTGCAGCGTGTGGCGGCAGACATTTTAGAGCTTCCGGTGACCTCTAGGGGCAACAGGTATGTCTTGGTGGTAGAGGATTATTTCACAAAATTTGTGAACCTTTATGCTCTGCCCAACCAGACTGCACAGACTGTGGCCCGCTGTTTGTTTGAGGACTATGTGCTGGTGCATGGCGTCCCAGAAGTCCTTCACACTGACCAAGGGCGACAGTTTGAGGCTGAGGTGGTGCAGCTCTTGTGCCGGTGGATGGGAATAAAGAAGACCCGCACCACAGCTTACCATCCAAAATCTGACGGCATGGTTGAGCGTCATAACAGGACACTGATTGATCAGTTGGCTAAAATGTTGCTGTCCCATGGGGGTGAGTGGGATGAATTTTTGAAAGTGGTGTGTTTTGCTTACAACACCACCAGACACTCCAGTACTCGTTTTAGTCCATTTACCTGATGCATGGTCGGGAGGCCCGTGTTCCTGCTGATGTTTTTGTCCCAATAAGTTTGTTGGACTTGCAAAGTGCTGGGTCGGTCCCGGCATATGCTTCTGCCCTAGTGTCTCGTCTCGATGCCGTCTTCGGTGCAGCCAGACTGCATGCAGCTGAGGCACATGAGAAGCAAAAACTATATCATGATGAAGATGTCTGTCACCGTCCGTTCGTAGTGGGTGCGTTAGTGTGGCTCAGCAACCCAGTTGAAAGTCGCACAAAGCTGGCTCCTCATTGGAAAGGCCCTTATAGAGTGGAAGAGGTGTTGACTTCAGGTGGGGAGGCTGCTTTGACCTACCGTATCGTGAACCCCTATGAACTGCTGGACAAGGCCTTGGTGGTTCATCATGATAGACTAAAGCCTTACACATTGCCAACGCCTGCTGTGTCTGATGGAACCACTCATTCACCTTCACCTGTCCCCAGGAATCATGGAGGCTCTCTTCAGCCAAGAGAGGGGGGACTCCCTGAAAGAGACTATTTGAACACGGGACAGGAGGAAAGTTCGATTGTTGGCCCTGGATACTCACGCAGCGGACGGCGGGTGAAACCCCCCTCACGGTTTAATGATTTTGTTCTGTTGTGAGATGTTATTGCTCATGTGTTTAATTTTTTTCTGCTCTTTAGAAAAGAAAAAAGGAAAAGTAATGTTGACTCAGAGTGAGAAGAGAAAAAAAAATGGTAATCACTTACTGTTTTTTTGTTGTTGTTTTTATTTGTCTGTTGTTGTGGCATGTTACTCATCAGTTTTGTTTTATTTAGAAACGAGACGTTTCTTTTGGAGGATGGGACGTGTGTAACAGACTACGCAGTGTTCTGGGTTTTGATAGGTGTTGCGCTTTTACCACTGTGATTACGGTAGTGAGACTGTAGGAATCCTGTTCCACAGGGTGTGTGTTTTATAATAAAGAGATCTTTGAAGTGAACAGTCGCAGGTGTCCGAGCTCCATTATTCTACTCTCCTCACCTACACCACCATCCATCGAACCCAGTGAGGCCGGCTACATTATTATGGGAGCTCTTGTCTGCTGGTTGTCTGAAATAGACTAACTATGGATGACTGGATAATCTGTTCTACACAATATAGCTCGGATCAGAAATATGTTATCTAAAAGTGATGCTGAAAAACTCATCCATGCATTTGTTACGTCTAGACTGGATTACTGTAACTCTTTACTAATAGCCTGCCCAAAAAGTTAGTCTTTAAAAAGTTTTCAACTTGTTCAGAATGCAGCAGCCAGATTGTTAACAGGAACTAGCAGAAGAGAACACATCACTCCTGTGTTAGCTTCACTCCACTGGCTCCCAGTTGAATTTAGAGTAAAGTTCTAAATCCTCCTGTTAACCTAGAAGGCTCTGAATGGTGTGGCCCCATCCTAGATTAAAGATCAACCAATCAGAACACTTGGTTCACAAAATGCAGGACTGCTTGTAGTTCCTAGAATCTCTAAAAGTCCAGTTGGAGGTAGAACCTTCAGCCATCAAGCCCCTGTTCTCTGGAATAAGCTCCCAGCTCATGTCAGAGATCCAGCACAGTTTCTACCTTCAAAGTTAGCCTTAAAACATTCCTCTTTGGACAGGTTAGCGTTCTGACAGGTTAGCTAGTAATCATAGGATAATTAACATAATGCTCCCATACTGTTTTGAAGTTTGGGGAAATAATTATTATAATTACATACTTCTCCAATATATGTTTGAAATGCTAAAATCTGTAGATTTTCTACATGTTAACATAGAAGACTGCTAGAAGTTAGAAGCTGAGGAAAGTATGGTGCTCTGAGGTTCTGTCTTCTATTTTCATCTACTTCTACTCCTCTCCTCTATTTTATTATTTACTTTTCAATCAGTTCTGTATGTCTTTGATGGTGCAGTGTGGTTCATATGTTGTTCTTTCTTTCCCACTCTCTCCTGGGACAGCGGGAGAGATTTCCAGGAGACTCGTCTGTGTCCCTTTTCCTGGCAGTGGACCTCGCCTCTGGCACGTCTCACATCCTCAGCTGTCCTTCAGTCCTTCTGGCTGAAGCCCATCTGCTACACTATTTCACACGTATAGTTGTAGAGTTAGATAAGCTCATCTTTCTTTACCTGGTATCTCCTGTCAGTCCTGGGACTGGATCTCTACCTCATGTGGACATCTTGAAGGTTTCTTCTCTTTTCCTGACTCAGGTTTTTTAGGAGGTTTTCCTTACCGGGTGGGAGGGTCTAAAGAAATGATAAACTTTCATTTAGTCTGTTTAGTTTAGTAATTAGTTATAGTTTATGTTTAATGACCAACTTTTTGTTTCTGTAAAATTACTTGGATGAAGCCCAATGAGGGAATTGACTTGTGATATTGGGCTTTCTAAATAGAATGGAATTGAATTCTAACCAGCTACAACAGAGTGCAGTATGGGTGAGTGTTGTTAGGCTAATGTTCTGACCTCTAGGACAGATTATTTTTCACCTCTTCACTCTGTGACTTTTACAGGCTCTTGAAGTCTTTGGTTGACATATTTTTGAAGCAGTCATGTTTTCTCAGATCTTCAAGCGTCACTGTTGTTCCAGGGGATGGCACATGAAGCCTCATCATTTACTGTGCTGTCAGTGTTTTGGCACATGATGGGATTTCTTCATTTCAGTTTTTCCTTTTAGATTTGCACTTCAGGTTTCTTTCTTTGCAGGATAAATCTAACTCAGCTGAATGTTGGCTTGAGTGACACTTTCATTTTGATTTGACTGTGTTGCAAGATTATGATCTTAGTATTGATTTAAGATGATATTAGGCAATTTGATGTAGAAAATAGATTCATTTTTAAAACATTTTCTTTAATTTAAACTGAAACTCAAACTGTGAAAGCATTGTATGAGGAATTTTCATTACACTCACAGCAAACACAATACATTCAAAGAGGAGAGAGATTTGGAAAGAATTGTTTGTGTTACAGAATATCTGCATCATAACTATGATGTGATGGTGGTCAGAGCCACACCACTTCCAACAGGTGGAGGTGGAGAACCAGGGGGAGGAGGGCTGGCGGACCGTCTAATGCAGAGAAAGGCAACCATTCAGGAATTTAAGGCAAAAATATGATTGTGATTGGCTGAGAAGGTGGCCGGGTTATTTAGCAACTGGGTCAAAGTGAAGGCCTACTTGATAATGACACGTGAAGTGACCTAACAACTTGGCATACATATAAACGAGGTCCATCTTGCTTGTTGAAATTGCTCCACAGCTTCACTAAAATGTTACAAATGAAAGAAAACTTCTAAAAATGAAAATATGTGGAGAAGAAGAAAAAAAACATCAGATTTTATCATTATTGTTTCTACTTTTATTGATCTCAGAGTGTGATGAACTGCATTTCTGTGGAACGTGTAACTGATCCTGGCTGCATATTTATCTGTGATGTTTGTCCTTTAGATCCTAAATCAACAAATGATCCTTTATTGGTTCTTTATTATTTTACATTTTAATTCAAAATCAAAGCAGTGCTGGAACACCAATGCTGCAGATCTTTGATAAAAAAAAAAGGTTTAAAATAGTAATAGCAATATCTCCATTTTAATGTTGTCCTCAATAGACAATAGAGAATCACTACATCAAACAGAACAAATGGATCTCTCCACTCGCTCCCTGCGGTGCAGTTGTGTCTTGTGTGTAAATGAATGGATTCAGGAGCTCTCATGCTGACAGATCAAACCCCTCAAAGAAGGGACTTCTGCTCCACAAACAAATGGATCACATGCGGCGTCACATCATCATGTTGCACCATGAATGCTGAGCATGCATGGTCATTTAGAGAATGTGACAGTGATGAAACTAGTGGGAATGAACTGCAGCTGGATTAACATTTAGAGCAAGACTTATCCATATAGACCAAACAAGAAGAAATGGAGCGAGCAAAAGACTGTCCTGTATGGACAACATCATTTCAGCTTTTTGTTGAAACTGTTCAAAAAAAGCAGCATTTAGAGTCTGTGAGGAAGAGATGTTAATCTGACCTCATCATTCTGCATCCGGTTTAATTCCTGATTTCCCTGCAGAGGTTTCCTCATCTAGATTTGAAGACATCATAGATGTTCTTCGTGGAATCCAACCACTCTCCAGTAACCTTCCTGGCTCTTCCTGGCTTGTGGTTTTATCTGAGGTTACAGTGCTGATGAACTCATTGTCCCAAACCCAAGATCCATACGATCAGAAGAGCCATTGCAGTGGTTGAGCAGTGCAGACCTGAGCATGAGCAGAGAGCAGCCTTTGTTCCTTGAACAAGTTTGACCTTATTTGCTGGTTAAATGCATATATTTCCATTTTCTCTCACTGCCTGTCCACGACTCTGTTTTCATCCATCATCTGTCCCTGTTGGTGCACACACCTGGATGAAGTAACCCTGATCCTGTGATACCATGTGGCATTACTCTCAGAAAGGAGCAGATACTTCTGTCCTCACATGAGATCTTATCCATCTGGACATTCTCATTGATTTCACTTACAGAGCCGTGTATGTGTGTGCCGGTGTGTGGTTGCATTGATTCTGCTGGTGTGTGGGGGTGTGGGTATATTTCTGAACCTGCAGGGGTTTCGAACAAAGATCTGCTCTGCTGAAATGTCAGACGTGTTAATTCTTTTATCAGAATGTGTAACTTTGAGAGCTTTTGCCTTTGGGAGGATCCATCAACTGGAATCATGTTCATTAATATCTTTGCAGACATGCAGGCAAGATGACACATTTATGAGAGAAGAGACAGAAGTACAAAGAAGAGCTGCTGTGAACAGGTGAATGCTTTATCCTCAGAGGAGTGCTGAGGTTCTACTTTGATTATACATTTATTCATGTCCATCTATTTGCCATCAGTATGTCTTAGTATGTTCTAAATGTGGGGATCACATTTATGGGGCGATGGAAAGCCTTTTTGTTCAAGAAAAAAGAGAAAACATAATGAAATTCAACAACGCGTCAATGAAGCGGATCAGTATGTTTACCATAATAGAGGCATTGTTTTGGTCAAAAATTAATATTACTACAGAAAAAGATGAACAGGGTCTTTTCTTTTAGAAGAATCAGAAATGGTCACTAATAAAATGATCATTTACACAAATTCTAATGGCAAGTGTGGATCAATTTTAAGTAATTGCATTAATTTTTTGTGTTTTTATTTTCCTTGGACAGTCTTGGACAAAAACTAAAACACAAAAATCACAGTGATGATCTTTATAGTTTTTTAGTCATTACGTCATTGTGATCTAATTTTACATTTGTGTTCCATCATTTGGAATTGAAGGCAATTCAAAAAAGACAGTTGGTCAGATAAATTAACAGACCACAACAATAAAATTTGTCTTTACCAGTTCTGGTATCATCTGTTCGTCCTGGGATGGGATCTCTCCCTCATGTGGGAATCCCTAAGGTTTCTTCTTTTTTCCTGATTCAGGTTTTTAAGGAGTTTTTCCTTACCGCGGGGGAGAGTCTGAGGGAAGGATATCCAGTTTATTTAGTCTGTTTAGTCTTTAGATATTTTTCATGTGTCATGACTATTTTCTGCATCTGTAAAATTTCCTGCATGAAGCTAAATGAGACAAATTTTCTTTGTGATTTTGTGCTATAGAAATAAAATTGAATTGAAAATTGAATTAAAAAAACAATAGTTTTTTAAATTATAAAAATCACAAACTTAGACTTAAACTTAAACAGTTAACCGGTTTATGTATATATATATATATATATATATATATATATATATATATATATATATATATATATATATATATATATATATATATATATATATATTATATATATATGTGTGTTTATTTCTACGAAATATTTAATTAATCTCTCAAAAATTTTAATCACTCTTCAACATTTTTCACTCAACAAAAACGAAACGAAAACTAAACAAAAAGTCTCGCTCAGTCACAAAAACTTGAACTAAATTGACAGACATTTTCATCAACGAATAAAAACAAAACAAAAATGATGTTTGAAGACAACATCCAATCATAACGACTGCTGGTGGAGAAGGGCGGGAGCAAATGCAAAGCGATCCAATCAGAACACAGAGCCCTGCAGCCCGACCGGGAAGACGCTGTTTCAATGAATTGTGTCTGTGATTCAGGTGAGAAATGTCTACTCCAGGTAGAAAAAGAAGAGTGGATAACAGGACAGATTTTACTTTTAACGTGACCCTCAACAGGACGTTGTGTGAAGCGATCATCACAGGCAAAGACACAACAAACCTGAAGCGACGTTTGCAGAGAATCCACCTGAAATCCAGCAAAGGTAAAGATGCAAACACTATTGATACTAGTGGATTGGACAGAATCCAGATTCTTCCTCTACACTTCTAACAATGGGTAGAGTATCTGAAATAGTTTAAGGGGTTACCCTCGCCAAGCTAAATAGCGCCGGTGCTGAGTGGTGGAGAAGCTCTTTTCTTCACGTGGATGTGATGCTTTTAGCGTGACATTTGTAAAGTTATAAACCAATGCTGTTGTGTATTTCCGAGCGCTAGCAGCTCCGCGCTAAGAAGTGAAAGAAGAGAGAAGTGTGGTCTAATCTTTATGAATGACTGCCCCACATTGTGGTAGCTTTGTCTGCTGTTGTGGTCCCGTCTAGAGAACTCTTTAATAAGGACAGACGACAGGGGACTCGCTTCTTCAGATCCACAAGCAGTCACTGGTTTAATCTCAACTTCATCACGTCTTACATGACAACAGAGCCCTCTATTGGCTGGTGGTGGTATTACAGTCCAACACACATGTTGGTCAAGCACATATTACACGCTCACACACCACCTGGCAGTGAAAGACTCAGTTTCACAAACAGCAAATGACGTGATGGGAGAGTTTACTCCCTTGTGAGGACTTTAAATGCTTTTTTTGCACTTGATTTCTTCTTCAAAGTTAAGTTTAAAGTTTAGACATTTATAAGTTAAAGTTTCATTATTTTTGACACACCTACTTGTGTGTAATTTGTTCCCCACATTTAACCCATCCCCTGGGGGAGCGGTGAGCTGCAGACACAGCTGCGCTCAGGAACCATTTGGTGGTTTAACCCCCCAATCCAACCCCTTATGGGTATGGGGTTGGATTGGGGTATGGGGTCCCATTTTAAGAGTCTTTGGAATGATTTGGCCTGGATTTGAACCCATGACCTTCCAATCTCAGGGTGGACACTCTACCACAATGCCACTGAGCTGGTCTAATAAACGGAATGGAATTACAATGTATTTTCTTTGAATGTGTTTTAAGTTGTTGAAGCTGAATTTGAAGAAATGACAAGTAAAGTAAAAAGTTTTTTTTTTTTTTACAAAAGTAGTAAAATCCTTGTGTGTTATTCATATGTTCATACTAATTAAATTTCATATAAATGCTTTACCTTTACTTTATATTTTTGTCGATTAAATACCTATTGTAATTTGACTAAAATTATTCTAATAATCAATAGAATAAATATGAAAACAATTGTGACTAAAACTAAACCTTATTTTGGTCAAAAGACTATGACTGAAACCAAGTTAAAAATTTTATTTCAAAATTACCACCAGATAGAGTAAAACACAAAGTAAAACACAGAATATAAAAACAAAAGAGAAGAAAAATGAATTTGAAAAGAAGTGTTTGTAGTCTCCAGATCTGAGGCTGAGAGGACGGGAGTTCCAGAGAGATGGAGCCACTGCTGCAAAGACCCTTAGATTTTAACAGAGTTCTGTTAACAACCAGCAGGCCTTGGTCACATGATCTCAGAGACCTGCTGAGAGTAGACGGTTGCACGAGGTCCTTAATATAGGCCGGTGATTGGTTATTAAAAGCTCTGTATGTTGAAACCAGGATTTTAAACTGCACTCTGAAATGAATGGGGAGCCAGTGCAGCTGGAGTAACAAGGGGGTGACGTGAATACGTGGAGGAACCGACATGAGTGTCAAGAGATGAAACTGGGTCTAGAGTTACCCCGAGGTGTCTGACAGAGGGCCTGGACTATCTGGGGAGGTATTTGTCAGGAGCACAAACGAGGACCTCAGTTTTATCAGTCCTCAAACAGAACCTTTATGCACACCAGAAGAGACGGATGCAGAGGAGCACTTGAACTTAGAAGAAACCACGGAAAAGGATCTACCAGTGGGGTACGAGGTGAACCAGTTTAAAGCGGATCCAGTTTTTCAGCCTGTCCAAGAGGACGTGATGGTCGACAGTGTCGAAGGCTGTGGTTGAGTCCAGCAGCAGAAGCACAGAACAGATTCCTGCATCCCTCTGAGAAGAGCTGTTCAGGTGCATTCACACCGACCATTCGTGCAGCAGAGCCGGCCAGCTTTAGTGTTAATAAACGGTTCAGGCGCGCTCTGAAGTCCCGCGGCGCGATTTGAGAGACTCCAAGGTCAAAGGTTGCTAATTTAATTACAAAGCGAGGGGTGAACTGGGGGGGTGCAGCCAAAATGTTAATATCTGAAGTTTGACAGATCGCATCCGCCAATCAGGAGCTCAGCTTTGGGCATGGGACATTTTCAGTGACTTAATCAGCAGGTAAAATATTAGTCCAATACGAGTGAACTTTCATCTTTTTCCTTACCCCTTTAAGTTGCAGGTTCTCAGAGCTCATCCAGTTACTTTGGGGAAAAGGTGGGAAACACTCTGGACAGATCGGTGGTTGAGTTCACTCGCTTGATATGCCAGCAGACAGAGAGACCCTGTGGGGGGGGCCAGCTCAGGCCTCATCGAGACATTAAAAAAAAAAGGAAAGAGGTCCAACTGGATTAATATGAAACAGTAAGTCTTTAAAGTTCAGCCACAGAGACACAGAACCACAGTGGAAGCGGTTGTCATACAGACACAGCCCCCTGGACCGGGAAAATCTTTGAATCATATAAACCCAAACGTGGAGACATGATTCCTGTTCTGTGAAATTCAAAAAGAATAGCGATGGGTCTGTAACTGCTCAAAAGGGAGGGGTCAAGCCCTCTTTTTAAAGCTAGAAAAGATGACATCTTCCTTAAAATACTCAGAAACTTCACCAGACAGTAGAGACAAGTTCATTATTGACAGGTAGCAGGGATCAATGTTTTATATTATATTATATTATATTATATTATATTATATTATATTATATTATATTATATTATATTATATTATATTATATTATATTATATTATATTATATCATATCATATCAATGGACAGCAGCCCCTCACTGTGACCTATTTCTACAAATAGTGTATTCTTGTATTGAGCTTTTCTACCTTCCTTGAAGTCCCAAAGTGCTTTGCAGTCACAGACACATTCACACACTGATACAAACCTCCACTGAAGTGATACATTACTCCTGTTGTAATCCAATAAAAGAGCAGAACACAAACCTGTTTTACAGAGAAATTGTGTGGAATGTTACATATGGAACTATTGAGACTGGTAAGGATATTTTAGTGAAGGATGAAGCGGAGTGAGTCCAGCTGACATTTCAGCAAATTATCTGTATTGTAAATAATTCAGACAGACACCACTGTTTCTCGTGGATGTTGTCTTCATTCAATTTTAAGCGGTTCAGTTACACAGTTGGACTCCAGCTACCTGTTTCTCACCTTGTGTGTGGGATCCCACATGTTTGAATAGCTGCAGCTATAAGAGTCCAGTCAAGCACTCCAGTCAAATACACAGTGGACCAACATTTTAAATTCAACAAAGCTGCAGGCCAAGGTTGAACAAAAAACCTTTGATATGCTACCAAACAATGAAAATTGTAAAACATTTGAACAATAATTATTGAACAAGCAAGGCTTATAGAATTTTAAAGTGCAGACATGTAAAATCCAGTTGCTAATAATACTACCAGGATTTTTCCTGTCTTAAAATAAGCTGGTGATGATGTCTCCTCATGACTTCAGATTTGTATACTTTAACTTCCCCAATTAAAACTTGAAATTAAACTTTTATTATTTTTTGTATCATTTTTGTCTTAATTGTATTATTGAAACTAACTATGGGGAGCATTTAAATATTTATAATAATTGTTGTACATAAACATAATATACACAATCATTAAACCAGAACACTTTTATATTTTTTAACAGGTTATATAACACTTTTGATTTATTTTAATCTGACATCAGTACAGTCAAGTTCAAGTCTTCTTCTCCTCCTAAATCAGTAAATATGTTGTAGTTATTTTTATATAATTCTCTCGTTTAAGAACTTTTCTTCTGAACAGAAACTACATGTACTGCTCTACCTGCCCGTGTGCACGGCTGTTACGTGCACTTGCAGGTTCTCCTTCTCTCATGTATCACCCCCACTCCACTCCCAGCATGCACCGCGGCAATAGACTGTGTTACGGCGTCAGGTAGAAAAAGGAACCCAGGAGCAGGAAGGACTCAAAACAGATGGGAAATGAAAGACTAACGTTTAATAGATCTCGCAGAGACCGCAAAACAAAGGCAACCAAACAAGACTCTGCGACACCGAAAACTCAAAAGACCGTAACATAAATACCTGTGATAATGATTACAAAACATAATGCAGCTGTGGCAACCAGGTGAGAGCAAAGGAGGAGGGGCAAACACTGCTGAACGTAACAGACTGACTGTCTCTTCATGGAGGTCCTCCTCTAAATCAAGTGTTTACAACTCCTGATTTTTAAAGCATGTCTTCTCTACCTCACACTGCAGGTCTGTCTGTCACAAACAGCGTAAGTCTAATCCAGTCGGACCGAACCATTTTTAAATATGGGGAGGGGGGGGTCAGTTTACATTGATATTTCCAAAACAAAATATATAAATTTTGTTACCTTGACATTAAAAATCAAAATATTTACAATTATATATTGGTTATTGGTTTACTGGAATTATTTTTCTGCTTTATCATTTTGTCATCTCAACCTGAACCCCTGGAATCAGACACCTTTCCTCCCCTTTTCTGTGAACAGGAGCTGGTGCCGCTAGGTGGTGGCGGCCAATACCAAATTACCATATGAAGGAACCCCAAGACCCTTTTATCTGAACCCTCAAGCATTTTTAATACGAAGTATGTTTTTACATTCATTTTTACTCAAAGTGATTTTTGAAGAGGCGCGCGTGAGGACAGCTACGTTTGGACCGGGGCTGCCCGGGCGAACCATGACAGTTTGGTTCTACCTACAGTTGTACATCAGTCTTCTCGTCCACATGCTCACACCTCAGAATGACTTTGACTCCTTTCCTTCCAGATTTAAGATGTTAGCACATTTCTCACACTGAGATAAGTCTGTTTTGCAGTTTACCTTTATATCTATAAAGTTTATTGCACTTATCAAAGTTATTACTTGAATGATTTATATATAGTCTTATTCGTAACCTACTGTTAAAGGTTGTAAAACAGAGAGTTAACATTTGCAGAATTATGAATCATGATTATGAATGTTTTTTGAGGTACATTCATGTTAGCTGTTGAACTTTAAGTAAAATAGAATGAGTTTATGAAAGAGCACACATATTGCACTACAAGGAAGCAAGTTTATTTGTAATATTTTTAAAATGTAGTTATGTACATTTAAGTATTTTTGTACAAACACGAATTACAGAAATACTTTGAGACAATAAGCTAAAAAAGTATTTGCCAATTTAATTACAAATTGCAATAAAAGAAAAGAAAAGTGTATTATTGTCTATTGTTTGTTCGGACCCCGGTCTACCAAGCTGACAGGGTTACCGGACCTCTTGCCAAATTAGTCGGGGACCCCTGTCCCAGAGCCAGCATCATGTCTTTGTTTTTCCCATTAAATTAAATATCCAATTTTTTTCAAAGACGGATGCACATACCGTATATCTGCCAGCCATCGCGGCGCTGGTTCACAACACAAATACATGCACCATCTGCACAACTGTGCATTGGAGGGAGGGGGGCGGGGGTGTCTTCAAATCAAATCAAATCAAACTTTATTTATAAAAAAAAGCGCTTCTCATACTTGCGCAGCTCGAAGCGCTTTACATTAAAACAAACATATACAATAAAAACCAAACCCACCCTTCACCCTCCCCTCCATTGTCACACACAACCCAAAATCCCACACATAATGAAACTTATGAAAAATAACTTGAGAATAAAAGTTGTAAAATATCATAACATAAGGCTTGGCTCTGCTGTGAGGAAACAATATGGGGGATTCTATCATACCAGGAGCTGCTCGGTCAGAGGAACATCGCCACAGTGCCCCCCCAGATCGGGACAGCAGTGGAGTCCACTACACAGCGGTGAGGCTGCAATGCAGGACTCCAGCCATCCCAGCAGGGGGGACAACAACGGCAATGACCCCAAACCAAGCCTGCAAGCCCTGGCATGATAGATCCCCACAGGAAACACCGGGGTTTAAAACCATAGTAAAATACATAAAAATGAAATATATAAAAAATGCCTTCAAGCATAAATTAATAAAATTTATGAAATTCTGAGATAAATGGCATTAAATAGAAAAAATATACAGAATAAAAATAAATATATTAAGACTTAAGAGTAACTATGCGGATAAGGATCAACGTAAACGAGCCTGAGTTCTGTTAAAAAGAGTGAGGTCTGAGCCTTCTATCTTAAAAACTTCTACGGTCTCTGCGGCCCTGAGGTTCTCCGGCAGACTGTTCCAGAGGTGAGGACTATAATGGCAGAACGAGGCCTCACCATGTGTTTTGGTCCTCACATTAGGAACAACTAAGAGGCCAGTGCCAGAGGACCTCAGGGTCCGCGAGGGTTCATACTTTAAAAGCAGGTCACTCAAATAAGAAGGCCCAAGACCATAAAAACATTTGTAAACCATTAAAAGAACTTTAAAATCAATCCTGAAACGCACAGGGAGCCAATGCAGCGATTTTAAAACTGGTGTAATGTGTTCCCGCCCCCTGGTTCCCGTCAGAACACGAGCCGCTGAGTTCTGTAATAATTGTAAGTTTGAGAGAGATTTTTGAGGTAAACCAGAGAGCAGGGCATTACAGTAATCTAACCGACTAAAAATAAAAGCATCAGCACCTCTGTGCTGGCAAGAGAGAGAAATGGGCGGACTCTGGCGATATTTTTAAGATGATAAAAACCTGTCTTGACGATATTTTTAATGTGAGGGATAAAATTCAGCTCAGAGTCTAAAAGAACGCCCAGGTTTCTCACGTAGTGAGAAGGGTTAAAATTCTGAAGATGAGGTAAAATCCTTTCTCTCTTGTCTTCAGGACCGATGATTAAAACTTCTGTTTTGTCCTGGTTGAGCTGAAGGAAGTTCTCTGCCATCCATGATTTTATATCTAAAATACAATTCAAAAGAGTGTTTATAGGTCCATAGTCATCAGGAGACACGGCGATGTAAAGCTGAGTATCATCAGCATAGCTGTGAAAGTTAACGCCGTGTCTCCTGATGACTTCCCCAAGGGGCAACATATACAAGTTAAAAAGTACGGGACCTAAAATTGACCCTTGGGGAACCCCACACCTTATTTCATGGATTCTTGAGGAGCATGTATCCATACTTACATAAAAGTGTCGATCTGTTAGGTAGGAATAAAACCACTTAAGAACATTTCCAGAGAGGCCCACATGACTCCTAAGGCTGTCTAATAAAATCTGGTGATCTACTGTATCAAAGGCGGCACTAAGATCCAGCAGCACCAGAACAGAAAGATTCTGTGAGTCTAACTGAAATCTAAGATCATTAACGATCTTTAAAAGAGCCGTCTCTGTACTGTGGTTCATCCTAAAACCTGATTGATATTTCTCTAAAATTTTATTATTATTTAAAAACTCATGAAGTTGAGTAGCGACACTTTTCTCTATAATTTTACTTAAAAACGGTAAGTTGGATACAGGTCTATAGTTATCCAGAATATTAGGATCTAAACTGCTCTTCTTCAGAAGGGGCCTCACCACTGCTGTTTTACAGGCAGAAGGGAAGACGCCCGTCTGAAGAGAGCAGTTTACTATATTTAAAAGCTCCGACTCAAAGAATCCATGACATGTTTTAAAAAGCGAAGTGGGGATGGGATCTAAAAGGCAGGTTGTGGTGTTTACTTGGGATAAAACTCGACCAAGCATCTCTGCATCAACCAGGACAAAACTCCCCAGTGTTTCCTCGGGTAAAACCAATGCTGGTGATCTGTTAAGACCAGAGTATTGTGCAGATGAAACGTTCGATCTAATAGCATTGATTTTACCCATGAAGTGGTCTGCAAAGTCCTCACATGCAGCATCCGAGGATGGCATGGAGGACTTAGAATCTTTATTTATTAAAATATCAAGTGTTTTAAAAAGAAATTTTGTTTTTTTTTTGTGTAATTAGGTTTGAGAAGTAAAGTGTTCTGGCCTTTTTAACAGAGTTATTGTAAATTTTGAGTTGTTGTTTTAAAATGTCCCTATGAATTGTTAATCCTGTTTTCCTGTATCTCCTCTCTGCTCTTCTGCATATCTGTTTTAGACTCCTAATGTCATCAGTCTTCCATGGGCTTTTATTAGTGGCTCTTAACTGTTTAGTTTTGATTGGAGCCTCTGCATCAATGGAAGACTGGAGTCTGTGATTAAAATCATCAACAATAAAATCACAGGATGCAGATGAAGTCTGAGCAGGAGTTTTGGTTAAAAATATCAATAATTTGCAGCCACTTCAGGATTTATATACCGTTTCATCACAGTTCTCACTGAGGCTTCCCTCTGGATTTCACTGGTGACATTAAAAAACACACAGTAGTGGTCAGATATTGTTAAATCAAACAACAGAGGACACCCCGGCGCACAGGCCGTATGTGAGTGACAAGGTTCTCGAGGGTGTGTCCTCTGTTGTGAGTGACCTGTGTAACGTGTTTGTTTCATGAAATCCATTGCTGGTTCAGAAGATTTAAAACTCCAGCTAGCATAGGACAGCAAGCATCATCAATTTGAATCAGACATGAGATTCTTAAAGGAGACCCGCATCTAAAGTCACGAACACCTGATTGAGCTGAGTTTATTCAAGACAGGACACAGCTGGAAGACGTTCTGCATCAAAATTGAAAGTTTTTTCTGATCACCACTAGCTCAGTAGAGAAAGTGAGTGTTGGTGTTAGACTGGAGCTGGAGCTGTCAGAGCAGACTCTTACTGAAAGAGGCAGGTTTACTCTGACATCAGAGCGTGAGACCCCGCTCGTTTTCGTGGGTATGGGAGGTGCTGCTGCTGAGAGTGCAGGTTTTTAGAGGATTACTCTTCAATGCATGACTGGATCATGTTACACCCCAGTTTGTGTAGGGGCCTGGGTTATAGCATAAAGGTAAAATATGTAATAAAAACACAAAGAATTGTCTCCATAAAAATATAACATTTATTTACAAGAGAAAAACAACAATAACTAAAAAGTTAAGCAAAAAGCTTTAGGGTGAACCAAGGCCAAAACAAAATAACAAACAAAACCCCACCTGACTCAACCCGGGAGCTTTCCTGCAAAACAAACAGGAGAAAACATTTACTAAAGAAAACATCTTCTACTTCTTACTAAAGTTACATCTTCACTTACATTAACCAACACTAAATACTAAACAACAGAGTGGGACCAAAACACAATCACAAAGAAACTACAAAGTGCATGCAAACTAAAACCGGTGGAGACCTGTACCAAGGACACCGTTTGCAGCCCAGCTCCCTTTTCATGAGTAGGGTGTACCTGCAGGCCTGGAGAACCAACAGCGCTCACAGGACCGCACTCTCAGGACCGCACTCTCAGGACCCAGGGGGTTTTAACACAGCGCCTCCTACAGGGTGGAGTTTGTAATGTTAATTTCTGGAGACTTTACGAGACACATTGCACACGTGAGTAGTATGAGTAAGAGTTAAAAAATGATCCAAGCGCTGCTAAAGGATAAACAACTAGATAAATTATCACAGGAATTTTAAAATATAAAAAGTGAAATTACCAATTAATTTCCGTTTTTTGCAGAAACATAAAGAGTGATGTTTATGTAGCTTAGCTTAGATCCAAATTGATGTTCTTTGTGCAAAAATAAATTCATGATGGTTTGTTAGGATTACATCTTACAGCATTTTATAATTTTTTTTTGTGCAATTCATTACTATTGTGTCATTATAACTCAAATATAGTCAACATGTATTACAAAAAGGGGAAAATTAAATGTTTACTGAGCAAAGTCAAGTATGAATTTATATGTATTTTACTATTTGATAATGTAATATAAAGACTTGATTCATTACTATTACCGGATAATATTACCTTTTTAAGTAATATTAAGTATTTATGCTGTATTGTTCAGAACTTATTTACTCTTTACTTTACATTTTACTTATGTATCTTTTTTCCAGATGAATTCAACAATTCAAAAGAGGAAATCTCCAGATGAAACACTGTGTTGAATGCTTTGTTCTGCAAAATATTTCCAACCGACAATAGTATAAAATGTTCAAATTCATGATTAAAAACTCTCAAACTTAAAAAAAAATAATAAATGGCAACTATTACAAAACATTTCTGAGAGCAAAATATTTATTTTAGTAAAGTAGATACATTTGACAGGATTGGTATAGAATTGAAAAAAAGAGATACTCCACAAGTAGAAAGTATTTTTTAATCTCATGTTTAATTTGAAAAATTGTTCGAATATATTTTTCCTTTCCAATATACAGCTGTGATTTCTTGTACAGAAAATATCTGTTAGGTGGCTACAAGTATTGTTTTGTCTTTTTAAGCCTAATGTAACACCTAGTAAATGTACCTTATTCTGTTTAATGTAACTTCTAATAAAAGTTATTCTTCCCACCTCAACAGATCCTGTTTAACTTTCCAAATGTTTTGAGTTTGGTTTTTATTTGATTTTCTGGCATGTTTTAATTTATTATATTCTAGTTTTATTTAATTATAAAATACATGTGTTTCTCATTGAGAATGTGTTAAATTAGTGCAACATAATAAGGACAAAATGTAAAGATGAATTTATATTAAGATCCAAATATTCTCAACTTTTGATAAGTTTTAGGTGGGTGAAAAACACCAGACTCAACTCTCTATCAGCAGTTAGATAAAACAATAAAGAGAAATCAGTTTGGATTCTCTAGCCAAATGTTTCAAGATCTATATGTACTGAATGATACTTCCACTGAAAAACCCTGGTGCCTAATAGGTTAAAATAAATCTATGATTCATCAGTAGGAAACATTAGAAATATTCAGTCAACATTTGCAACACTTGCTAAAAAAAATAATAAAATAAAGACAAACGGCACTCAGCAGCAAAGAAGGCGCTGTCTCATAAAACGAGTCCTTAAATCGTCCTGAGGGTGCAGTTCGGGCTCCAGCCAGTAGGGGCGCTGTCTCAAAAAGACCTGGGTCCTGAGAATGCGGTCCTGAGAACGTGGTCCTGTGAGCGTTGTTGGGTCTCCAGTTCTGCAGGTTTATATTACTGCTTCTCATGGGCTGGCAGTTCTCCTTTGACGCTTTTGAAGGTGGCTCCACCTGCTTTGGGCCAATGGGAAGCCACGCCCTCCAGCAAAACACCTGAAAGAAATCAAAAGAAAAAAGACACAGAGATCCACAAAACGAAGAAGTCCCACTCTGACAAAAATGCACAGAACCAAAAAGAATAAACAAAACCAAATACAGCCACAGCCGTAACAGATCAAAATACTGCTTTGGGGTTCTTTATAGTGAAGAATGAACATTATAATACACTTAAAAGCTCAAAAAGTTTTTTTTCTTTCATTGTATGGACCCTTTAAACCCCTTCTGTCATGGTTTCTCACCCCTCCCTTTCTTTCCTTGGTGTCTGCACTCTAATTACCTGACCAGTTCCACCTGTGCCTCCCCTTTCTTAAGCTGCTCTCTGTCTGTCACTGGTGCCAGAGTGGAAAGAGCCTTTTGCCTTCTCTCCAGCCATTTATAAAGATCCTGTCCAAGCCTTTCACCTATTTCTAGGAGTTTCGTTTGTCCGTTCATGCCCTCTGCCTGTCTCTTGGTTTTGGATGTATTGTTTCTGTCTGGACTCAAAGTGGATCATCTCTTCTCAAGCTGTGCGTGGACCTCACCTGCTATCCTGTTCTGAACCTGATCCCCACCCAAGCCAAACGTGGACCTCATCAGCAATCCTCCTGTTCTGAATCTGCCGAACTTGGACCTCACCAGTATTCCTCCTACTATTCTCAGTTTTTATTTTTTACACTACAACCTTTGTGAGTGAGCAAAACTCTAAATGCCTAAGCCCTGTTCTAGCTTTTAGCTTGATAGCTAACCTCTTTCTTGTAGTGTCTCCACTGCCTCTACTGGTCAGGAGGATCCAGGGGTCTCCTCAGCTCTCCACAATTTTCCACTAAGCAGAATAAACTTAATTTCTACAGCTGAGCCTGTGTCATTCTGGGGTTCTGCCTTAGTCCTCACACCTTCACTACAGACCAGTGCTGTACAGTTAAGTTTTATGGCTTCACTTAACTTGTTTAGTTTGACTCCTATATATTTAAAATTTCTATTGGGAACATGATTTTTTTCTTTTTTTTCAAAGTAGGATTCAAAACAAAAATGCTAATTGTGAAACTAAATTTGGTATATACACTGCTCACAGAAATGAAAGGATCACTTTGAAGAAACACATTAGATCCATCAGATCTCAATATGAAGTTGGATATGTATACAAATAACGACAGGGCAGTGTCTTGGGAACAAAAGGATCCCAAGTATTTTAATGGAAATAAAAGTTTTCAGTCTACAGAGGCTCAATTGTGTAGACACCATCAAATCAGAGTGAAATGAAGATGTGGCAGGATAGTCCATTTTCTCCAAAACTTCATTTCTGCAACTCTAAATGCTTTTCAGTATCTTGTGTGCCCCCCACGAGCTTGTATGCATGCTTGACAACGTGGCAGCATGCTCCTAATGAGACGATGAATGGTGTCTTGTGGCATTTCCTCCCAGATCTGTGTGAGGGCATCCCTGAGCTGTTGTACAGTCTGAGGAGCAACCTGGCGGCGCCTAATGGACCCAAACATAATGTCCCAGAGATGTTCTATTGGGTTTAAGTCAGGGGATGGTGAAGGCCATTCAATTGTTTCAATTCCTTCATCCTCCAGGTACTGCCTGCAGACTCTTGCCATGTGAGGCCGGGCATTGTGGTGCATTAGGAGGAAACCAGGACCTACTGCACCAGCGTAGGGTCTGACAATGGGTTGAAGGATTTCATCTGGATACCTTATGGCAGTCAGAGCACCATTTCCTAGGCAGTAGAGGTCTGTGCGTCCCTCCATGGATATGCCTCCCCAGACCATCACTGACCCACCACCAAACCTGTCATGTTGAACCACGTTGCAGGCAGCAGAACGTTCTCCTCGTCTTCTCCAGACTCTTTCATGTCTATCACAGGTGCTCAGGGTGAACCTGCTCTGGTCTATGAAAAGTACGGGGCGCCAGTGGAGGACTTGTCAATTCTGGTGTTGTTGAGCAAATGCCAGTGGAGCTCCACGGTGCTGGGCAGTGAGCACAGGGCCCTCTACAGGACGTGGGGCCCTCAGGCCACCTTCATGAAGTCTGTTCCTGATTGTTTGGGTAGAGACATTCACACCAGTGGCCCTCTGGAGGTCATTCTGTAGGGCACGAGCAGTGCTCAGCCTGTTCCTCCTTGCACAAAGGAGCAGGTATGGGTCCTGCTGAGGGGTTGAGGACCTTCTACGGCCCTGTCCAGCTCTCCCAGAATAACCAGCAGTCTCCTGAAATCTCCTCCATGTTCTGGAGATTGTGCTGGGAGACACATTTAACCTTCTTGCTGCAGCACGTGTGGATGTTCCATCCTGGAGAAGTTGGACAACCTGTGCAACTTCTGTAGGGTTAAGGAATCTCCTCATACTGCCAGTAGAGAGAATTACACAAGACAAAATCAGCAGGAGTGGAAAACCAGCCAAAAAAGATCAAGAGGAGAAACTTGAAATGACCTCCACATGGAACACCAGTCCTGTTTGGAGGGTTTTCTAATTGGTGCCACTGAAGTGCACCTGTTGTTAATTCATGAACACCAATACAGATGAAATTGATGAACGAGGCCCTCAGTTGCTGAACCAACAAGAACATTATCAGACAGGTTTACTTCAGTTCATGCCAGGACCAATAAAAAATGGTTCCTTTCATTTTTTTGAGCAGTCTATTTAGAAATTAACTATTCAAATCAAATTTTATATATAAATATATATTGCAAAGTGGTGCACAAAATATCACATTGTTCACAATGTAATTGAACAGAAAATACACTAAACACGGAGATTATGAGTATATTCATGATTAAATTGATTAGAATCAAATAAATTTCATTTATAAATGTCAAATCTCTTTTATCAAAAGTAAACATCTCATGATAGCTGGTGAAACACTAAAATACAGACACATACATGCTCACATATGCAGACTAAAAACCCTTAAAGAAGTTAAAAAATAAAATAAATATGAACAACGGAGGAAAAGCAGCAAACTGTAACCTTCAGAGAAAAAGGACGCTTTTTACCAAAACACACGACCACGAACCATAAAGCAGCAAAAGGGAAAACAGAAAATAAGTGATAGAAAAAACCTGCTTAGCTGCTCCAGAAGTTTCTGGATTTCTCTCAAAAAACAACCGAGAACATTCTACCCCGGGTCACCAGCAGCTGCTGCTCCAGCTATCATCGCTCTCGTCCCGCCCAGATCCAGGTAAAGATCTGAGCGGGAGAAAAGTCAAAATCACAGTCAGCCGCTATGCTAGGAGACTTTCAGGTGGTTCTTCATTTAACCGTTGTAGTTGGTGTCGGGGTTACCTGGTGTTCATTCTAGACATGATCTTGTCTCTCAGGTCAGTTGTTGGCTCGCTCAGCGTACCAGTAGTTATTGGGCCTGTGTTCCCAAGTTCTGGGAGGGAGTTTGGTATAACATCCTGACTTGCGGTTGTGGCTCTCCCATGATGTTGTATTTGAGTTGAATCTGGTCAAGTTGTGATAGCATTTGCTGTTTGTGGATGTTAGAACATTGAGCTTCTAGTTGTTTCGCAGTTAGCCCTGATTGTGGATTCTGAAGTATCCTTCACTCCACAGTCTCTGCATGTAACTTGTCTGAGTAGGATTACTTGAGTAGTAGCATTCTGACAAACCCTTGTTCTCCCTGTTCCAGTAACCCATTTTCCATCAATCTGGTCCCCCAGCACCTGACGCAGACTAGTTTGAGCCAGCATGAGGGCCAACTCAAACCGTGACAAATGTTCTATAAAGTTTGCTTATTTTGCAACAAAGCAATTAAAGAATGACTTATGGTATTCTGTTTTACATCACAGCTGAACATGTTAATAAAAGTGCCATGAAAATAAATGTAAACTCACATTGTTCTTTTAGAATACATATCCTACCTGTGCATCATCACATCTGATGTCCATATCTGCTCCTTGAAGAGGAGAAATTGACCTGAGAGAGAGAGCAGGCAGAAAGAGGGAGGGGAGATATAACATTAAGAAAAAGCACTTGTCAGGTCGTCCATTAGAGTACTATTACAATACCAATCTCTGTTAGTATGCCTCCAGTCAGCAGAGGGGAGATGAGATCATTACCTGTGACTGCATGGGTGATGTCAAGAATGTCCTGAGAACCCACACATATGAATGCACACACACACACACACACACGCACACCCACACAGACTAAAAGAACAGTGTTTCTGCCTGACTAATAAAACCAGGATGACTGTAGGGTTCTTCTCCAGTTGGATAAGGGAAGCTGTTTTACAACCTGGCTTCAACACAAGCAGATGAGATGAACAAGAGGATTAGAATAAGAGACAGAAAGATGGGGAGGAGTGTCTAATTGAAAATATGGGTGAAACAAATAGTACCCTCTCCTTGGTGGAGGTGTACTGTTACAGGAAGCAGGTACAGCTCCAAACATGATGTGACTCAGAATATGCTCATTACAGGTGGTGGGACGGAGAACTATGGAAAAACAGGGTTGTATGGGTGGAAGTAGGTCACCATGTGAGCATGATTGACCTAGACTCTAATTGCTTTCACGTATTCCTCCTTTTTGTAACATGTATTCTAGACACCACGGCAAGAATGAGCATGGATGAGGAGCTTCAATCATCTGATCATTTCCAGATATAATGATGGACTGCCTTTCATCCATTTTTTTTAAGAGCAGGACTATACTCAGTATGTGCTGACTCTATGACCATAACCCCCAGCTCTGTAACTCTGCAGACACATTTGCATGTAAATTCTCAGGACTATGATTATCATATACCTTTTCAGACGGAGGCAGTGATGCGTGTGTGGGGGTCGCTTTTTACTGTGATATTGTAATTTCTCATTCAGGATCTTCACTGATTTTGCACATTGTTGTAGCACACAGGCATGAGAACAAACTGTGTTGGCACCGCTCCCCCATGAACTACATATGTTAATGCCACGCCTGTCTTTCTCCTGTGAGTAGTTTCCAACCCAAGAAAAATCCCTCTGAAAGATATGTTTTCTATTTTCATGTCTACTGAATGTCTTCAATGTCGCTATGGGGTTTAGAAGCACACCACTCAAAGCACGCTTTATGAACACCTGTGATGTGTCTTTGGCTAAATCCAAACTCCTTCCTTACCCCTACAGCTTCTCCCACTCCTTCCAATAAGAAAGATATGGAAAAAATAGTGTTCAGCAGTCGGTAGAGGTGTGCCGAAGTACTTTTACAACGGCTCCATTCATGTCATAATTAGTTTTTGACAATATGATTCATCGGCTTTCATGGTCAATATCAGTTCATTTTGAACAAACTGATTTGATGATTTACTCACCTGAAATCAACTAAGAAATTCCACCAGTGAGACTCAGAGAAAGATACCTGGTACTGAAGAGTGCCGGTGAAGTTTTTCAGATTTCTTGCATTTTGTATTAAAAAGGTTTAAATTGTGTGAATTTCCTTTTACAGTTTTTTCCCAAATGCTAAAACACATTTTCTGAAACATTACACCAATTTAACCAAACACCAAACACAATTCTCAAAATATAGGCTAAATACACAAAATGCTTAACATATGAGTCAAAACCTCACTTTGATGTCAAAATGAAGACTGTTGTCAACACACAACAAACACAACACACTAAACATCAAAACACCAAACACAATTTTCTAAACAAAAGCTAAATGTACAAAATTATTGTCTCTTCAGTCAAAAGTTTCATTTAAAAAAACAGAGTCAAAAAGAGTTCAAAATGTTCCTTTTTTGCATTTTTACTGTAAATCCAGGTTCATATTTATTGCACTATTCTGTGGGTCAGACCAGAGGACTTCATCCACATCACTAGTAGTGTTCACCCTAGCCACACAACAGGAAAAAATGATTTTGTTTGCCTGATCCAGTCAGACCCAACAGAGTTGTCATCAGAAGCCATGTAGAACCCTAACCCTAGTGCCAACCTAGTTTACATTGGGAATGGGGTCATCTGGACTCCACAAGACAGCACACTGAACTTTTCTTTTCTTCCAATGATTTTGATCTTCACTGGTGTCCATGGCAGACGTGAAATCCTGTCCACCTTTGTCATGGGAGGGCTCATATCAATATAAGGGTGGGGTCATCTGGACCTTATAAGAGAGCACAATGGTTAAGGCTTGCAAAGGGATTTGTTTTGTTTTGGTTTTGTTTTCTCTTGTAAACCTTCCAGTTCCAAGCAGAATTTTTTTTTTTTTTTTGGTTAAGGAATGGAGAAAAAAGGTGGAAAAAAAAATACTACAATAATACAAATTTAGGCCTAGTGTCTAACTATCTGTTAAGTACCCTTTTTTAAACTGAAATTGTCAGACAGCAACAAAATCTTCTTAGTCATTTCCTTGTGGAATTTCTATATGAATGATGCCGATTACTGTAAAAATTTGAACCAGCTGAGTTGAAAGTTGACCTTTTGACCTGCCTCTCTCATAGTCATTCCATAAACCAACACATGGTCAAGAACTCTGGTCTGGATTCCATTAGAACCTTGTTCTTTATCTGGGTCCAGGTCTTGACGTAGGACTGGGCCTTGGTGCATGTCTGGATCTTTTTCTGTTAACTTTAAAAAGCTGCTCAGTTGTTCCAGAACTGTCCTTATATTCACTGCAGTTAGTTTGCAACAAGTGTCTTCAGTTTTGACCAGTTGTGTGTTGATGGTGATGGTTGTGTTGGAACAGAGTTTGAGTTTTGACTCTTTGTGTTCACCTCTTGCTGCTTGTGTGCTGTGAATGCCAGCTATGTTTTACAAGTGAGAATGTGTCTTGTGTTCTGCAAAGAGTGAATTAGAGTTTTGCATATTGTTTCGACCAAAGAGTGATGTTTTTGAGAAATGGGTTAAAGATCAGCTGGTTTGGAGAATTGCACTCAGTATTTTAGCAATCAGATAAAAACTGTAACTGAAAAAAGGCCCTAAACAGTATTACACTGTCTTAAATCCAAGGTGAATAGGTAAAAAAAAAATTTCTTCACCCTGATGTGACGATAACAACAAAAAAAAATAAAAAATTAGGAATGCGATTCTGAAGGGAAGCGTTACCAAAACTGGTTCCACGTAATCCATTTTTACCAGACCATTGAGTTTCAGGTTTACCAGGGCTTAATGGTTTAATGGCGTAGCAGTGGGACAACAGCGTGCACTACTTTGTTTGGATGTGGCGTAAAGAGATGGGACATTTCTCCCTCTCTCTCCTCACTGCGTTCCTTGGCTGCTCCAGTGTGAAGGGCAGGCCTGCTCACACACCTTCACTTGGCCTCTCTCTGCTGACAGCAACAGCAAACGCATGCGGACGGCAGAGCGGCTGTGAGGTCCAAAGTGTGTCTGTATTATTCTAAAGTAGATATAACAAAAATGTGGTTTGTAAGGACAGTCACTGCAGTAACCTGTCCAGTAGGAAATCAGCGGAAAGGTGCGCAGCAGACCGTCTAAATGAGACGTCTTAGTGAGACGTCTTGCACCGCTGTGGTTTTAACAGGTTTGTATGCTAGCAGTACACACATGCAGCACACAACTAAAGTGTTGTTTCTCAAAGATAAGTGTATGAAATTCAAATGAAAAAGAGGAGGAAATGAATATGTCTACAAGCACAAAACAAACAAACTGTGATTCTGAAATGTCATGGTGCACCTGCGCTCCTGCTCTACCTCCTGATTGGATTCAGCTGTTGGCACTCAGCACTTCATCTCCAGACCACAGTCAATAGGGGTCTACTCCAGCATTCATCACCAGTTTGTTACCTTCTCTGTGTCATTAATTCAGTTTATGTTCTTGAAGTTATGGTTTTGCTATAGTTCACTACTGAGTGACCCGGTCTCCAGGTTCTTCATTCCACATGCCAACCTGGGTCTAACATTCCCATCAGCCTGTCTGGATTTAGTATATCACGAGATCTACCTCTGGTCACACCACACCATCATGAGCTCCACTCACCTCCTGGACCTTTGTTCTGCCAGTCCTGATCTGGACCACTCATCTCGCTATGATGTACACAGATTCCTGTCCGTTACAGCACTGCGCTCCAGTTCCAAAGACTCTCTATAGACAATAAAGAAATTCTCTATCTCCTTCTGCCTTCCGTGGTCTTGAATGTTTATTTTGACTCTTTGATCTAGTCACTGACAATGTCACGTGCCCAAAGCCGAGTCATTGATTGGATGACGCATTGCTTCAAGCTCGCCGGGTCACTGCATGCTCACGCCCAAAACTGCGCCGCGGCAGATCACACCTTTACATCGACTGGACGCCTCTGCCGTGCCAGCCACGTTAGGTGTGAATGCACCATAACACTCATGGGTAAGAAGCAGGACTTGGATGGAACCAAAATTTGATCCTGTGCTATAGTTAATAACAATGGAGGGAACCTAGCCGTAAAGTATATCCTACTAGCCAACTTTAACCCCATGACCATCTCCATAATAGCTATAATGTCTACTTTAATATCTTTACCATCATAGAATGCAACTATGCTACACGCTTCCTTTCAGTTATTTTATTGGTTTTCAACTGATAAGGAATTCCAACTGATTAGTTAAACTAATGTTAAAAAATCAAAGTAGATTCTTTGAACAATGGCTTATATTGTCTGTATATTGTCTGTGTGTGTTTAAATAAAGTATTTTGAACTTCTATGAAATTACTCTGTACTAGGGCTTTAAATGCAGTTCTTACTATCCTTGCTCCTGGCAACAATTGAAGCTTAGTGGATGTAGGTAGTTGTCTTCAGAGATTGGCGTCCATTGCAGTTGACTCACCCATTCTCAGAATTTTTTTAAATAGAAGATTATTATTGCCTTAAGCATTTATTGCAAATTGTGTCACCACCCAAACCTGTAAGTGTTATTTCTGCATTGATTCAAATAGAGGACAAACTAATTGTGCTTTGTGTCGGCTGGAATTACATAGCACCCAGTTAACATTGATTGTGCATCAAGCCTCTTTATATTAAATATAGCGACACGAGCCAGTGAACAGTAGAAACAGAACCCCCACCCCATCCTGTCCAGCTTAAATGCCACAGGCTAAATGCAAAAAGGGTGTTGCGGCGAGTAGACAGATCCCAGAGCAGAGTCAGATGAGATGGATAAGCAGTGAAGGTTTCTTAGCGTCACAATTACAGAACAATGAAGAAGACTGGTAGAGGAGGCAGGGAGCTGGGCCAACGAAAGCTTTCACTCAGAACCAGGAAGGGCTCAAACTGAAGGTAACTGGCAGGTTGAAGGAGCCTGGGAGAGGCTTTTATCGGTGCAGAAATTGAAGATGAAATGCAGGTGTGCAAGGCCACCGGGTGGAGAAAGCCAAGCCTCCTGCCCCACGCCGCCCTGTTGAAGCACAGATGGAAAAAAGAACATAAGCACAAAGCAACAACACCAAAACCAACAATGGGAAATACCGAGCGACCATAGCAAATGGAGGGAAACAAAAACACTGGATACATTTGGAAGCTGCGCTCATTTGGTCACTTCACTTAAAACTGGTCATCACCATGTTCAAATGATTTTCAGTAAAAATTCAGGAAATTAGAAAATTTGAAGCAAATATTCAAATGGAATAGTTTCAAAAAGTGACGCTTCAGAAAAAACATGCCAGTGTTTATGAAGGCAAAGCTAAAGTACCACATTCAAAAGAAAGTAAGTAAGTTACTTTTAAAAAGTAATTGATTACTTTACTTTAGTTACTGAATGAAATTGTGATGTAATTTTTTTTACCTGTTACTTATTTTAAAATGTAATTCACTACTCGTTACTTTACTTTTTTTCCGGTCGTGTACAAAATCTCAAGGGAAAAACAGTTACAATCAGCCAGATCCTCGTCTCTTTCATTCAAATTGGCTTTGAAATCAATGGCCTTGTGCAAACTATGAACATGGTATGACACATTACCTGACTTCATTAGAAATCAGACAACAGATGAAAAATGACACGAAGTTAAAACATATGACCACGGCTCAAAGAGAGACGTGGAAAACGCTGTTACACCTAAATACATATATTACATCTGAAACTAAGTCTATTGAAAACATAAATAAGTGTTTAATGTCTCAGGCAGTTTCTTTCTCCTCAAATGCAAAAAGTCATTCTGACAAAAGGGGGCGGGGCTAGTGATGGTGATTTCTGAACTTCTTAATGAACTGGCTTCATTTCATTATAAAGTACCATCTCTTTCAGCGTCCAAGCAGCTCTTCAGGTTGTTTTGTTGTATATAATATTATGCACAAAGTGAAATACTACTACTTCTAATAGTAATGTGTTTTAATTTATGAATGTTGATTATCTATATAGTTGCTTTTTTATTAACTTCAGATAAAATCTAATAAGAATATTGATAACATGACTTTTATTACCATTCAACTTTGGACGTGATTTATTTTCTCTACTTTTAATTTAAAGTGAAACGACTTATCCACCGTATTCCTGGGGCCACTGATGTCAAAGGGGTTATGGGTGCAACCTCCGGTATAGCAACCGGAAGTTACACGGTGCTACTGGTTTCCGGTTTTGTTAACTTTAGTGCATACAAACTTTAGCTCCTCCTCCCGCTGTCCGTCACGCTGCTGGAGGATGCTTCTCCAAGTATGGGAGATCAGGAAGACCCCCTCATCTCTGTTCATGGCGGTCTGTTCTCTTCAGTACGGATGACTTTTGTCTTTTCCCGGTCCATGATATGATTTTCTTGCTTGCAGTGGTCTGTTATTACTGATTTCATAATTTCCTGAGATGCCTGTTGTCGTGCTGCTCCTGTTAATCTTTTTTCTGTATCTTTTCACATTCCTTCAGGTCTTCTGTTTTTCTTGTAATGAAATGTTTGTCCGATACGTTTTGTCGCAGGAATTACATAGTATACTGTAGATGACGTTGTTCTTGTTTTGCTCGATCTTGTCTGTGGGATGTACCAGGAGTTGTCTGAGTTTTTGTCTTGAGTGCTGATGTGGTGTTTTTTCATGACTCTTTGGATGCGTTTAGTTATTCCTCTGATGTATAGTAATATGACCATTCCTTTGTTCTCAGTTCTATTGGTCTGTTTCTTCTTTTTGTCTGTTTCATTGCATCTTCTCTGCTCCACCTGTCTTTGTCCCTTTTTTATTGCCCAGTCTGGATAATGACACCTGATCCAGCTGTTTTGTGTGTGTTTTTCCTCTTCTTATCAGTTAGGTTCTTATTACTGATATTTTATTTGCCATAGGGTTTTCTGACATTCATAACAAATATCGGTCTGTGTTTGTGGGTTTCCTGTGCATTTGTATCATCATTTGTTGTTTATTGTATGAGTAATGTTTATATCCAGGAAGTTGACTGAATTGTCTCTTTCCTCTTCACGTGTGAATTGAATTTGTCCAGTGTCATTCATGTTGTTGAGGTGGTCAGAGATCTCCTGTGTTTGTCCAGTTTTTGCTTTTTTCAAAATGTCGTCCATGTAGCGTTTTCAAAGAGTTGGTTGGTAATGCTCTCGTGTGAACGTTGTCGTTTTCTTTTCTAGATCTTCCATGAAACAACTATACATGATGGCTGATGGGTGCCCCATGGAAAAGCCCCCCAATTGTCTGTAGAATGTGCTGCATCCATCTGGCCATCAGATGGAGTAGTTGTGAGATGTCCTGTACAGCTTTGTGCATTTTTTCAGGGAATTGTCTGCTGTCAACCATTCATGCACTATTTGCAGTGTGACTTTTACTGGTGTCCTATAGTGAATAGTCATATTATGTTGTGTGAAATGAGTATTTAATTTTTTTTTTTTTTTTCAGATTGTTTATGTTTTGAGTTCTTTTGTCAATTGTTTTGCGTTTTCACAATGGTAACCTGTATTTCATAGGAGGGGTTTCAGTATAAAGTGATGAATTTAGAAAGGTTGTAAGTTGCTGAAACCATACTGTCTATGATGGTCTTAGTGGTGTCCCAGGTTTTGTTTTTTGTACAGTTCTGTATCCAAAATGACTACGGTTCTGCCTTTATCTGCCAGTAAGACAGTGATTTCTTTGTTGTGTTTCAGATTGTAGATGGCCTCTATTTCTTTTTTGTTTATGTTCCTATGCAGTAGCTTAAGGTTTTAAGAATGCCCGCTTTTTTGTTATGTAGTGCTTCTATAGGGGTATGGAGGAGACTGTTAAATTCCTATCTGCTGCCATTTTGGGCGAAAAGAACCACCGGAACCAAATCAAGGGTACGTTCAATGCCTAGCGCCCCATTTCATGGTGTAGGGCTTTAAATCGGTATTGCGCACATTTGGCGGTAGGACCAACTGGAGTGTAGGCTTGTCCTCTTCCTGCCTCCTCCTGCACTGTACACCATCCACCAGCTCCAACTGGTTCCACTCTCGCAAAAGCAAGGGCAGCTCATAAAGTTCTTTTCTAGACTGGAATGGAATCTTTTCACCCGGAGGTCATTTGGTGAACAACTTCACAGAGCGTTGAATCGGCTGGCTGTTCCTCTGTTAAAGAACCATGAGACTTGGATAGATCACTGAAGTCCTAAACGTAATTGTATGGAACAGCATCTACAAGGATTGATGGGGACTCAATCAGAGCAACGTTGGAGTGCTGTGAATTTGTTCTGATCAAACAGCTGTTACAGATGGTTCCTACAACGTCAGGGGGAATCTCAGCGCCGCCATTCTGATACAGCTGCTTGGTCAAACATCGGACTAACTCAAGTTCCTTGCAAGGGTGATCTTCATCTGTAGCTTCATCATGAGCACGTCTGGACAAAGCATCAGCATCCATGTTGTGACGGTCAGCACGGTACTGCAATTTGAAAGGGGCAAGTGGAGAGCGTAGCAAGCCATTGGTGGCTGGCAGTGTCAAGCTTTGCTGAAGTCAGGACACACGTCAGAGGGTTGGTGTCGGTGACAACAGTGAAGACAGCTCCATAAAGGTAGTCGTGAAACTTCTCAGTCACACTCCATTTTAAGGCCAAAAACTCCAGCTTATGGGCCGGGTATCTCGAATCGCTCTGAGACAGCCCTTGACTAGCATGCACTATGACATGAAGCACCCCGTCCTGGTCCTGGTGTAACACAGCTCCTAACCCTGTTGCACTTGTGTCGGTATGCAGGATTTAAGGCTGCTTGGGGTTGACAAAACCAAGGACGGCTGCAGAGGTAAGAGACGATTGACACAATCTTGAGACTCAGGAGTCCATCTGTAATCAAAAGAGTGCTTTTTGCTCAAATACTTTCCAGCGTGAACCTTTTCTTTAGTTTTGTTTCGGGTTGGTGGGTATCCTCGAGTAAGGAGATTGAGAGGATTGATGATGGTGGTATAATCTTTTATAAACCGTGTGTAATAACCAGAGAACCCGAAAAAAGACCTTATTTCTTTGAGGTTCTGGGGAACTGGCCAGGATTTTAGAGTAGAGATCTTCTCTGGGTCGGTTTCTATTTCTCTTTCAGACACCACATGGCCTAAATACCTCACACTGGTCTGAAAGAACTTGCACTTGTCTGGTGACAATTTTAGACCAAAATCTCATAATCGGTTCAACACTCGAAACAGGCGTTTTGCCATGTTTTTCGAGAGTAGAAGAAAACACTAAGAGGTCATCAATAAACATGAGTACTTCATTTAAATGGAGATCCCCCGTACATTAGCCTTAGAAACTTGCTAGGAGCATTGGTAACCCTTTGTGGCATGCGGTTCCACTCCCCAAATCCAAGTGGAGTTACAAAAGCTGTTTTGTCTTTGTCCTTTTCAGCGACCTCTATTTGATAATATCCAGACTTTAAATCCAACACACTAAACCACTTGGATCCATGCAAAGCTGCAAACGGCTCCTCTAGATTTGGTAAAGCGTAAGCATCTTTGATGGTCTGCAAATTCAGTTTTCGGTAGTCAATGCAGAGTCTGACGTCACCATTCTTTTTGTGTATCACAACGATCGGGGAGGGGAATGATGATTCTGACCATTGGATAACTCCAGCGTCAAGTAGATCACGCAATCATGCTTGCGGACCACTTCCAGATCTTCTGGATGGATGGGCCTTGCTCAATGCTTGAGAGGGGTTTTATCAAGTTACTTGATGTGATGTTTAACCTTGTCCATACAGCCAAAGTCTGTGCCCTGCTGAGTGAAGACCCCAGCATGTTGTCCAGCTTGGTTGTTATGCAGTTCTTCCATTCAGATGGAAGGGGTGAGTCACCAAAGTTAAATTCCATGGCTGGTTTCTTCTCTTTGGCTGCAATGGAAATAGCGTGTTGTGACAGGATGGAGGGCGTTTCATTCATGTCACCATTGACAGACAAAGCTGGAATCAGCACGTCTTGCTTGGATTCATTTTTCAGGATAACAGGAACTTTATGAGGAAAGTGTTGTGGAAGTGTGACTAAACAACTCTGCACACTGAGGCCGCCAGGAAAAATGGAAAAAGGATGCTCCATTATAGCCAAGTTGCATCAATCTTGACCGAACCTTCCAATACCTTTGTTTGGCCTGATTCAATGAGTTCTGGGCTTTGACTGGTCAATCGCACAACTCCTGATTTTCCCGTTTGGTCTTGATGGTGGCATAGCTCCAAAAGCTTTAGAACTGCTTTGTAGCCATATGAACTAGGCTAAAAAGTGTTGAATTCACTGTTAGTCTATTTGGTATGCAAGACCTCCAGTGTGTTCTTTTCAATAAGTACAGGAGATTAAGTTTTAGGACGAGGGTCTGGCACTATTAGCGCTAAAGTCTGGACTTCAAACTCAGCTCCCATCAAGTCATTGGGAAAGGTGATGGTGGTCTCTACATGACCCAAGTATGACACAGATTGTCCCGCAGCACCCTCCACTTCCAAAAGGTGATCTAGAGGCTTGGAAAGGTTGATCTGATAACTTGTCATTGCAAAACAAGACCGGAATGATTGTCACTTGTGAACCTGTGTCCAACAGACAGTGACAGTTAAAGCCAGCAACATTTAGCAAGGCAGAATACTTTGAACCAATGAGTCCTCTTGGTAGTAAAGGCTTCTTCATAGAGGACTGAACTGCACACTGAACCACGGTTATCTTCTTGGGGACTGGCTTGATCTTTGGTCCCCGTTTGTCTCACAACAGGCCCAACTTTAGTTTAACTTTGGGGAATTTGCGGTTTGGTGTTTTTGTTCGAACTGTTTATTGTTCTTTGCCACTAGAGCTGGGTTTGGTTGATTGTCACACTGTGGTCTTATATGCTCGTCTTCACCACAATGGAAGCAGTAGCCTGGTTTAGCTTGAAATGAGTCCCTTTTGTTTTGTTGTCGGTCTGATCTTCTTGGTTGCTTTGTAAAGGACTGAGGTTTGGGTCTTGTTAGGTGTGTAGCAGACTGGTTGGCTGTTAGCAGAGTTAATTGTTTTTGTACATCTGCTAATTGTTATGCAAGTTGTTGTGTAATGCAGGTTAATTGTGCATTAGCTCCTTTCTGTGCTTTTTCTCTGTTTTATGTACTAATTGTGCATGGGTTGAAACCTTTAGCTTCTCAGCACCCAGATGTTGCTTCATCCGCAGGGCTTTTGCTGCTTCTCTGTTTTCTCCGGTGCATAAAAGTAACGGCAACTTTGCAAAGCTTGGTGGCGATGATTTATTCTGTTTCAGGTTGAGCTCTGAGATTAGGTTGTTATTCCAGCATCCCCTGAAAAACTGATTAAGAAGATGGCGGGGTATGTCAGCTTCAGCGGCTCCTCCTCTCTTTACTGCAGAGATGAGGGACACCTGTAGTCCTTGTAGATAAGTTGCTGGTTTCTCACCAGCATTTTCAAAAGTGTCCATGAATTTGGCAAGCAGCCCACCATGGAAGTTCGACTGGATCGTGGAATCAAAATATCTCATGCTGTTTTGGTCAAAGGTATGACTGTGACCACAGATAATGAAGTAATTTTTGATTTCTGCTGGGTTCTGATGTTTTAGAAGCTCTACATCCCGTTTTGCCTTCCACTCTTGTCTCTGAAGATCACGCTTCGTCCTTTTGCATTTCTGATTCATCAACTGTTTGTGCATCGTGTGTTGCTGAAACAAGAACCATGTTTTACTTGTCAGAACTTAAAGATTTTGCTCAGTTATCTGGCAAGGATTTCGCCCCAGTTCTGACTGCTCTGATGACTCAGATTGGTCATCTGTTGGCCGCACTTCAGCCTCTTTCACAGAAAATGGAGCAACCCGAAGACACTGAAGGCCTAACACAGTCGATAAACCTGCTACCAAATGCATCAGCTGATGCCAGAGACCAAAAACCAACCACCCTGGGCAGCACAATTTCTCAAACCCTGCCTTACAGCCAACAAACACCTCATCCATCCCCTTCTGGTTTGGATCTCAATCCACCTGAGGTGCTAAGATACGTGGTGGAGCACATTGTGAAAAGTGAGGACACAACACAGTATCAGTGACTCAAACAGTTTTCAGGAAGACTTCCCAGACCAAAACATGAAGTGGATTATGAGATCTGGAGGGCTGGAGTAGACCTGCTGTGTCGGATCTTTAGAGATCAAGAAAAATCATTGACAGTGTGTGACCTCCAGCAGCTGATATGATGAAGCATCTTAAACCTGATACACTTCCTGTCATTTTCATGTGCATGGGATCCTTTCTTTGACCAAAGCCTCCCACACTCTTTTAATCATCCGTTCTGCATTGTTGGTTCTGATCGGGTTCCTGATGTTGAGGCTGGTTGGTATAATTCCTTCATCCCAGCAGCAGAGGTGGTTTCTGTGGTGCGCCCGTTTTAGTTTAAATTTTTCCTGCTTACAAATCTCTTTTAGGCATAGTGCTCAATAACTTCCTCTTATTAAAGCAACAAAGTCCATAGTGTCTGTAGTATACAGTATATAACTTATTTGATTACTTTGTTTTCAGACATGCAATTTTAGTCATACCTGACATGTTTCGACAGACGTCCTGTCTGCATCAGAATCGTCACCAGGTGATGGAGTGTGATGCGTATAAACAGCTGATTGTCACTGAGGTGGAGTCACTTGTGAAAATTTGACAGATTTGTATTTGTAGTTACAGTAGATATTCTTTATTCATTTGGCCCATAAAACTACAAATAAAAATACGTTTATAAATAAACAAACTGTTTTTCTTAACTGACACTTAATTTTGAGCCACAAAATATGTGCAAACCACGTGTGAATCAGTGAACGCTGATTGTGGTAAAAAACAAGAGTTTGCATTACAACTGCTGATGGCATGGTTGCTCAGGGGAGAATGTCAGAGTTGCACTTCATGTCATAAACGTTACTGAACCCTGGTAAAGGTCAGTTCAATTCAATGATCAACTTGTCTCAGACTGATGGATCTGGTTGGATTGCAGGAACAGAAATGAATTTACTTGCCATATCCTTAGTCAGCGTTCTTCCACATTAGCATTTTGCTGCCAGCATTCGAAAATTGTGGTGGAAAAAGATCCGATGGAATAAAGAAATGTTTTAAAAATGTTTATTAAACAGAGCCGAGAAAAGTACACGCTTAGCAAGCATGGAGAAGTCTGCAGAGTTCTGGCTGTGATGAAGGACGTTTGCATTTGAACTTCAGATAGGAACATAAGTGCCAAATCTATTATGGACAGGATGTTCTAATGAAATCTAAATGTTTTCACACTTTTCAGAGGGCGTTCTGAAAGAAAGAAAAACAAACTTGTGGCTTCAAAGCTTTGCACAAAGGTTAGACACATTTAATTGTGAAGACATTTTGATGTAGTGAAGATTCAAAGGATGAAACGTAAACGTATCATTTCCGTGACAAATACATAACGACGTTACCTTAAAAAAGTCATAAAAAGACAAAAACTCGTTTAATAGATTAACAAAATATTTACATTTAAACGTCAATGTCTGTGCGTCAGCGCACACCCCTTTGTTGTCGTGAAGAAATAGATTTCTCCTCCCCTCAGAAGTGCAACATAAATGACCAAAGAGGTAAATGAGAGACAGAGGGACAACCCCCCCAAAGTCTGCACAGCCCCTCCTTGAAAAGAACTTTCAGACACCGCTACAGCTTGAAAGGAGGAGCCAGAGGTGCAGGGAAGCGATTCAGATTCAGCCTTTGTTATACATTTCCTACAATCATGTGAAAAAGCAGCAGAATATGAAATATTAATGGCACATTCATTATAGGCAAGAAGAATATGAAACGAATGAATGATGGTGCACATGGCTGTCTAGGTTCCTGACTTTCATCATTTTCTGGCTTGATAAGCTGTGAGGATGCTTTTGCAAGAAGTTACAGCGGTCATTAACAGAGACCAGTGAGTGTTCTTGTCTGCAAGTGTGATGATCTCATTAGATTTATAAAATTACAAGCACTACAGTTCCACATGTGTTACAAATGTTGTCAGATGCAGTTTCTGCCCATTAAATAGTCTCAGCCAGGGGTGCTTATATATATATTTTGCATGTGAGCTTCTTTCAAGATGACAAACTTCAAAGTATCTCCCTGTAAATGTAATGTATATATGGACCAAGTCCATTTTTCCAACCTAAAAGTTGACGACTTCGACAGTATTTTCTGTCAAAAAATCTCTTGATGTACAAATAATCAAATAAACCACACAGTAAAAGCACACGGATCTCTGTGGTGACAGAGCAGGGCGTGTAGAACAAGGATGTGCTGGTCAATCCTGGAATCATGCACTAAAGTCACTTTATTCAATTTCAAAGTTGACAGCTCCTCTTGTGTCAGTCAAATGTACTAATGATTCTAAAACTGCATAAGTAAGAGTACACAAATCTTGAGATTGCTTTGTTGTGTGTAGAAAAGTTATTTTTGTAGCAATACATCATTGGAGCAGATGAAGCATTTTATTATGAAAACAGTGTCAGTGGCCTCATGCTGTTCATGCCATGTCTAAAGCACAGCTGGTCTAACCACGGTGTGGCGAACGGGTCCGTGGGCGGGGCTCGAGAAGCGTGTGCTGCTGGAGGACACTGCAGCTTGAGTGGGCTTGGATCCCCGGGAAAAAACCTCAGACGCAGCAGCACGCGCCGTGGCAGGGTGGGTGGGTCCGACGGGGTGTCTCGGGCTCGCTTCCGAAAGAGGAGAAACATGGGCCGACCCGGACCTCAATGAACGTTCTGCTGGGGACCGGGTTACCAGTGTAGTCAAGCACGTATGTGCAGTGATGTATGTATCAGAGGATGTTCAATTGGCTGCTCTGCATATCAATCAAGTGACATACTTCATGTTGAGGATTCATATTTGCAGACAGATTTAATATATATTCTTGTTTTTTGTTTGTGCATGTTGTATGGATTGTGATCTACCCTCATGTCATTCAGGTGAGAACCTCTGGTCTGGGTCATGAGAAAGGTTAAGAGCTAGTATCTAGCTTTTTAAGAATATATTTTGTCTGTTCTGCATTATAGCATGTTTCTTTACAGATTGATTTTTTTTAATTCTGTTTAGACCAACCTTTGTTCATTGCTTTGTTTTGGTTTCTTTTTCAGTTCAGGAAGAATTGTGGCAGCATTTGTTCCAAGTCATGTTAACTGTATAAAAGTATTTTTTCAGACTTTTAGATGACAGCCTTTCCTGTTTGTGAGAAAACCCTCTTCTCAAAGACTCCTAAATAAAGCTGGGATGAAATATCGCTATGGCGAATTAATGCGATATTTAAACTCACCAACGATTATCGGTCCTCTCTTTCCCTGAATCGGTTTCTTACAATAATACTAAAAAAAGTCCACCAGGGGGCGCTTCTTGTGAGCACGACAGTGTAATGTGAAGATGCCGTTATGAAACTGTCATCAATTTTATTGGGCCAACAAGTTTTCAGCCTGAATGGCTAAAACAGTGGTGCGGGTACCGCGTGAACACAGAGTGCACTCTATTCTTTCACGCAGCAGGAGTGGAAGGGCTCCTCGCGCACGTCACCACCCACTCCACTGACGGGTGAAAGAACATGTGGATGGAAGAGCGACGGACGGCGGACAGCTCCAAGCTGTGTCTGTGTCTTTCTAAAGCAGAAGCAGACAGTGCAGTTTCTAACATGGATTGGAGCTGCAGTAACCTGTCCAAACACCTCCATAAAATACATCAAATTCTCTGTGGGCCTCTCCAGGAACTCCACCAGTGGGTGGGCCTGGTCGGGCCGTGTTTATATCGCTCCTCTTGGACCTCCGTTTCTCTTGGGTGCACCCCTCCTTGGCGGGGGTGGGTGGCCCCTTCCTTGCTATCCCCTGGACCTCCCATGGTGGGGCGGGCAGTTGTCTGGAGCATGGGAGAAGGTCTCCCTTGGGGGGCCCTGACTCGTACCTGGGGTGGGGCGGGGGGATGCTTGGTGCTGCTTGGTGGTGGTGGGTTGCTCTTCTGGGGTTGGAGGGCTCTCTGGGGCTGGGGCCTCGCGTTCACCCTCCTGGCACGGTGGGGGGGACTGCTCTTCTGGCTGGGCTGGGGCCTGCACTCTCTGTGCTCCTGTGCCTTCCTGCTCTCGGGTGTGGGGGGCCTTTTGACTAGTTTAAATGTGGAGACTATTTCAACCAGCAGGTATGTGTGTAACTACAGAGTGTGTGTAGGCCCCGCCCATTCCTGTTGGACAAGACAAGTTAAAAAAAGAAAAAATCAAAGAAAAGTGCAGAAAATTTGCATAATGGAATATGGATACCACTGTAAAAAATAATGATCATATTACATTAAAAGACTGAACACTATAAATTTGCCTCAATAATAAAAAATCAGACATAAAATGTAAAATGCAGCATTTTGAATTTTTTATTTTTAACATTTAAAAGTTTTGAATACAATTTTAAAAAGATATATTTGTTTTAAAACAGTTATGTTTACAGATTACCATGGTAATATATTGATTATTGCAATGTCTGGCATATCGAGACACTATCGGTATCGTGAGTTACCCTGAGATTCCCAGCCCCACTCCTAAACTGTCACTAGTGACACCAAGCTGATGAGCGCTCAAGTCATTCAAAAGTTCCCGATAAAGCCTAAAAAGTATCAAATTCTATCTAAAAAATATCTGCCAGAAGGAAACAGGAAGGAAGGGTTCAAGATGACAACTTCAAACTTCACGTAAAGATTTGTCAAGAAAATTCACCTCAACACAAGAGAGGGAAAAAAACCAGGAAATGACCAACAAGCTGAGTTACTTATGCATCAGGGAGAAACAAGGATGATGTGTCATCATCCTTTTTCTCAAAGGACTGATTCTTTCTGTACTCTTTTTATTTGAAAACACAAGTGAGAGGTTATACCATTCTAACAGAGAAACAAACTGGGAAATTCATCAGAGGTGTCAAATAATTAACCATTTGGAAGTGTCTCCTGTCCAAACAGCGCCCTGCTTCCTGCTGAGGACTGTATCCTAAAACCCCCTCATCCTAGCTTGAGAATAGAATCAGGTGATAAAACACTGAACAACTGGTAAAAGTTTAACATGGAGTAACATTTTAAAACACATTGGAACAATGATAAGAAGAAAACCATTTTTGAACAAGATTATTTAATAATTGTTTTCTGTCTGAAATATTTTGATAGTTATCCCCATCTCTGTCTCTCATTTGCCTCTTTGGTCTCTTCTGCCCCATACTCCTCGGATTCTTCCCCACACTGGAGCACCCTCCCATCAGAAAACACTCTTTTAGCCACTCTGAGTTGGACATACATGATGATGACAGCCCCCAGCAAGACAATGGACAGCCTTGTTCCCTGGTTCCACAACAAGCCGAGGTGAGGCAGAAAAATACCATCAGCCAAAAAAGACGGATCTTTATGGTTTCATTATTCTAGCAGAGGTCTGCAACCTCTAATACTAAAAGAACAACCCAGTAGGAGCCACAAAATCTTACTTCAACCTTTAGAAAACTAGGACAATGACTTGTTTTTAATGTTTGTGATATTATGATAAATGTCAATGATTATATTTTTTGGAATAAACAAAAAGAAACATAAAAAGAAAATAGCTTTTACAAGAACTTTGGACAAAAGTTTACAGCTTCTTATCTCGCCCTCCTCTAGTAATGTCTTTTAATTTGTTCAAAAATAGAAAATCTGCTGTGTCTAAATTATTGCTGTGTTTACTGACCTCAAATTGTTTTGTTTTGTTTTGTTTTTTGTGGTTAACCTTGTTCAAAAATGTGTCAAAATGCTTTTATTTAACTCCTGATTCACTTTTACATTAATTTTTGAAATTATATTTTTCTCAAACCAAAGAGGAGGTAGAAGAGCCTCATGTGTTTTCTTTCAGTTGAGGTGTTTCGACTTGTTCTTTTACAGGAAGTCTTAAAGTGGCCCCACCATGAGAATTCTACTTTTTGAGGTTTTGAATGCATTTTACTGTTCACTCCTCACTATATAAAACCTCAAAGAGGTATTCTGATCCACTCATGCATTTAAGAGTAATCCTCTAAAAACCTGCACTGTCTGCAGCAGCCCCTCCCATACCCACGAAAATGAGCGGTTCTCTTCATGCTGACATCAGCACCGTCCCCAGTCCAACACCAACACTCAGTTTCTCCACAGAACTAGCGGTGATCTGCAAAAATAAAGTCATTTTAGATGCAGAATACCATGTATCTTCCAGTTGGGTCTTTTCTTCAATCAATTCCAGCTCAAACTTTAGATGCGGGGCTCCTTTGAGACCCCCCCCCCACAGTTGTGCAGATGCAGAGTGTATTTGTGCTGTAAACCAGTGTAGTGATGGCAGATATATCATATGTGGTCAAAAACCCTCTGTGTGCTGCCCCCTACAGGTGGAACTGGTGTATTACAGTTGAATTTTGTGATTGGTCAAACCATTTAACTCCCACATCATTTCAGAAGTCCCATGTCATGATCTGCAGCTCCGGTGATGGTAACAATCCTGTTCTCCAGCCCCGCCCCTCTGACTGGATTTTCACATTTCGGCTGTGGGTGGAGTCAGCCTCCACCTTTAAGAAAATCATACTATGGCCTCTTTAGGTTGCATGTAATACTTCAATATCGAGTCAGTATTAGGTTTCAAGGTACAGATGCAATCTGAGGTCCTGTGGTGCGATTTCAGCATCGGGCGCAGCGCATTAGTCCGGAAGCAGCACACTTTGAGCGTTTGGGCCTCAGGAGGGACACATCCAGAGTTCAGATATTTGAACGTTGGCAAGGTCAACGCACTGTGTCAACCAATCAAGGATGTATGTACGTGATGTTTTCAGAAAACTGATCAATGGGTAGAAAACAAATCCAATATTGATTGATGTGAGAATTCTCGTCCTAAAACTCCAATCAAATCCGTCAGCTAGGAATTATGGGGTTGGACAAAGCAGCAAAAGAAGGAATAATGTACACTATATCACCAAAAGTATTATCAAAAGTATTGGCATCCCATTCCTAACCCATAGAGTTCATTATGATGCTGGTCCACATTTTGCAGCTATTCTAGCTTCAACTCTTCTGGAAGACTGTCCACAAGGTAGAGGAGTGTTTCAGGGAATTCTGGACCATTCTTCCAAAAGCCCATTGGTCACACTGGTGGAGAAGCTTTGGCTCTCAGTCTCCACTCTAATTCGTCCCAAGGGTCTTCTATGGGGTTCAGGTCAGGACTCTGTGCAGGCCAGCCCAGTTCATCCACAGGTCTCCACTGCTCTACAGTCCAGTGATTTACACCACTGCATCCACGCTTTGCATTGCACTTGGTGATGTGTGTCTTGATGCAGCTGCTCAGAAATGGAAACCCATTCCATGAAGTCTCTACTGTACATGGACTGATCTGAAGGTCTCATGAAGGTTGGAGCTCTGTGGAGATTGACTGTGCAGAAAGTCTGTGACCTCTTTGCACTATGAGCTTCAGCATCCTCTGACCTCTCTCCATCAGTTGCTCATTGATGCTCCACTACTGTTTACAGCCCGTAATGGCTTGGAACAGCGTCCGTTTTGGTTCACTTGTTCCGCTCTGAGCACGGACCCTTTTCAGGATCTGTAAAATTACCTGCATGAAGCCAAATGGGGCACAATTTCTTTGTAATTTTGGGCTAAATAAATAAAATTGAATTTAATTTTCCAACTGAGGAAACTGAGTGAACTGGAGCTCAGTCCAATTGGAAACAAATCGAGACAACCTCAAAAGACGGGTCTGAGAGAGAGTGGTTCTTGGTCGACCACTGTCAGTCTGCTTGGGTACATTTAGACGGATTATTGAGGGAAAGAAACCCTGGTTCACTTAAATAGATGTGTCCAAGAAACAAACCAAAATTCAAAAGAGGGCTCACACTCCCACCCCATGAATATGTGGGGAAAGTGATTTTGAATCCAAAAGCAGAGAATGATGAATGGAAAGATAAATTCATGCTATAATCTGGATTTTATATATGCACTTCTATGATAGCATAACAGGAAGCAGGAACAAGAGAAAATGGAGGACAAATCAGCGCCAAGTAAGCATGAAAAAAATGCTAGATGCAAGCCAGCAAACTGAAAGGAAAGAGGCCATAAAGGAGACAATGCAAGGGAGGGATGGAGGTTGAAGAGGAGCACAGACACGAGGCCATGCCTGCAGCATACTGATGCTGCTGGAAAGCATGCAGTCAGCAAGGCCTTGGTGCTAGGGAGCATGTGCTGTGAGAGGCTGGTTTACAGTCCAAAATATTCATCTTATGTTTTCCATGTTTTATTTATAATAAACTTACAGCTATTGGGGGAATGGAATGAATGACAACAACATGCCTTATAAAAATGCAAGTATGTTTCTGAACATGGTGCATACATATATGTGTTTAGATGAGTGTTGGTTCTACACCAAAGGTGGGGGTTATTCCTTATGCTGTCACCTCAATTAGAGCCTTTGCTATTATACAACATGAGGCCTGAGTAGATTCTACCCCAGTTTGTGTCTCACAGTCTTATGGGAACTGCCAAGGCACAATCTGCTCTCCAAACGCATCATGATGCAAGTCAGTATATAAACTACTCAGTCGCATAGATGAGAAGAACACGTTATCATTTTTATTATAACAAATTCTCAGCTTGATCTTTTTCTATAAGAAGTGTACAAAAATATATTGAAAAATAAAGGCGTACAAAATAAAATGACAGTGTGATCTGGTGGAACTTCTTCAAAACAATCTAGATGTAAACATTTGATTGGTTCCGAGCAGATAGTATAGCCTGAAGGCTGTCTTTCACTGTGCAGTAAACAATGAGAAAGCCAATGTCAACTTGCATCACAGTCAACCTGAAAAGAAAGTCCAAAGATGGATGGTTTTAACCAAGAGAAATGAGATTAGTATGTAGCAATGCAAAAAAAGCACATTTCTGCTTTTAAAAAGGATGAAAAAAGGAAAATCTAGTACAACCCTTTTCACATATTTGTATCTATAGTTGTGGTAACTACAGAGGAATAAAGCTGATGAGCCATACAATGAAGGTATGGGAAAGAGTAGTAGAAGCTAGACCAGGGGTGGGCAATTGTTTTGACTCGTGGGCCACATAGGGTTCTAAAATTTGGCATAAGGGCCGGACAAGGAGCAGATGGAAGGAGAGATTGGGTAATCAACCTCATAAACTAAAAAAATAATATGGAATTTAGAGAAAAACTTGCTTTAATCTGGATTCATATTCACATATATTAATTTAAAAACAGAAAATTTGGGAGTTTTAATTTCAAAATTTTGATTTTTGTTCTCTTTTGGGTGATCCAATGGGTTGATGTTCTTCAGAGGAAAATGTGAACTCAAAGAAATGCTGCATTTATGTGGTGTAGGAATAATCCGAAAGATCACCATCTGACTCAGAAAGGAACACACACGAACGTCAGAGAAACAACATCATTCATGGGAAGAAACCAGAAATACAATGAAAATAAAACAATAATTAGGATTTTTGATTCAATGTATTTTAATTTGGAGGGCCACATTAAGTAGCTTAAGGGGCCGCATGTGGCCCCCGGGCCGTAGTTTGCCCACCCCTGAGCTAGACTAAGAGCAGAAGTGAACATCTGTGAGCAGCAGTATGGTTTCATGCCAAGAAAACAGGTGGAGGAGTATGGAGCTAAATCGGGGCCAATATTATTTGAAACCAAAATAAAGTGTTTTGAAAAGAAATATTAATTTTAGGCCGAAAAAAATGGGTGTCAAAACTCAAAATTTCAATTTCAAATCTTTTTTTTTCAGTTTCAAATCTCAAAGTTTCAGTTTCAAAACTTTTGGCCCCGTTGGGGCGGGGCTAAAACGACTTCACTGGCTCTGAGAACTGTAATAATTACCATCAGAATATGGCTGTTCAGTCTGTTCTCTCATAGTCCGAAGTTGTCTCAAGACGGGTGTAAAAGCAGAGTTTTATCGCGTATTAACCGCATGACCAGAACCGTTCTAGCCCTGCACACTGCAGTCAGGAGTGATCAGTGAGTCCCGCTACCGGGCCGGAAAAGCACCATATGCAAAATGTTAACTGGTCCTCCGCAGTTTTAACATAACGTTCTTATTAAGCTTATGAAGTGCGGCCCACCACAGAGACATTTTATTCCAGCAAAAGGATGTCTTCTTTGCCTGTATTTTAACTCAATAAAATGGCGCTTTGAATGGGCTAGAACGATGTTTTGGTCATGCGGTTAATACACGATAAAACTCTACTTTTTACACTCGCCTTGGGACAACTTCAGAGAATACAGACTGAACAGGCATTTTCTGATCGTAATTATTACAGTTCTCAGAGCCGGTGAAGGCATCGGAACTGATCCCTCATCGATTTTGATTGGTCCTCGTGTTAGCCCCACCCCAATGCGCCACAACAGGGCCAAAAGTTTTGAAACTGAACCTTTGAGATTCATACGAATTCAAACGAATAAAAAAGATTTGAAACTGAAAAAAAGTTTTGAAACTGAAATTTTGAGTTTTGAAACCCATGTTTTTGGCCTAACATTAATAATTTTTTTCAAAACACTTTATTTCAGTTTCAAATAATATTGGCCCCGATTTAGCTCCATAGAGGAGGAGCTAGAGAGGTATAAGTTTGTATAGGTGAGGAAGGACATTTGGCTGCAGCAAGACGGCGTACATGTCTGTCACAAGAGGACATTCCAGCCCTAATGCTCAGGATGAAACCCTCTTTTTGTTCCTCTGATCTTCTTCCAACCAGGTTTCTTTGTAAAGTCTCTGGGACCCTGTGCTACCAAAATGGTTAACCTGCCTCTTTCATCTGATGTGTTCCCCAGCTCTATTAAACATGCTGTTGGAGAACCAAAACTCAAAGAACCTAGTCTAGACCCAACTCAACTGAAGAGTTTTAGGCCAATATCTAAGCTTCCATTTTTGCCAAACCTTTAGAAAAGGTAGTAACTGAACAGCTCACATCGTTCTCAGAGAACCATAACATTAATGATTCTTTCCAGTCAGGCTTCCGTTAAAACCACTCCTCTGAAACAGCACTGCTGAAAGTCTTCAGTGACATTAAGCTGACTCAGGGAATTGTACAGTTATGGTCCTGCTGGATCTGAAGCAGCACACAGAGCCTCACCGTGTGTGAAGTATTGTTTATGCCAGCCTTTAGCATTACTGAGCGTTTCTACCTGGACCTGATCCTCTGTTTCTGACCCTGGACTCTGATTACCTGCTGCCTGCCCTGATCCTCACCTGGACTCTGACTACTCTCTTCTTGGATGATCTCATGCTCGTGATTGACACCTGCCTGTCTGACTCTGATTTAGTTTATCTCGGTTCATGTCTGAACTAATAAACCTGCTGCAAGTGGAAACAGCTGACTTCCCTTTTGTGACACCTGCAACTCTTGCCACTCTGCAGAAAATATGTCACAGAAAACAACACAGTTTTTTCTTTAAGAATTTTTTCTTTAAGAATTCTTTGAAGAATTATTATACAATTATAATTGAAACAATTTCACAATTGAACAAAAGATGATCAAAGTGGGACTTTAACTAATCTTTAGCCATTCTTTTTCATCCACACACTGGTAATCTGTAAACGATCTTCCACCGTGAATCCCGGGCTTCACTGCAGCTTTCACAGAAACAGATCTGTAATGCGACGTTTTTCTAAACAACTCATGCTTAGTTTTACACTGGTTTTGTAAAAAAAAAAAAACACAGCTGCGGGTTTAATCAGTTGTAGCCAAGCAAAGACAACTTGAGAGCTCTGGATATTTGAAAGCCATCTTGACCTCTGCCGTTCCTCTTTTCTATTTCTTGATCCTAAGAAGCACTGGACTACCCTGTGGATGCCCAAGACCCACAGACACAAAGAGACTAGGGATAGGGATAGACCTGGGATAGCCTGTCCACAGCCATTTCCCCACTCTTTAATCTCAGCAAGCAACTGAGGCGAGCAGCGCTGCACATTCCATTAATGTAAAGTGGGGCTTGAAGGCCTGTAATTTATGAGCTCTGCAGACTCGCCTCCCCCCATCTCAGTCATACTGGCTCCCAGCCACCAAATACTCCCCCTGAAACCAACCGACATGCAGCTCCCCGTGCTCAGCATTTTACTCCATTTCATTTTCTTTCTGTTTTTACCTCTCCGTGTCTCTGTCCCGTCTTAGCCTTTACCTTTTTGTGCCCACTACTCTCCTCTTGTACCTTCCAGCCAAAACATTTTTTCACTAACTCTTCTGTTGGATTCAACAAACACAGAACAGGAAGCTACGTTGTGCAATGATTATTACTTCAATCTCAAAGTTGTTCAAAGGTTACTTTTTTCTTCTGTGTGAGAAAACAAAAAGAATAAAGCCAGGATGATCCAAGAATAAGAAATCCTTAATTTGTCACTCAGTGAGAAAAAATAATTATTGCACTGAAAGGGAAATAAAAAAAAAAGATGTTTGCAGCTCAATAGATTAGGATTTTGATACAAATTCTGTGATTCATTAGGTGAAACAAATGGGTTTTATAGAGCCCAACAACAGCAGGAAGCAAAGACCTGCAGCATCACACAGGGAGGGCGGGGCAGTCTGTCTCTGAAGCTGCTTTCCAACGCAGACAGAGAACCTGCAGTGGGTGAAACATGTGGTCCAGCATGGATGTTAGTCTTTTGTCTCTCACCTCCCTGAATGATTCCTGGGGACATCCCAGGACTTTCTGATAACTGTTCAGATTTTTCCTTCCCCTCCCAGTAATACTCAGCTTCAATACCAAAAAGATAAAAAAACATGAATATTTGCTTGTGAGCTAATGAGAAGACCTAGCATCAAGGAGTATCAAGGAGGGTCTTGTTTTAAGGGTCTGTATTTTGACAAAACTGGCTTCACCAATAATTGAAGGCCCTAATGTTAATTCACTTGCTTCTCCATGGGGGGGGGGGGGTTTCTACACTTTGAGGGGTACTTGTGAGTTTGGCTACAGATCTGACGTTGACCAGCTCATAACTCAAAATATTACATGGATTTATTTTGATTTACTATTCTCTCTTCTGTACCATCATGACAATGTGTGGTTGTTTCTGGAGTTCATGCTCTTTCCCTGTTTTGACCCTAACAACACAGAGTTGAAGGAGAAAGTTATTTGTCAACGTGGACCGCTGTCTGGGAAAAATTCTACCACTTTGGAGGGTCAAACTGTGCTCTTATCTCAAGAACTACATTTGATGCTAACTCTATTAATCTAAGACCCTCCAGGATTTTCCTGCAGATTTTGATTCTGCATCCATTTTCTTCCTGTCTTTCCCCTCATACTTACGGAGCCTCAAACTGTTCATAATTAAATAAATATGACCTTCCTCAATAGGACAAACCAATAAAATATTTTAAATAAATAAAAAGACCATGAAATTGTTGAAAAAAAAAACCTGCACACAAATTTTAAATTCACCGTATTATTATTGAATAAAATTTCATTTTTGCTTTAAACATTATTATAATGTTGTTAAATCATTTTTAGTGATAAACATTTATTTAAATAATTTTTTTTATCATGTTGAATATTATTATAATAATAAGTTCTTTTTTCAAAATCCCTGTTTTCCAAAGTAGCTTTTTTTAATTCACATTGCTGTTTTCAGGATGACTTATTTTTTTATAATGAGCTCTTCCTGTAGAGTCACTCTGTCTGTCAATCTCTAAAAGTGGGTGGGATCTAAACACTCATTGGCTGATCCTCTGAAATTGACTCGTATTCCTGGACACCTGCTTGCTTTGTGCCGTGGTTCTGCTGTAGCTTTAAAGAAACTCAAAATGACCAGATGATGTACTTAGGTGACATCCATACAGCTTTGCTGACCATAGTGGATCAAATGGACAATCAGATGTTTTTTTGAGTCGTTTGGATGACATTTTAGAAGTGCGTGGCTTGATAATTGCTGCAGAAGATGCTAATATCCACCACTTGGTTTTTGTGAGTGGGAAAGCAATTGAGCCGCGGTACATGCGGACCATACCGCGGAGGAACTGTCTTAAAGCGCGGGTCGTCCACGTCTTTAGGTTCCAGTTGAAACTCTCAAGACTCTCGTTCTCTGTGGTATGACCACTGAAGCTAATGCTGGCATGTTAGCCGTGTCAGGAGGAACTGTTCAAAGGAGAATGCTGGGAGGTTTAAGGTGAGTTCTTGTTTTTCTCTCATCTAAGCATATCTTGTTTAATTCACAAAGCTTTAATTTACATACTTTAACATTTTCAGGTTAATTATTATAATTTATTTACTGTAGCTTTTAAGCTGTGTTTAGTTTTCTGTGCATGCATAGTAGGGCTGCAACAATACAGTTTGATACGTACCTTGATACGAGGGTGACGGTTCTGTATGTATTGAAGAAAAAAAAAATCTGAAATCCGATTATTCCACAGATTAAGATTTCTATTGCAAACCAAAACAAGATAACAAAGAAATCTGATTTTTTTTTCAAGTGTACAGCTTTTGGTGGTTTTTGCAGAATCACACTTAAATAGAACTCTTGTAAACATTACAACTTCTATATAATTTAATCAAATGTTGAAGTACCTCAGTCCTCAATACTTGTGGTCATGAATATAATAAACTCCAACAATTTTATCTGTTCTCTTCAGTCTTGTCATTCTGCAGTACTGCACTCTTTATTTTCCAGTGTGAGGACCGTCATATAATGAATATTTACAGAGATTTAGTTCTCTGTTATACAGGAAGTTCAGCTGTATGTGGAAAGTTGTGTTTTTACTAAGTCATCTTCAATTTGTTCACTTGTTCATTAAGCACAGGTATATATAGATTTCTCTGTGAAACATAGACGTGCTGGTACTCTATATTGTAGATCAACTGTTTTCATTAAATGACTAAAATCCTCATTATCAACCAGTGAAAAAAGACTGCAGAGATTTAACAATAAACACTCTGATGGAGTCAGATATTTTCTGGTGTTTATCTGAGGTAACACTGGAAGTCTTTAGAAATAGATCTGGGATGTTTTCATTGTGTTTCCTGCTTAATTGTTCAACTTTAACACAGTGACAGATGTGGGTGATGATGTCAGAGATGGCGGTCACGTTGGACATGTATCTCCACATTGTACAATAGATGAAGCAAAATCTTGCAGATATTGTACTTCTTGTGACACATTTCGCTCCTGATCATCATACTTGATGGTGAACCTGAGATCTCTTCCCACCGCAGGTTTTAGAGTTTTTGGCACGTCTTCAAACACGAGCTGGAAGCTGCTCACACACCAGCCGGTTACATCGACGTGCATTCTGTCAGCCAGGAAATGAAAAGTCCATGAAAACACGAGCAGTCCAAAATTCTGCTCTGCACGTGTTTGCAGAGACTCTCCACCCAGAGCAGATGAGCCGGTGTTTGGGCTGCTAGCTGAAATGCTATGTTTTTAGCATTTGGGCTCCGCAAAGAGCGAAGTATTTTCTGGCAGGGAGGGAGACTTGGAGCAGACAGACTCTGCAATGAAGATATGAATACACAGACACGCTGAAGACAGCTCACGGTGAGACTGATAAATAAAATACGTACTGGGAAAAACGCCATACCGAACCGTGGAACGCGTACCTATTGGTTCAGTTTTATATTGAATATTGTTGCATCCCTAATGCATAGTAAATGTATTATGTAGTTTGTGTGGACTACACAAGCTCAGTGGGAGACAATCCTGGACCACTGTCCTGCATGTTTTGTTGTTCCCTGCTCCTACAAAGTTATCTAATAGTTAACTCATCTCTTCAGGTTCCTTTCAAGTTTTGCTGAAGCCTGTTAACCCTTCCGTTCTCCTTAGCTTGTTTACATTAAAAGCGGGGTCATCTGGACACCACAGGACAGTGCGCTGAACTTTTTTTTTTCACTGATTTCGGAGTTTCACTAATGTCCATGGCAGACATAAAATCCTGTCCCCCTTCGTCCACATTTGTCATGGAAGAAATCGCATAACAAAATGTGGTTGGAGCCATCTGGACCCCAAGGAGAGCGGAAGGGTTAATCATGAATAAAATCATGTGTTGTAGCAGAGAAACATCTGGCTGGGAATCACAAACTCATCTTTTTTAAATTATTATTATTGCTCAAAATACATTTTAAAATGAACTTTCATTCAGGGCTGATGTTATTTATACACATTTAAGTGCAACTAGCACAAAATCTAGTGGAAATTCACTTGAAGCCAAGATGCACATTTCTGTATTGACTGCATATATTTTAGGTGTGTCAAAGACTAAATGTTGTTGTTGGCCTCATTTTCTAAAGTGAAAATTAAGTAAGAGATAAGATCCTACCAAGTGTGCATTATGAGAAATTAACACATTAACACGGAGACTTCGCGTCGGACGGTTGCCTCTGTGAAGTGCATTCATTTCTCCTATTGCACAATTCAAACTTTTACTGGATGTCATTGAATTGACTTATGTCATTATAAAATTATTTTAAAATGAGATTAATAATAATCAATCTTTATAGATAGCATTTGAATTGAGTCACAGTAGGTTTATTTTACTATAAGGTAAAAACCTTCAGGAGCACTACAGCAGACAGCGCACATGGAAGGACAACAGGAACTGACCGACCATCATTCAATGTGTGGAAACAATTGATCAAAGTCATGTGACCATACAGTGTTGTATAATGTTCTAATTATGTTCTCTTTGGATTATTGTAATATGGAAAAAAAACAACAGTGGGGTGAAATGATTTGAAATTCATTCTTGTTTACTTGTTTGTTGGAACACATATTTAATTTATACTCGATTATCTTGAAGAAACACAAGAATTCTGGAAAACTTCACATTCACTGTTCAATACTAGATATTTATCTATGAGTCACACTGGTTGAATTTTCAGCTGAACTGATGTCTGAATTGACTTTAGGTCAGAGAATCTGGTCTAATCGGATCAATCAAAATGAACCAACACCCACTCTAAACCGTTTTAAGAAACAAAAATGATATGATTCGACTTATTCGTAAAGCAAATTGTTACACCCCTGTTAAGTAAAGCTGCACTATAACAAAATTAACTGTCAAATGTTAATGGGAGAAGGGCAAAGGGACTTCTTTTGGCCACCATTTAGCCTAGCATTTAGCCCAGCATAGAGGTAAAAGTAGCTGTCATGGGAATGCTAATGAAGGAGGGGAAAATAAAGTCTGGCTAATGAGAGCCCTGAGATAAGAGAGCAGAGGCTAGGGCAGACATGTACACAGAGACACTCTGCTCACACTCTTTCCACACTAATTAGACAGGAAAGTCTATGTGTGGAGGAAGAGCTAACTAACCGTTTACATCAATACTGCAGAGTGCAACCATAGCTTGGCCACTGGCCTCTTAGAAAGAGACGGAGCCTGAGCTGCAGAGGACGAGAAAATTAGAGCGAGCGCAAGACCAGGAGGGCGACATGTGAATTTACAGGATGGAAATGAATCCATGCATGCACAAGGTCAGTGTTTTTAATATCCACACTAACCAAGCCCAATATGTGACCCAACCCTGGTTAGCTGATGGGTCACCACCAGCATCTTCTTATGACAATATTGGTTTCCTGTGTGAGCCAGACTCACACATGTAGTGAGGATTCAGTGCAAGTTATTAACATCTGCAGCAACCTTATTCTCACATATCAACCATCTGCACTCACAGCTAGAAAATGGAAAAGAAAGCCTGCCTCTACAAAGAGAAACTAAAGTTGTTTTTTTCAGAAAAAATCTAACATTAGTATTTTTTACTGGATTTATCCATGTTATTATTTCACAATAGATATTTCATAACAAGACATTACTATTACATATGTTGTCGTGGTCAGAGAGAAGGAGTTTTCCAAAGCAAGTCAGTAAAGGTGGATACATTTCAGGGTCTGGGGTAAACTCAAGGACAGAGGCAAAAATCTAGGATTAAACAATAGGTAAACAGATCAACAAAGCTCTAAGGTGGACTCAAGGAACCCGTCAGGCTGGATCCAAATTCCCGCTCTAATCCCTAACCTCTAGACCAGAGGTTCTTAACCTTTTTGACCCTGGGGCCCAATTTTCCCGGTACAAAGTGATTCGAGGCCCATTCAAATATAAGCATGTTAATGTAAATTGATCCACATCTTGTTTGATTTGTATTTGATAATTAAATCAAGTCATTTTATGGTTTATTAAAGTAAAATCTTGTGGGGAAAAATGATACAATGTGATCATCTCAGACATTTATTTTCATACTGAACAGGTAAAACACAGTGGTCAACCTCAACACAAATTAGAATTCCAAAAATATCTATAAGGCATTTTGATCAATTAAATTGTGTTGTAATAAAACAAGAACACTTCAAATAAGTTTCAAATTAAACAAACTGTAAATGACATTTAAATAAAATGCTAATTAAAAGATTATTTTATAACCTGCTGATGAACTTGACAAATTATAAGTTTTAATTTAGTACTAGATATTTCTCTCCAAATCTGTGACAAATTAACAACAACAGTCACAACAGTCTGTTAAAAAAAAAAAAAAAAAACTAAACATGAACTGAGGCAAAGAGCCCCGGAATAAAGAAAATATGATGAGGGGCCGATAGCTGCATACTATTGGCTCATGCCACAACGTAGAACAGAGGCCGCCTCTATTTGGCGCCCATGTTAACCTATGGCGGCGTTCACACCAGGCGCGGAGCGGTGTGGTCCTCTGCGGAGGACTCGCACCGTGCAGCGGATCATTTCGGCGTCTGCTTTAGTTTGAGCGCGAGCCGCGAGCGTTCCGCATCAATTCTGGCAGAAAGTTACATAAAGTTACAAGAATAATAATAAATACGGGTTATTTTTAAAATAAAGTGTGTATTCACACGTAATTTTGGAAAACCATGCGTCCAGCGGTAAACTTTGTTCTTAGTCGCTCAGACCCAGAGGAAAGGGGTTAAGGTTAGGATTCTGGTTCCGGTTCCTGAGGTCGGCTGTCTCTGCAGCTCACGGCTCCACCAGGGGATGGGTCAAATGTGGAGAACATATTTACACATTTAGGAGCGGGACAGTTAATGGGAATTTAACTTTAAGTTGAATTTTAAATACGTGCGTCCAACAAAAACATCCAGCCTTGGACACACTTGGAATACATGCAGACATTGCAGCAATGAGATCTTGGCTGCAGGTATTACATGTGTTCAATATGAATTTCTATCATTTTCTATGCTGGTCGAGTGTAAATACGTGGGAATAACATCAGCCTTTTTAACATATAACAACTTTTTACAATAAAATGCCGCGATTGACAAAAGTAATCATGTTTTTATATCTAAACAAACTGTATACATACAATCACAACACGCACGTGCGTGCACGAGCACAGACACATACAGATCAACGTAGTGAGCAGACTCCGCTGCGGGGTTCAGGAGTAAACAACAGAGAGGCAGAGAACAGAGACATGGGTAAAAGTTTTAGTTTATGAATTTACTCACGCACACACATGCGAGCGCGTGCGCACAGACACAAACAAAACAGACAGGGACGCGCGCACACAGTGAGCCGGCTCCGGAGCGGGTGGGCGGGGCTGGATTTTGGGTGTAAAACAGCAGCAGAGGAGTTCCTCTTAGCAGAAACACGCGGTAATATCTTTAGGTTGTATGATGACAAAAACAACAAAATCTCTCGCTGAAGCCCCTGTGGACCGCCGCGGAAAAATGCGCGTCTGGTCTGTAAACCACAGAGCGGGGGGGAGCCGCGCACAATCTGCTTCGTGGTGCTTTCGGGTCAGTGTGAACCATGGTGTGAACCCGGCGTGACGCTTACTGCCACCAAGTGGTAGGAGGCTGTATTCAGGTCCCGCGGCCCTCGCGGCCCTCAGGTTTAGCACAGATTTTTTTTCGCGGCCCACTAGAGGGCGCTCGCGGACTGAGATTGGGCCGCGGCCCTATGGTTAAGAAACACTGCTCTAGACAACAATATATGCAGGACTCTAGTGCCCCAGATTTAAAAAGCAATCTGGACACAATGCTCACTACTTTTCATCGTCTTCTTCTTCTTCTTCAGGTGTATATATGGCGGTTGACAAACAACAGAATGGTGCATTACCGCCACCACCTGGTCTAACTATTCTTTTTTTATTCATACACTGATTGTAATGTCACAGATTTGCCAAAGTGAAAACCTAATAAATATGAACATATTACAAAAACCATCAATGAATCTACTATGATGATGAAAACCCTTGCTGGTTTGTAAAGATTTTTATTGTTTTTATTCTGAAATGAACGGAAAAATGACTAGTTCATTGCAGTGTTTACTTTTATTTTCGCACCACTAAACAATTTATGGGATTTTTCTGATTTTTTTTCTCATACCTTACTGAAAATTCCTTTCAATATTAACCTTTCTTTGGTCCTATGACTGTTTTTACTGAGATCAAACTGAAAACGAGCTGAAATGAAGAACAGGAAGGCAAGATGGGGAGCAGACGTCTCCAAAAATGTACTTGGGCTGCCCTGCCAACCATGAACAACATGAGAGTTCAACCTTAACATTTGTCACAAATGCTCAAGGTTACGCCATCTGCTGGACAAGAGTTTAACACTCTCTTCCAACACTGGATTATGAGCTATACATCCAGAACGTGTCCTGTAAGGCTCTTGTGAGTTCAGAGGAAGTGTAATGCAGTGTTAATTTTGTTGATGAAGAATTTTCGTCATCGTCTTTGTCGACATTTTGACCCAACAAAAATGAAACAAAAAGTCCGGCTCATACTCCAAAACTTTAATTAAATTGACAGACATTTTCATCAACGAATAAAAACAAAACAAAAATGCTGTTTAAAGACAACATCCAATCATAACGACTGCTGGTGGAGAAGGGCGGGAGCAAATGCAAAGCGATCCAATCAGAACACAGAGCCCTGCAGCCCGACCGGGAAGACGCTGTTTCAATGAATTGTGTCTGTGATTCAGGTGAGAAATGTCTACTCCAGGTAGAAAAAGAAGAGTGGATAACAGGACAGATTTTACTTTTAACGTGACCCTCAACAGGACGTTGTGTGAAGCGATCATCACAGGCAAAGACACAACAAACCTGAAGCGACGTTTGCAGAGAATCCACCTGAAATCCAGCAAAGGTAAAGATGCAAACACTATTGATACTAGTGGATTGGACTCTAGCCTTCTAACTGTTGTGGTGTTTTAAAGAGTAGGATTATCTGAAATAGTTTGCTTTAAATAGCTTGTTTTTCACCAAGCTAAATAGCGCCGGTGCTGCACGGCAAGTGATAAATGCAAGTGATGCTTTTGTGCTTTTGTATGACGTTTGTAAAGTTATAAACTGATGTTGTTGTGTATTTCCGAGCGCTAGCAGCTCCGCTGCTATTTCAGATCTACAAGCAGTCATTGGTTTAATCTCCAACTCCATCACATCTTACATGACAACAGCGCCCTCTATTGGCTGACGGCGGTGTTACAGTAAACCACATTTATAAACCACTATTATGTTTCATGGCTCCCCATCCGGGTCTGCTACTGGGACGCAGAGCACGCAAGTACACCCGGTAACACAAGCAGGGGTACGGGATCCCGGAACTGAACCGACTTCCGGTCCAGCTCACGGAAATAGGGAGATCCAGAGACGCAGATTCATTCACAACCATAGAAATAACGTTACTTTAATTTCTGCCTCAAACTAGAAAAAAATGTTTTTTTTAGTTGTCTGTGGTCCGTACGGATCATCGGTTGTACCGCGCACCCCCACCACACACACACGCTCACGCTAGCATAATTTAAACCAATTGTCCGTTCACATCGAATGGAATTCTTGTCAAATTCATGTAAATCCTCTTTGTTTTGACAAGCGCTAAAGTAGCTGCTTCACGGTTAATGTTCACCTGTAGCTGCGTGTGGGAGGAGCTCCTGTCAAAAGCTTTTCTCGACTTCACAACGAAGGATGTGGATCGATAGATATAAGGTTTATTTAATTTAAAGAGCTGAATAAAAGCATCGGTACACATTTCCATTAAAGAATCTCCCAGTTTAGACCAGCAACTGTCCCGCACAGGAGAAAGCTGCTTCTCCGTAACGGATTTGCTGGTACTGTCACCGAACGATTCTATGGCAAGCCAAAGATATCAAAAATCACCAGGAAAAGCATGCGTGGAAGTGCCATGCTTTACAGATAATTATTATTTAAAACATTTAAATGTTCCCACATTTAATTTCAATAAATCAATTAATACCAAAAAATAATTGTAACTGATTTATTTATGATTTTTAATTTTTAAGGGATAATCCAGATAGATTTGGTATTTTCAGCACTATTTTTAAACATTTTTTTCTCTCAATTTTGGTAGATTTGGTCTAAAAACATGCAAATTTCATCAGAAACTATGTTTTGGCATTTTGTTTGTGTTCAAAGTTTAAATATGTTTTGTTTTAATAAATAGACTTCAATAACCAAATGCTTTGATGTTGCATTTATAAATATTGTGTGTGTGAAGTACTTTGAATGTTTATTGAATATATGATTTGAAGCATTTCCAAAAATTAATTCGCTGTTATATTGTTGTTTTTTGTCGCTTTTTTTTTCTATTTTTTTATTTTCACTGATCTGAAAAATGATCCAAACCGTGACCCTGAAACTGTGACACGATCCGAACCATGAGTTTTGTGATTCTTACAAAAATCAAAGCAACACTTTTCTATTGGTCCTGGCATGAATTGAATGAAACCTGTCTGATAATGTTCTTGTTGGTTCAGCAACTGAGGGCCTCGTTCATCAATTTCATCTGTATTGGTGTTCATGAATTAACAACAGGTGCACTTCAGTGGCAACAATTAGAAAACCCTCCAAACAGGACTGGTGTTCCATGTGGAGGTCATTTCAAGTTTCTCCTCTTGATCTTTTTTGGCTGGTTTTCTACTCATGCTGATTTTGTCTTGTGTAATTCTCTCTACTGGCAGTATGAGGAGATTCCTTAACCCTACAGAAGCTGCACAGGTTGTCCAACTTCTCCAGGATGGAACATCCACACGTGCTGCAGCAAGAAGGTTTAATGTGTCTCCCAGCACAATCTCCAGAACATGGAGGAGATTTCAGGAGACTGCTGGTTATTCTGGGAGAGCTGGACAGGGCCGTAGAAGGTCCTCAACCCCTCAGCAGGACCCATACCTGCTCCTTTGTGCAAGGAGGAACAGGCTGAGCACTGCTCGTGCCCTACAGAATGACCTCCAGAGGGCCACTAGTGTGAATGTCTCTACCCAAACAATCAGGAACAGACTTCATGAAGGTGGCCTGAGGGCCCCACGTCCTGTAGAGGGCCCTGTGCTCACTGCCCAGCACCGTGGAGCTCCACTGGCATTTGATCAAGAACACCAGAATTGGCAAGTCCTCCACTGGCGCCCTGTACTTTTCATAGACCAGAGCAGGTTCACCCTGAGCACCTGTGATAGACGTGAAAGAGTCTGGAGAAGACAAGGAGAACGTTCTGCTGCCTGCAACGTGGTTCAACATGACAGGTTTGGTGGTGGGTCAGTGATGGTCTTGGTTTTGTTGGGTTTCCGGGATCAGTCCATGATTTAAGGGTTCTGCTTAACAGACCATTTTTTGTTAAACAAACCCACCTGAAGGATACATTATTTTGGGTGACGGTGGGTATTCCTGCCTTGCACGTCCCATCACACTGCTGACACTCTGCAGGGAACTCGAGAGGACTGCGGTTGAGGCCCGTTAACCGGCACCACACCAGGGCACGCTCTGTGGTGGAGACAGCATTTGGCATGACAAAGACGAGGTGGAGAGCAATATTTATTGGAGCTCTGGAAGTAAAGCCAACCTGTGCAGGTAACAACTGCCTGCAGCACCATCCTCCACAATCTGTGCATCAGTGAAGGGGACCGTCACAGATGTTGAGCCACAGCAGGAGGATCACACCAGGAACAGCAGGATGAGCAAAGTGGCGTCTACACAGATAGACGCCACTTTGCTCTCAGGAAATCTCAGATTTCCTGTCAGCTCCAACTGTGATACAACTGCTTAGGACCATCATTGTTGTTAACATGCATGAGACATATATGTCAAATTGAGAAATTGCTAATTTTTACCTTTGATGTTTATATGAAAACAGTTTTGAGATTGTTTAAAACGACTCAGATTGAAACAATGCATGTGAATAATTTTTCAGCAAAATCATTTAAGGTATAATTTCCAGTTACATAATTCTACATTGTTCCTAAAATAGTTCAACATCTGTCTTCTGCCTCCTCCAGCAGACTGAATAGACCGCCTGGCCGTGGCCTCTTGGCTGGCAGGGCCTCTTCTGTCACCTCCTCTTCCCCTGTCTGCTCTTGTGGAGCTGAGGCAGGGGGTGGGGCAGAGGATGTGGAAGCGCTCTCCTCGCAGGATGAGGCATGGCGGCCTCACTGATGCTCTGCTGCCCACTGCCTCATCCGTTAAGGAGAGCCACTTCCACAAAGCAAGGTCTTACAAGATGCTTCAGTAATCAAAACAGACACTTGTGAAAAAAGATCTGATTAAAATTACAAGGAACTGTCTAGGCCTTCATTTCACAAGCCATATGTTTGCTTCTCTGGCTGGACTAATGAGGGGGGGTCAGCCCCATTTCCTGTATCACTGCTCTAAATAGAAAGTAACAAGAAAAACCTTTACCCCAATACGGCTATGATTAACAGCTTAATGATCAATGAATGTTAAATTTAATAAATATCTGAGCTGTGAACTCTCACTCGGCCACTGAGACAAAGCGTTTGCCTAATGAGACACGATCCTTACCTGTCCGCAGGTGGATCGGTTTCTACACGTTCTTGTCTGTCCCTACAAATGTAAACATATTTTAAGTATGTATTATCAATTCATGACTTTGGATAGAAATACTTCATTTTTTCATGTATTTCCTACTGCTTTAATATTGCCACCTTCAACCCAAAACAACAGTGTTAGCAAAACAAAACAATAGCATTAGCAAAAATGATAGCGCTAACAAAATTGATAAGCTGCAGATGAATGTACGTCATTGGTAATATAAAGTAATAATAGTTACATATTACACATGTAACAATATGATATTCTACTAAAATATTATTTTAAATAATTACATTTAAAGGTCATTGCCCTGGCTGATTTGCTTCCAGCATTTTCAAAATCATTCAAATGCAATGCATGCTGGTCTATATCTGTCAATGTAGGGAGCGTCGACGGTCACTGGATTTTTGCAGTGAATTCTTGGGAAATTTCCTAGGGCACTCGATTTTGGAATTGTTACATTCGGACAGGACCACAAATGGTGAACATACTATACAGTGTGCACAATATAGTGAGAAGTGAAGGTATTGTGACACATATAGACTGTCAGGTGAAGGTGGAGGAACTGGTCTTGATAAAGAGTGATGATCAGCAGGTGTGTCAGGATGCCCCGCCCTCATTCTGGACACCTGTACAAACAGGAACAGGGCAACAGCTGAAGGGCACAGGGCAGCAATAGTCAGAAAGGGAGTCAAAGGGACAGGACGCTGTCAAACCCTCACATGACCAATTTAAGCTTCTTTCATTTTTGTTTTTTTTTGTGTGTGAAAAAGGCTGTAATGGAGAGAAGTCCTCTAGTCACAACTGATGGGTATTACCCAGACCTGGGTGCAAAACTACAAGGATTTGTGACATATTGAGATCTTCAGCAGATGGTAAATGTTTGCTTATTCACCACCTTCAGACCCACCTAACAGTCCCAGTCCCATTCATCCATGCACACACATTCACACACTGACGGCAGCGTTGCTGCTGAACGATGGTGCCAACCTATAACCAATGTGGGCTCCAGTGTCTTGCCCAGGTAGACTCTGGCACGGGCACTCTTTGCCCAGATTAGTTGAGTTTACTAGAACAGAGCAAAGAAACAGATTGCCCTAAATTCTTGTTTTTACATGGGTGCAAAACTACACAAGTTTAGTTTAAAATAACGAGTTAAAACAGTTGTCAATAGGAGATTATGCTAGTAAAGCTCACTTAATCAGTGAGTATGCAGAGACCGCAGAGGTTTTTAAGAAGAGGTTCAAGACCCACCTTTTTAATTCTGCTTTTAGTTGATTTTATGTCCTTATTTATTCTATTAGTTTTAATATGTTATTACTTTAATATTTTACGTTATCTATTTTATTTTATCTTGTGAATTTATTTTTATTTCCAACAATTTTTTTTTTTTTAATGTATTTCCTTTTAGTATTTTACTATCATTTTAACCCCAGTGTTTCAATTCAATTCAATTCAATTCAATTTTATTTATATAGCCCAATATCACAAATTCAATTTGCCTCATTGGGCTTCATGCCTGCAGTTTTTACAGATGCACAGATGGAGTCATAAAATATGCACAATAGGTAAAAACTAAACAGACTATAAAGAACAGGTCATCCCTGTCCTTAGACCCTCCCTCGCGGTAAGGAAAAACTCCTAAAAAAAACCTGAGTCAGGAAAAAAAAGAAGAAACCTTAGGGATTCCCACATGAGGGAGAGATCCCATCCCAGGACGGACAGGCGATACCAGAACGGTTAAAGAAAAGTTAGCTGCTAAAACTGCATATATGAGTAGAGTTCATTCATATAGAGCTGAGTTCATTCATATAGAGCTGAGGGACAAGTGATGATTAAGTCTATAGTCCAGACGAGGCAGAACTGCAGACCACGACCAGGAGCAGGAGGACAGACGACCCACCAGGAATCACTCCCACTCAGAGATGCAGGATGGTGACAGGGCTTCATCCAGATGGGCGGAGCTTTGTCAGGATCACCAACAAGTCTCCCGGAAACTGCAATCTCTCCCGGTCTCCCACAGGGGAGTCGGAGAGAAGGAAAAACATGTGAATTATACTGCACCACCAACAAAGGCATACAATTAGAAGTAAATAAAAAAAGTAGAGGAGAGGAGAGGTAGATGGAAAAGAGGACAGAGCCCCAGTGCACCATACTTTTCCCAGCTTCTAACTTCTAGCAGCCTTCTATGTTATTATGTAGAGAATATACATATTTCATCATTTATATTTCAAGCATATATTGGAGAAGTATGTGATTATAATAATTATTTCCCCAAACTTCAGAGCAGTATGGGAGCATTATGTTAATTATTCTATGATTACTGGCTAGTCTGGCAGAACGCCTGTCCAAAGAGGAATGTTTTAAGGCTAGTTTTGAAGGTAGAAACTGTACCTGCCTCTCTGACATGGGCTGGGAGCTTATTCCATAGAACAGGAGCTTGATAACTGAAGGTTCTACCTCCGACTGTACTTTTAAAAATTCTAGGAACTACAAGCAGTCCTGCATTCTGTGAGCGAAGCGTTCTGATTGGCTGGTAAGGAACTATGAGATCTCTAATATAGGATGGGGCCACACCATTCAGAGCCTTATATGTTAACAGGAGGATTTTGAACTTTACTCTAAATTCAACTGGGAGCCAGTGGAGAGAAGCTAACACAGGAGTGATGTGTTCTCTTCTGCTAGTTCCTGCTAACAATCTTGCTGCTGCATTCTGAACAAGTTGAAAACTTTTTAAAGAACTTTTTGGGCATGCTATTAGTAAAGAGTTACAGTAATCCAGTCTCGACGTAACAAATGCATGGATGAGTTTTTCAGCATCACTTTTAGATAACATATTTTTAATCTTAGCGATATTGCGTAGGTGAAAAAATGCAGTTTTACAAGCTTGAGATATGTGACCATTAAATGATAAATCCTGGTCAAATAAGACCCCTAAGTTTCTGACTGAAGAATTGGGAGCAATATTTACACCATCCAAGGAGACTATCTGATCTGAGAGATCATCTCTCAGGTGTTTAGGGCCCAGGATAATGACCTCAGTTTTTTCTGGGTTAAGGAGGAGGTCATTAATTGTCATCCAGGACTTAATGTCTCTAATGCAGGAATTCAGTTTTTCTAGGTGGTCATTCTGATCTGGTTTAATGGATAAATACAGCTGTGTATCATCTGCATAACAGTGGAAATTAATGCTGTGTTTCCTGATTATGTCTCCTAAGGGCAGGATGTAAAGCATGAATAGGATGGGCCCTAAAACTGAGCCCTGTGGGACTCCGTAGCTAACTCGAGTACAATGAGAGGACTGTCCATTTACGTGAACAAACTGGTGTCTATCAGATAGATAGGATTCAAACCACTGGAGGGCAGATCCTTTGATCCCTATGTCATGCTCTAGTCTATGGAGTAAGATGCTGTGGTCAATAGTATCAAAGGCTGCGCTCAGGTCTAACAGGACCAGAACAGAGATTAGTCCCTTTTCTGAAGCTAATAGCAAATCATTGGTAACTCTGACCAGTGCAGTTTCAGTGCTATGGTGAGGTCTGAAACCCGACTGAAAATCCTCAAAGTGATTGTTGTCCTGTAGGTGGCACTGCAGCTGCTTTACCACAACTCTTTCTAGGATTTTAGATATGAATGGGAGATTAGATATTGGTCTATAGTTGGCCAGAATGTCAGGATCCAGGCTGGGCTTTTTCAAAAGAGGTTTAACAACAGCACATTTAAAAGACTGAGGCACATAACCAGTTTCCAGGGAGGCATTTATTATGGTTAGAATAGATTCACTGATTAGGGGGAAGATTTCTTTAAAAAGTTTAGTGGGGATTGGGTCTAGGAGACAAGTGGAAGTTTTAGAAGATGTAATAACTGATGCTATTTCTGCTTGGTCCACAGCAGTAAAGCAATCTAATGTTACAGACATTTCTATGGATGTTTTCCTTTCTACCATTTTAATTTGCTCAGGGGTAATGGTAGGAATAACCTTGTTCAATTTGCATCTGATATTTGAGATTTTATCATCAAAGAATGTAACAAAGTCTTCAGAGCTGAGGGCAGCAGGAATATGTGGTTCAACCGAGCTGTGGCTGCTGGTCAGCCTGGCTATAGTACTAAAGAGAAATCGTGGATTATTTGCATTTTCTGCTATTAAAGATGAGTAATATTGAGTTCTCGCTTTACGCAGGGATTTTTTATAGCTTAAGAGGCTGCATTTCCAAGCATTCAGAGAGTGCTCTGAGCCAGAACGGCGCCATTTTCTTTCTAATTTACGAGTTATTTGTTTGAGGGAACGTGTTTCAGCGTTAAACCATGGTGCTGCTCTGTTTTGTCTAACAAGCTTGAGTTTCAGAGGGGCAACAGCATCAAGGGTTCCTCTGAGGGCTTGCATGGTATCATTGACAAACTGCTCATTATCAACGGGGCTTAAAGAGCTCTGAGAGTATTTATCTAACATGTTACTAAACATTGGTTGGACTGAGAGTTTAAATTCAGATACAGAACGGTCAGATAATGTTCGTTTCAGCTCTTTCTTAATCACTGGAGCTATGGTGTTTTCTAATATAAACTGATAGGTAATTAAAAAATGATCAGAAAGTATGGGGTTGTGAGGATGGACACTCAGCTGACTAATCTCTATGCCATAAGTTAAAAACAAGGTCCAGGTGTGCTTGTGACAGTGGGTGGGTTCATTTACATTTTGTGTGAAACCAACATTTTCTAATAAGGCTGCAAAAGCATTCCCAAGACAGTCATTACAGTCATCTAAATGAATATTAAAATCTCCTGTCATTAGGATATTATCAGAGTGAAGAACAACAGCTGATAAAAAATCTGAAAACTCTGTTAAAAATTCTGAATACGGGCCGGAGGGCGATAAATAATTATGAATAAGAATGCTTTTTCAGTATTTCTACTTGTGTGATTTATTGACAAAACAATGTTTTCAAAGGAATTATAATTGTATTTAGCTTTAGTGTTAAGAAGTAAGCTTGCATGGGATATTACAGCTAGCCCACCTCCTTTCCCAGAAATCCTGGATTTCTGATGGTTTTATAGCTAGGGGGGGTTGCTTCATTCAGCCTGACATAATCATCCTGTTGTAGCCAGGTTTCTGTTAGAGCTAGTAGGTTAAGTTTATTGTCATTAATTAATTCATGGACTAAGAGGGACTTTGAAGAAATTGATCTAATGTTTAGCAATCCACATTTAATGACCTCATGGTTTTGCTCATTATTGAGAGTATCAGCAGCTAATACTTTTAGCTTTCTGTGTCTCACTCCTCTCACCTGTCTTTTAGTACACAAGCTAAAGCTAGGAACTGCTGAGCTGTCCCTGTTTGGGGTTAGTACCAGCGCCGAAGGCGGCTCAGAGGAGAGTTGTAAACTGCTGCTCTGTGCCCGGGTCTCATCTCTGGATTGTCAGTTTGCAGGGCTAAAGCTAGCACAAATGTTCCTGGAAAGAAGAGAGGCACCTCCCAAAGTAGGATGGATGCCATCTCTCTGCATGAGACCGGGCTTCCCCCAAAACACGTTCCAATTGTCCACAAAAGTAATGCCATTTTCTGGGCACCATCTAGCTAACCAGCGGTTAAATGATGAAAAGCGGCTGTACATTTCATCATTGACTAGGTTTGGCAGAGGACCAGAGAAAATTACTGTGTCGGACATCGACTTAGCAAGCTTACACACCGAATCTACGTTCAGTTTGAGGATCTCTGATTGTCTCCGTCGGGCGTCGTTACCGCCTGCGTGAATCACGACTCGACGGAACCTCGACTTACTCTTGGCTAACAACCTGAGGTTTCCTTCGATGTCACCAACTCTGGCCCCCGGGTAACACCTGACTGTAGCCGCTGGGAGCTTCACGTGTCTAACTTCAGAGGAGCCAATCACCAGAGTTTGGGGATCAGCGGGTGCGTCGCTGAGGGGAGAGAACCTATTACACACGAGAAGCTTCGGGTGCTCTAAGTGTTTGCTTTTTGCACTATGCTTCCTTCCCACCGGTACAAAACCCATCCTGGGTTTCCCCCGGCTGCGGGAGGGGTGCTGGGATGCTAGCTTTGTTAGCCCTGGAAGTAGCGCGGCCCGCGCTACGAGTAACTACCTTGCTAGCTGGCTTAGCTTCCACTGTGCGGGCCCGTGCTTCTAGCTGCTCTAGCCTGGCCTCCAAGTCTAAAATCAGACTGCACTTCACACATCTACCACTATCTCCAGTAAAGGAGGCAGGGTCCTCGCTGAACATATGGCACATGGAGCAGGAAAGAGGGGAACAAGAAGACGAGGAGGAATCCATAGCTCAATGCTAAGCTATGGTTAGCGGTGTTTTGCTAACGAAAAATCTACGTAAACGCTTTGTGTGGTTAGAAGAGCAACGGTTAGCACAGTAGTTTACTCACTAAAAGACAAAAGGTGGTACTTAAGATTTTAAGTAACAAACAGGATTTATACTAAGATATCAGCAGATCAGGTAGTCAAAAGCAGGAGCTACAGAAGCAACGACCAAGCACTGGGTAACGCTCACCCGGAAATGACGTCACAGGAAACGTGAGGAGTCTCGTCTCTAATGGTGACGACGATCAAAATAATGTCATCCCAAAAGTTTCCTGTGGGGATCTATCATATCAGGGCTTGCTGGCTCGGTCTGGGGTCGTTGCCGTGGTTCTCGCCCTTGTTGGGGCGGCTGGAGTCCTGCCCTGCAGCCTCACAGCTGTGGAGTGGACTCTGTTGCTGTCCCGGTTTGGGTGGGCGCCATGGCGATGTTCCTTTGACCGAGCTGCTCCTGGTATGATAGAATCCCCAATACAGTTTCCTCACAGCAGAGCCAAGCCTTATGTCTGTTTTACAGTTTTCATTTATAAGTCATTTTTCATTGTATTCTTTGTGTGTGGGATCATGGGTTGTATGTGTTGATAGAGGGTGGGGGGTTGGCTTTTATTGTATATGTTTTTGTTTCTAATGTAAAGCGCTTCGAGCTGCGCGACGCATGAGAAGCACTTTTTTATAAATAAAGTTTGATTGATTGATTAATAAAACAAGAAGTCTTAACTTCAAACATCAAGAACATTCTGCTTTTAATACTAGTATAGAGCAGTAGAATTTACTCATCAAGTTAAACTATGATAATCTACTGTATAATCTCAGGTAAATGATCCAGAAAACAACCTTTATTTTTTAGGTGTAATTTAAAGTGTTAACTTTAATTAAGCCCTTTCATTTAATCAGACAAATAAACACCACCAGTCAGAAGTTTGACAATGTGTGTCCAAACTTCTGACTGGTGGTGTATAAAAATATGACAGGGAAATGTTCAGATTAAAATAACATTAATCTATTATCAGTAATTTGATATATTTTTTAGTATTGAAAAGCTTCTGAACATGCTAACAAAACAATCAAACATGTTTGGTTCAATGCAATTTCAAAAGGAACAAGGCTCAAACGACATCATTGACACTGCGTTTGCTTAAATAAAAAAATAAAATTGAAAAATTGGAAATGAAAATTATTATTCCTCTAACCTTTATTGAGGATTCATAACTTTTAGCATTTTTTAGAAAGAAATCATTTTCCTCTGTTCACATTCATACAGCTCCATGTGTACTTCTCAAACATCCACAGTGAAGGCTGAAAACAGTTTGCAACCTTTCAATCCTTCATTTAAAATAGCTGTAAAGGAACACCTGCATAACTCACTGTAATAGATGTAATTCTGTAACACACATTTTAAAACAGATATACATTTTCAAAAATACATGATTTTATATGTTTGTGTGAAATGATCAAATAAAAATGGAGAACACAAAACGTGTTGAGGAGAGAATTGGTTTAATTGATGCTTTTGGCGGGGAAGTTTGCCAAAACGCCAGAGAGACTGACAAAAAAGGTTAAAAGTGTCTGGTACCAAATTTACAAAAAAATGTAAGAAAATTTAAAAAAGAAGAAGAAAAGAAACAAGATAAAGAAAAAGATATCTTCTCATAACAAAGGACAGGAGAGGACAGGCTGTTGATTATATTTTTGAAATTAGTTAGTATTATTTTTTTCCAGACTCATTTCTATGAAGATCAAGGAGAAATATTTGGTTATTTTTTTATTTCATAAACTGTGTTTTTTTTTTTTTTTTTGATAAAAGGGTTTTATATATATACTCACACACACACGTGATCCGGTCCTTCTGCCGAACTTTAGAAGCCATTTTGCCCCACATGTTGAAAAGTTTGCCCAACCTGGTTTACATGCAATGCATACATGTGAATCCAAAGAGTCTTCTATGCCCTGATAACAAAAAGGGAAAAAAAGGATTTTATACTTCAATAGATTAGAATAAACAGTCTAAATTAGACTACTAACACAAATTATATTACCTGATTGCAGTAGTTTTAACCTTTTAAAATACTACCATATGTCACTGTGTTCTGTTCACCTGAGTTCAGTAAAGTGGATTAAAAGACTCACTTAAACAATATTTTTTCTTTGTAAAATAGTTCACAGAGGTCTTTTAATTATGATTTAGTAGTTTTACGTCTAAAAAAACGAGCATGTTGTTTTATGAGATGTATTTTCAAACAACAGCTAGGAGCTCACTAGAAGTTTGCCTCTGGTTTGTGGGTGGGACCAGTGGTGTAGTGTACATGATACGCAGGTACACACAGTATAACCAGTAGAAAAATTCTCAAAGTTAAGTATAACCACTAAAAATGCACCATGATACGCATCAGTTTGTTTTTTTGATGATAAATAACTCTCAGCACCAAGACTGCGCGCAAACAGCCCGCACCTGCCCTGGAACCAATGGGGACAGTGCGCAGAATTCCAGGAGGTGGGGCTGGGGATCCGCGTCTCACGCATTTTATTCATTTAATCCTTAAAATAATCACAGGTTGGATTGATGGGCTGAGATCTGGAGCAGAAAAATCAAATTCAGATTTCCCAACAATAACTAAGTTTGAATTATTTTTAAATATAACTTATAGTTTCATTTAAAAAATTATTTTAAAAATTTGTCTAAAAACAAAATCATAGTTAAAAGACTGCCCATCGTGTGAACCACGAAGCCGCGCGCGCTCCGCTCCACCGCGTCCAGCGTGAACCCGGCGTTTGATGGAAGGTTGGCGCCAGTGTTGGGCAGCGAAGCCACCACGTGTGTGTGAATGCATGTGTGACTGTGAAGTGCTTTTGGCCCTCAAAGGAAGGCAGAAAGCGTCATACAAGTATACGTCAGTTACAAATTCTGTGTTTTTTTGGTGTACCGGGAGCAACTTGACAGAAATTTTTGGTACCCATCTTAATTTAAACCCCAGTTGTTCATGTGTCATTGAGCTCATAGCTGTTACAGATAGGGTAGCTGTAGCAGTATGAACTGAACATTTAACACAAGAAGGTTCTCCCAAGATCTTGTTGCTGTTCTGGTGTGGTGTAGAGCTGCCAGATAACAGTCTGCAGCACAGCTGGTAAAATCTATGGAAAGCTAAAGTAAAGAGCAGAATTTTTATTTTTGCTTATAAGTGCTAAATTAGATATTGTTTTGGAGGCATTAAATATCTTCAAATCAAGTATTTCACTGCATTGTTTTTCCTACACCCGTAGTATTCCCCCAGCCAGTTGTTTGCTGCTTATAACCCTTTAAATAAATACCCCCCTTTGTTTTTTTCTCATTTTGCACTCTGTCCTTTTTCCATTCTCTTCTACAATCAACCAGCTCTGAATGACCCGTTTAGTCTGTCTCAGTGCTGTCTTCTCTGTCTGCCACACAGGGTTTGTTCATTTTCCATCTCCCTCACCATGGTTCTCTACATGCTGCTTGATAGAATCAGATGCTATTTGTTTATTAGGAGCCAGAAGGATATTTAATAAAGGGCATGTAATAACTGTGTAGTTCCCCGTGTGTGAAGGAGGGCAGAGTCTTTAGAGGACAGAATCCCTTCAGTTTCCTTCTTGATGAGGAAATGAACATGTTCAATGTGGGGACCGATGAAAAGGCATCTCCACACCAGTGGTGAATGCCCCACTTCATTTTATATTTAGCTGCAGTAACCCTAACCAACTCTAATTGATTAGATGATCAGAGTTATTGGTATTAGGCTGCAGTTATGGATCCATTTGTCTTTTATGAACAGTAATTGACCCCAGACTGCCTCCGTGCTCACCCCCACCCCCCACCCACCCCGCGGAGCTCCTCGTTTCCCTGTAACTCTTACTGGACATTTGAATCACTCCACACTCTTCAGGTATCTTCGATATTCTGTATACATGTGGCTAGTCATGCATTTTTTTCTCTATATTTCTTTTTGTTTGATTAAGTTTTCATGGCTTCACTGCATTAACCTCCAGTATTGTTCCAGGAAATCCAGCTATTCTTTCTGACATTCATTACAGGCATTGTGGCTTATTTCTTCTGTGAGGCATTAAAGATAATCAAATAACAAACGAAGCAATCCGTATTCCTCTCCTCCCACTAAGGCTTCTTCCTACTCCTACAGTTAGCCCTCCAAAATGGAGAGATAGAAAAATATTTTCTTCAATTCTTAACACTACTATGACTTGATGGTGTCATCGATAGTTGCCGGTCATCTACATTAGTGTGAAGTTACCACAGACTGTTGAATTTATCGTCTCTAAAGTTGGGAGACTGGAGCAGATCAGAGATCATCCACTGTTTATTTAACTCTTTGGTGCAGTGAATGAGGGTGAAAAGAAACGACTTGTTTATATGCTGTAATCTAGTTGGTTCTTTAAAAAAATATATACATTTTATTAATTTCAGCCCAGTCACAGCAATTGAAAAAAAACTACAGAGCTTTAAGAAACAACCCTATTAATGTAGTTCCTATCTCAGGCAACACGTTCTTGACAGAAACACAAAAATAAAATGATGTTCATAAACGAATGCTGCGAGCAGTGCCAAAGCATGTGCATGTGCATAAGGCTGTCATGGCAACTGATCTGCAAAGGTGTGATCAGTCAAAGGAAGGACCGGTATAACAATGTTTGCAGAGACACAGTATGTACATATTAGTGACATGCTGCTCACAAATGGACAGTGGAGTCTATACGCTCACACACAGCTTTCTTAACAAGATGTGAGATTGAATTATAAAAATTGAGTAAACAAATAAAAAACCTCACTGTTTGATATGAGAAATCTTTTTCATTAAAATATGTGAGTCACGAATTCTTGAGAGACAGGACAAAACATGAAAAAGTCTTCTTTATGGATAAAAATCTTATATTTAAAGTTGATAGACAAACTCACTGTTAGATCCAGAGGAAATGTGAATACAGGTTTGTTGTTTTATCATCACAGTTAGTTTCCATTTTGAGATATATTTGCTCAAATGTCTGACAAGTGTTTAGACACAATATATTATTTTCTTGTCCTCAGCATCAGATCACAATAGTTAAAATGAAAATTATTTAATACTTTAATTTAGAAAATATTGATATCAATAAGAGTTTATAATGTATAAAAAAATAATTATCATTGAAAATATTCAAAATATTTTTCTCATAGAGATCCATCCATCCATCCATCCATTTTCTTAGCTGCTTTGTCCCTTTCGGGGTCGCGGGGCGCCGGATTCTAACCCGGCTTCATAGAGATCCTTCTATCAAATGTGTGTCCGCTGCTTCTGTCAACTCTGTCACATTTTCAACCATGAAGATTTTACTTGGGTATTACCTGATCAGTTCGATCTCTGAGGACCTGGTTTTAGTTTCCCAGCTGTGGTAAAAGCAGCAGGACCACACACGGTCTGGGAGTTAGGCAACTCTGGGCCTCGAGGGCCGCTGTGTCTGCAGGAGTTACAGATATCAAAGGTGACCGATTACCTGGTTTAGGTGTGTCCCGCAATTAGAACATGTCAGAGCAGGGCATGTTGGAAAACATGCAGGAAGTTAGGGGCGCTGCTAGAGATTTTGGCCCCATGAAAGGAATTTTACAGGACCCTAACAAAGACAGCTTTCCATGCAGGCTCACCTGTGTCTGTGTGTGTGTAGGTGTTTACACACTGGTCGCGTTGGCGCACAATCAAACGGACACCTTGAAAAGTCAATGCAAACACAGTGAGCGCGCACGAAAAGTTCAACCCGGCTCAAAATTTTCAAACATAATCGCAGCAGTGCAGCACAGTGACCAATCAGGGACCTGGATTTGAGAGTGGCGCATGCATAGCGTCTGCTTCAAAGCACAGAAGTACCAACCATGATCAGGAAAGAGAAATAAATCATTGCAGTTTGTGCTCGGTCGGATTAATGTGACATCCAGACAGACATTAAAGGAACAGAGTCATGAAAACAAAAAAGCCTGAAGCAAGATTTGGGGGATTTTTACTGCTTTGACTTATTAAATAGGTTCTCCCTATTGTAGGTGGTGGAGGAGCACTAATGAACAGTGAAAATACAATAGAAGCTGCTAAACGCACGTTCATGAATCCCCGTAGAGCACGTTCTTGAATGCACCACACACGGCCGGTGTGTGCATGTTCTTCATCTGCTCTCTCCTCCTGGGAAATGCTTGCAGTTCCTTCAGATTTAAAAGTTTCGCATAAATCAGTCCCTTCAAAATTTCCTGATTTTGGGATCTCAATCTGTTAACGCAAATTCAAGCAAAGCCGAGATTTGTTCCCTGCCCTGCAACATTTCATCTTCATCCCACTTTGCCCAATCTACCATGACAACAGTCATGGTTGACGATGCAGCTTCTGTTTCCATCCTGACTCCATCCAGGAGTCAATTAAATTCAGTTTTATTACTATAGCCCAAAATTACAAAGAAATTTTCCCTCATTGGGCTTCATGCAGGTAATTTTACAGATACAGAAAATAGTCATGAAACATGAAAAAATATCTAAAAACTAAACAGACTAAATAAACTGGATATCTGCCCTCTCTGTAAGGAAAAACTCCTAAAAAACCTGAATCAGGAAAAAAGAAGAAACCTTAGAGATTCCCACAAACAAAAAATAGTGTTTGATCGATTAACTTATCAGCAAAAGTAATTCCAGTTTTGAAATTTCCTATCCGAGGACGAACAGGAGATACCAGAACTGGTAAAGAAGAATGAGCTTCTACAACTACGTATTTGAATAGAGTTCATTCAGATAGAGCTGAGGGACGAGTGGTGATGAAGTCCTCAGTCAGACGAAGCAGAAGTGCAGTCCACGACCAGGAGCAGGAGCGTGGGGGATCCACCTGGATCTGAAATCACTCCTGCTCCCCAGAAGAGAGAGAAAGAGAACAACAACATGTGAATGGAACTGCACCAACAAAAACATGGAGAACTATATCTAATAAAGAGTAGAAGAGTAGAAGAGAGGAGAAGAAATGAGAATAGAGGACAGAACCCCAGAGCTGGTGTAGAGAATAACATGATAGAAAATCCAAAAATGAAATTTAAACGGATCAGTATTAATCTAGCCTCTCAAGAGCCACAGCAGAGGGAATCTTCTCTGATTACTAGCTAACCTGGCAGAACGCTAACCTGTCCAAAGAGGAATGTTTTAAGGCTAACTTTGAAGGTAGAAACTGTGCTGGATCTCTGACATGAGCTGGGAGCTTATTCCAGAGAACAGGGGCTTGGTGGATGAAGGTTCTACCTCCAACTGGACTTTTAGAGATTCTAGGAGCTACAAGCAGTCCTGCATTTAGTGAACCAAGTGTTCTGATTGGTTGATCTTTAATATATGATGGGGTCACACCATTCAGAGCCTTATCCACCTTATTCCTGGGGCCGCTGATGTAAAACGGGTCATGGGTGCAACTTCCGGTATAGCAACCGGAAGTCACACAGCACTATTTGTTTCCATTGAAAGTTAGCGGTTTTGTTAGCTTTAGCGGTGTATAGAAACTTTAGAAGCGTGTTTTACTTAATCCCTCAAAAGTTTCAAAAATGGCTTTGCGCAGCTCATGGTTGTTCTAACACCCAAACTAAATTACATTTGAGTCTTAAGGAGCGTTGTGTGGAACATGGGCCGCTGACGAAGAGGGAGAGCAGCTGCCCTCCTCGGTACAGATTTTACCGTCCATCGGGCGAGGATGAAGTCAGAAGGATTTGGCTCCAAATGTAAATCTTAAGAAGCCACTTAAGACTTTATATGTATGTTCGTTTCATTTTGTGGATAAAGTACCCACGGAGGAAAATCCGTATCTGACGTTCCGGACCACCATAGAAGAAGAGACGCCGGGTACTGCAGAGACCTGACAGCGCGGTGAATTTGCTGTGCAGCGTCACAAGAACAGGGACGATATTTCCTGTGTAATTGCTGCATCTCCCTGGTATTAACTATTAAAAAATTACCGATGTTTAAACCACAGCTGACTTTGTCAAAACATGAAACGGGCTAAAGCTACACCGCGCGATGCAACCCTCATTGGCTCTCGCATCATGTAAACACAAGCACGTAAAACGATAAGGTTACAATTGATCAGCACTGTGTGATAACTCCGGCAGAAATAATCATGTATGAAGGTATTGATATGCCTCGGAGCTTTAAGATTGTTCAGAGCTTCACCATCTGCCGCAACCGAACTGAGAAAGTAGCTAAAAATGCTATTATTTGTTATATTTGGACATTTTTTAAGACCATCCTTCAATTTTAACAGGCACCGGAATTGTTACGTCGCCTCTTTAAAGACATGACAGCTGCTGTTTCCACATTTATATGTAGTTATAGATCCAAAACAAGGGGGATTGCGCTGTCGGCTCTACAGTTGTAATGTAAATAAATGCTACTTCCGGCGTCTACAGGAAGTATCCCCCATAATTCACGCAAAGGCTCATGGGGCATAGGAATAAGGTGGATAGGTTAACAGGAGGATTTTGATCTTGATTCATTTGAGTCGTGCTCTTTTTATTAACTCTTAAGCTCTCTCTGGCTTTTTCTCTGCAAACTGCGCATTAGTGGGCGAGTGTGCGCTCAGTGGCAGGGTGGGTTGCGCTGAGCGGGTGCAGAGCGCTCCGTCACATGGAGCACAACATGAACAGAGTATGAAAGAATTTGAGATAATTTCAGTATTATGTATAAATGTTTATTTGTATTGAATCCTTTCTGTTAGTATGAAAACAGACAGTTTGGTGCAAAAAGAAAACAAACTTGGTCTTAATAACCTTTAGTTCTTTGTATTGGAAAAACAATGTGAAAAAAATAGAAATCGTGACTTTACAAACTGTGAATCAAATCAAGGCTTGACTGAATCAGATTTTTCACTCACATTGTCAACTTTATGACAAAATGACAACTAATATGCACAGTATGGGAAGAACTGAGCACTCTGAATACAATAGAATGGAAGCCCCTCCAGCAGCTGGTCCACACAGTCACGGTCACACTCCTGCTCCCTGAAGGGGGTGTTGTAAAAATCCACTGCATGGGCCCTCATAGTGACCGGGTCTGTGGTGATGGTCCCATCAGAAAAGCGAAGGCAGACCATTTGTTTCTTTTGACAAACAGATCTCTCCAGATTAAAGAAAAAGGACGTGGGAGCATCCATATGTCTGAGTTGTGAAACGGGCTCTAACCTTCACTCTCTCTCACAAAGGAACGCAGTTCATTCCTTTTCTGTTTCAGAATCTGCTCAAATGAAACAGAAGGGATTGCTCCACTCATCTCAAGTCTAGAAATGTATTTGTCTAAAGCGGAGATGGCTTTCTTAACAGTGACTGTAGCATTACTAGAATATTGCTGACAGAACACCCATATTTGTGCTTATCCAAAAGTTTAGTATTAAAATGACAATAAGAAACCCTCCTTGTAAAAGATCTGAGAATAAAATCAAAAGTGATCAAATGATGATCGAGCAAGCAAAAAAACAAGCAAGAAAGAAATGATGAGCAGACATCCAGACCTCTTATTTTTCCTGAAGGTGGATAAACAAAGGTAACGTTTGAAAATGCTATTATTTTTTTAAACTGGCTTCTAAACAGTGTGTTTATAAATGTAAGTATATATTTTACTTTATTGCGTATCAGAATAATTAAATCCAACTAAAGTGTAAATCAGAACTTGAAATTCTTTTTGGATTATTGTAATCAATTGTAACAGTAATTACAGTCTTTGAGCGTGTCTTGATGGAGTTGACAAAAAAATCAAGGTTTCGAAGTAAAAAATAAATTTGTAAAAAAATATATATATATCAGCATTCTTCCTTGTGCTTAGATAGCAAAAATAATCAGGAGATCAGGAGATGTCCTGTCAGGACCCTACTCAGTAATTTTAACTGCACCCTTTAGTACACACACCTCTAACACCTCAAAATATACACTCTAACACACAAACATGCATGCACCAGACAAGGAAGGTGGAACCTTCAACCTTCTGTCCCCAACCCAATCCCTGGCGTGTGGGGGCGGGGACCCTCGGCCTGGTGGTCTTGTCTCTTGGGTGCCGGTCTCCTGGGCCCGGCGGCCTCCTCTCCACGCCAGGAGAGGGATCCCCGAGATTTAAGATCGAGAACAGGGGATCAAACCACATCAGAGCCTGAGGGTGACCAGGTCTCTGTGGTGCGGATTCCGGTCCTTGCTCTCGAGAACTGGGCCTCTCCAAGAACTCCAACAGTGGGTGGGCCTGGTCGGGCCTTGATTACATCACTCCCTTGGGATCTCCGCTTCTCGTGGGTGCGCCCCTCCTCGGTGGGGGTGGGCGGCCTGTTCCTTGCTATCCCCTGGACCTCAGTGGAGGGTGCGGGCGGTTGTCTGGAGCATAGGAGAGGGTCTCCCTTGGGGGACCCTGACCCATACCTGGGGTGGGGCGGGGGGATGCTCGGTGCTGCTGGGTGGTGGCGGGTTACTCTTCTGGGGTTGGGGGGCTCTCTGGGGGAAGGGCCTCGCATGGGACCTCTTGGCGCAGTGGGAGGGCTGCTCTTCTGGCTGGGGCCTGCACTCTCTGTGCTCCTGTGCCTTCCTGCTCTCGGGTGAGCCTCTGCGGCGGTCCCGCGTGCCTTGGTCTGGGTGTTTGGCGGGGTTGCCCGGCGGGCAGATTCTCTTCACGGCTCCGTGGTGGGGGTTGGGGGTTCCTGGCTGCTGCTACCCCGGCGGGGGGTGTTGGTGTGGGGATGGCCGGGTGCTCTCCCCCTGTATACATTCCATCACTATTCACATCAGCAAAACATAAACACCCACCTGAGCACAGGTGTCAGCTCACCTTTGCACTAATAGTATGCAGGACAGAATGAAAGACTTTACTTGTGTCTGTGTGTATGATTAAGTCTGTTTGTTGCAGCTGCAGTTTATTGTGTACATTTTGACTAGTTTAAATGTGGAGAATATTTCAACCAACAGGTATGTGTGTAACTACAGTGTGTGTGTAAACAGGCCCCGCCCATTCTAGTTTACTATTTAGACCTGGTTGTTTTAGGATGTTGCTACCTTCTGTTACCATCTTATTTTTTTCTCTAAACCCCCCTCTTTTACCCCCCTCCCTCTTCTTCTTTTCCGTCTGGTCCAACAAAACAAAAACATAATCAATATAAATAAAGTTTAGCAGGAAATACAACAAAGGGTTAATACTCAATAAATCCCTGTTGTGACAGTAAAATCTGCCCAACACAAGAGGCTCTCAGCCCGTATTTGTTTGCTCAGCTGTTGGACAGGACAAGTTAAAAAAAAATAGATAGCAAAAATATTTTCTTTAATACATGTTGTGAAGTTTTCTGAAGGTGTTTTGTCCTGACTCTTACGAATCAGTGAAACATTTTCACATTTGGAATGTTATCAAGCTGAACTTATCAGGAAAATATAATTTCTGACAACATTCTAATTAGTCAATTTGACCATTTTTCTTCATCAGCAACATGAAGATTTTCTTTGACTAAATAACAGTCGTTTTGGTTCCAGGAGCATGCAATAACAACCTGTGTATTTAACCATGATAAAAAGCCTCAGTTTAGTCAAGATCTCTAAAAAGAAGGTAGAGGGAACGTCTTTCAGAGATAATTAGTTTGGAACAACTCGCATTTTTTGTGTCTGAAAACCCAAAAAGGACCACTCCTCATATGCTTTTCCACAGAACCCTAACCCAGATCTTATCTCAGGCGTACCTGACCCTGAGCCTCCCCTGTGCCCAATTAGAAAGGATAGTAAATCACAGTGATCAGAGTTTAAAAATAATCTATCACAACGACCCTTGTGTATAGCAGTTATTCATGTTACATGTTCGGTTCTAGGCTAGGCCAATACACGGCCCACACACTGGAGGTGACTGCAGTTTAGCAGTAGGGCAGTGGACTCCTGATCAGAAGATTGAAGGTTCAATTCCTGCCTTACCTGTACATCTGTCGAAGTTTCCTTGGGCAAGATACTGAACTCCACCTTGCCTCTGGTGGAAGGTTGACGCTAGTGTTCAGCAGTGTGTGACTGTAAAGCACTTTGGGTCTTCAAGGAAGGTAGAAAAGTGTTATACAAGTATACTGAAGTTCAAACTTTTGGAAATGTATATTTTAGTGAGTCTAGATAAATTCTCATAAGATAACAATCCCCGTTATACATTTGAAAAGAGATTAGCATTTATTAAAAGTAGACTGTTTTTTTAGACTGCACAAATGTGTTGAGGTTGTGATCTATGCAAATCAGCATGCTTGATATATGCAAGTTGAAAGTTTAGTGCTGTGAATCCCATTGCATTTGCCTAATTAATAATTCATACTTTAAATCTACATATTCAAATTACTTGAGAACCACAGCAAGAGGGGGAGGTGTCCAAAAATGTGATGGAAGGATAAGTAGAAAGAAGGAGCAGATCAGAGTCATGAAAGAAGAAAAATCCCCTCCTTATGTGCGATTCCTGCCAAGATTAGCTTAATTTGCTGTACTTTACCTTTAGCTAAAGCATTAACACTATAGTCATTGCCATTGGCACTTAAATAAAACTCTTTTACCTACCATCGTCATTGGTTTTCACGATCAATGTGAAACGGAAAGCTGGCTCCTCCCTCCTTGCGGGGGTGGGAGGTGCGGGCCTGGGGGGGTTGGTTCTCGTGGGGGGGCCCATGGCTGGGGGAACTTGGTCCCATCGCTGGGGGGGATGGGGGGAAAGCGGTCCACCATCGGGGGTCGGTCTGCCAACTGCCCCCAACCTACCCTCTTCCTCATACAAACATATTAAGTGAAGGGGAGTTGTAACGCAGCGTGCTACTGGGGGTGGACTACCTGCAAGTGGCCCTCCCTCCAATGGCCGCTGCATGAGTTTACCCCTCCTCTTAGTTTTATTTGCACCTTAGACATGTAGGACCTTGGTGGGGGTGCTTGGACATCACTGCCAGCAAGCAGTAGATGTCCTCTAAGTACCCTTTCCGCCAATTTTACAGCATCATAGACATGTAGGGCCGTTGGTAAGAGGGTGACGGGGCATCGCTGTGAGCAATCAGGAGATGTCCTGTCAAGGCCCTACTCACCAATTTTAACCGCACCTTGTAGTACACACACCTCTAACACCTCAAAATATACACTCTAACAAACAAACACGTATGCATCACACAAGGAAGGTGGGACCTTCGACCCTCTGTCCCCTACCCCATCCCTGGTGGGGGGACCCTCAGCCTGGTGGTCTTGTCTCTCGGGTGCCGGTCTCCTGGGCTCGGTGGCCTCTTCACCACGCTGGGAGAGGGATCCCCAAGATTTAACAGGGGATCAAACTACATCGGAGCCGTGGGGTGTCCAGGTCTCTGTGGTTCGGGTTCCGGTCCCGGCTCTTGAGAAATGGGCCTGTCCAAAATTCCATCTGTGGGTGTGCCTGGTCAGGCCTTGTTAACATCATTCCTGTGGGACCGTTGTTCCTCTTGGGTGGCCCCCTCTGGCTCGCCCCTGGACCTACCGCGGCAGGTGCGGGCGGACGTCTGGAGCATAGAAGCGGGTCACCTTGGGGGAGCTCTGGCTCGTGCCTAGGGTGGGGCGGGGGATGCTCCTCTGGGGTTGGGGGGCTCTCCGGGGGTGGGCCTTGTGCTGGCCCTCCAGGTGTGGTGGGGGGATTGCTGTTCTAGCTGGCCGGGGGTCCGCACTCTCTCAAAAGTTAGCTTTACTGGTAGCGCGCTAATGCTATGCAGTATTAGTGTACATATTCTCTGTCAAATGCATGATTGACACACATCATAGCAAGCTCAGACACATAGACTTACACACACCGTGTTTCCAAAAACAAAAAAATAGCCTCAGCATTAGGGGTGTCGTAAAAAATCAACTCACATTCGAATCTAGATTCTCATTTTTAAAGATTCAGAATCGATTCTAGATATCCAAGAATCGATTTTTCCCCCCATATTCCTGCATTTATATATTTCATCAATGGCTCGAACCTGCTAGCTTACTTGCAAGTTGTGATGTTGGTCCCGAAACGGCCACCGTAGTTTGTTTTCTCTGGAGGCGAGCGGAGTTTACTGAGCGTGCTACACTTACAACATGGGAGAAGAAAAAGAGATTCCTCCTGTCGTCTTCAGTGAAGGCAAATGTTTGGCCGCAGGTACAGATCTGTTTGTCATATTTCGCGGGACACAGCTGCTGCACAACAGGAACCGAGGATGAAGAGAAAGACAGAGAGAGACTCTGGAAATCTGGAACCATTTTACTTTAACTGCTAATACAAAGGAAGAATTTAGAGTCTGCAGGAAAAGAATTCCATCTAGAACCTCCTCCACAACAAACTACAGACACCTGAGAAGCTTCTTTAAAACAGAGCAGATCATTCAAACCAGATAAACTCCTCAAAGTCTTTGTCTTCCTCTAACAGCAACTCAGCAGTGATGCTTTTAAAACAGATAAAGAGGAAGATTCTGAGAACATCTGAGGATTCATCTGTTTATGATGGTTTTAAGTTCATGAGTTTTCACTGGAAAATATTTGACTCTAAAATATCTTTAAATCAACACATATTTTGATTACTGTGAGCAGGAAAGACCAAAGTTCATTTTGTGTCTGACAGTTCTATTCAAGTTCAATGACAGTTCTACAACATTGTATATGCTGATGATGCTGTATTTTCTTTGTGCATGTGTCACAATAAAATTGGAAGTTGGAATATGAGAATATGATTTTTATTTTATATTTAAAATTCGTTAGTACTTTTAATATACATATATATATATATTCAAAAACATTTAAACTTTTTACAAAATCTGCTGCAACATCAGGGACTTCAGGCCACAACAATCAAAAAATCTGCCACAAAATCCTGGAGGGTCTGAATATTGTAAATTTGCACAGTATCATAAATAAATACCATTTCTTTATCAAAAGATTTCCTTTGTGTTTTAAATTTCTGAATCGAGAATCGATTCAGAATCGAATCTGCACCCCAAGAGTCGGAATGGAATGATGAGTTGTTGTAAGATTAACATCCCTACTCAGCATCAACTTATTTTAGTTTGAAGCAAAACTGGTCACTGTTGATGGGCTTCCTACTCCTTCACTCGTCTTTCTGTTCTGCCTGTACGTGAGACCCGAGGCTTACTAAGCACACACTTCATCGCATCGGATTGGACAGAGAAATTACTTCATCCAATAAGCAAAAGACTGACATGTTAGGTAAAAACATGTTAGGTAAAAAAAAAAAATAAAATATATGTGCAATGAGATTACTAATAAAACAAGAATCCACCGAAAACAAAATAAAAACTGTTTAAACTGTTAATTTTTTTTGGCTCTTTTCTTTTGAAAATGAATTTATTTATAAGTCTGGCAAACTTTACATTTTAATGAACAATAACCTATTTAACCATTTAAGAATATTTTTAACAATAATGCTGTTTACTAATTGCGCACCTTTTAAAATTACTTTTGACTAATAGTTTTAGAATACTTGATCTGAAAGTTAATTTTTAGACTAGGCTACACCTAAACAGTATTTTGGCCTATGTAAAAACAAATCAAATACAAAACTTTTTTTTAACATACAAATAGATCATCGACAAAAAGGTATCACAGAATCAAGTGGAGTTGAGCAAATTGAATAAAGGACAGTGATAGAAACAGAACTGATGTATGTGTCAGTACAATGGCATGGCAGTGGGTGACAGCTCTGCTCTAACATCCAAACCCAGTGAGCCACCGGCTTTCATCTCTGTGTGGACACATGCACAGACTCCAATGTCTCCTGCAGCTCCCATCTGTCAGCACAACAGATACCGCTGTGTTATCAGGAGTTTCTAACATTTTTCAATGCAAGTGCTCGTGCTAATACTGATGACTTTGCTGAATGACACAGACTGATACCTTCAACTAACATCTTATATTTTAACTTTGTGTTGATATAATCTTGGTGCCTTTTCTCTGATGTACTCTCCACTTTTGTGCTGTAACAGATGAGAGGGTAACAAAATGAGTGGAGATTGATGGGGGAATAGTAAGAAGAGGTGGCAACATGTAAAAGAATCCAAAGAGAGATGGCAGTGTGATGGCACAGGGAATTTGAGTTCTCCGGTTGTCTGAGGCAGTGTATTATTGATGTGCTGAGGATCTGACGTTGTTGCTGAGATTTGCAGTCTGTCACTGCATGTCCTTTTCCTTTTGGCTTTTCACTTCAGGGGTTTACCGCAATGAATCAGAACATGCCTGTGTCTGAGACCTGCTCTACTTTGTTGTGATTTCACAAATCCCTCTGGAGAGTTACCTGTCAATACCCTTGTATCAAAGGGAGCTCAGTCACAGCTGTGTGCTGACAACATGGGAAGGCAGCCGTGTGTCAGCAGGAGTCTGCAGAGGATTCTCCTGGACCTGTTACCCCGGGCTCACACCACTAGCGTTACAGCTCCGATACAAGCGTCGTACTCTTTCCGTAACTTTAAAAGTGCGAGAGGAAATCCCACTGAAGGCGTCCGAGCTGATGTGGAGAGAAAATTCACTGATAAAATCGCTCTCCTCAAGACAGAGATGAGTGAATTCAGAGGAGAAATAGGACAACGATATCATCGGAGATCTCAAAGGAATTACGTACAGTCAAAGAAGCCGAAGGAACCGAGGGAAACGACATTCAAAATTTTGTGGAAAACCTTATTAAGTCTGACCTGTCCCTGAGCAAGTGTGCGCTTAACATCCAGCACGGTCACCGCTCACTCGGCCCCAAACCACCGCCGAACGCTAACCCAGATCTATCGTGTTTCCTGGAATATAAAACAAAAGAAAAGGTGCTGTGCACTGCATGAGAGAAAAGAGAGATCCGACTCGGAGAACGGCACGTTTTTTGACCAGGACTACCCAAGCGACATTCTGGCGAAGCAGAAAGAATTCAACCAAGTAAGGAAGATTCTGAAAGAAGAGGGACGCCGCTTTCAAACAATCTACCCCGCCAAGCTCTGGGTGTTTTACAATAACGACACGAGAGTTTACAACTCCCCGCAAGAAGCACAGAGCAGCCTGATGAAACGAGATGGGGTTGGAGCGGACATGGAGGGAGTACCTGAGCAAAACCTGACCGGGAAGGAGCGGGCTCCCGTAGAGCTGAAACCGGACCTGAGGGACCCTCCACGGCCAGCAAAAGCATTATGAAACGAGCGAGAATCACACACACACAAGTTTAATTCACACACACATGTAAAATTGAATGTGAAGTTGCAGGAAAAAGAGGAACATGTGAGAGAAATGTGTACTTGTGGAATATAATGTGAGAACTTGCTTGACAATAACCTTAACTTGTGTGTAAAATGTTACATGTGAATAAAAATCACAAAACACAAGATTTAACTTGAGGTTGTGAGGAAAAACACAACTTGTAAAACTGTGTTGAAAAAATCTTTACTAGTAGCTTCAGTTTTCTTCTGTAGAAGAGTTTCCCACAAATGCTTTGTGAGTCTCAGGGCCCGTTTACATTACGTTTTCGCGTGCGTTCCGACAACTTGGTTATCGTTTGGGCCTCTCGTTTAGACCAGAACGGCGTTTTAGGGCCCCCAAAACGACAACTTTGGAGAACGCCTTCCAGAGTGGAGCGTTGCGAAACGTTCCCGTTCCCACCGCCCTCCCATTCTAGTGTGTACGGTCAGGAACGGTGTCAGGGTGTAAAGCGCAGTACTTCTCCTATTGTTCTTTTCCATCCGGTGGGAGTAGGGTTGGGCACCGAAGTTCAGTTCCAAGTAGGAACCGTTATGATTTGCGCGGTTCTACCGAAACCGAAAGATGCGGCTGCAAACGGTGCCGGATTCCAAATTTCATTGAAGTTTCATTTGTCTGTGGACATGTCAATCACTTGTACTCCCTTCTGATTTTTTACGATTCAGCCTATCTATTTACTTTCTTGTTGTTGTGAGATGAGTGTGTGCTCCAACTTCTGCATCTCAGCTTGTTACGAAGCTGGGGGGGGCGTGTGCATGTGAGGAGCAGCGCGCTCTGAGAGGAGCGAGAGAGAGAGAGAGCGTGCCGCAGAGAGAGAGCGCGTGCTGCGGAGACAGAGAAAGGAAAGGGGAGGGGCGCGGGCGCACGTTAGCGTGCGGAGAGTTGTTCTCGAGTTTGTCTGCAAGTTAAAGTAATAAAAGTTCAGTTCCTCTACAATAGCTAAGTGTAATTATTCGGCTTCGCATGATCCAAAGAAGGGAAGTGAACCCCGGAGGAAAAGCAACCTTCGGCCCTGGAGAAGATCTCCCCTGCTCCTCGACTACGGTTGAGGGGGAAATAGAGCAGGAACGGTTCAACATTGTGCGCACATAGCGCATAGCGGCGTGGCGTGTGAATTACATCGTTTTCCGTCAGCATTCGTTTTAACCGTGAACGCAATATCATTCAGGAACGTTCTGGTGTGTACCCGATATCTTGCTTACCGGATCAGAGAGCAAAACGCGTTCCCGTTCCAGTGTAAACGGGCCCTCAGAGTGTTTTTGACTTTGACACAGCCCCATGCGAGAGTTATGTGTCAAAACTAATTTGCAGGGAGGAGGGGTGAGGCAGGAGGAGCTCTTATCGGAGATCAGCCAATCAGAGGACGGGGATGCACCAAGCTGGGCTAAGTCTCTTCAAAATACTATTTTTCATTACTTTTCTGTAGTAAATATACTCTTACCAACAACACATTTGGAAAACCAGCCACGTTAAATGATTATGCGCCCATCCTTCTATAAACGTCAAAGCTTTTTAGTTTTAACACGGTGATGAGATGGAGCTAGCATTGCATTAACTCCAGCCAACAAGTGAGTAGTTCATATTTTTCAGCTTCACATTCAGTTTTACATGTGTGTGTGAATTCAACTTGTGTGTGTGTTTCTCGCTCATGTGTGTATTATTTACGCTAGGATGTTTTGGCAGATATTTACCTCCATAGAGCATGACCCCGTGCTGGGAAAGAGAGTCGCGAACGAAATGCATCCATGAGAAGCTTCAAGGTTTCAAAAGCAGGGCAACCATCACCGAATGACCTCCCAATCTCGAATAAATCTTCCTCTTAAAAGTTTTTGGAATGTACATGACCGCTTTTCTAGAGTTCTCTACACACTGTCCTCATACATGCTGCCATGGTGGACAAGAGACTGAGATACTGGGCAACGCAGAGAGGGGATCCTCGGTGCCTCAAGCTATCACACCTAGGACTTGGAAGTCAAGTGTGTTTTTTTGTTATTATTACTTACTGTTGTCTTTGGCAGACCTAGCCTCCCTTCAGCGGGGTTTGCTTGCTTCACACGCCGGGGGAGGGAGAGGTGCTGCAGGGAGCGGGCAGGGCGGGAAACCTGCTTAACTCTCCTGATCTGTGATGTTTGATTTTATTATAAATAAAAAAAAAAAAACATCCCTTATGCTCCTCCTCTCGGGTTAATGCGGGACGGATGATTAGCGAGTAAGAATGGGGAGAGAGCAATAATGGTTATAGGAACGAGCGGGACAGGCCGCTGCACGCGGCAGAGGAGTCGCAAACTCAGCGCCTCCCTGCTGGTGCACGCGCTCAGACGGACAGCGAACCTGGAATTTAGTATTTAAACAGATGAACTCATCATCCCTTTGCGCTCGGCATTGTTTAATCCAATTTAAAGTGGTACATAGGTCTCATATATCTGAGTCAAAACTATCACGCATCTACCCAAACATCAGTCCTTATTGTGACAAATGTAAAACTGGTGAAGCCACTCTCATCCACATGCACTGGTCCATCTCTCAGGAGGTTTCATCAGACTCAATTTTAGAAATGTGTCTATTTCACTAAAGCCTCTTTTGAATGGTCTCTTTTAAGATGTTTTGTATAAGAGTTCAGACTGTGATAAGTTATTTTGCATTTGTCCTGAAAAATGCAAAAACATGGGAGTCTGAAAGGGCATGAAAAATGTGCAGATAATGGATAAGCTTTATTACTTCTCCAACAACACGTTTGCAGTTAGGGCACACATACATGCTTACTTGCACTATAGCCTGGAGCTTAGAGATGAGCTCGACAACTTTAGACCTTTTGTCCCAGAAACTGGTATTTGAAGGAAAGAGAATACCGACTGCAAATGGAAGGGGTGTGTGAGGTTGCAGACCCAGTAGATCTTGAATAGCTTGTCAACTGCAGATGTCAGTCCACCATCTCCAAGTGGAATGGTGATCTTGTCATTCCTTGCAGTGATCACCTGCTGCTGATGAACTCCCTATGGGTTTCCCAGGCACAGAATGCAAGGTTGTTGGGCCTTCAGGGATGAATCCGGGTTTTCTTTTTTTTAATTTATTTTTTATTAAGTTTTCAGAAAAAATTTGGTTATTTTCCAAGGTAGCAATTTGTAAATGTAGTATGAAGAGAAGAAAATAAGACCCTTGTATAAGTATTTTGTCCATGCAAGATGTACATGTTAACATAGGTAACTCAGAGAAAACCAAGGTAAAGATAAATTTAACAAAAACATAAAAGCCAAATATGCAAGAACACTGTAGCTTAGAACCAGGGTGTGAGTCTTCATTATCAATCTCTATTTAGAGTGCTTTTTGTATTTATACAGTACATACATTCTGTTCTACATCAGTCCTACAGAAAGTCAGATCTCGATTGTCTAATGTAAGCTAGCCATCCTTCCCAACTGAGTTAAATTTATCACCTTCCAACTGGAGTAAAGATGTCAGTATCTCCATTTTATAGATGGTGAACATCACCTCAATCCATTCTTTTATTTTAGGCACTAACCCACTTCACCATATTCTGGTAATTGCTTTTTTACTGGCCAACATCATGATGTTCAGGATTTTATAGTCATCATTTCTTTTTAAATTTATCATTTCAATCTTCCCCATGTACCTAACTTCAAAAGTACATGGAAGCTTTGTTTTCAGGACTTCTTCTATGCCTCTTTTGATTTCAGTCCAGTATTGATTTATGAGTGGACATCCCAGAATATGAGGAAGTGATCGGCTTTAACTTCCCCACAAAGTCTCCAACAGCTTGTATCTCCATGTCTTCTTTGTGCAGAGGTTGCAAAATATCTTATAACATGCTTCCACCCATATTCCATCTTAAATATTATTTTTGTGGTTTTCCATAGATGTTTGTTTAATTCTTCCCATTCCTCTGTTGAGATCTCAATGTTGGATTCCTTTTTCCATTTCTTTGTTATATACTTTGTGTTGTCATCTTTCTATATTCTAGAACTTTATATATTTTTGAAATTATTTTGAGGATTTCTGTGACCTGTATGTTTCTATCATTGTTTTAATTAATCCTGGCTGGGATATATCTAAATCTGTTCCTTTAATTCCTTGTCCGATGTAGTTTCGTAGTAGTAGATATCTATGAAAGATCCTGGTTACTCAGCCCAAACAACTCCTTTAATTCCTGAAAACTCATCACAACTTTGTTTTTAATAATCTCCCAAAGCATCTTTGGCCCATTTTCCCACTGTTATATTTACTATCAAATTTGTTTGGAATAAAGTTGACATGCAATCCATCTCAAAATCCTGCACTGTCCTGTTAAATTGTGTTTCTTTATTATATTGGTCCAGATTTTAAATGGGACTTCAATCCATGGATTGGCTCCATCTCTTAGAATCTTCTTCCAATATTAATCACATATTAATTCCTATACTGGGAACCCTTCAGTTGATCTCAAATCTATGTCTTTCCATTTAGCCAAAAAAATGTTATCACATAAATGTATCAATACTTTTAACTGTGCGGCTTGGTAGTAACTTTTTAGGCAGGGCAAAGCTAGGCCTCCTTTCTCTTTTGGCAGTTGTAGTGTTCTATATCTAATTCTTGGTCTTGCATCTTGCCAAACAAATCTGGATATCATCTTGTCCTAGTCCTTTAATTCTACATCAGTCACCTCTACAGGAAGATTTTGGAATAGATACAAAAGGCGGGGGAGTATGTTCATCTTTATTGCCTCAACCCGTGAAGTTAAACTTAAAAGTGAAATTAAACCCCATCCTTGGATATTATTGGCTCATAGTTTGAGGTTTTTAAATTGTCATATTCTTTTGTTAAATTAATACCTATGATCTTTGGTCCCATTTAATTATATAGTTTTGTTTCATATGTTGGTTTGGTTCATAATTAAAAGTGATGACCTGAGTTATTTGAATATTAATTTTATAACCTGACATTTTTCCAAACTCTGCAACGGTTGTCATAAGTATGGTCAATGATGAATGGGGGTTTTCCATATAAATTAAAATGTCATCTGCAAATAATGCTATTTTCTCCTCTACACCTGCCATAACTCAGTGGTCCCCAACCTCTGTGCGGCTGCAGACCAGTCAACACGTGAAGATTTTACTATGGCCCGGGGTGTGTGTGTGGGGGTGGGTGTGCGTGTGTGTGGAGGGGTGTGTGCGTGTATGTGTGTGTGTGTGTGGGGGGGGTCTGAGCGGTTAAAAACTAGTTTATTTTACCATTTTAAGATCATCTCATTTAAAAATAAATAATTAAAATAATTTAACACACATCAATTTCTCATGTTCAAAAATACTCAAATCTGAATGCTTTGAAGCTCCATGCAAAAGCTTCACGTAAAACATTTTGAGAGGAAGACAGTTTTTAAAAAACAAAACTTAAACTCGTGACTTTGATCGCCCTTCTACCTGCACCGCTCTCGGCACTGCTGCTGTTTTTGTTTTTTTCCTGGAAGAACTTGCATTAATCCATCGCATGTTCACTTCTCTGAAAGGAGCATCTGAATGGATGAACTCGTTTCAGCATTTCTATTGGGCTGTGGATCATTGCTCAGGTGGCGATCCAGTTCGATTCATGAATCAAGCTCAACGATCAACAAAGAGAACCATGATTCTTACTTTATAATGTAATATTTATTGCTATTTGAAAATCTACTTACTGGATGGATGAAAATATAATTTATTTGTATTTAATCATTATTTATAGCTTTATTTAAATCAGGAGATCAGAATCAAAAGGTACAATCAAAACTGATTTTAAAAAAAAAACAAACATTCAGAGAAAAAAAATGCTGTTTGTCATTTTATACTTTATTTATTTTTTATTTTTGTCAAACTTCTTTTTAAGTTCACAGTGACATCAAAAGGATACAAATCACTTCTGATTTGGATCATTTAAAAGCAAAACCTGAAAATGATCTCCACAGTTTTCTGTCCTCAAAGTTCTTCAATATTTAACATTTTAAGCTTTACATATTGGTGCAGAGCCCGTATGAAAAGAGTATTTTCCGCAGCAGAATCAGCTGATTCACGTTGATTACATCTGCGTTTCTTCAGAATAAGATGGAGTTTAGTTAATTGCGTCAACTGTTGAAGAGTTACATTAACCAAAAGCACGTAAACAATGGAAATAAAGCTCTGGTGTTAAAGCTAATAATTTTTTTCAGAAGTTATGTCAGTGAGCAGGACTTCAGTCTCAGTTTCTGCACAGGAAAAAGCTCTCACTAGTTTTACTTTGAAAACCGGAAGTTCACCGTCATGAAGGTGTTTACATCCGGTGGCGGCTCCGTGGCTCTTTCAGCTTTGTTTTAGTTCATAAGCTTAAAATACAACATTAATTTGAGTTTCAGAGTAAAAATACGAATTTTCAGGAATTTCAGATCGCGAGTATTCGAGCACCCGGATACTCGTTACAGCCTATGACCGTTCAAAAGATTAGATTCGTTCCTGAAAGTCACATCTCTCTGCTAACAAGCACGGTGTGTGGGGAATCACCTGTTCTTGCGTCTGTTCCACCCCTCAATTATCCAATCCATTTGCAAACAAAGCTTCCACATGCAACTTCTCTCGTGTTACAGGCCGCCAGACTGCTTTTAACGCTCAAGCTAATCGAGAGAATCCGGTCGATTTTCACAATAAAAGATTTCTGTCTTTGGGAAAAAAAAATAATAATTCTCCCGCGGCCCGGTGGCAAAGGGTCCACAGACCGGTACCAGTCCGCGGCCCGGAGGTTGGGGACCTCTGCCATAACTATACCTTTGATGTTATCAATTTGTTTTATCCACATGCTTAATGGCTCGAAGAAAATTGCAAAATAACAGTGGACTGATTGAACATCCCTGTCGACATCCCCTTTCCAAATTGATCATATTAGACAAACTTCCATTGACTTTAATTCTTGCTGTTGGATTTGTGTATAAGTTCTGAATTATTTTGTCACAGTTTTCATAAAAATTAAATTTTCTCATAACCCTAAACAAAAATTCCCAACTAACGGAGTCAAAGGCTTTTTCTGTAGCTTCTTCTTTTCCTTTGGACTTCAGGGTCTCCACAGTGAATCATTTTCCTCCATCTAAGTCTGTCTTCATCATCCTCTACTCTAACACCAGCCACCTTCATGTCTTCATTCTCTGCATCCAGAAACCTCCTCTTTGGTCTTCCTCTAGACCTCTTTCCTGCAGCTCTAGACTCAGCATCCTTCTACCAATATCTTCACTGTCTCTCCTCTGAACATGTCCAAACCATCTCAGTCTGACTTTATCTCCAAAACCTCTAACATGTGCTGTCCCTCTGATGGATTCATTCCTGATCCTATCCATCCTGGTCACTGATCCCTGATGTAATCCCACCTCCACCTTGAACTCCTCTGTCACCCCGACAGCACACCTCACCACTGTCTTACAGCCCTCATACATGTCCCGCACTGCTCCAACATACTTCTCTGTCACTCCAGACTTCCTCATCCAATCCCATAGTTCCTCTCTGGACACTCTGTCATCATCTTTCTCCAGATCTACAAAGACACAGTGGAGCTCTCTCTGACCTTCTCTGTATTTCTCTATCAACATCCTCAAAGCAAATGTAGCATCTGTAGAGCTCTTTCTCTGCATGAAACCATACTGCTGCTCACAGATGTTCACTTCTGCTCTTAGTCTAGCTTCCACTACTCTTTTCCATACCTTCATTGTATGGCTCATCAGCTTTATTCCTCTGTAGTTACCACAACTCTGCACATCTCCCTTATTCTTAAAAATGGGCACCATCACACTTCTCCTCCATTCCTCAGGCATCTTCTCACCACCTCAGATCCTGTTGAACAACCCGGTCAGAAACTCCACGTCCATCTCTCCTAGACACTTCCATACCTCCACAGGTATATCATCAGGACCAAGAGCCTTTCCACTCTTCATCCTCTTCAAAGCCCCTCCCACTTCACCTTTACTAATCTTTGTTACTTCCTGCTCCACAACAGTCACCTCTTCTATTCTTTCTTCTCTCTCATTCTCTTTATTCATCAACTCTTCAAAGTATTCTTTCCATCTTTCCATGACACCACTGACACCTGTCAACACATTACCATCTCTATCCTTGATCACCCTAACCTGCTGCATGTCCTTCTCATCTCCGTCTCTCTGTCTTGCTAATCTGTACAGGTCAGTCTCTCCCTCTTTACTACCTAACCAAGCATACAAGTCATCATAAGCCCCTTGTTTGACCTTTGACCCCTCTACTTTCACCTTACGCTGCATCTCCCTGTACTCCTGTCTCCTCTCCTCAGTCCTCTCAGTGTCCCTCTTCTTCTTAGCTAGCCTCTTACTCTGTAAACACTCCTGCACCTCCTCATTCCTCCACCAAGTCTCTGCATCAACTTTCTTTCCTGATGACACACCAAGTACACTCCTACCTGTCTCCCTGATCACATGACCTGTAGTTATCCAATCATCTGGGAGTTCCTCCTGACCCCCCAGATCCTGTTTCAACTGTTTCTTAAAAGTCATGCAACAATCCTCTTTTTTCAGCTTCCTCCAGTTTGTCCTCTTCTCTGCCTTTGCCCTCTATTTCTTCATCTTCTTCATCACCAGAGTCATCCTACACACCACCATCCTGTGCTGTCTGGAAACACTCTCACCAACCACTACTTTACAGTCACTGATCTCCTTCAGATTACACCATCTACACTAGATGTAGTCTATCTGTGTGCTTCTCCCTCCACTCTTATAGGTCACCCTATGTTCCTGTCTCTTCTCAAAGAATGGATTCACTAGAGCCATTTCCATCTTTTTCTAAATCAACCACAATCTGTCCTTCTACATTCCTCTCCTGGATTCCAAACCTGCCCATCACCTCCTCATCACCTCGGTTTCCTGCACCAACATGTCCATTGAAATCTGCACCAATGTCAACTCTCTCATTTCCAGGGATGCTCACCATCACTTCATCGAGGTCCAACCAGAACTTCTCCTTCTCTTCCAGCTCACATCCTACCTGTGGGGCATACCCACTAACAACATTGAACATCACACCCTCCGTTTCTATCTTCAGACTCATCACTCTGACACTCTTTTTACCTCCACAACACTCTTGATAAGCTCCTCCTTCAAGATAACTCCTCCTCCATTTCTCTTCCATCTCCACCATGATAGAACAACTTTAACCCTTGAACCTTTCTGAACTCTCTTATTTCCCGCAGAATGATCTCCAAATCAGCCATATTATCCAACACTTGAGTAGTTTCATTGCGTTCCGCGGTTAGCTGTGTCGACGTCGCTAAAGGCACGGTTAGCTCAGATGCTAGCTAAACTCGTCACTTTCTTTTACATCTAACCCAGTTTCACAGGTCGATTTCTTTGTTTTCCCTTTTCTCATATTTCATCCTGATAGTGTCTTCAATACTTTAACCTTCAATATTGACTGTTTAGCCTTTTGGGGCTTTTTTAATTTTAAAGTCAGGAGGTGCGTTTTTATGCTGCGGCCATGTTCAATTCCAGAACCGGAAGTCGAATCTGGGTTTTCAAGTATAGAGTTAATGCATGTTCCAGGATGTAACACAATCATCCAATTACTAATCTAGCAGACAAAAAAAGTCTACTCACAAGACTCAAAAACCAAGTTGCTGAGCTAAATGGACTATAAAAAAAGTTTTGTGAGGCATATTTCAGCACTGTGGACGTTGCCTGTGGAACAGTCTGTCTGAGGATGTGAGGCTTCATCCACTGATTCAATTTGTTATGATTGTATGTGTAATGTGTGTGTGTGTGTGGGGGGGGGGGGACTTTGTATGTGTTTCTATTTACTTCTTGTGTTTGCTATTTAAAAAACATATTTTTATTTTATGTATTAGGGAAAGCTCTTTGAGATGCTTTGCAGCAGGACAATTGCTGCACAGATGAAGTTGAATATGAATTTATTCCCAGACCACAGCAGGGGCTGGATCCACTTCCTGGTTTTTTTACTTCTCATTTTTATTGTTCCATATCCTTTTATTGAACACAATTTGATGAAAATTAGTGATGTAGTTACGTTATTTTAATAAGCCACATGACTCGTTAAGATCTGAGATTTCAGACATTTAAAATATAGAGTGTACCCCCAGTGTTGCTCACTGTAGTTGGAGGAGCATTCGCTGAGTTTCCGTGTTTGCCAGACACGGGTACAAATTTGAGAGAAAATTGCCCCTGGTGCTTGGTTCAGTCAGGCATCTGCATTGTCTGCCGCAGATTCTGGGGGGTGGGGGTGGTAGGCCCTTCCTGCTTTCACTGGAGCATTGAGTGTGATCAAATACACTCCAGGAAAGAGTCATTTAAACAAAAAGTCATTTAAAAGTCATTTCATTCAAACTTGGCGCTGTTCGAACGGCTGCTTGTTTTGGCACCTCCGCGATTTTTTAGATCATTTAGATTTTTTTAGATCGTTTTTCTTGCTGGTTAGAGTTTTTGTTTAATTTTTATGGGTGGGATTACTTTTTGCCACCTTTATTTGTTTTGTATACTGTTATTTTTCCCTATTTATTACTTTTTATCTGGACTTTTTCGGTCATGTTTTTGTTTGTAACGGACTTAGCAACGGCGCGTTTGTTGTATACCCGCGATCAGCTGATGGCTCTGCGCAACTTCGCCTTTCTCTACGGGGAGAAACCGGACATTCCCAAAGAGATCCGGAGGAAGAGAAGAGGCTGCAGAGCTGGACGAAAGCTCCAGGAGAGGAGACGGAAATATAAGCCCAACGTGCCATCTGTCATCATGGGTAACGTACGGTCTCTGTCCAATAAGATCGATGAGCTTTCTGCGCTGATCCGGCTGCAGCGGGAGTTCAGGGAGTGCAGCATCATGTGCTTCACGGAGACCTGGCTGAATGGACTGACTCCAGACTCGGTGGTCTCGTTGGAGGGGTTCAAACTTCTGCACGCGGACAGGAGTGAGGCGGAGAGCGGAAAAAAGAAAGGCGGGGGGCTCGCTGTGTACGTCATTGACAGGTGGTGCAACCCGGCGCACATCTGCACTAAAGAACAGCTCTGCTCTGCAAACATGGAGCTTCTGGCTGTGGGCATGCGGCCGTACTATCTCCCGAGGGAGTTTTCTCATGTTATGTTGTTTAACGTGTACTGTTGGGTTGAAGAGTGAGACTTGAGAATCAATGTAGCAGACACTGATAAAGAGACTTAAGTTTGGTTTATTGTAGAGAGGCTGGAGCTGAGTAGACAGGCTGGACTTGGAGCTGAGTAGACAGGCTGGACTTGGAGCTGAGTAGACAGGCTGGACTTGGAGCTGAGTAGACAGGCTGGACTTGGAGCTGAGTAGACAGGCTGGCTTGGAGCAGGGCTAAGAGCACAGACAATCAGGCAGAGAGTGGAAGCAGAAGCTGGGTCTTTATACTGGAGGCTTAAGCAGGTGATTGGAGGCAGCTGTGTAATTGGTGAGGCAAAGCACTCCACTCACAGCCTAACAGAGAGGGATCCCAACAGTGTACATTCCACCCTCTGCTGACGCTGCTGCTGCATGTGAGCTGCTCCACGGCGCGGTGACCCGGATGCTGACCCGTCACCCGCAGTCCCTCCTGCTCATTACCGGGGACTTTAACCACGCCTCCTTATCTGCCTCTCTCCCCTCACTTATTCAGTACGTGAATTGCCTGACCAGGGAGAAGAAGACGTTGGATTCAATGTATGCCAACATCAAAGATGCATACACCTCCACTCCCCTCCCCCCGCTTGGACGTTCTGATCACAACCTGGTGCGTCTGCTCCCAAATTACATCCCCGTGGTGAGAAGACAGCTGGCACAGAAGAAGTCTGTGAAAGTGTTGGCAGATGAAGCCATGGAGAGTCTGCAGAACTGTTTCCAGACCACAGACTGGGAGACACTCTGCAGCTCTCATGGAGATGACATCGACGGTCTGACCCACTGCATTACAGACTAGATTCAATTCTGTGAGGAGAACACTGTGCCAACTCGAAGGGTTCAGTGCTTCAGTAACAACAAGCCGTGTGTGACCCCTGAGCTTAAAGCCCTGCTGGACCAGAAGAAGAGGGCTTTTGTTTCAGGGGACAGAGAGGAGCAGAGGAACGTTCAACATGAACTCCAGCGTAAGATCAGGCAGGCCAAGGACAGCTACAGGAAGAAGCTGGAGGAGCGGCTGGAAGAGAACAACACACGGGAGGTGTGGAGAGGACTGAAGAACATGTCAGGATCTGGACAGAGTAACACCAGAGTGAGACCTGATGGAGACCAGCGGTGGGCCAATGAGTTAAACCTGTTTTTTAAAAGGTTTGACTCTAACCCCTCCCCCTCTGCATCGATCTCTCCTCCCACCTCTTCACATGTCTTCTGTCCACCATCTACCTCCACCGTGCCCTGGTCATCTTCACAGCTCCCTTTTCCCTGTCTTTGCCCCACTCCAACTGACCACATCACCAGCCCCCCTTTTGACCTCCACTCCCCCCCTCTCCTTTACATCGGACCAGGTGAGGAGGGACTGGAGCGACTGAAGACCAGGAAAGCTGCAGGACCAGACGACATCAGCCCCAGACTGCTCAGGAGCTGTGCGGGTCAGCTCTGTGATGTCCGGTACATCTTCAACCTGAGCTTGAGCCTGGAGAAGGTCCCTCTCCTGTGGAAGACCTCCTGTGTGGTTCCGGTTCTGAAGGAGCCGAACCACTACAGGCCGGTCGCCCTCACCTCCCACCTCATGAAAACCATGGAGAGACTCGTCCTCAAGCATCTCCGCTCTGTGGTGAGCACCACAATCGACCCGCTGCAGTTCCCCTATAGGCCAAGAATCGGGGTGGAAGACGCCATCATCTACCTGCAGCACCGGGCCTTGACTCACCTGGAGACTGCTGGGAGCGCTGTGAGAATGATGTTTTTTGACTTCTCCAGCGCCTTCAACACCATCCAGCCTGGACTGCTACGAGGGAAGTTGGAGCGAGCAGGAGTGGATGAGCAACTGGTGGGATGGTCCATGGACTACCTGACCAACCGACCACAGTACGTGTGTCTGCACGACTGTGTCTCTGAGGTGGTAGTCTGCAGTACTAGAGCTCCTCAGGGAACAGTACTGTCACCGTTCTTCTTCAGACTCTACACCTCAGACTTCACCTACAACACCAGCAGCTGTCATCTGCAGAAATACTCTGATGATTCAGCTATTGTGGGCTGTGTGTCTGAGGGAGACGATGCAGAGTATAGGTCGGTCATCGTGGACTTTGTGAGCTGGTGTGAGAACAACCACCTGTGTCTGAACACCAGCAAGACCAAGGAAATGGTGATCGACTTCCGTAGAAGGACGGTGACCCACACACCGGTGAACATCCAGGGAGATGAAATAGTTACTGTTGACAGTTTCAAGTACCTGGGTGTTCACCTGAACAACAAACTGGACTGGTCTCACAACATCGACTACCTTTACAAGAAAGGTCAAAGTCGACTCCACCTCCTGAGGAGACTGCGGTCCTTTGGGGTGTGCAGACATCTGCTGAGGACTTTCTATGATTGGGTGGTGGCCTCGGCTGTTTTCTACGCTGTTGTCTGCTGGGAGGCAAGCTGCTCTGACCGGGACAGGAAGAAAATCAACAAGCTGGTGAGGAGGGCCAGCTCTGTCCTGGGCTGCTCGCTGGACTCTGTGGAGGAGGATGTTGTCCAAACTCAGATCCATCATGGACAACAGCTCTCACCCTCTGCATCAGACTCTGATGGGGCTGAAAAGCTCCTTCAGCAGCAGACTGAGACATCCCCAGTGTAGAAACGAGCGTTACCGTAGATCATTCCTCTGCACAGCCATCAGACTGTACAACGCTGTTGTTTAAATGTTTGAATTTATTTATTTATTTATTTATTTATTTATTTATTTATTTATTTATTTATTTATTTATTTTTATTTTAATTATTTTAATAGGTTAATATGTGCATATAAAATTATTGTACAGTATTGTATTGTATAGTATATTATTGTAGTGTATAGTATTGTATAGTTTTGTATTGTATTGTACTGTATTGTATTGTGCTGTATAGTATTGTGTTGTATAGTTTTGTATAGTATATAGTTATTGTAGATAGGTGTGTATTACTCATATGTATTTTTATGTTCATAAGAATATGTGCGTTTGTTAAATGTTTTAGATATATGGTGCCATGACAGATAAATTTATCCCCCTGGGATATTAATAAAGTTCAATTCAATTCAATTCAATTAACTCGCCCGCTCAAACACTTGAACATGAGAACAGAGGAATTTGGTTTTTTTTATATGCATGTGTGTGTGCACGAGAAATACCAGTGATTTGTGACAGAAGTCCTCTATGAATACTTTAAATTAATTAGACACACTTAATACAGTAGTTCAGTAGTTGTGTGTTTATCTAGTGATGGTGTATGAGCAGCCCACCCCCCGTCTCCTCTCTGTCTGTCTCCTTACCTTTTGTCCTGTCTGAGCGACTAAAAATCTCCATAACTAAAGTTCAGTTTCAGTTACAAAAGGGATTTATATTAACACACTTGGAATATTAAATGACCTTAATTGTAAAACCAACACATATCCACAAAATGATGCCTTCAGCTGTAATATGTGTGTTCTTGTCTATAACTCCAGGACGACAGTTTTCAAGCTGATTCCCTACAATCAAGACAAAGTTGTCCAGGTGTTTTGTGAGCAGCTCACTGATGACATCATGCAGGTTTGTGAGTGCCTCATGCAGGGCCGTGCAGAGACATTTGGAGGGGCAGGTGCTCAAAGTTAAAAAAAGGGCACCTGGAACAAAAATTTGAAGCACCGTACAACATACCTTACAATATAACTGAACTGTCGTAACCCATATTCATGAAGAATGCAACACGGAATCACGACATACTATCATAACATCAAGACAATATAATATAAACTTTATCCCACATTAACAAAATTCACTCATTACAGCAGCAAAAACAGTTAAGACAGACAGTACAATTAGACAACACAAGACAAGCAAGGATTAATAAAGGTATCCATGGGGGAAAAAAAAACAACTATCGGCTTTAGTCCATGTGCATTAAGTAGGCGACAAGAAAAAACCTATGGACATTTTGAAGTGAAGGCTAGAGAATATTGCTTGTTGCAGGTAGTTGTATTAACAAATACAATGTATTGTCAACAGGGGCGATTCTACACTGAATGACTCCCGGGCGAGAGCCTCCCAGACGCCCCCGCCCCCCCCCCCCAAAAAAAAAAAAAAAAAAAGAAAAAATTAGCTAATGGTTGCTGTCTTCAATCCTATGATTGGCACATTTTTAGACTGGTTACATTATGTTTTGTCACCCTCGAGTAGTTGTTTATAGTTAATAATTAATCTTAAAAACTACCAACAGATTTATGAATATACTATTGCCTAAATATAGACAACATGATGAAACAAAATAATAAACTTAATGCACACAGGCTCACAACTAATCCACTTTAACAGTTAAAATCTCCAGTTAACTGGTTAAAAAATTGAAAATGTTAAGGTTAAAGTAATGACTAACAGAAAAACAGGAAAAGACAAGAAAATAAAGCTTAAAACTATGTTTTTATTTTGACCTTTTTTTCTTTCTTTTGTAGCTGGACTTTTGGCGATTTTTGAAGTAATTAATCTCAAATAAAATAAATTTTAATTTTCATTATTTTTGGTATCAATTGTAGTATTGAAACTATAGGAACATTTAAATATTTCAAATAATTGTTATTATCTGTAGTACATGTACAAGTGACGCACTGCTGTGCCGCTGTTCTTTGACTTTTTTTTTTTTTAATATCAGCTGCTGTACCTCACTGTCTGGGAGATATAAACCCAGAAACCGAGATGTGCACGGATGTTTTTATTCAGATCTTTAAAATAAATAAACCTGATCTCAGTATCCACGTCATCCATGACAAGTGCCCTCAGGCAGAGGGAGCCTCAGGTTAACAGGAAATTTGGCACTAATTAATAGGCTTATATATTTATCATATTTTTCTCTCATTTAAAAAAAAATTTTTTTTTGAAAATTGATTTTTTTAAAGTTTCATAATGTAGACACCCCCCGCTTTTGTCCCCGTACGTCATTTAATTTGGTAGAGACCCCCCAGCCCAATCTCAGTGAAATGCGTACTTATTCCAGGACTTTGGAAATACCGTGCATAATTTACGAGAAACACGGTTTTTGCGTGCATATAATATGTACGATCCTGCACGGTCCTGAATGTGTTTAAATGTCTTTTCCACATTTGAAACATCCCCTGGTGGACGTAATCCTAACCTTGACCAGCATTTTTAAATGCGCCAGAGGTTGTCTGACCACGTGATCAAAACGAAACCTAAAAACCGGGTATAGTGATGGTTGCAGGCTTGCTGTCAGATCTGCCAGCGCAAGGAATTGTGGGTAACCATTTCTTTTGCCTGTCTGGTTAGAATTGGGTTTAAGTTTGAGTTTTCATTTACGTGTTTTGTTGTCTGACCGTTTAACACTGTTTCCATTTGTTATTTTGGCTTATTGTGTTTCACTTCTCCCTGCACCCTGAGTGAGAATGAGGGAGAGACTGATCACTACCCCACTTCTTTTGGGCACCATGACGCTGTGAAAAGTAAAACATGTATTTCGCGGAGGCGGACTTATCTCGGTTCGCGTCATCGCAGCAGTACTGCTATCGATGTTACGTTAATTCATCGACAAAATGGGACTCGTGTCAGACGGCACGTTGACAAAAGGGCACTTTGGGCATCAAGGGGCAAAGGGGCAGGTGCCCGAGCACCCAGCGCCCCCCCCTCTGCACGTGCCTGGCCTCATGCATGCATGTATCTGTGAAAAAGTGAAATGCAAGCAACCGTTGGAATCATATTGGTGAATTCTAAAGATCGATTAGCCAGCATTTGAGGAAGTCTGCAAGCTAAGGCCAGTGTAATGCTTATGGATCATGCAACAAGTTTGTATTCTTTGTGATGAAAGAAAGCCATTCTCAGCTCATCTAGCAGTCACAGCACCTCCAGACAGCTTTTCACTTCAGTGTAAATTAGACTCCCCAAAAATCAGCTTATATGTAATCCAGTCAAAAAATCACATCAAAACAACTGTACACCCATCCACTGAAATGCAGTTTAAACACCTTTTGAAAGCTGCCTGATGGAATGGCAAACAGAGGATGAATATAACACAGTTTGGAGTGACACATTACATAATTTAACAGCATGTATATGACACGGTACCACAGGTAGACATAACACCTGCACTGTAAAATGGAGAGAAGAGGCTTGATTTTGAAGAGAGTTACTGCACTGAGTAAAAAAATAAATCTGTGAGCATCTGTGCTCCAGCCGGCTAACCACCGGTACACCTGAAAATAAAATCCAGACGAGTCACTATCCACCTTATTCCTAGCTCCCATGAGCCTTTGCGTGAGTTATGGGCGATACTTCCTGTAGAAGGTGGAACTATCATTTATTTACAATAGAACTGTAGAACCGACAGTGCAGTTCCTCTTGTTTTGGATCTATAACTACATATAAATGTGGAAACACCAGCTGTCATGTCTTAAAAGAGGAGATGTAACAATTCTGGTGTCTGTTAGAATTGAAGGATGACCTTAAAAAATGTCCAAACATAACATATAGTAGCATTTTTAGCTACTTTCTCAGTTCAGTTGCTGCAGATGTTGAAGCTCTGAACAATCTTTAAGCTCTGAGACATATCAATACCTTCATACATGATTATTTCTGCTGGAGTTAGCACACAGTGCTGATCTATTGTAACCTTATGGCTTCACGTGTTTGTGTTTACATGCTGCCAGAGCCAATGAGGGTTGCATCACGGTGTAGCTTTAGCCCGTTTCATGTTTAAAGTCAGCTGTGGTTTAAACATGGGTAATTTCTGAATATCTGATACCAGGAGATACACAGAAATATCTTCCTGCTCCTGTGACACTGCTGTCAGGCCTCTGCAGTACCCAGAGTCTCTTATTCTTCTCTGGTGGTCTGGAGGAACCCAACCAGAATGTTGGATACAGATTTTCCTCCGTGGTACTTTATCCACAAAATGAAACAAACATACATATAAAGTCTTATGTGGATTCTTAAGATTTACATTTTCCATCCACATCCTTCTGACTTCATCCTCGCCCGATAGACGGTAAAATCTGTCAGAGGAGGACAGCTGCACTCCCTCTTCGTCAGCGGTCCATGTTCCACACAACGCTCCTTAAGACACACATTTAATTTAGTTTGGGTGTTAGAACAACCACGAGCTGCACAACATGAACCTGAGCTGTGCAAAGACATTTATGAAACTTTTGAGGGATTAAGTAAAACACGCTTCTAAAGTTTGTATGCACCGCTAAAGTTAACAAAACCGCCAACTTTCAGTGGAAACCAATAACGCTGTGTAACATCCGGTTGCTATAGTGGAAGTTGCACCCAGAACCCCTTTGACATCAGCGGCCCCAGGAATAAGGTGGATAATAAAGAGATAATAAAGCTGAAAAACTCCAGAACAGTCAACATTTCTTTACAGGACGGGTTTCTGTAAGAGTTTTTGAGAGAGGAGAGAAATGTCTTCTGAAAACAGTTGAACTCAGATATTTCAACCACAGGGACTCTCACAAAGGTGAAAATGGACACACTCAAATGGTAAATGAGGTTTAACCATCTCTTGGCAGAAAGGAGAATCTATTAGATATAAAGATGAAGATAATGCCATGTTCCTGCAGCGACATTACAATATGATATGTCCTTAGGTACACAAAAGCAGTCTGGCTGTGTGCAGACACTGGGAGTGGAGTCGGTCATGCAAAACAGTGAAGCATTTATGAAGAGTTTAGGGATGATAGCTAAATCTGAAATAAACTTATGTAGAACCATAGTCACAACTGTCAGGGCGAAGGCCTTGATGGTATTCATGAATCATCTCTTTAGTGGCAATGTTTATGTATGAAGAGCTGTTAGAAAGACTGACAGAAGAGGGAATAATGGGGGAGGTGGGATTAAGAATCTTTATAGACACAAAGATCCAATCCTCCACATTATGGTGACCAACTGTATTTTTTATTGTCTGCCCATTGATGTGTGGATTGAATTTTCTGTCCTTTTTTTTCAGATTTGAGCTCTAATCACTTTCATCTTTAATTTATGCTGCATATTTTACCCAAAAGTACATTGTAGAAGCATTGGGTTCTATGCAGTCGCAGAGGTCGCTAACTCCCGACGCTGTCCACCAGGGAGCTTGCTAGCTCACTATGCCATCCACCGGTGAGCGTCGGGACCCAGACCATTGAGTTCCCACTCAAGCCAGTGTGGATAATCGCTACACTCCCCGTGACAAACATATCAGGCATTTTCTTGCTCTGTTTCAATACACAGGTCGTGAACAAGTTGATTCAGCAACAATATTAGGTTGCCTGTTCTTTTTGACAACTAGTGACCACTTTGGAGAGCGCCTCAAAACACCTCTAGGACTCGCTTGCTGTTAACTCCAGGTCGACACCCGAAATGGGTGCCAGTCTGCTGTCCTACTTGTGACAGCTGCGCTTCTCCAAGGTGTAACCGGGTAAAGGAAGCAGGCCTGTACCCTTCTGCTGGACATGACCACGGGTTCTCCAGCGCGTTTACCTGCCAATCTACGGCAGCTGTCACAGCATGAAGACTGTCACCGACGTTGGCTTGTAGCTACCTGTACACACACAGTACTGGCCAACAGTTTGGACACACCTTCTCGTTGCATTGGTTTCTTTATTTTCATGAGTATTTAGATTGTAGATTCTCAATAAAGGCTGCATGAGGTCTCTTTGACCAAGAAGGAGAGTGATGGAGTGCTGAGGCAGATAACCTGGTTGAAATGTTAATGCAAAGGCACTAACAAGAGCTAAACAGCTCTGAGAACTCCTTCAAGATTGCTGGAAAACCATTTCAGGTGAACCTCTGGAATCATCATCAAGACTGTGCAGAGAGTGTGCAATGCAGTAATCAGCTATTTTACAGATCGGATATCAAACATAATTGCAGTCTGTTCAAACTTTTGGCGTGTACTGTATATATACCCTGTAAACCTACGCCGGAGCACTCCACTCACAGAGAGGACAAACTACCTTTCTCCAGTCAAAAACCATGGCCTCAGACATTATGCGCTCACTGCACCGGTCCGATGTGGTGAAAAGAGAGCTGAGCTGGAAAGCAAAACTCTCAATTTACTGGTCAATCTTTGCTTTAGTACTTATCTATGGTCATGAGCTCTGGGTCGTGACCGAAAGAACAAGATCCCGACTACAAGCGGCTGAAATAAGTTTTCTCCGGAGGGTGGCTGGACGCTCCCTTAGAGATAGGAGGAGAAGCTCGGTCTCCCAGAGAGAGCTCGGAGTAGAGCCGCTTCTCCTCTAAATCCAGAGAAGTCAGTTGAGGTGGATCGGGTATCTGGTCCAGATGTCTCATGGGCGCCTCCCTGTAGAGGTGTTCCGGGCATGTCCCACTGGGCGGAGGCCCCGGGGAAGACCCATGACACCCTGGAGAGACTACGTATCTCGGCTGGCCTGGGAATGCCTCAGGGTCTCCCCAGAAGAGCTGGTAGCAATTTTTGGCATATGCAATTTTTTCAACCCACGTGTCCACCCAGAATCATCAGGAAGTGACCCTATCAGGACTCAGGGTCTTAGAAAGTCTAGAAATAAAAAAATTGGAAATAAGACCTTAAAAAGCATTTAAAAAGTCTCACATTTTGATTCATTGGTCTTCAGTTTAACAGTTTAAAAATATTTCTGAGTGACTGCTCTAAAGTTTAATTTTTGTTTAACCACATTTATTAATAATTAAATTCCTTCACAATCAAGTTGTCAAATTTTTATGCAAGTTGGAAGTTGGTTCATTTGTTGGTTTGTTTGCAACAGGATAAAAACAAACAAACAAAAAAACAGTAAATGATTCACTCTTCCTCCAGGCCCCCCCTCGACTGTGCCTCAGAGCGCTGTGCGACTGCGCATGGCTGCCATCTGGCCGGAAGTGTGGGAGTCAGTTTGTGGACCTTTTCGTCTCGTGAAATTAATGTACTTCAATGTTGATGTATTTTTGCTTGTACTTTAACTCATGCCGCCCTACTGCGACACGGGCTGAAGATACTTGATTTTTGACATCTTTCCTTTCCTGTACCCTCATGTGTCTTTTTCGGGCGATGAAGCGCCGTCCAGCGGCTGCTGCCCACCACAGTGAAGTTATCCATGTGATATTAATAAAGTATAATTCATTCATACAGTTTCTGAACATAATTCTGATTTCTAGTTCAACAAACAATAATGCAATGGTAAAAATATTTTTTTTTAGTAAACACTCTTGAAAAAAGAACATTGCAGGAAAGATTGTTCAACAGGAAGATTGCAAGTGAGGATGAAAATGTATAAACTAAGATTAGAAGATAAGAAATGAGAAAAGAGGTTCATTCCCTGCTTTTGTAAAGTTTTTAGTACAACCATCAAATGTTTTCCTTTGTGTTCAACTGATTGGAATAATTGAATATTTCCAGTTGCTGGACACACTGAGTAATGTGTCCTTGTTTATAGTCTCTTCATCTTACTTTAACCAATCTCAAACCCTGGATTAGCTCACATGAATCAACACCCTTTTTGTATTATTGTTTTTATTAATATAGCTTTGTTTTATTTAGCTAAAAGACAACATAAGAGCTGTTTAAACCATTTTTTTTTAATCTCTGATGGTTTCACTGCACCAAGATGTGAGTGTTAAGCAATTAAGGTTTTCTGTAGTCCAGTAATTGTTATTTAATTACTGAAATTTGAACTGTAATTGATTACGTAACTGCATTACTGATAAGGATTTTGTTTGTTCTTTGTCCATAGGGCTGGGAATTAGGCAAGAGAAATTGGTTTTAATTTTTCATTTACAAGGTCTTAGATTTAACTTGAAGACACGTGTAGGAACCCCTGGGAATGGTGATTTAGGACTCAAAATGCAGGAGATCAGGCTTGGTGAAAGACACGCAAACTTAATGAATAAACTTTAATATGACAAAACTCAGGGTGCAACAAAAAGGTGACAAAGCAGAGACCAGGCAATGAAGAACTGAAACCTAGACACTGCCAGAACTGCCAGAACATCTATGAACTGTTCTGTGGGTTCAGGTGAAACCATTCTCCTGAGCAAGCCAGCGTAACTGCAAACTAATAGCTGAACTACTACAAAACCATGGTCATTAAAAAGAAATTTAAGGTACAAATATAGACTTCATAGGAATATAGACTTCATCAACTGTTGCTTTGACAAGAATTTTAAAAAACTTAAGTCTATGAGTCCTGGTGTAATAAGTAGATGTTGGAAGCATCACAACAAACACCAGCTGCGTTTCCATTGACTTAGAAATTGGGCAAATTGGATTTGTGACAATAAGTTTTCCTAATGGAACCACTACAATTTTGAAAAAACTCACATTTATCTAAAAAAAAAGTTTTTACACAAGGAGGAGGATTTTGAGGCTTATCGAAATTGACATATTTTGCTAAACTGTTCTGGAAACAGTTTTTTTCTAATTAAATGATTAACCCTAACCCAACAGCTGAATCTGATCTAAATCAAAATATCGTTTGCATCCATCACCATGTTTTTGAATGACCTGTGTTTGTTAGTTTGTGTTTATTTGATAATTACGATTGAATGGAAACTGAGTAATTACCAAATTGTGTTTTCTCAACTTTTATAGAATTTCAAAAAAGTTTTGTGCAATTGTGGAATGAAACTTGCTGCTTTCTACTGAAATGTCACTGGTTAAATGGTCAGGAAGCAAACTCTGCTGAGTGCTGCACCTCCCAATGTGGACAACTCGGATAATCATAATGATAAAAAAATTGACATTATGAATTTAGAATACAATCCTAATGAAACTGCCAAATCATAGGAGGAAGCAACAATTTAAAGTCATAGAGAAAAATTCTTGGATATATGGAGAGTTTGGTGAAAACACCAGGCATTTTGCCATCTGTCTTAAAGTAAAAGGTGGCAACCGTGTGAACACTCAAGTTTAATGCCGTTTTACGTCAAGTAAAATGACCCTTCCATGAACAGTAAACTGCGTTCTTCAACACCCGTGTTGGATTTGTGTTCACTTTAATAAAATGAAGCAACCAGCTTTAACTATACTTCCTCTTGAAATGTTCATCTATGACTAAATCCAGTCACAAACAGTTTCTGTGTACATGTCTGAACACAAAAGCAATAGAAACTCATGTGTAATACAAAACTAGTTTTGCTCTTTTATTCCCTGCATCATTTCCCCCCTTTCTCCTTTCACCTCCCATTATTGGCAGACATCCTCCATCCAAGTAGTTTATTGACCCGAGGGTTGATGAGGCAATATTGACTGCAGCAAATGGACAATGAAAGACAGGCTGCAAAACCGCACACACTAAAGCAAGAGCCAGCTCTGGTAATAGCACCATAGCTATTTAAGAGGATGCGAGGGAGAATTAGATAACTGTCAGTGTCAATGAAGGCACCTTTCTAGAAGTTCAATCTGTGGTGCAAGTGAGTAGATGAGATCTGTCTATAAACCAGTGAGGAAGTGAAAAAGTTGGGGTTGAAAAAAATGCTTAAGTGAAAAAGTATCCCAGTGTAGGGATGCAGGGAAAAGTTTTTACATGTTGACTGAAAACTTTGATTTCCATATCTGTAAAAAGAACCAAGCAGCACTTTAATTTAAGGAATTAACACAAGAATGATCTTGTTCACTTGTTCTCATATCAATTTTAGATTTCCCCATCAGGAAGAGAGTACGTTAAACGAGATCCTGCACGAAAAAAAAAATAGCTTAGAGACCATGCATTGAAGTCATTAATATACAAACACAAAACACCAGTCAGAGCAGAGCAGATTCTTTATTAGTTTGTTACCACTTGGTTCTATAAATGAGTCATTCATTCCATATGCCAACACAAATGGATTTTTATTAACTTGTCATTTCTATCAACTGAGCAAACAGATGAGAGCTGAGAAAATCTTTTGTTGGACAGAGTTTACTGTTACACTAAGAGGCACATGAATATTCTGAAATTTGAGGTACAGCAGGTCTCCATCTTGAGAAGTGTAAACAAAGATTCACCAATCACACACGAGAAGACACAATCTCATCTTTCACACACTCCCCCTCCATGCTCGTTTTTGCTGTCTAATTTGAAAATTATAACAGTCAAACTTCATCAAGATTTCACTTTTCAGAAATTGATAATATAAACATTTGCCTTTTATACTTTGAAAAGGGTTCTTGTACAAGTTAGCTCTGAACCACTACTAAAATCATTTTTGTGACCTCCAGTTTAAAGGAAAAGATTCTGCTTGTATCAAAATCTGGAGAATCAGATTCTGAGCTTCTATCAAATCAAATCAAACTTTATTTATAAAATAGCGCTTCACATTAAAAACAAAAACATATACAATAAAAGGCAACCCCCCCACCCAATAAAAGCCAACACTCCACCCTCTATCAACACATACAACCCATAATCCTACACACAATGAATACAATGAAAAATGACTTATAAATGAAAATTGTAAAAACAGACATAAGGCTTGGCTCTGCTGTGAGGAGATGGTATGGAGGATTCTATCATACCAGGAGCCAGCTCAGTCATAGGAACATCGCCACGGCGCCCACCCAGACCGGGACAGCAATGGAGTCCACTACACAGCTGTGAGGCTGCAGGGCAGGACTCCAGCCGCCCCAGCAAGGGCGAGAAAACCACGGCAACGACCCCAGACCGAGCCAGCAAGCCCTGATATGATAGATCCCCACAGGAAACCACTTAGTTAAAAGTAATACTAAAATGATAGTAAAAATACTAAAATGAAAAACATAAAATATTGTATGAAAATAAAAATAGATTCACAAGATAAAATAAATAACGTAAAATATAAAAGTAATAACATATTAAAACTAATATAATAAATAAGGACATAAAATCAACTAAAAGCTGAATTAAAAGGGTGGGTCTTGAGCCTCTTCTTAAAAACCTCTACAGTCTCTGCGGCCCTGAGGTTCTCCGGCAGACTGTTCCACAGGCGAGGACCGTAATGATGAAACGAAGCCTAAGTTCTGGTCCTCACCTTAGGAACAACTAACAGGCCGGTGCTGGAAGACCTCAGGGTCCGCGAGGGTTCATACTTTAAAAGAAGATCATTGAGATAAGAAGGCCCAAGACCATAAAAACATTTATAAACCATTAAAAGAATCTTAAAATCAATCCTGAAACGCACAGGGAGCCAATGCAGAGATTTTAAAACTGGTGTCATGTGATCCCACCCCCTGGTCCTTGTCAGAACTCGTGCCGCTGAGTTCTGTAATAATTGTAAGTTTGAGAGAGATTTTTGAGGTAAACCAGAGAGCAGGGCATTACAGTAATCTAACCGTATAAAAATGAAAGCATCAGCACCTCTGTGCTGGCAAGAGAGAGAAATGGGCGGACTCTGGCAATGTTTTTAAGATGATAAAATCCTGTCTTGACGACATTTTTAATGTGAGGGATAAAATTCAGCTCAGAGTCTAAAAGAACGCCCAGGTTTCTCACGCAGTGAGAGGGGTTAAAATTCTGAAGATGAGGTAAAATCCTCTCTCTCTTGTCTTCAGGACCGATGATTAAAACTTCTGTTTTGTCCTGGTTGAGCTGTAAGAAGTTCTCTGCCATCCACAAACTCATGTCTAAAATACAATTTAAAAGAGTGTTATATCAGGTCAAGGTCACGGCGAGGACGGCGATGTAAAGCTGAGTATCATCAGCATAGCTGTGAAAGTTAACGCCGTGTCTCCTGATGACTTCCCCAAGAGGCAACATGTATAAATTAAAAAGAATGGGACCTAAAATTGACCCTTGGGGAACCCCACACCTTATTTCATGGATTCTTGAGGAGCATGTATCCATACTTACATAAAAGTGTCGATCTGTAAGGTAAGAATAAAACCACTTAAGAACATTTCCAGAGAGGTCCACTAGACTCCTAAGGCTGTCTAATAAAATCTGGTGATCTACTGTATCAAAAGCGGCACTAAGATCCAGCAGCACCAGAACAGAAAGATTCTGGGAGTCTAAATTAATTCTAAGATCATTAACGATTTTTAAAAGAGCCATCTCTGTGCTGTGGTTCACTCTAAAACCAGATTGATATTTTTCTAAGATGTTTTTCTTTTTTAAATACTCATACAATTGAGTAGAAACACTTTTCTCTATAATTTTACTTAAAAATGGTAAGTTGGATAAAGGTCTGTAGTTATCCAGAATATTATATATTCTATGATGATGTGTCTGTCATCTGCATATCATGCAAATCCCAGGGTAAGTCATTGTAAGTTCTGAAAAAACAGAAGCAATGTGGGGGTGGACCTGGGACTCTTATGCCTCGTTTCCACCGCGTGGTCCAGACTGGACAGGGTCAGACCAGACTTTCCAGCGTTTCCAGCGTTTGTGGTGAGGGAGTTGAGGGAGATTTTCTCACGACGGAGAGAAAAGTTTTCTCTTGGGTGAAGATGACGTGGGCACGGTTGTGTCAAAAGAACGTAAACACTGAAAACTCCCCTGACATTGTAGTAAACATGTGTCCTCACCAAATCACGGCCAGCAATGTGTGCAGAAAATCATAAAAACATCATTTAAAAACAACAGCTGCATGTTTGTTAACTCAATGCTAAACATGTCAGTGAAAAAGACGCTGACATGTAAGTAGGGCTGGGCGATAAAACGATAATTATTGATATCGCAATAGAACATTTTTCGATGGAAGAATGAGTCTATCGCGATAGACTTTTATTTTGAAGGGTCCGCAAAAAACACTTGCTAGCGAACAGTTTTTCCTATTTGACGAGTAAAGGTTAGAGAGCTAGTAGCCAGTAAGTGTTTGTATCTAATTATTGTGTTTCTTAGCTCTCATTTCTGTCATTTTTTGGACTCCACTCCGCATCCTTCGTCTCCATGAAAGGTAAACAAACGCGCACGAGCCGACTTCCACCAGCAACCCCCGCTGCCGCTGCGTACCTCGCGCCCCGCGCGCTTTATTACAATCAATTCTCTGACCATGGCGAATGCATTTGGCGTCCAATTAATTTATTGTACACTGTATTAGTTTTAACAAGCGTCAGATTTGATGCTGCAGGCCGCAGTCTGTGAGGATCAACGGCGTCTCCTCTCCCTCCATCACTCTCAACACAGGCTCACCCCAGGGCTGTGTGCTGAGCCCCCTCCTGTTCACTCTGCTCACCCACGACTGTACAGCGAGACACCCGAGCTGTCTTATTGTGAAGTTTGCAGATGACACCGCTGTGGTTGGATGCATCAATAACAATGAGGAGTCCAGCTACAGGCAGGAGGTGGAACATCTGGAGCGCTGGTGCAGAGAAAATAACCTCTGCATCAACAACAGGAAGACCAAGGAGATGATCGTGGACTTCAGGAGGAGCAAACACCCCCCTCCACCAATGTACATCGGGGGGACTGCGGTGGAAGTGGTCTCCAGCTTCAGGTATTTGGGGGTGAATATCTCCGACGACCTGAGCTGGAGCACCAACACTTCCTTCCCGCTGAGGAAGTCCCACCAGCGCCTCTACTTCCTCAGGAAGCTGAGGCGCTCAGGACTGGGGAGGTCAGTCTTGACCTCCTTCTACAGGTGTGCGGTGGAGAGCGTCCTGACCTCCTGCATCACCGTGTGGCACGGCAGCTGCTCGGTGGCGGAGAAAAAGGCTCTGCAGAGGGTGGTGACAGCTGCACAAAGAACTGTGGGTTGCAGCCTTGGCTCCACCACCGAGCTCTACACCAACAGGTGCAGGAGACGGGCTCTCTGCATCCTGAAGGACCGCTCCCACCCAGCCAACACTCTTTTCACCCCATTGCCCTCTGGGAAGAGGTTACGGAGCATAAAGAGCCGGACCACCAGACTCAGGAACAGCTTCTTCCCTGAGGCGGTGCGCGTTCATGTCCACGTTCATACCCCTACAGCCCCCCCACCCCCCACCCCACCCCAATTCAGCCACCTACCCGAAATGCTCCAACCTAGCTTTCAGAAACATCTCATGGACATTGTAACGCACCACTGTCACTTTAACTGTAAATCGCACTCCGGTCACTTTGTATTTATATCCTTGTGCTTTGTTAATTATTTATGTTACACGGGACCACAGTTCCAAATTTCGTCCGTCATGCTCGCGTGTTGGAATGACAATAAAGAATCTTGAATCTTGAATCTTGTTGGTCAACAGAAAGTCAATTCAATTCAATTCAATTCAGTTTTATTTTTATAGCCCAAAATCACAAAGAATGTTGCCTCATTGAGCTTCATGCAGGTAATTTTACAGTTGCAAGAAATAGTCATAAAATATGAAAAAATAGCTCAAGACTAAACAGACTGGTTATCCTGCTCTTAGACCCTCCCTCTCTGTAAGGAAAAACTCCTAAAAAACCTGAATCAGGAAAAACGAAGAAACCTTATGGATTCCCACATGAGGGAGAGATCCCATCTCAGGACGAACAGGCGATACTAGAACTGGTAAGGGAAAATTAGCTTATAAAACTACGTATTTGAATAGAGTTCATTCAGATAAAGCTGCAGATAGAGCTGAGGGACGAGTGGTGATGAAGTCCTCAGTCAAACGAAGCAGAAGTGCAGTCCACGACCAGGAGCAGGAGCGTGGGGGATCCACCTGGATCTGAAATCACTCCCGCTCCCCAGAGGGGAGTGAGAGAGAAGAACAACATGTGAATCGAACTGCACCAACAAAAGCATGGAGAACTATATCTAATAAAGAGTAGAAGAGAAGAGAAGAAATGAGAATAGAGGACAGAACCCCAGAGCCGATGCGGAGAACAACTATGGTAGAAAATCTAGCAGAACGCTAACCTGTCCAAAGAGGAATGTTTTAAGGCTAACTTTGAAGGTAGAAACTGTGCTGGATCTCTGACATGAGCTGGAAGCTTATTCCAGAGAACAGGGGCTTGATGGATGAAGGTTCTACCTCCAACTGGACTTTTAGAGATTCTAGGAACTACAAGAAGTCCTGCAGTCTGTTACTCTGACGCCCCGCTGCGTGTGGCAGAAGCTTCCGTCAAAACTTTTCTGGAACTCTTCATGAAGAACGCTGATACCGAGAGATTGATTTATTTTGAAGAGCTGAATAAAAACATCGGTACACATCTCCGTGTCGGAGTTCAGGAGACCTTCCAGTGAGGAGCGGCCGCTGTCGCACACACTAAGCGCTCCTGGACCCAGCTGGCAAGAGCCGACAGGGGAAGGTAGAGCTATGGCAGGCCGTTAGGGTCAAAATTAACCAGAAAAAACGCGGGTATGGCAGTGCGTCACCTGGACATGTATTGGGGTTAATAATACTTATTTGACATATTTAAATGTTGCCACAGTTAGTTTCAATACAACAATTAATACCAAAAATAATGAAAGTTTAATTTCAGAATTGCAGTTTAATCTGGTGGGATAGCATATTAAGCATTCCTTTCTCTCTCCAGACATGTACATGTAATCAGAAAATACATGTTTTGTTTATTTTTTTAAATTCAAAATGTGTGCGTTAATGCTTTTAAGTACTTTTTTTTTCAAACATATTTTTAACTTTTCAAAAAAGTAATTTTAGGCTTTTATCTTTTTTTTTCTTGTGGTTTTTTTTACTTGTTACTGATCTGAAAAATGATCCGAACCGTGACCTTAAAGCCGTGACACGATCTGAGCCGTGTGTTTTGTGATCCGTTACAATCCTACTAAATACAACAAAATAATTTGTAGTATATTAATACATTTTTGCTATGTGAACCCTGAAAACATTAGAATTTATTTGTAGACTTAATGCTTTGTTTTTTAATGGAACTGAAGAAACAGTTTAGTATCTATTTCCTAAACTTTTGAAACTTGAAAGCTTTTGCTTTAATTTTCAGCTTAGTTCATATATATATATATATATGGTCTTGGTTATTAAAAACTAGTTGCATAATTTTCATTGGATCTGTTATGCTTAGTGTGATAGGAAATAAATATTTGAATTTAAACAACCTGCAGTTTACATTTCATTTTTGAGCCACAAAGTGTTCAAATATAGTTATTTGGTTTATATCGTGATCAATATCGTTATCGCGCAATATGTAAAAAACTATATCGTGATATAAAAATTCCCATATCGCCCAGCCCTACATGTAAGCAACTTTATTTTATGACAGTGTGATTAAAACTTAAAAACCAAATTAAATTGTGTTGAGTTACATAGCAGGAAAGTATAAAGATGGAAATACTGAGTGACATAAGAAAACAGCAGAGCCCGAACTGTCCATGAAACACAGAACAATAATGAATTCAATGTTTTATATCTTTAGGTCTTTCTGTGTTTATTGAGAGAATCCAAGTGGCAAAAACAATAAAGTTCGATGAAGTATGTGTGTGACCAGAGCTGTTGTGCGTGTGCAGCCGATGCTCTGCAGCTGCACGCGCATGCCCGACACTTCCTTTTTTAACTCTGACACAGTCTGCAATCATCAACTCTGAAAAATAACAACTTATCTATTTCAGAACATGTGCTTAAGTTGTCTTGATTGGTTTTACTTAAATAATGAATAATAACAACTACAGTCTTCCCAGATGCTGTGAAAATAGTATGAGTTGAGCAGATGTGTCACAGGACAGGCGGACGCCTGGTTGCAGTTGCAGCAGGTTTATTCCTGACTCTTCCTTCACACGGATCAGTCGTCCTGGGCCCTTTGCTGAAAAACAAAGCATGATGTTTCCACCCCCGTGCTTTACAGTAAGTATGGTGTTCTTTGGATGCAATTCTGCATTCTTTTACCTCCAAAGACGATATTCTACATTTGCTACATTCTTAAAGCAGCTCCTGCAACTCATAAAAAACTTGAGCATGCAAAATAGTTAGAAAAAAAAAAACTGTACATTTTCTTTAATCAGAAAAGAACCAGGAGAAACCGAGGAGGATCCTTCAACTTAAAAGAATAAGAAATCTGCTTTTAACATGAATCCCATGAATGAATTTATTGCAACAGTTGCTTCAACACATCAATCCTGCTCTCTGCAATATGCAGCAAGCAACTCTCTAAAGTTACTGTGAGGCTAATAAAGTTGCACTCTGTGGATTTGCATGTGTTATCTAGCGTTGAAAAATATGAGTTTTTATGATGTATATTTTTATTCTATTATTAATTGGTATGAGTATTTATCTGCTACACCGTTAAAGTCAGATGTAGACATCTGGTGTTCAACCACCAGTTTGTCAGTTAAAGGAAATTCGATTTAGAGTCAGCCTACAAAAAGAAGCTTTGTATGCCCTGAAATGAAGGAAGCTGCAAACAGCTGCAGTTATCAGAAAACAAGATTTAACAAATGATGCTGCTGATTTGTGGAAAACGTGTCTAATTGGGGAACCTGATAGAGAGGACATTTAAACATTTGAACTTTTTTCTAGTAAAATACTTTTACCAAGCTGGAGCCAAAGCATGACTAACTGTGGAATGTTTTGGGGTTTTTTTCTGAAAGGTGCAGGTGCAGAAGAAGTAAATCACACTTGAAAAATACTTCTGTAGAGTTGAAATAAACCGTAACCTTGTCCCATAAAAAGCCATTGAGTATAATTAGGCAGAAAAGATGGGAAGACATGTGAATATGAATTAGATTAACAGCTTAAATGCCACTGAATGAGGTTGGTGTGTTCCTGTAAACCTAAATGCAGTTCTGGAAATGAATCTTTGGCTTTTGCAATCATGTCATTTGTTCTCTACTAAATGCTATCATCAATGCTAACCCGGTTTCATCAACGGTAACGCTGTCTTCTAAATTGAATTAATTCACAGGGGGTGTCAACAATAACCCCTGGAGCGTGCATAAGAAGGAAGCGCTGAATCCTGTGTGTTTCAGCTTTTCTTTGGTCTGATGTAAATGTAGCCTCACAGAAAAGATTATGACGTTTATTCCCAATTTGCTGAAAATCATTTACATATTGGCTTTGGCAGCTGTGCCTGACCTAAGCCCCCGTGGGCTTCTGGGTAGAATTACCGTAATGAACCAATAAGACAAGAAAGGGCAATGTCTCAGCTTTCAGAGACAGTTGGAATTTTTAAAATAGAGCAAACCGTTAGTGATGGGTCGGTCGCGAATGAAACTGCTTTTAGAACTGGATCTTTGAAGTGAACGACGCGAGCCGGCTCCTTTTTCGCTCTCACTTCGTCTCTCTCACTCCCTTTTTTTCTCCTCATGTCGCACGTGATTGGTTGATATGTTTTTGCGCTGAGCAGAGGAGGAGGGCGGTAGTTACACTCGCAGTAACAGTAGCACAGCACACACAGAACCCTTTAAGCAATTGTGAAAAAGCGCCAAGGAGCCATGAGATAGCGCTTAAAGAGCCGCATGCGGCTCCGGAGCCGCAGGTTGCCGACCCCTGATCTAGTTTATATTCAGAAGAAAAGTTCTTAAACGAGAGAATAATATAAAAATAACTGCAACATATTTACTGCTTTTGGGGAATTTTAAGACTTGAACTTGAATGTACTGATGTCAGATTAAAATAAATCAAAAGTGTTATTTAGCTTATTAAAACATATAAAAGTGTTCTGGTTTAATGATTGTGTAGATTATGTTTATATACAATAATTATAAATATTTAAATGTTCCCCATAGTTAGTTTCAATGATACAATTAAGACAAAAAATAATCAAAGTTTAATTTCAAGTTTTTCATTTCAGATTTAATTGGGGTGGGGGGGGGGGGTGGAGTCGTAACGAGACACCATCACCACCTTATTTAAATCCAGGAAAATCCCTGGTAGTATTATTAGTAACTCAATTTTACATGTCTGCACTTTAATATTCTATAAGCCTTGCTTGTTCAATAATTATTGTTAATTCAAAACTTGTTTGGTAGCATATTGAAAGGTTCATTTGTTCAACCTTAGCCTGCGGCTTTGTTCAATTTAAAATTTTGGCCCTCTGAGTATTTGAGTTTGACACCCCTGCTATAAAAGTTCCTTTTTACTGGTTTAAATGGTCCATCCTTCTACCAACTCTGGCCCCTCACTTCTAACAGCAAACAGAATACTGCAAGGTTTTTTTTTTACAATATGGTTACATATATTTTTCAGCATACTTCAATGTCACACACACACAATCACACTAGTGGCAGCTCCACTGCCAAACACTGGTGCCAACCCTCCACCTGGGACAAGGATGGGTTCAGTGTCTTGACTGAGGACACTTCGACAAATGGGCTGGCAAGGCGGGAATTGAACTTGGGATCTTCCGATTAGAGTTCGACGCCCCTCGTGCTGCACCACAGCCGCCCCGTTGTCTAGAAGCAAGGCTAACAGGCAGGCAGGCATGAACAGAGAAGCAACATTGGTCGATCTGGAGCTACAGCGTTTCTTTGGGTAGGCATCCTATGACTGGGCGTTTCAAAGGAATTTGCCGATATTGCCAGGCCTTTGCACCAGCTTGCTGAGAAGGGGAAACATCTCTATTGGAGGGATTCTTGTCAAAGGTCATTTGAGAAGTTAACAATCAGTCTCACAACAGCTGTAATTCTGGCCTACACACACACAACCGCGCATGCTACCACATGCACACACACACCTAAACAGACCGTTACCTCCTGTGTAGTCATTTGAAAATGTTATGCGTCATTACTCACTATTTGTCATTTAATATTTATTCAAACAACCACAGCAACAACAGCAGCACAGATACACTACACACAAACAAATACAATTTCATTTGTGACAGCTAATAAGAGATGTGCAGCCTGTGGTCAGTCAGCAGGTGTTGTTCAGTGTGGAGAAACTCCTCCTCCTCACCGGAGAGCAGAGGTAAAATAACACTTCTGCTTTGTGAAAGCTTGACGGGTGTTACCATCTAATTATTCCCCCAGCTCCTTTCTTTAGCGTCACGCCAATAGCCTCCCCCTCTCGAACAGCTGCTTTGCTAACCACCTGTGTTGGCAAGTATTGTGGTCTTTCACTCCTGTTCTGACTGTATCGATTTCCCGGTCTCTTACTCCTGCACCCCCTTGCCCCCTAGTCACAATTAGAACAGAGATGAGACATGATGATCGTAATTTTTTTTTTCTTACGTCTTGAAAAGTTAAGTGTGAGACTATAAAAACCACAAAGCATTTTGTCTTTTTATAGTTCTGTCAAATTTACAATGGAATTGATGCTGCCAACTCATTCTTCTGCTGTCCTCGTTCTAGTCCACGTTCTTCAGAAGGCTGGAGGCAAAGAAATGATTACACAGAATGAATTATTTACTGCTTTGGTGCAAATATGAGGATGAATGTACAAGGGAGAGGATTACAACATCCATACAAATCCAGGTTTGCAGAGCACATTTGAGTGCCGAACACAACCCACCGGCACGACACTGATATGGATGCAACTCAGTTTGCTGCATTCTTGAAACAAGACTTTTGCACTGGTTTCAAAACAACTGAATGAAATGTTTATAACAGGTTGTGTCATGCCAAGAAACTTTCTTCTAATAACATGCCATTTAGAAATAGGTTCATGGATTTCAAGTAAAGCAACGCTGCATAATCTGTTGATGGAATGAGGATTTTCAGCCCCGTTCAGCTCTCAGAATGAGGCGGTTTTGATTTGCATTACTGGCACTGACTCTGAGGAGAGGATGTCTTATGGCAGCTTTGCAAAAAGGACAGCCCAAGAGATTGTATTAATTCTTTGGCTGGAGAATGTGTACAGTAAGATGGTGATTAAGCTCTAAATTGTGCAGTTTTACATTCAAAGTCACCCTACCCTGAATCATTCAGAGCTTAGGTGGATGTAAAAATCGATACCTGAGGTCTGAAATGAACTGAGTGAAGCTTAGAGGGTAAAGCTACAGCGTCACTGACAGTGATCCAGCAGCAGCTTTTGCACCTTTCACCTCTCCCCAATACCTTCCTTCTGTACGCCATCTATCCAGTTATTTATCTATCCGTCCATCCATCCTCACTTCATCTCTGCCTTGTCAGAGCAGTTGGGCTCGGTTTCAGCTCTGCATGTGCATGCACCCTTTCTCCTCAACATGAGTCAGTGTTTCCTCATGTGTGCCAGGGCTAAGGTTGTAAGTCATGGTCCTCCCCTGTTGACAGAATCATGTTGTTGATTGGATGCATGTTCTGCTGGACTATGAGCAGCTATGAATGATCTCATGCTGCTGAGTATCAGAGCCAAGCCTTGAGGGGTTAAAATAGGGGTTACTTTAAGGATTGAAATAAATGGTTATTAATGTCAACTCACCCAATTCTTTCAAAACTACAAAGAGACAATCTTCCCTGGTTTAGTTCAATATAAAGCTGATAAGTATTACATGGAATTATGCCAGCTTTAGAATTTACATACAAACCACATGAAACTATTTCAGAACTAATTGAAAAGAAAACATGTTTGGGATTTCTCAAACCCTCACCAAAAGATATAAAGGAGAGTGTGGAGGCAATGAAGGAGTCAGAATGTGAGGGAGTAAAACTGAGGAGGCATGCTGATAGAGGCACTGCAGTCAGACAGACGCTGATAGGCTTGAAGGTGAACCAATCAATTATTCTCCACTGTCAATAATTCAGAGTCAACCACAGGGCTTTCTGTGTGTGTAGACCAGTGCACAAACACACACACTGTGCCATGATTTGATTTAAGATGACCAGTCATTGTGGACCCCAGTCTCCTCGTGGCCGGGACTTTAAATAATTCCTCAACTTAAATAAGTGGATGGCCAGTATTTTTCCCTCCTTATGGTAAAGCCTTCTCAGTAATTTTCCTTATTTTTTACTCTCATTTTCTCATACCTCTCCTGGTTTCTTTCCTCTTGATGCGTCCCAAACTGATAATAACTGAGCATAGGCCCCTGTTGGCTTAAATCACATCATTCTTTCTGGGAGAATCATCAATGGTTCTCCATGTGCTCTGGTTCCCATGTCTTGATGTGTCATTCTCCTTCCACTTCTCAGAACACTCTGAGGACACACAAAAACACATATCTTTGTCTCTGTAATTGAAAAGATTACCTGGCTGTTTGCCACAATACTGAAGTGGATCATGAGGCAAAATTTCCCTGAGGCAGTACATCACGAACAACTGTCTTCATTTCAGTCTCTGTTTCTTTGACTGCCACTAATGCACACTTGAACTGATATTTAAACATAGTGAATAAAGCTGACTGTCCCAATCCTGATGTCCCAGCTTCCCTCTGTCTTTGTTCCAGCTATCCATTACAATATGAATGGCCAGGGGAAGAAGAAAAGGAGCAATATATATTGTCGACATCTCTTCTTTAACAAAAAGAACTAAAAAAAAAAAAAAAAGAATCCTGAAGTATTGGATGCATTGAATGAATCCAAACACTCTCTGATGACAAGAAGAATAGCTTTGCAAAAATCCACATCAGTCCTTCACACCCCTCACAAACAGATCCTTAATGAAAAAGCCACATTGCAACAACAAAAGGTTTTTCTCCCGATACATCTAAAACCTCGTTTCCACTGTGTGGTGTCGTCCGGTCCGGTAAAGAGTAGTATGGTATGGTCCAGTTAATTGTAGCACCTCAAATGCTGATTTCGGACCAGAATTACTCTAAGTTCAGAGGAGCAATGTATAGAGCGGGGGGTCAAACTCAAATACACAGTTGGCTAAAATTTAAAATTGAACAAAGCCATGGGCCAAGGTTGAACAAATGAACCTTTAATCTGGTACCAAACAATGAATATCATTAAACATTTTAACAATAATTATTGAACAAGCAAGGCTTATAGAATTTAAAGTGCTAACATACAAATTCAAGTAGCTAATAATACTAAAATAAGATGGTGATGATGTCTCGTTACAACTTCAGATTTGTATACTTTAATTTCCCAAATTAAATCTGAAATGAAAAACTTGAACCTAAACTTTAATTATTTTTTGTCTTAATTGTATTATTGAAAATAACTGTGGGGAGCATTTAAATATTTATAATAATTGTTGTACATAAACATAATATACACAATCATTAAACCAGAACACTTTTATATTTTTTAACAGGTTATATAACACTTTTGATTTATTTTAATCTGACATCAGAACATTCAAGTTCAAGTCTTCTTCTCCTCCTAAATCAGTAAATATGTTGTAGTTATTTTTATATTATTCTCTCATTTAAGAACTTTTCTTCTGAACAGAAACTACATGTACTGCTGTACCTGCCCGTGTGCACGGCTGTTACATGCACGCGCAGGCTCTCCTGTATGCCCCCCGCTCTGCTCTACTCCCAGCATGCACCGCGGCAATAGACAGGCTGTCTCTTCTTTTCTTTTTCATGGAGGTCCTCCTCTAAATCAAGTGTTTACAACTCCTGACTTTTTAAAGTATGTCTTCTCTACCTCACACTGCAGGTCTGTCTGTCACAAACAGTCTAATCCAGTCAGACCGAACCATTTTTAAATATGGGGAGGGGGGGTCCGTTTACGTTGAAGTTTCCAAAACAAAATATATATAAATATTGTTACCGTGACATTAAAAATCAAAATATTTACGATTATATATTGGTTATTGGTTTACTGGAATTATTTTTCTGTTTTATCATTTTATCATCCCAATCTGAACCCCTGGAATCAGACACCTTTCCCCCCTATTCAATGCACAGGGAAAACTGATACTCATGGGCCGCAGTAATTATGTTTTCTTTCCCATAAAACTATTTTAGTTCAATTAACCTGTGTTTTATATTACATATTATATTAAAAGAGTTCACTTATAATTAAATGTCTTAATTCAAACCATTCACACAATTGTACACATTTGGTTCACAAAATGCAATAAAAAAAATATAAAACTCCTCAAATTAAAACAATATTTTAAGCAAAATATGGAAATGAAAGTCGAAGCAAAATATATAAAGAGTCGATTCCGTGCTTAGGTAATGTTTTTTTAAAGGAGGATCCTGGTGACTCAGCACCTGTGAAAAGAAGTAGGTTGTGTCCTACCACGAGTGTCCGCAATATTCTTGTAGCAAACAGGTTTCCAGGAGATGCAAGTGTTCAGACTCCAGTGGGTCGGATCGCCATCAAACTACTTCCGTCCTCTGCGGTGAGCGGGAACTCAAACAGATTCACAATGGCGCTGAATCTCACCAACGCAATACTTAAAATAAAAACACAAATATAAACATCAGTCTTTGCATTTAATTACAGGTGACACTACCACACACTGCACAGTGTGAAAGGCTGCTAGCTCACACGAGGGTTAGCTAGCTAACAGGACCTTGTGTGAGCTAGTACAGCTCAAAACCATTCAAAAGGGCAAAATAAAGGTCAAAATAAAGTAATTTCAATTGTAATCCCTTTACAACATAAATTAAAAATAATTCTTAGTCCAAATCAAAATATTATAGTGAACCAAATGAGACAAAAGTGTTAACAACTCATCAAATCCTTTTATCAGTGTGAAACAAAAATAAACTCCAGCCGTCTGGGAGGCAATATCTCTCTAAGAAATGAAGGCAGTTTTCTTTTCTTTCATTAAAAATAGAAAAGATAGCGGGGACAACTCGTTTGAGTTCATTTTCTCAGTCAATCCATTCAGTTTTAATACAGACCAAATCACATATCCCTCCGCTGAAAACTCATATATCCCTCCGCAGAAGTTCTGCACTTCAGAGTAAAGCGCCCTCTAAAGGATTAAAAAAAATATTTTCAACAAGGTCTAGTAACCTGAGTTACATAATTCTGTGACCAAAGTTTTCTTGAAAAAAAAGCTGCAGTGTTTAATGTGGGTAGGCGGGGTCACAGCGCTGCATGAATGGACCCTTTCCTTGTGATGTCATGGGGAAACAAAGATCATTGTGAGAAGAGATCATCACTTTTTTAAAATCCAGAAAGTGCAAACTGACAACAGGTCCGCTTCTTGTTGTCACACCCTGGTGGGACACAGTCTCTCTCTCTGTGTACCACCTGCCCGAGGTCTCTGAGCCCCTGGTATAAACCCTTTAAAGACACTGTGATAATTGTTCCTCCATCAAAGCTGGTGAATGTTTTTTTTTTATAATTGCCACCTTCTTAAATTAAATTAAGAACCTTAAATTTTCAGGGGACTGACTCTTAAAAGGTCTTCCTTTTGCACAAATGACCACTTATTTTCTCGTGCACATGAATGTCTTTCACACAGGATACCAGCACAAATTAATTTTTTACTTCTATATCACTATAGAGACTTTGAATAAGTAAAGTTTAAAATCAATAACATTATTTTAATAATAAAGTCTTTTAAAATTCCTCTCGCTTCATAATCTTTTGGTGCTAACAGATGGAGGGGGTTTTTTTGTATTTAACAAGCAGGTATATTCCTATTTCAAGTCACTATAACCTTTACACCTTTACATACTGTTTGATAAACATTTTTTAACTGTACTTTCTCAAGGGGGCGTGCCCTTTTTCTCAACTGTTGGAAGCTCTACACTTACACACTTGAACTGCCTTCTTCTGCTTGTTTCTCTTTTTCTTGAGCAAACTTACCCTCCATCATGCTTTTTTTTTAACTCTGTGACGTGTCCTCGTCTTGCAGTGCTTCTGGGTTTGCCTGTTTCAAATTCAAAATTCAAATTGATTTTATTTATATAGCACCTTTCCAGTTAAAAAACAGCTCAAAGTGCTGTACATAAAACAAATACAAGAAAAACTATACCCCACACATGCAGTAATATAAAAACATAAGCCCCTCATAACAATAAAAACAGAAACAAACAGATAAAAAAGCAGAGCAAACAGATCACTGAGGAGCCAAGGCGCTGAAGGGGCTGGCTGTCAAACCAGGCAACATGAGGCACGCCCCGCTAATCCCCAGCACCCCCAGCTCGACGCCCCAGCCCCCCGCCCAGTGCACCCAACTGGGCACACAAGGCCAGGCAGCCCAGAGGACAACGAACATGGAAGGCCAGTGGACAAGCAGTACCATGACCCCATGAGCCTGAACACAAACACCCCAGCCGAGAGTGAGAAAACGCTCGTGGGCAGATTTAAAACAATAAAATAGACAAAATATAAAACAGCTAAAGTATAAAAACACACATTAAAAAAAGAAGTGATAAAATATAAGTTAATACATAGGAGGTAAAACTTCACTAACTGGCATAAAACAAATAAATACATGGTAAGATATGATAAAATATACGCATAAAATGTTAAATTGCAAATACTATTTACTTAAAAGCTGAACTAGATTTGCAATTCCCTGAAGAAATTGCGTCTGATTGCTGAAAGCAATACCGATCTAAAACGTTCTACAGCCGCAAGCGTTAAAGACCTTCCGTTCGACGCACGCGCCAAGTTTCGTCCACGTAGGTCAAGGACAATTTTTGTTAAGATTAGCCCCAAAAAACCTCAAAACTTGCCAAATTAGCCAAAAAAGCGAACACGTTGCTAATATGTTAGCTTAACTCCAAACTATAACAAAAAAAACCTTAAAAGTTTCCAAATTAGCCAAAAAAAGCTAACACGTTGCTAATATGTTAGTTTAACTTCAATTTAGCCCATAAAACCTTAAAAGTAACCAGATTAGCCAAAAAAAAAAACTTTAAAGTTGCCACATTACCCAAAAAAGCTAACACGTTGCTAATATGTTAGCTTAACTCCAAACTATACCAAAAAACCTTAAAAGTTTCCAAATTAGCCCAAAAAAGCTAACACGTTGCTAATATGTTAGTTTAACTTCAATTTAGCCCATAAAACCTTAAAAGTAACCAGATTAGCCAAAAAAAAAAACTTTAAAGTTGCCACATTACCCAAAAAAGCTAACACGTTGCTAATATGTTAGCTTAACTCCAAATTATCTCGAAAAAAACCTCAAAAGTTGCCAAATTAGCCAAAAAAGCTAACACGTTTTCAATGTGCTATCTTAAATTCAAATTAGCCCAAAAAAAAACCAAACGTTGCCAAATTAGCCAAAAAAGCTAACACGCTGCTAATATGTTAGCTTAGCTCCAAATTAGCCCAAAAAACCTCAAAACTCGCCAAATTACCTAAAAAAGCTAGCAAGTTGCTAATATGTTAGCATAACACCAATTTAGCCCAAAAAAACCCTAAGAGTTGCTAAATTAGCTAAAAAAGCTAACACGTTGCTAATATGCTAGCTTAAATCCAAATTATCCCCAAATAACCACCAAAAGTTACCAAGTTAGCCAGAAAAGCTAACACGTTGCTAAAATGTTAGCTTAACTCCAAACTAGCCCAAAAAACCTCAAAAGTTGCCAAATTCTGATAAAGTCGTACACAATAGAGATCGCTGATGAATATAAGCTATTCTATTATTATCCAATGAATCATAAAGCAGTAAAAGCTAGTGCTTAAGACAAATACACTTGAAGAAGAAAACCTATACACTTTTGTGCTACAAATGACCACCTGGTGGCGCAATAGAAAGACCCTCAAGGGTATCAACCCACGGAAAGCTGCTGGACCCGACAACGTCCACGGACGGGTGCTGAAAGGCTGCTCCGACGAGCTGACTGATGTGTGGACGGACATCTTCAACCTCTCCCTGCAGCAGTCACGTGTCCCCATTTGCCTAAAGTCGGCCACTATCATCCCTGTGCCCAAAACCGCTACCGCATCGAGCCTGAATGACTATCGGCCGGTCGCCCTAACCCCGATAGTCATGAAGTGCTTCGAGAAACTCATCATGCCCCATATTAAGGATTCCATTGACATCTCCCTGGACCCATACCAATTTGCATACAGGGAAAACCGGTCTACAGAGGACGCTGTCTCCTTTGTAGTCCACAGGTCTCTCAGCCACCTGGAGAGTAAGGACTCATACGTGCGCCTGCTCTTTGTGGACTTCACTTCGGCTTTTAATACAATCATTCCTCAGACCCTTGTTCAGAAGCTCAGTTCCCTGGGTCTGACTGCCACATTGTGCAACTGGATCCTGGACTTCCTGACAAGCAGGCCGCAGTCTGTGAGGATCCACGGCGTCTCTCTCCCTCCATCACTCTCAACACAGGCTCACCCCAGGGCTGTGTGCTGAGCCCCCTCCTGTTCACTCTGCTCACCCACGACTGTACAGCGAGACACCCGAGCTGTCTTATTGTGAAGTTTGCAGATGACACCGCTGTGGTTGGATGCATCAATAACAACGAGGAGTCCAGCTACAGGCAGGAGGTGGAACATCTGGAGCGCTGGTGCAGAGAAAATAACCTCTGCATCAACAACAGGAAGACCAAGGAGATGATCGTGGACTTCAGGAGGAGCAAACACCCCCCTCCACCAATGTACATCGGGGGGACTGCGGTGGAAGTGGTCTCCAGCTTCAGGTATTTGGGGTGAATATCTCCGACGACTTGAGCTGGAGCACCAACACTTCCTTCCTGCTGAGGAAGTCCCACCAACGCCTCTACTTCCTCAGGAAGCTGAGGCGCTCAGGACTGGGGAGGTCAGTCTTGACCTCCTTCTACAGGTGTGCGGTGGAGAGCGTCCTGACCTCCTGCATCACCGTGTGGCACGGCAGCTGCTCGGTGGCAGAGAAAAAGGCTCTGCAGAGGGTGGTGAAAGCTGCACAAAGAACTGTGGGCTGCAGCCTTGGCTCCACCACCGAGCTCTACACCAACAGGTGCAGGAGACGGGCTCTCTGCATCCTGAAGGACCGCTCCCACCCAGCCAACACTCTTTTCACCCCATTGCCCTCTGGGAAGAGGCTACGGAGCATAAAGAGCCGGACCACCAGACTCAGGAACAGCTTCTTCCCTGAGGCGGTGCGTCTGCTGAATGCTCTTTAGTCATCTCTCTGTCCACGTTCATGCCCCCCCCCCCCCCCCCCCCCCCCCAATTCAGCCACCTACCCAAAATGCTCCAACCTAGCTTTCAGAAACATCTCATGGACATTATAACGCACCACTGTCACTTTAACTGTAAATCGCACTCCGGTCACTTTGTATTTATATCCTTGTGCTTTGTTATTTATTTATGTTACACGGGACCACAGTTCCAAATTTCGTCCGTCATGCTCGCGTGTTGGAATGACAATAAAGAATCTTGAATCTTGAATCTTGAATAGACCTAAAATTAATAAAACATATAATGATTGCTTTATAGTATCTTGTTACAAAGTTCCATACCAGTATGTCCAACACGTTTAAAGATATGGGGATTTAAAATCTGTCTCATGCATTTTGAATAGGGATTTTTTTTTAAACAGAAATTCATATAAAATCAATTTTAATACCAAATAGTAAGAAATCTTAAATCAAACATCTCTTAGGGACAGCTTAACAAAGTTGAAGTGGTTGCATGTTTATATCTGCAATTATGTAAAAAATAAAAAGACTCATCCTTAGCTTATCCTTCTTAAGTCACCACTATGTGGTGCAGTAAAGCCCTTTTTCTAGTATGTTAAACAAGTTCCCCCATACAGCATATGTGTTGAATTTTATTTAGCTAGGTTGAGTAGTTTTTAAGATACAGACTTAAACACAATTGCCTAAATTATAGCGCCACCTATTGGAAAATTTTCAAAATTCTTTTGATACTTCTTTATCACTTTAAGATAAAGTTATATTTCAAAATTTGTAAAGTTATGACAATCTGTATAGCATTTAAAGCATTTTAAAATCTTAGGCTACACTCACCTCATTAGTATTATTTTTTTTTACTGTAACGGTAAAGAATTTTGCAGATTGAGTGATTCCATTGGATTCGGGGTAGTCTAAATAGGGTATGTACCAATTTTTGTAAAGTTTGGAGAAACTATGTTGAATAGGGACCCAAAAGTGTGTTTTGCAAAAAATTGTAAATTGCGATAAAGTCTTACACAATAGAGATCGCTGTTGAATATAAGCTATTATTTTACTATCCAATGAATCATAAAGGAGTAAAAGCTAGTGCTTAAGACAGATGCACTTGGAGAATAAGGCCTATATACTTTAGTTTTAAAACTGACCACCTGGTGGCGCAATAGAGCTAAAATTAATAGAACATATAAAGATTGCTTTATAGTATCTTGTTACAAAGTTTCATACCAGTATGTCCAACACGTTTTAAGATATGGGGATTTAAAATCTGTCTCATGCATTTTGAATAGGGATTTTTTAAAAACAGAAATTCATATAAAATCAATTATAACCCCAAACGGTATGAAATCTTAAACCAAACATCTCTTAGGACAGCTTAACAAACTACAAGTGGTTGCATGTTTATATCTGTCATTATGTGGGAGATACAAGGACTCATCCAAAGTTAGCTTGTCCTTCTTAAGTCACCACTAGGTGGCGCAGAAGAGCTCTTTTTCTCGTATGTTATACAAGTCTCCCCATACAACATATGTGTTGAATTTTATTTAGCTAGGTTGAGTAGTTTTTGAGATAGAGGCTTAAACACAATTGCCTAAATTATAGCGCTACCTATTGGAATATTTTCATAAAACTTTTCATACTTCTTTATCACTGTAGGATGAAGCTATATTTCAAAATTTGTAAAGTTCTGACAATCCTTATAGGATTTACAGCATGTTGAAATCTAGGACCACACCCACCTCATTAGCATTACGATTATTTCGAAAACGGTAAGGAATTTCGCAAAGTGAGTGGTACCATTTGATTCGGGGTAGTCCAAATACTCTATGTACCAAATTTCGTAACATTTGGTTAAACTATGTTGAATAGGGGGCCAAAAACGTGTTTTATGAAAAATCGAAAATTACAAAAAATCTAAGTAGACGGAAGTGGGCGGTCCTTGAGGCAAAAACTTTTTCTAGCATCTAAAGAACACATGAGAACAGACAGAAAAATTTTTTGTCATACGGCATACAAATGCTAGCCCAAAACGCGTTTTGTACTACTACTGACCACCTGGTGGCGCAATTGAGCCAAAATTCTTCTAACATGTAGAGAATCTCATGAATTTATATGTCAGTAAGTATCGTACAAATATCTTGAATACTTTTTGAACTATAAGCTTTCAAAAGTGGCTCCCATTGACTTTCCATTTAAAAAAAAACTCATAAAAATATTAATATAAAATCATTCATAATTCTGAACCATACCAAAAGTAATGCCATCCATCTCCCAATGGAGCTTTACAAACTACAATTGAAAGCACTTTGATATCTTTAAAACTGTAGGAGGAGTAGTGGTCCGTAAAAAGGGACGGAATAAAATATAATAATAAGAATAATAACTAGATTTGCAATTCCCTGAAGAAATTGCGTCTGATTGCTGAAAGCAATACCGATCTGAAATATCCTCTAGCTGCTAGTGTTAAAGACCTTCCGTTCGACGCGCACGACAAGTTTCGTCCGCGTAGGTCAAGGACTTTTGGAGATATTACAGAAAACAACAGGAATTGTAAGTAGCGCCACCTACGGGACCACCGTTGTGAATGTTGTTGCGCTGACTCATCTTACACTGTGGAAGAAGTCTTGAAAATTTGGTGAAGTTTGTAAACTGTCAAAGGAGCTGCAAGCCTTGCAAAAATGACAACTCAGCTGTGTAATTTGCATAACGTTCTACGCAAAAACGTACGGAACTATGCAAAACGGATATTACCATTGGATTGTGGGTCGTCCAAATAGAGTACGTGCAGAAAATTGAAGAATAAGTTCAAAGCATGTGACACGGGGAGTCAAAAAGTGTTTTGTGAAAAATCTAAAATTGCGAAAATCTTACAAACTACAGATCGCTAATGAATTAAGATATTATTTTTAACTATCCAAGAATACTAAAAGAGTAAAAGCTTTCTGCTTAAGACTAATGCACTTGGAGAAAAGGTCTATACACTTTAGTTTAAAAATGACAACACTCTGGTGGCGCAATAGAGCCAAAATTGGATTGAAGGATTTAAAAATTGGATTAAAGTATCTACCTCCAAAGTTTCATACCTGTTTGTCTAACACTTTTCAAGATATAGGGATTTTAATTTTGTCCCATGCATTTTTGATGGGAAAATATATTTTAAAAAATTCATATAAAATCAACTGAAAAAACAAAATGGTACAAGATTTTCCGGCCAAACACTCTCTATGACAGCTTAACAACTACAATGGTTGAATGTTTCAAATCTGCAATTATTTTGAAGATAAAGGAACCATCCAAAGTTAGCTTATCCTTCTTAAGTCACCACTAGGTGGCGCAGCAGAGCCTTTTTTCTAGTATGTTATACAAGTCCCCTTCTGCAACCTATGCGTTCATTTTTATGTAGCTAGGTTGAGTAGTTTTTGAGATAGGGGCTTAAACACAATTGCCTAAATTATAGCGCCACCTATTGGAATATTTTCATAAAACTTTTTATACTTCTTTATCACTGTAGGATGAAGTTATATTTCAAAATTTGTAAAGTTCTGACAATCCTTATAAGATTTACAGTATGTTGAAATCTAGGACCACACCCACCTCATTAGCATTACGATTATTTCGAAAACGGTAAGGATTTTTGCAAAGTGAGTGGTACCATTGAATTCGGGGTTGTCCAAATAGTCTATGTACCAAATTTCGTAACATTTGGTTAAACTATGTTGAATAAGGAGCCAAAAACGTGTTTTACAAAAAATCGAAAATAAAAAAAAATCTAAGTAGACGGAAGTGGGCGGTCCTTGAGGCAAAAACTTTTTCTAGCATCTAAAGAACACATGAGAACAGAAAGAAAATTTTTTCGTTACACTGCGTACGAATGCTAGCCCAAAACACGTTTTGTACTACTGTTGACCACCTGGTGGCGCAATTGAGCCAAAATTCTTCTAACATGTAGAGAATCTCATGAACTTATATGTCAGTAAGTCTCGACAATATCTTTAATACGGCTTTTTTGAACTATAAGCTTTTCCAAAAGTGGCTCCCATTGACTTTCCATTCAAAAAAAAACTCATAAAAAATATATAAAATCATTCATAATTCTGAACCATACCAACAGTAATAGCACTGTTCTACCAATTGAGCTTTACAAACTACCATTGAAAGCATTTTGATATCTTTAAAACTGTAGGAGTAGAAGCGGTCTAAAAAAAGGGACGGAATAAAATATAATAATAATAAGAATAATAATAACTAGATTTGCAATTCCCTGAAGAAATTGCGTCTGATTGCTGAAAGCAACACCGATCTAAAACATTGTTCACAAAGAAAGGAATTAGAGCATGTTAAAAGTCTGTGACCACACCCACCTCATTAACATTACAATTATTTCGAAAACGGTAAGGACTTTGACCAATTGATTGGTACCATTAAATTCGGGGTAGTCTTAATAGGGTATGTACAAATTTTTGTCAAGTTTGAAGAAACTATGTCGAATAGGGAGCAAAAATGTGTTTTACGAAAAATTGCAAATAGCGAAAAATCTTGTTAGACAGAAGTCCATGGTCCCATTTGAAAAAAGTCCATTAGCATCTAAGGAACACACAGAAAAAGAAAGCACAAAATTCTGATTTACGATATTAGAGATAGAGGCCAAAAACAAATGTGTTTTTCAAACGACCGCCTGGTGGCGCTATAGAGGAGCATTGACCTGTAATTTTAATAGAACTTGTAGTCTACTGTACCCTATGATATTGGAAAGTTTCATGAAATTATCTTTAGTATTTTTTAGGATATCAGCATTTAAAGTTGCTCTCAATGCAACTGTGTGCCATGGTTTTTTATTTCCACTAGATGGCAGCATTGCTCTTTCAAAGAATCCTGTGGAATCTCAACAGGGATTTCAAGTTTGTCCCATGTATAGGAGGAAAAATATTTTTAAAAATTCATATTAAATCAACTGTAAACCCAAATGGTACGAGATTTTAAACCAAACATCTCCTTGATCAGCTTAACAAACTACAGTTGGTTGGATGTTGATATCTGCAATTATCTACAAGATACAAGGACTCATCCAAAGTTAGCTTATCCTTCTTAAGTCATCACTAGGTGGCGCAGCAATGCTGTATTTCTAGTATGTTATACAACACACCTCTTACAACCTATATGTTAAATTTTATTTAGCTAGGTTAAGTAGTTTTTGAGATAGAGCCTTAAACACAATTGCCTTAATTATAGCGCCACCTATTGGAATATTTCCACAATATTTTAGGTGAGTGTTTATCAATGTAGGATGAAGTTATATTTCAATATTGTTAAGTTTTGTCAATCTTTGTAGGATCTAGAGCATGTAAAATCTGGGACCACACCCACCTCATTAACATTACGATTATGACGAAAACGGTAAGGAATTTCTCCAATTGAGTGGTACCATTGAATTCGGGGTAGTCCAAATATTCTATGTACCCATTTTTGTCAAGTTTGAAGACACTATGTTGAAAAGGGAGCAAAAAATGTGTTTTACAAAAAAATGCAAATAGCGAAAAATCTAGTTAGACAGAAGTCCATGGTCCCAGTTTGAAAAACAACCATTAGCATCCAAGGAACACACAGGAAAAGAAAGCACAAAATTCTGATTTACGGTATTAGAGATAGAGGCCAAAAACAAATGTGTTTTTCAAACGACCGCCTGGTGGCGCTATAGAGGAGCATTGACCTGTAATTTTAATAGAACTTGTAGTTTACTGTACCTATGATATTGGAAAGTTTCATGAAATTATCTTTAGTTTTTTAAGATATCAGCATTTAAAAATGCTCACAATGCAAATGTGTGCCATGTTTTTTAATTCCAATAGACGGCAGCATTGCTCTTCTACAGAATCCTAAGGATTTAAAAAAAAATCATATAAAATCAACGATAAGACCAAATGGTACAAATTTTAGACTTAAATCTCCTTTGTTAGCTTAACAAACAACAAGTGGTTGTAGTTGATTTCTGATGTTAAAATCTGTGACCACACCCACCTCATTAGCTTTACGATTATTTCAAAAACGGTCTGGAATTTCGCAGATTGAGTGGTACCATTGAATTCGGGTAGTCTAAATAGGGTATATACCATTTTTGTCGAGTTTAGTGAAACTATGTTGAATAGGGAGCAAAATCGTGTTTTACGAAAAATCGCAAATTGCGAAAAATCTAGTTAGACGGAAGTCCATGGTCCAATTTAAAAAACGTTCATTAGCATCCAAGGAACACACAGAAAAAGAAAGCACAAAATTCTGATTTACGGTATTCGAGATAGAGGCCAAAAACGAATTGCTTACTTAAACGACCGCCTGGTGGCGCTATAGAGTACCATTGAGCTACAATTTTAATATAACGTGTAGTTTACTATAGGCTACAATATTGGAAAGTTTCATGAGTTTATCTTTAGTACTTTTTAAGATATAAGCATTTAAAGTTGCTCTCAATGTTAAGTCAATGGGAAAAATAATTCATAAAAATTTATAAAATCATTCATAATTCTGAAGCACACCAAAAGTAATAGCACACTTCTCCAATTGAGCTTTAACTACTTTTGAAAGCATTTTGATATCTTTAAACTGTAGGAGGAGTAGCGATCAAAAAAAGGGACGGAATAAAATATAATAATAATAAGAAAAAGAATAATAAAATATAATAAAGAAGGTGGATAACATACTCTGATTGCTTTCAGCAATCAGACAATAAAATATAATAAATACTTACAATAACATACTCTGATTGCTTTCAGCAATCAGACAATAAAGCAGTAGGATCACATACTCTGATTGCTTTCAGCAATCAGACAACTAGATTTGCAATTCCCTGAAGAAATTGCGTCTGATTGCTGAAAGCAAGACCGATCTGAAATATCCTCTAGCTGCAAGTGTTAAAAACCTTCTGTACGACACGAACGCCAAGTTTCGTCCGCGTAGGTCAAGTCCTTTTGGAGATATTAGAGGAAACATCAGGAATTGGCAGTAGCGCCACCTATGGGAGCACCATCATGAAAGTTGTTGCTCTTACTCATCTTACATTGTGGAAGAAGTCTTGTAAGTTTGGTGAAGTTATGTGAAACTGTCAAAGAGCTGCAGCGTTGCAAACATTACAATCTCATTCTGTCTTATTTGCATGACGTGTTACGCAAAAACCGTACGGAACTATGGAAAACGGATATTGCCATTGGATTTGTGGTAGTCCAAATAGGGTATGTGTAGAAAATTGTAAAGATAAGACAAAGCATGTGACAAAGGGAGTCAAAAAAGTGTTTTGCAAAAAATCGTAAATTAAGAAAAACTCTAACACAATAGAGATCGCAAATGAATATAAACTATTATTTTACTATCCAATAAATCATATAGGAGTAATAAGTAGTGCTTACGACTAATGCACTTGGAGAATAAGGCCTATATACCTTAGTTTTTTAAACTGAACCTGGTGGCGCAATAGAGCCAAAATTGATTGAGCATTTAAAGATTGGTCTGAAGTATCACTGACAAAGTTTCATACCAGTTGATCAACTACTTTTCAAGATAATAGGGATTTAAGTTTGTCCCATGTATTTTGATAGGGGAAAAATATTTTTAAAAATTCATATAAAATCAACCATAAACCCAAATGGTACGAAGTTTGAAACCAAACATATCTTGATAAACTTAACTAAATACAAGTGGTTGCATGTTGGAACCTCCAACGATTTGGAAGATAACAGGACCCATCCAATGTTAGCTTATCCTTCTTAACACCACTAGGTGGCGCAGCACAGCCCTATTTCTAGTATGATATACAAGTCTCTCCTGCAACCTATGCGTTGAATTTATGTAGCTAGGTTGAGCAGTTTTTGAGATAGAGGCTTAAACACATTTCCTAAATTATAGCGCCACCTTTGGGATATTTCATAAAATTTTCAATACTTCTTTATCACTGTAGAGGATCAGAAGTTTATATTTTAAAATTTGTAAGTTCTGACAATCTTTGAGATTTTTACAGCATGTTAAAATCTAGGACGACACCCACCTCATTAGCATTATGATTATTTCGAAAACGGTAAGGAATTTCGCAAGTGAGTGGTACCATTGGATTTGGGGTAGTCCAAATAGTCTATGTACCAAATTTCGTAACATTTGGTTAAACTATGTTGAATAGGGAGCCAAAAACGTGTTTTACGAAAAATCGAAAATTGCGAAAATCTAAGTAGACGGAAGTGGGCGGTCCTTGAGGCAAACTTTTTTCTAGCATCTAAGGAACACATGAGAAAGACAGAAAAATTTTTCGTCACTGGCGTACGAATGCTAGCCCAAAACGCGTTTTTGTACTACCACTGACCACCTGGTGGCGCAATTGAGCCAAAATTCTTCTAACATGTAGAGAATCTCATGAAATTATATATCAGTAAGTATCGTACAAATATCTTTAATACTTTTTGACTATAAGCTTTCAAAAGTGGCTCCCATTGACTTTCCATTCAAAAAAAACTCATAAAAATATTAATAAAATCATTCATAATTCTGAACCATACCAAAAGTAATAGCACTGTTCTACAATTGAGCTTTACAACTACCATTGAAAGCATTTTGATATCTTTAAAACTGTAGGAGTAGAAGCGGTCTAAAAAAGGGACGGAATAAAATATAATAATAATAAGAATAATAATAATAATAATAATAATAATAAAATATAATAAAGAATTAGGATAACATACTCTGATTGCTTTCAGCAATCAGACATATAATAATAAAATATAATAATTAGGATAACATACTCTGATTGCTTTCAGCATCAGACAATTAAATAAATGTGTCTTTAGTTTCTTTTTAAAAACCTCAACAGTGGATGAAGCCCTCACATCCTCAGGCAGACTGTTCCACAGATGAGGCCCATAATATCTAAAAGAGGCCTCGCCGTGGATTTTAGTCCTGACTCTCGGACCTCCAGCAGGCCTGCGCCTGAAGATCTGAGAGCTCTAGGAGGTTCATAAGCTAAAAGTAAATCTGATATAAAAGAAGGACTAAGACCATGTACACTTTTATAAACAATTAAAAGAATCTTAAAATCAATCCTAAAACTGACAGGGAGCCAGTGCAGAGATCTCAAAATTGGTGTGATGTGCTCCCTCTTCTTGGTTCTTGTTAAAAGGCGTGCAGCTGAGTTTTGTACAAGCTGCACGCGGGTTAAGTGTAGTTTTCTTTACACCAGAGAGGAGAGCATTGCAGTAATCTATTCTTGATGTAATAAAAGCATGAATTAAGATTTCCGCACTGGCTCTTGAGAGAAAGGGTCTAACTCGGGCAATATTCCTCAAATGATAAAATGCAGTTTCAATTGTTCTTGCTCTCCTTCTGTCCCTGGGACTGGCTCCTCCCTCCTTGCGGGGGTGGGAGGCGCAGGACCTGCGGGGGTTGGCTTTCATGGAGTGGGCCCATGGGCTGGGGTGAACTTGGTCCCAACGCTGGGGGGGACGGGGGGACAGCGGTCAGCCAACTGCCCCCAACCTACCCTCTTCCTCATACAAACATGTATTAGGGTGAAGGGCAGGGTGGTTGTATTGCAGCGTGCGGCTGGGGGTGGACTACCTGCAAGTGGCCCTCCCTCCAGTGGCCGCTGCATGAGTTTGCCCCTCCCCTTAGCTTTATTTGCACCTTAGACATGTAGGACCTTGGTGGTGGTGGTGTGTTTGGGGGGGGGGGGGGGGTGCTTGGATATCACTGCCAGCAAGCAGTAGATGTCCTCTCAGTTCCCTTCCTGCCAATTTTAACAGCACCATAGACATGTAGGGCCGTTGGTGAGAGGGTGACGGGGCATCGCTGTGAGCGATCAGGAGATGTCCTGTCAAGGCCCTACTCACCAATTTTAACCGCACCTTGTAGTACACACACCTCTAACACCTCAAAATATACACTCTAACAAACAAACGCACGCATCACACACACAAGGAAGGTGGGACCTTCGACCCTCTGTCCCCTACCCCATCCCTGGTGGGGGGATGGGGGATGGGAACCCTCGGCCTGGTGGTCTTGTCTCCTGGGTGCCGGTCTCCTGGGCTCTGTGGCCTCCTCGCCACGCTGGGAGAGGGATCCCCAAGATTTAACAGGGGATCAAACTACATTGGAGCCGTGGGGTGTCCAGGTCTCGGTGGTTCGGGTTCCAGTCCCGGCTCTCGAGAAACTGGCCTGTCCAAAGTTCCATCAGTGGGTGTGCCTGGTCAGGCTTTGTTAACATAATTCCTCTGGGACCCTCGTTCCTCTTGGGTGTCTCTCTGCTGGGCGGGGGTGGGCGGCCCCTTCCTTGCTCGCCCCTGGACCTCCCGCGGAGGACGGGCGTCTGGAGCATAGAAGTGGGTCATCCTGGGGGAGCTCTGGCTCGTGGCTGGGGTGGGGCGGGGGGATGCTCGGCGCTGCTGGGTGGTGGTGGGCTGCTCCTCTGGGGTTGTGGGGCTGTCCGGGTGTGGGGCCTTGTGTTGGCCCTCCTGGCGTGGTGGGGGATTACTTTTCTGGCTGGGGGGGGGCGCACTCTCTGTGCTCCCGTGCCTTCCGGCTCTCGGGCGTGGGTGGCCTCCGCGGCGGTCCCGCGTGCCCTGGTCTGGGTGTCTGGTGGGATTCTGCGGCTGACTGGTTCTCTCCATGGCTCCTTGGCGGGTGTTGGGGGGCCCGTGCTGCTGCTGCCACCCCGGTGGGGGGCCTTGGCGTGGGGATGGCTGGGCTCTCTCTCCTTCTATACATTCCATCAACATCCATATCAGCAAAACATAAACACTCACCTGAGCACAGGTGTCAGCTCACCTCACATTAACAGAATGTGTGATGGAATGAAAGGCTTTATTTGTGTCAGCTTCTATGATTGTGTGTGAGCTGCAGTTGTATTGTGTACATTTTTGACGACTTTAAAGGTAAAGATTATTCTAGCCAAAAGGTATGTGTGTAACTGAGTGTGTGTGTAGACAGGCACCGCCCATTCCAGATTGTTATTTAGACTGGTTGTTATAGGATGTTACTACTCTGTGTTACCTTTTTGTTCTCTTAACCCACACTTCTACACCCCCCCCCCCTTTCTTTCCGTCCGGTCCAACAACAAAAGAAAAAGATACAACATAATTAGAATAAATTAAGTTATACTTAATAAACCCCTGTTGGGACATTAAAATCTGTCCAACGCTAGAGGCTCTCAGCCCGTATCTGCTTGCTCAGCTGTTGGACAGGACAATTAAAAAAAAAAAAGAGAATTTGTTTGGGGCGTTGTGAACCTTAAAGTTAAAGTGAGACTGTTGCAGAGTTTGGTTTTTTTTTTTTTTGGTGTGTAAAGTGGATGTTTCAAACACATTTAAGCTATTAAAATGCTTATGTGCACTCTCTCTACAATGTTACAACGTTGCGACATGCTCCTAATGAGACGACGAATGGTGTCTTGTGGCATCTCCTCCCAGATCTGTGTGAGGGCATCCCTGAACTGTTGTACAGTCTGAGGAGCAACCTGGCGGCGCCTAATGGACCCAAACATAATGTCCCAGAGATGTTCTATTGGGTTTAAGTCAGGGGATGGTGAAGGCCATTCAATTGTTTCAATTCCTTCATCCTCCAGGTACTGCCTGCAGACTCTTGCCTTCCATGTTGAATGACATTGCTGGCAGCATAACGTTCTCCTTGTCTTCTCCAGACTCTTTCACGTCTATCACAGGTGCTCAGGGTGAATTCAACAAATTTCCGGTTCCAGGTCACGAGCAGCAGACGTGTGTCTCCAACTCTCCTCTACTTTCTTGCTTTTAAAGTTGCAAACAAGCGACTTTAATCACCAAACCACTGCAAACCAGACACCGCAACGAGGAGAGCTGAACATGGGACCGAAGAAAAGTTCTGAAGCCGATTTGATGGAGCTCAGAATCACACTAGCTGATATTCAGGTGAAGTTAGCGCCGCTAATGCATTGGGATGCTAAACTAGCAGTTTTTGTTGAGCTACATGCTAAGCTAACCCCGATGTTGGAAGAGTTACAACAAGAAAAGGCAAGTAACGAACAATGGGATTATCGCCAAGATCTCCTGGAGAGAAGAATGCACGACCATGATCAACCAGTACGGATGAATGATGTGATTCTCACGGGACTTCAACTACAGCCCAGGGCGCGGCCTGGTGCTACCAGCGCTAGCATGGATACTAACGGAGCTGTGATGGATGCTAATGCGACCATGGAGGATCAAGTTGGAGTATTTCTTGCGTCTAAAGGGATTTCCTTGGACCTAAATACTGTTGAGGTCTGTCATCCGCTTACTCTGAGAAAGAACAAGGATAAACCAGCGATCCTGATCAGGTTTGTGAATCGAAAACACAAGATAGCTCTGATGAAACAATGTCAACAACTGAAGGGGACAAAGGTGTTCCTTAATGAGCATTTATGCAAATATAACGCTGATCTGGCTAAACACGCAAGGCTCCTACGATCTAAGAAACACATCCACAGTACGTGGGTCCAGAACTCCAGAATCTTTGTCAAACCACTCGGACCAACGGACCTAACAAAGCCTCTGGAAATAAAATCCATGAAAGACTTTGAGAACTGTGGGATTACGCATGTTTGAACCTCTAATACAAGCAAAATGTGAATTGTGGACTCATGAAACCGTTGAAACCGATGAACGTGAACTCTGACCCGATTCTGAGCTAAAGAACTCGAGCACAATTCCCTTGAAATGAGACCTTCAGTCTCTCAGTCATAACAACAAGGATGGGTTATGTGGCCTTAAACTTGTTCCTAAACAGAGATGTAGTAATGATTCTGCTCCAATTTTTGATAAATACAAACTGCTCTAATTGTCTTTTTTAATGTGAATATTTTGAAGTTGTTTTTTTTTTCCCATTAATAAATCATGATTTTTTACTTAGCACTTTTTCATTATTATAATCGTTCTTTAATAAATGCAATCTGCTCAAATTGTCTTTTTCAACAAGAGTATTTTGATATCTTTTCCTGCAGTAACAAATGAAGTTGATTACTACTTGATATTTTTTGATTTTTTTCTTAATGAGAATGTTTAGATTATTGTTGATGATTAATATAAATGATTTGTCTATGGATGTTTTTTAAATTCTATTACATCACTAATATTAATGATCTTTTATTACCTGAAACTATAATAATATGTGATATTAAGTCCTGAACCGGATATTGATAATTCATGTAGAGAAAATGGTATGGCTGAGCCGGGGTGGGATTATATAAATTTGCTTCCTTCCATTCCCTTCCAAGCGATCTATTTGAGATTGATTATGTGATGTTATTTCATGTATTATAACCTGATTGCTTGAAATAAACCATCAGCACAGGGCCCACTACAGGACGTGGGGTCCTCAGGCCACCTTCATGAATCACAAAGTTTTAGAGACAATGTCTGGCTGCATAGATGATGTCATGGAATATATTTCAATAGAGATTAACATGGAGAAACAGAGTAACGTCATTGTCAGCTGCGTGTATCGAGCCCCGGCATCAAACGTAGAAACATTCACAAACACTATTGAAAACATGTTTGCTAATATCTCAAAAAAGACTATGTTTGCTAATATCATCAAAAACTATGTGGGGATTTTAATATAGATCTGCTAAACCCAAACAAACACGCCGTGACAGATGATTTCATCCATAAAATGTACAGTCTAAGCTTATATCCATTGATCAATAAACCAAGTAGAATTACAACAAATAGTGCAACCTTGATTGATAACATATTCACAAACTGCCTAGAAAACAGAATAAGAAGTGGATTACTGATGAATGACATCAGTGACCACCTTCCGGTATTTGCTGACTATAAATGCGTTTGTAGAGAAGCAAAAGAGAAACAGCAGGTGGTTTATAAAAGAAAACTAACAGACGAGTCCATAAATGCATTTGAATCAGAACTACAAGCGCATACTTGGAAAACCCTGTATGAATGTAATGATGTCAATTCAGCTTACGACAAATTTATGCAGGATTTTACCTCACTATATGACAAAAACTGCCCAATTACTAAATTCTGTAGTAATAAGCAATATAACAAAAATCCGTGGATGACAAATGGACTAATCAACGCATGCAAAAAAAAGAACGGTTTATACAAACAATTTTTAAAAGACAGAACTGTTGAAGCAGAACTGCGATACAAAAAATACAAAAACAAACTAACCAATATTATGAGAACATGTAAAAAAGACTATTATACTAACATTTTAGAAAAAAACAAATCAAATACTAAAGGAATCTGGGAAGTATTGAACAGTGTCATTAGAAAACACAAAGAGAAAACAAATTATCCAGACTCTTTAGTAAGTAGAAACGAAATATGCAACAATATTCAAGACATGACAAAGGAATTTAACGAATATTTTGTAAAAATAGGACCAAAGTTAGCTGACGAAATAAATCATACAAATGAATCTGAAAAGGAAACCGCAGAACACCACATAAAGAGAAATCCAAACTCTATCTACTTGAGACCTGTGGAAGAAAAAGAAATTCTAGAAATTGTCAAACAATTCAAAAACAAAACATCCACAGACCGTAATGGAATTAATATGACAGTAGTTAAAAAGGTAATTGATGCCATTGTCGACCCACTAACCTACATCTGCAATTTATCCTTTCAAACAGGTACGTTTCCAGAAAAAATGAAAATAGCTAAAGTAATTCCATTATACAAATCAGGGGACAAACATCAACTCACGAATTACAGACCATTGTCCTTACTCTGCCAATTTTCAAAAATACTGGAAAAAGTATTCCTCACAAGGCTGGAAAATTTTGTCGAAAAACATAAGCTAATGTCCGATGATCAATACGGTTTCAGAAAAAACAGATCAACTTCTATGGCAATAACGCAACTAACAGAGGAAATTATAAATGGCACAGACAATAAGGAGTTCTCAGTTGGAGTGTTCATTGATTTAAAAAAGGCTTTTGATACCATCGATCATAACATTTTAGTTAAAAAGTTGGAGAGATATGGAATACGTGGACTGGCATTAAATTGGTTAGACAGTTACATTAGAAACAGGCAGCAGTTTGTACAACTGGATAATTTTACATCATCCCTGCTAAGTTTAAACTGCGGAGTTCCTCAAGGATCGATATTAGGTCCAAAGCTTTTTATATTATACATAAATGACATTCAAATTGTTTCAAGCAAATTTAAGTACATCTTATACGCTGATGACACAAGTATAGTGTGCACAGGAAAAAATCTCAAAGATGTCTTAAAAACTATAAACACAGAATTAAGGAAACTAAAACAATGGTTTGATACAAACAACTCTCACTCAATGTCAACAAAACAAAATACATGATTTTTTGGAAATTGTCGTATCCCTGCAGATTTAGAAATCGAAGTTGTTATAGACAATCACGTGATCGAGAGAGTAACTGAAATACAGTTCCTCGGAGTCACCATGGACCACAAAATAAGCTGGAAGCCACAAATAAAACAAGTCAGAACCAAAATTGCCAAAGGCATAGCAGTGTTGGGAAAAACACGTCATATACTCACTTATAAAGCACGCTTACTAATATACTCATCAATAATATTACCTTATCTACAGTACAGTGCTGAAGTTTGGGGTAATACTTACAAAACAAATTTACAATCTCTGTACATATTACAAAAAAAAGCTATTCGAATAGTTCATGGTGTGGATTATGGGACACATACGAACCCACTGTTTTTAAAGTCTGGTTTATTAAAACTATGGGAACTAGTGAAACTTAAAACTGCACTCTTTATGTTCAAAGCCAGAAACAATTTACTTCCATTAAACATACAACAGATGTTCAAGGACAGAGATGGAGGTTATGATTTAAGAAAACAGCTGAATTTCAAAAAACAGTGTACTCATACAACAAAAAAGAAAATGTGTCTATCATTTTGTGGTGTGGATTTATGGAATGGGTTAAATGAAGGTTTAAAACAAAGCAAAAGTTTATGTATATTTAAAAAAACATACAAGCTGTCACTGCTGAATCTCTACAAGGATTGACATGATCAGTACAAACATGTACAAATATCATTGTACATACATTTTAACCAAAGTGTTTTTGAAATGTTTTGAAAAAAGAAAAAAAGAAAAAAAAAAACTGTAAATAGACCAGGTAACAAAAAATGTCGTAGAAAGGGGTGGGACCAAAAAAGAATTTTCTTCTACCCACTCCGTTTCAAGCACAATGTTTGCTTCACTTGTATATTTGTATATTTGTATTTTTTTTCCCAATTTTCTTATATTTGTATTTTTAGATTCTTACGTTTATTTAGTATTTTTGTACTTTTAAATTCTTATATTTGTAATTTTCAAATTCTTATTTTATTTTCATTTTGTGTTTGTGTTTGAAATAAAAAAAAACAATAAAATAAAATAAGTCTGTTCCTGATTGTTTGGGTAGAGACATTCACACCAGTGGCCCTCTGGAGGTCATTCTGTAGGGCACGAGCAGTGCTCAGCCTGTTCCTCCTTGCACAAAGGAGCAGGTATGGGTCCTGCTGAGGGGTTGAGGACCTTCTACGGCCCTGTCCAGCTCTCCCAGAATAACCAGCAGTCTCCTGAAATCTCCTCCATGTTCTGGAGATTGTGCTGGGAGACACATTAAACCTTCTTGCTGCAGCACATGTGGATGTTCCATCCTGGAGAAGTTGGACAACCTGTACAACTTCTGTCGGTTAAAGAATCTCCTCATACTGCCAGTAGAGAGAATTACACAAGACAAAATCAGCACGAGTGGAAAACCAGACAAAAAAGATCAAGAGGAGAAACTTGATATGACCTCCACATGGAACACCAGTCCTGTTTGGAGGGTTTTCTAATTGTTACCACTGAAGTGCACCTGTTGTTAATTCATGAACACCAATACAGCTGAAATTGATGAACGAGGCCCTCAGCTGCTGAACCAACAAGAACATGATCAGACAGGTTTCATTCAATTCATGCCAGGACCAATAAAATAGAATGCATTTTAGTGTAGATGTTTGACTAATTCATTTATTTATTTCTCTTGTTTGCTGTGACAGCACCAGTGTAGTTACCTCGAGTGTGACTCAAATCTGCCCTTCTCGTCAGTCCTGTCCTCCCAGCAGCCACCTTTGGGCTGCTTTCCTTTTAATTACTTGCACCTCCGTAAAGAGAGGGAGCGGCTCTGTTGGCTCTATTGTGCCTCATGAACTGTGAACTGATATTGTCACCAAATGCAAACCAGAGAAGAGGAGAAGTGGGGTGTGGTTTGTGAAAGCGAAATTGCAGAAGAGGTGGATCTTTGTGAGTGTGGTAAATCAAAGCAAAGTGTGCCTCTCTGTGTGCAGCAGAATGCCTCACCTCACATCACTGCCTCTGCAAATTAATGCCATTGATTTTTCTCTGCCTGGAGTCCAACACACTGACACACACACAGCAACACACCTCAACTGTTTAGAAGGAAGGTAGAGGATAATTGATCTGTGAATTGCTTGGCTTCTTCTTTAACACACATTTACACACACAGACATATATTAATGAATGACAGTATACAAATGAAAGACAGCTTCTTCTGTTACATCTTCCCTGGAGAAAGCAGCAAAGATTGTAAAACAAACACACTTGTTAAACGCATGCACATCAGTGAACATGAGAATTTGTCAGAAAATGTTGAATAAAAAGAAATGAACAAAAAGTTAACCGATATTTATATAAGGCAGATGACATAAACAGGGTCACTGGCAAAGTGACCAAGGTGAAACTAAGGTTGATTAAAAGAAGAAAAAAAAGATACAGGCATATTACATGTATACCTTCATATTGAATGCAACTGAACACAAGAAATGCAGAAAGAAATTATGTTCTGGACTGTTATCCATCTCCCTGCCTGCTTCTGGACTGCTCCCCCTGCTGGCACAGTTTGGTGTTGCAGTGTGACATCACAGAGCATGTGACTAAATGTGTAGTTTTAGCAGGCTTCACCGCATGTGGATGTGGCATCTCCATCCTGTGTCATCTGATGTCCTGAACGTTTTTAGTTGCAATGCTAGTGAGTATTTTGACTTTGTAGGTTACTGTGCACATTTAAAGAATGTTATTTGAGTTTATAGCTATCTTTGTTGCAAAATGAGTATTAGAGATTAATAACTTTTTGCTATTGTTTTTGTTTAAGCTTTAAATTAAATCATATTTTTGCTATTTCTGAGGGATAATAATTATTGTATTTATGTTTCTGTTTGTAGTTTCACACTTCCCTTTATTAAACATCCAGTTCGACACACACGTTTGTCCCAGGAGTTTGATTAGGAGGAAGAGTTTAGCTAGCTGTGAGCACCTGACATAGGTCTCCAAGTCAACGTTAGGCTGTAACAGCACAAATTATCATTAATTTTTATTAATCCACACCCATTAGTTAGTCATACATCCCCCCTAAAATGTATGGTCATCAACTCCATCTGATCCATCAAAGTGAATGTGTGAATAACTGACCCATTCAGGCCTCTTGCTGAGATCCATTTGGAACAATGTCTGGAAAAATAAGTTAGATGACGCTGGACTGCTTAGAGCAGGGGTGAGCAAAATACGACCTGGGAGCCATTTGAGTCCATTAAGCTATGGAATCTGGCCCATCTAATGAAAATAAGTAATGAAGCAAAGATGCTGATTTGTGTGAGTGTTTGCATGCAGGTGTTCTTGGGATGAGTTTTAAACCTATAAACTCAAGACGCGGTTTGGCGCCTAACATTCGCCGTCATTGCTCTCTCCCTTCTTTTTGACACACTCTGCCCCTCTAGTTTGCTCTAGCATTGGGATTCACACCAGATCCCACCATCCAACACAGGAGGATAACCGGGGACTTCTTTCTTTCTTATGCTTAGGTGGGATTGCTTTTGTTTTGTTTTTATTTTCTTAAGCAGCACCTTATGAATCAACATCATGCTAAGACATTGTTGTGTGCACACATGAACAGACACGTGCAAAAGTGGTGTTCACTTTACTCTGGTCCTTTCTTTGCTGGCCCTGAGATTGCTCCTCATTTCTCAATTTATCCTCAAAGTGTGCCAGCTCTCCAGTGAACAGCTGCTAGGATTGTGTCAGGGGTGTGGGCAGGCAGAAGGGTGAAGTGGGATGTGGAGATTGCAGAGAAAACAGGAGCTTTAGGGAGGGGCAGTGGAAATGGTAATGATCTCAGACAGGCATTTAACGAGGGAACTGTGGCTTATGTATTTGGGCCACAACAGTTTGCATCTGTCTCAGTTCCTTTTGCCACTTTTACTTATAGACTCTAACATCTTCCAATCCCTGTCTTTAAGATGTTGTAAATATTTGGGAGGATTAGCACTTGGATTGTGTGTTCATATGTGTGTCTTATCTTCTAAGTGCACTTGAATCCATGTCTCAGTCAATTTTTGCATATTTGCATGTGAACAGTTTTTGTAGAAGTACCAGATGCATGTTGGTTTACCTTATACTTTGTTGTACACACATCACAGACACAATCACACAACCACACACAAGGTACAGTTGCACAGAGTGGAGACGGAGCTACACAACTTTGTCTTTTTAAAAGGTGTACATCTTGGCTGTCACAGGGAAGATGCTCTTTTTGAGCTGTTGAGTCAACAGACACAGATTTGTATTTATGCTATTGTTACTATTATGACAAACATAAATTAACTGATGATCATTTTGCATGAATGAAGCACAAACATTAGAAGAAAATAGCTAGCCACTTGTGGCTCCAGAGCCGCAAGTTGGAGACCCCTGGTCTAGAATGTTTTCATGGCTGTGCATGTTCAGTGTGCGTCTATGTGTATGTGATGAACAATAGCTGCCATGTGTGGTTTATCTCTCCTCCAACAATAGGCTTCCCAAGCTGCCAACTCTCAGGCCAACAAGTTTGGAGTAAAGTCAGGGATCAGTGTTGTAAGTCACCCAGACTCAACTCTAGGGGATGCCTTGGACTTCCTCCAATTCTTGCTGTGTGAGACTGATTCCTCATCCTCTGTTTCCTCAACAGGAAGAAATACTAAAAAACAAAAATACTTTATATACATACACATATATATATATATATATATATATATATATATACACATACCCACACACATTCCCCCCACACACACACACCCACACACACACATATATATATATATATATATGTTTTTGCCTGCCTGCCTGCCTCTCTCTCAGCCCCGGTCTCGTCTTCCCTCACCCCCAGACGACAGATTCCTCTGCATTAAAACTTTTATACTTTCCCTGTGTCTTTGACGCTTTACTCTGGGTCCTCTTACGAACTGCCCGACATGCATATCAAATAGTCAGTGTCAAATCTGAGTTTTGAAATGGACAGTGATTTTAAACTTGACCGTCAGGTCAGCTCAGTGGTAAAATCGTGCTTCTTTATCTGAGGCAGTTGGTGAAGGTGAAACCATTAAGTGTCATTTTGAGACAGTAATCCCGGGATGTAATGCTTTCATTACATCCCGGTTGGATTACTGTAACTCTGTATATAGGAGTCAGTCGTCCCTCTCACATCTCCAGCTGGTCCAGATGGATTAGGGTTTGGGTTAGTGGCATCCTCACAGTTTGTGGTCTGCTGCACAGAAATGTGCAGAACTCTGTGTTCTTTAAGGCCCAGCAGTACATTGAGCACTTCACCGACTTGACAACTGAAATGCAGAAACCTCTGACGTGCCAAGTGGAGCAGGTACGCCGGTTCCAGGATGACGCCTGTCCCTTGCTCATCACACCGGAGGACTTCTTTACAGAAGAAAAGTTGTGGCAGCTCTTGGACGACCAGTCAATGCTCGTCCCCTTTCTGGACAAAGAGTGTGAAGGGCTTGGTGTTGCGTCGGTTGTCCATGGCACAATGATGCACCTGGTTGAAGTCCTCCAGTCTGTGTTTCAGAGCAACGCAGGTAAGGGGAGCTTTGATGCAGCCTGGACGGCATACCAGGTTGAGATAGCCTTAGAGGAGCTTGTGAATGGACATCCCCTGTCCCGCGCAGATGTCAGATACTCTGAAATACTGGGAACATCACTCAGTGGACTTGATACATTGACTTGTCTCAGAGTGTTCCTGACACTTGCGCCACACTCCTCCGCCACCAATGACATCAGGCCACCGCCCATCCAAAACTGAACCAGGGACCCAACCCAAACCCTAAGGGTGGAGAGGGTCTTTGCCCTGACTGAGTGTTTGGGGACATTACCATCAGTAATTGGAGCCAAACTGTGGTTGTCATTTCCCGGAGACGTCTACCGGGACCAGAGAGTCCCTCTTGCTGCCCTGAAAGCAGACAAGTGTCCTGACCGGCTGAAGGGCTCAGTTTCTTTGGACCAGTTTTGTCAGAGGTTACTGAGCCAGGAACATCTCCCATTCCCTGTCACATACCTGAAGTGTGTGGCATTGGTGAAAGAAGCCGGTCACGATCCACTTCTCTGCCTTCAGGAGGGGCAAGAGGGACTAAAGCTGCTCTATTGGATGACGTTCAGAATTCATTTTAAAATTCTTTTATTTGTTTTTAAATCTTTAAACAACTGTGCACCCCTTTACCTCTCAGAGCTTCTCTGTCCTTACACCCCGACCCGGAGCCTCAGGTCAGCTGATCAGCTTCTCCTGGAGGTACGAGGTCTAAGAGGAAGCTCAGAGGGGAACGAGCATTTTAATCTGTGCACCGACGCTGAGGGACGAATTACCATGGAGCACTCAGCACCTTCACTGTTCATTTTTAAAACACTTCTTAAAACCCTCTTTTAACACCAGGCTTTTGACACAGCATGAGTCTTAATGGTTTATATGTAATGTAATTTATCTATATTTTTATCTAGAATTGTTTTTAACATTTTACCAGTGTTTTCATTGTTCTTTGAACTTTCAATGTACAGCGCCTTGGCTGACCCTGGTCATTTTAAAGCACCATTTTAAAGCTATCCTAGAAGAAGAAGGACTTTAAGTCCCTCATTTGGCATCCAAGTCAAAGATACTGTTTCAGATAACCTGCAGCATTGAGGGATTCGTAGAAAGCTTCTTGGGTACCTATGTGTGCAGCTTTTGCCTTGGTGAAAGATCTTAGTTTCAAGTGAGTGAAGTTAGGACCAGAGAATTTTGTCCTAGAACAGTACAAGAACACAAGGAACATATCCTGGTGGCACAAAGTCAAACTCTGTTACATTGTTGTGGTGTAATGAAGCAGTGCCCTCCAACTGAAAAACTAAAACATTTTCACGTGTTATCTGGTTACCCAGCATATCTGCTACATGACCTTTTTGAAGGTATTGTGCCTTTGGAGCTAGCATTGTGCTTAAATACCTTAATAAAAAGTACATACTTCACTCTTGAAGACCTGAACAAATCAGTTAAAGAGTTTCCAGATGGGCAGATAAAACCAATGCCCCAAAACCAGTGGTATCAACTTTTGTAGCAAGAAAAAAACGTTTGAGGCAATGGCCATGAAAATTGGGCCGGCATCCTCTCATAATTGAAGAGAGAGTACCAGTAAATGATCAGAGCTTTTGGCCCACTTGTTTTTTGTGGACTATGCGCTCTGAGGCAAGACAGAGCCTCTTTAAATGTGTTGTTAGGCAAACACAGTTTTATAAACCTCTTGTCGTCACTTGCAATGAGGTTAATAATTTCATATCATTTAAATGGCAGAAGCATAGTCCACCAACCTCTACAGATTACAAATATGTCAAATGTAGAGTTCACAGTTCTGAGAGATGACATAAGAAGAGAGGTGCAAAACAAGTTCCCTGATGAGTCATCTTGCCAAGCTGCAAACACAGTGTTCTGCAGTGGGACCAAATATTCCACTGGAATAATCTTGGTACATGGTGCAACTGGCTGTCTGCCAGATTTTGTGGATTAGATGCAAATAGTTGTGATAAAGAAAAGAGTTGGGTTCATTGTTAAATGTTTTAGAGCTTGGTATATCAAACATCTCAGAAGCTTTGAACTCCAACCCGAAATAGGTGTTAAAGTAATTGAGCCTAGGGAGTTGCCTGATTTCCTCCCGATGGTGGCATACGCAGTTGGAGGAAAGAGCATGGTCCCTTTAAATGCTACTTTGATTTAGAGGACCAAGCATTACGCAGGGTTCACACTGGACGTGGAAGCGCCGCGAAGCAGAGCTGAGTGGAGTCCGCTCCGCGGTTCACACCAGATGCGCATTTTTCCACGGCGGTCCACAGGCGCTTCTGCTAGAGCTTTTTTGTTTTTGCAATCATGGGTGATAAGTTAATAACCTAAAGACATTAACCCGTGTTTCTGCTAAGAAGAACTGCTCTCTGCCTCTCTGCTGTTGTTTTAGACCCAAAACCCCGCCCACCCGCTCTGTATTGATCTGTGTACACGCGCTCGCAGGTGTGTGTGTGGTTAAATTAATAAACTAAAATTATTAACCCATTTTTCTGCTAAGGGCAGCTGCTCTCTGCATCTCTTTTTTCTTTCCCAAAAACCAGCAGCCCCGCTCCGGAGTCTGCTCACTACGTTGATCTGTGCGCGCTCGTGTCTGTCTGTGTTGTGTGTGTTTTATAAATATTACCTCCTGTTTCTGCTAAGATGAGCTGCTCTCTCTGTTGTCGTTTTTTTAACTCCCGAAACCCTTCACCCCGCACCGGAGTCTGCCCATGTTGATCTGCGTGTCTGTCCAAAAGTCTGTCTGTTTTGTGTGTCTCTGTGCTCACATGTGTGCGTGCGTGTTGAATACGTTTAATTACTCCAGTAATTTACCTCTGAATAAATAAAGCATCCATCCGTGTTGTGATTGTATGTTTATTTCTATGTCTACAGTCTGTTTAAACACAAAAACATGATCACATTTGTCAATTACGGCATTTTATTGTGAAAAAATTGTTATATCTTGAAAAGAAACCGGATTTTCTCATATATCTTGATGCAACTTCCTGCCAGAATTGACGCAGAACGCTCGCGGCTCGCGCACAAAATAGAGCAGACGCCAAAACGATCCGCTGAACCGCGCAGGCCCTCCGTGCCTGGTGTGAACGATGCCATAGGATAACAAGGGCGGCGAATGGAAGCAGCCTCCGATCTGCGCCGCTTAGTGGCGCTTCCACTTCCAGTGTGAACTCGGCGTCATACTGTATGTGTTCAGTGTGAGCCTGAAGCTGGGGAAGGTGCCACAACTGTGTGATCCCAGACATCTCGCCCGATGGACTTTAAGGATTACAGACCGGTGGCGCTGACCTCACATCTGATGAAGATAATGGAGAGGCTGGTGCTCACTCATCTTTGTCCAATGGTAAGTCAGTCAATGGATCCCCTGCAGTTCGCCTACCAGCCAGTCATCGGCGTCGAGGATACCGTCATCTTCCTCCTGAACAGAGCTCTGTCTCACCTGAACAACACTAGGAGCACTTTGAGAGTCATGTTCTTTGACTTCTCTAGTGGGACCATAGAACTACCCAATTTGATAAACACATGCCATACAAAATAGCCAAAAACGAATTGCCCTCGTGGATAAAGAACAGGGGAAAGCCATTGTGGTGGATGTGGCAGTACCAAGCGATGGTAACATCAAGAAGAAGGAAGATGAGAAACGAGAGAAATACCAGGGACTCAGAGAGGAACTGGAGAAAGCAGATCCTCTGAAAGACCTCAGACATCTCAGTCCAGAAAAGCGCCAATAATGCCAATGCTCATTATCGTGGAAATTTATGCAGGTCCCCTTCCCAAAATAAAATAATGGTCGGTTTGGACACAACACTCACAGGATCTGAGTATTGATTCTGTTGTTTTCTGAATTGAAATTCGGTTTGACTTTGGTGCAGATGTTTCACTCCTGTGATAGTCTGACCTCTCTGTTACAGCTACCTTCAGTTACCTCAACTTTGCTGTTCCTGCTATTTAAGTCCACTTGGTGTTATGTGTCCTTTCTTCATCAAAGCCTTCCGCTTGGTTTGGTTTTGAACTATTTTGTGCATATCTGCTCTGCTGATAGCTTTAAGGGTCAGCCATCCAACACCTTCCAGTGCTTGTTTTCTATTATTCTTCACTTTTTCACCAACTTCTCTTCCTCCTCTATATTAACACACATTTAGCATATCTTCCAATATGTAAGTCAACCAGTTGGTTGGTCACTGAACAGTGCAGTAAGTGCTTGTCAGCAGAATTCCAATCATTTCAAACAGGATATAGACATGAGGTTGTGGTGGAGAGGGGGTGGAGTGTTGTTGGAGCTCAGAGATACGGCTGACAGCCCTCTTCATTGGAGGAGGGGGTGATGAATTAAATTACATTTTCTATGTTTCATTTTCTTCCCCCACTCCTTGTCTGCCCCGTTGTAGATTTCACTTATAAAGGATCTGGATGTTTCCCCTGGAGTGCAGCCCGGTCCAGATGACATTTTGACAGAGTGGCCTGAGGCTTGTTGTGTTAAGGTTTGCTGTCTGTCTGTGGCTACACACATGGGATCTATACTTGTGGAAAGCTAACCATGTAGCTCTTGCATGAGCCTGTCAGGCAGCATGAAAGACACTTCTGAAGGCGAGTGTCCGCTCAAAGCCATTGTTTGTCATTACAGCTGGAGGTGACAGGGCTATTAAAAATGCAGTTCGAGCACATGTGTATGAAGGTGGAGGTGTGGCTGTGTGCATATCTGTATCTCACACTGATGGATGGAGAGGTCGCTGGTTTAATCCACTCTGTTTCACAAACCTGAGAGTTTCCTTTAATGCTCCAACTGCATGAGTAGTATAAGTCTATTGTAAGAGAATATTTTTGATTATATTCTAATTCCATTCACTTCTTACATGTAACCTTTCAGTGAAGCTCTGTAACCTCTGAATGAAACGGGTGTGCTCATTAACACAGGGCCATATAGTTGAGAAGTGTTTGTAAGATAACATCCTCAGGTATTTAAATTAGGCCATTCGGTCAAAGATATTCATCCACGTCAGGAAGCTCTTTGATGTGAGAACAGTGCATCCTTTGTATTTAAAATAAGCCATTTGGTCAGGAAATGTTTACCCACATGCCAGAAGACACTTGATGGATGACAAAATCCCTTAAGCTTTGAAGGTGGCCTGAGCAGCCCTATAAAACTCTGGCGTCCTGTCACAGCGACAGAACTCTCCCGTGAGACTTCTCTGTGTGTCTGATCAACACACATTAAATTTCTTGTATTAAATGCTTGTGTTTAACTTGAGAATTGTCTGCTCTTCCATCGGACTCAAACATTTTTTTCCACAACACTATCTTAATGTGTCCTCTCTGTCCCTTCAGTCTTTAAGTTTCTCCAGAATAAATCTCTAATGGAGGTTTTAGTATCTCTGATTAACGTTCCACCCCCAGTAGGGTTATGCAGATTCATCTCAAACACACACACATCTCACCTGTGCTTTCTTTTGTCTCAGTTAATGGATGAATGGATAGTTGACTTATTCAGAGGTAAATAACTGGAGTAATTAAACTTATTAAATATTGCATTATTGTCATAGCAAACCGACATCTAAACACAAGGAAAATAGTTTACATACAGCAGCTCACGCTGGTGCACTGTTGTTCTGATCTTTCACACTTACTATATGGGTCGATCTATAATTAGGGGATCATGTCAAGTCAAGCAAAACCTCAAAATATCAGTATTCCTTTTTGACAAACTATGTGGTTCTATATTATAAACCCTTAATGTTCAAAATGTACCAATTGGCAAGCTTAAGCTAAAAAAAATGTTGAAATATTTTAATGAAAATTAATATTTGATTCATTATGTTGTCAAACTACGTTATGGACAAATAGTCTCTTTTTAATTCATCTGTCCAACTTATCTGAAAATATGACTTTTGAACTTTTTAAAATGGGATTTTATGGGATTCTGTGATGGAGGGTGATGCTTTATTATAAGACTTCACTCTCCAGAGATCTACCCAATCTTTAACTGAATTTTATTCAACTTTTAAGAAATTTATGACACAAAAAAATACTGATAACATAGTTGATAGACACCTTAATACAGTTGACAGGAGTAACATAGTTGACAGGCCAGGAGACTCTGGGATTTTTTTAAGAAAAAAAATTTGTCATATTTCATAAAATAGCTGAGATATTCGGTTGAACTGATATAAAGCAGCATTAAACGACTCACAGAACCCTAAATTTGGGGAAAATTGAACATTCCAGATGGCATATACTTCATATTTCTTGTACTACGTCTGTTTAAACCTAGATTATTTTCCTTCCAATAATTTCCTGTCTGTAATGATACAAAAAATACTTGTCAGTTTCACTATAAAAATAGTATTGAATGGAAGTAATTGTATCATGTTTTTGATGCATGATTAGAATAGAAAGCTGTTACTTTGGTCCTTTCATCAAGTCTTCAGAGTAAAATCTATTGTTAAAGCGATTTTTTAAATCTATACCTTGACATCTGAGGCTGGTGATCAACCTCAGGGTTTGGAGGTGAGGCTGCTTCTTCTGTTCTTTCTTCCTCCTTGGTCTTTTCTTCTTTCCTTTCTCCTTATCCGGTCTGGTATTTTCCTTTTCTCCAGTTAAATCTTATACTGTCTTCACCTTTTCTAGCTTTTTGTCATCGGGCCACTTCTGTCTGTGTTTCTGTAAATAAGCAGTTCTTCTCTCAGGATCAGCATCACGCCGAGCCCTGTAACGGTGCAGTTTCTCTGCAGCAGTAGAACCCATCACCCTGTCAATCATTTTAAACTTAAATGGTCACAAAAAACTTCCAAAAATGTCAACTGTGTTACAGCAGATGGGTAACACAGTTGATCGTAACACAGTTGACATTTTGGCCATTTTCGGCAACTGTAGACCTCAGAGCTGTTGCCATAAACTCTTACTGAACTCATATTTTTACATATTTAAAACATATTTTTGCTATTTTAATATCTAAAACAAGTTGACATGAACAAAGAAGGAAATTGTTAAAATATTGAAAAGGGAAAATAAAGGGAAAGTTGCTTTTCCCTCCAAATAGAATATGACAGCAAAATGAAGCACGTCATGTGACTATTGCTGAGGATGGGTTTAGTGGGTAACACAGCTGACACAAGTTTCTCGGACACACGCAAATCTGAGAAATTAATGTATAACAATGAGCAAAAGATATTTTTAAACACTTGTCATATTATAGCAGTTAAATCAAATGATTTTTTTTAAAGTTATTTCTTAATAAAATACTTCAATTTTGATATACCTCACATTTATGAAACCGGACAGCACCAGAACCACCAGGTTACAGTATGATATAAGTAATTTTTGCAAAAAGAAAAATTAGCCTTTGTTTACTTTTTATATGAAATGAAAAAAAAAGAGTAAATTTGCCTTAGTGTAAAAATTGCCATTGGATCAAGTTATTATTTAATAGATATTGATAAATACAGAGCATGGATATGACATTCACATCTAATTATAGAACCACTCGTATAATACTTTTTCATCCATTTTGTATTTCCTTTAAAGAGGCCCTATTTTCCTAAGCATTTTAGAGTGAACTATATCCATTTATAAGATCATATATTACCTTTGAAACACTAAAAGTAATAAAAATATTAGTTATATTTTGTGAGTTTCCTCGATTCCTGAAGCTCCGCCTGCGCCACTGCATGTTGCTGCTGTCCACATCATGACATCATCCCAGACAAAATCCGTGTGTCTGGATGCACATATGATACATCTTCCTTTAGTTAGCCTGGCCATCGCTACACTAGATTAGCTCTGTGGAGAAATTAAGTGTTGTGTTAGACTGGGGGCGGATCTGTCAGCAGACTCTTCCTTGTGGGAGCTGTTGGCATCAATCTTACGTCAGCACGTTTACAACCGCTTGTTTTCGTGGGTATGGGAGGGGCTGCTGCAGACAGAGCAGGTTTTTAGAGAATTACTCTTAAATGCATGTTTAATGTAGTAATGTACATTTAAGTATTTTTGTACAAAAATGAATTACAGAAATAATTGCAATTTAAGTACAAATTGCAATTAACTGAAAGAGAAGAAAAGTGAATTATAGTCTGAATGTTTGTTTGTTCAGACCCCGGTATATCAAGCTGACAGGGTTACTGGACCTCTTGCCAAATTAGTTGGGGACCCCTGGTTTAAACAGAGCCTCTGTAGACACCCAGCGGTGGGTGACCTCACTCAACAATTGTAACAAAGAGGCTGAGGTGTTGAGATCCATATGCAACAGACTTTAATGGCAGAAGATCCGAAAAGGGCAAAAAAAAAAAAAAAAAGCAAAGTCAAAATCCAGGCAAAAGGTCAGACAAGGACCAATGCAGGCAGCAGTCAAACCACAGAAGGCAACAGAGAAGTGATTGCTCAGTCATGTCGAATACAATACTTCGCACAGAACTGAGTCCAGGTGGAGACTAAACACACAGAGGGTAATGAGTGTGATGAGAACCAGCTGGTGATGACGTGGCAGGAAAGAGACAGGTGAGATCATGGCTGGTTAGTATTCAGGTGAGGGGTTCCTCTGGTGGTTGGAGGTGGAACCGGATGATGGATCCCTGACAGGGACAGTTCAAATCCTGTACTAACTCCATATTTGTGCAAACCTTATAATAACTCACCCTCCCTTCTGTAATAGCTGGGCTTCCCTTGAAACTGAATAAATAAGGAGGTCCTTCGCAGACAGAGCTCAGAGCTGATTTGCAGAGCAGACTGATATCTTCTACTGTAAAAAGTTCTCTCTCTCCTTTGACTTCTGTCTTTCCTATATTTTTTACTCTAACATACCCCAATGTACGAATCTTGCCATGCATACTGTGCTGGGACAATACTCATCTTCACTTTAACTGGGTCAGTCTGTTCTGTTTCATGAAGGAGAAGAGCTGGATTTTGCTGAAATGGAAGTTTCAAGGAGTAGCTACAAAATCCACCTCATACAGATTATTTGTGTTTCCTTTTAAACTAGAACAGTCACTAGGAAAAAAAAATGAAAATGAAAGTGGGGGACAGAAACAACACAAAACTAGTGGGCCAACATTAGGATCTAATAGAATAGAACGTAAAAGGATAAAAGCCTTAGAGAAGGAAATGATGAGGCCAGAGGCCAGTAAGAAAAAGGCAGGAATAAAACATCAGTAGAAAGAACTGAGGTTTCATTAGTGAGACTGATTAGATGAATGGAGAAGCTAACAGCCTCTCTGTTCTTCAGCTAAAGGCCATTTCTGGGCCTATAAGAACCAGCTCCTAAATCAACACATAAATACTATAAAGGGAGACACACAAATGTATTGAAACAGAGACATTTAGTATTTGCAGCTTCCTAGACACGGATAGCTGGTCGGTCATTCGACATATCTGCAATGCATGTTAGTAGCCTTAAAGCATGACGTGACTGCATTACCTAGACTCACTCCCTCTCAGAGACTGGTAGGTTGCAAAGCCCCCCTCCCTGCTGTTTTATTTAACAGGTAAACTTCTATATTTTGATATATTAATTTGTTTTTCAAGAAAAAGTTCTATTTCTCATTCCTATGGGTCCCCTCTTCCCTAATTGCAGTGGGACGGATGTAGACTCTGATGGCCCAACATGAAATACATTTAGATAATTGGGACTTAAGGTCTGTCATAACTTTTTTGCCCCTTCTCACATTAGGATCGTCTCAAGAGAAAATTGATTTTTAGACATTCGGAATCGAGATGTTGGACCTTGTCACAAGTTTACGTCTGCATGGGGTATTAGGATGGTTTGAGACTAGATGGGGTGTTTAATGATTGGTCAAAAAATAATCATTTTTGACTAATTTGTGCCATTATCAGCATCTATACAGATCCTGGAGATATAACTCTATGTTACTATGTTACTTGGAAATTGAGTCTGGAAGAAGAGTCTGGGAGAAGCTCCAAACTGGTGGGAAGGGAGTCCAGGAGACCCCCCCCAAACACTTGGAAATGGAGTCCCAAAACACTTGGAAATGGGCTCCTGGCACCAGGAATTGGGAGGAATGGAGACCTTAAAAACCGTTAAATATAAGTAAAAAGTGATTTTAAGGTACCCTGGTCGAAAAGCTGGTGTTTGTTGAGCGGTTAAATTGGCATTAATTGGTATATGACCCCCCCCCGTATAGCCAAAAATTGCCACTACTTGTAAGAAATGGGTCTGAGATATTGGGGGACCCAAGATCTCTGCCCCATAGAAGTCAATGGATGTCAAAGACTGCCTTTGAAATGTAGGGCTTTGCACCCAACATCTTAACCTTTACATTGGTCAGCACCCAATAAGTCATCCACTGATCTACCCTGTCCCTGGCAGAGGGAGTGGGGGCCCTCGGCCCAGCAGCCTTGTCTCTTGGATGCCGGTCTCCTGGGTCCAGCAGACTCCTCTCCAAATGGAGAGAGGGATCTTTTAAATTGTCCTGAACAACAGCTGAGAAAAACGGATACGGGCTGAGAGCCTCATGTGTTGGACAGATTTTACTGTCACAACAGGGATTTATTGAGTATAAACCCCTGCTGTATGTCATACTAAACTTTATTGCTATACTTTATTTATATTGATCCGTTTGTATCTCTTTTTTTTTCTTGGGGGGGTGATGGGTTAGAGAAAAGAAGATGGCAGCAGAGGGAAGCAACATCGTAAAACAACCAGGTCTAAATAGTGAACTAGACTGGGCGGAGCCTGTCTACACACACTCTGTAGTTACACACATACCTGTTGGCCAAAATAGTCTCCGCATTAAAACTAGCCATAATGTACACAATACAACTGCAGCTCACACTCACTTAATCATACCAACCAATACAAATAAAGCCCTTCATTCCCACATACTATTAGTGCAAAGGTGAGCTGATACCTGTGCTCAGGTGAGTGTTTATGATGTGCAAATGTGGATGATGATGAAATGTACATGAAAGGATGAGGAGCGCCCAGGTTGAGGGTCCTGGCTGCTGCTACTACTTTGGCGTGTCTTGGTCTGGGGATGACCAGGCACTCTCCCTCTTTTTACATTCCATCATCATCCACCTCAGTAAAACATAAACACTCACCTGAGCACAGGTGTCAGCTCACCTTTTGCATTACTAGTATACGTGATAGAATGAAAGGCTTTATATGTGTGGGTTTATATGCATAAGTTTGTGTGAACTGCAGTTGTATTGTGTACATTTTGACTAGTTTATATGTGAAGACTTTTTAGCTAACAGGCATGTTTGTAACTTCTGAGTGTGTGTAGACAGACCCCGCCCATTTTATTACTATGTTCACTTGAATGCAACTTCCAGCATCTGATTGTTTAAGGATTACCCCCCACACACACACACACACAAATTATCATCTTCTAATTTCTGTAAGCACCCCTCTTTCACCTTATTCCATCTGTTTCTGCATTTGCTATCATTTTTCCAGTCTTGACAGATTGCATCACATCTGTTATCTCAAGCCAGTGGCAGATTGCCTTGCTATTTGCCGCAAGACAAGCTAGCTTTCATTATCAAGCAGATAATAACACAAAACTCTAGGGTTAACTTGAGCACTACTAGACTCATTAATATATACGGGACCCTAAACCCTAACTCAATTTACTTTAGAGCCCCCTATGAGACGGTTGTTCAATGAAGTGTCTCTTAATGTGTGTCTGAGAAAATGTTAACCATTCCTCTTCCACACCAATACACAAACAGCGCTTAGAGTGGGCAAATGCATAACAAAGTTCCAATTAGTTGATCTCTGGCATATATTCAAATAGACATTCACCTCCTTCTTCTTCTTTAGCCAACCATTTATACCTCTATCACTAATGAGTCCTGTAATCTCATGCAAATATTCACTGTTAACCAGTTTTATGATATTCCACTGCTTAGTCTTTGCAAACAACAGTCATTTGTGTGTGTTGTGTATAATGCCCAAGTGTGTACGATAGTTCTCTTTTTTCATGGAGGCATATCAGCTCATAAGCCTTTCTTGTGTCAGATCATCAGAAATGTGGGGAGAATAATCGAAATCTGGTATAAAAAGGAGAACCAAGATCATAAATTTATCTCTGGGATAATGTAATCCACAAACAGTGACTTGTGTCCCTCATTGATTTAGGGTCTATAACTGTTATAGGCACCACCCCACTGTCGTCAGATTAATGACACTTAGATACAGCAAAAGGCACCGAGAGAGGGGGAGGAATGAGAAAATCAAATAGAGAGAAACAGAGGTTCTCCTCAAATCTGCTGCACATAGCATTTTTGAATATCAATACATCATGCTAAAATATGTTGCAATGCTTTGGCAGAATTGAGATAAACAAATGGGTGCCGCTGTAACCGTTCTGGAAATAGGAACATTTAATCTTCATCCTTATCTGTGTTGCTTTTCTTCAATTCTATCAGATCTTGGCAAATCCTAACCTGATGCCGCACAAAAAAAGTGCTGATAAGAGGCTTGAAGAAATTTTGAAAAAGCACAAAGACAGTCAAGCACTACACAGTGCTGTGAGATTCTGACAAATACAATTACTAAATGAAATGTTGCCTTTGACACAGAAATAAATATACACTGCTCACAGAAATTCAATGATCACTATAAAGAACCTCATTACATCCATCAGATCTCAATATGAAGTTGGATATCTACACAAATAACTACATGTCAGTGTCTTAGGAACAAAAGGATGAAATAAAAGTTTTCAGTCTACAGAGGCTCAGTTGTGTAGACATCATCAAATCAGAGTGAAATGAAGATGTGGCAGGCTAGTCCATTTTCTCCAAAACTTCATTTCTGCAACTCTAAATGCTTTTCAGTATCTTGTGTGCCCCCCACGAGCTTGTATGCATGCTTGACAACATGGCAGCATGACCCTAATGAGACGATGAATGGTGTCTTGTGGCATTTCCTCCCAGATCTGTGTGAGGGCATCCCTGAGCTGTTGTACAGTCTGAAGAGCAACCTGGCGGCGCCTAATGGACCCAAACATAATGTCCCAGAGATGTTCTATTGGGTTTAAGTCAGGGGATGGTGAAGATCATTCAATTGTTTCAATTCCTTCATCCTCCAGGTACTGCCTGCAGACTCTTGCCACGTGAGGCCGGGCATTGTGGTGCATTAGGAGGAAACCAGGACCTACTGCACCAGCGTAGGGTCTGACAATGGGTTGAAGGATTTCATCTGGATACCTTGTGGCAGTCAGAGCACCATTTCCTAGGCAGTAGAGGTCTGTGCGTCCCTCCATGGATATGCCTCTCCAGACCATCACTGACCCACCACCAAACCTGTCATGTTGAACCACGTTGCAGGCAGCAGAACGTTCTTGTCTTCTCCAGACTCTTTCACGTCTATCACAGGTGCTCAGGGTGAACCTGCTCTGGTCTGTTGAAAAGTACAGGGCGCCAGTGGAAGACTTGCCAATTCTGGTGTTCTTGAGCAAATGCCAGTGGAGCTCCACGGTGCTGGCAGTGAGCACAGGGCCCACTACAGGACGTGGCCCCTCAGGCCACCTTCATGAAGTCTGTCCTGATTGTTTGGGTAGAGACATTCACACCAGTGGCGCTCTGGAGGTCATTCTGTAGGGCACGAGCAGTGCTCAGCCTGTTCCTCCTTGCACAAAGGAGCAGGTATGGGTCCTGCTGAGGGGTTGAGGACCTTCTACGGCCCTGTCCAGCTCTCCCAGAATAACCAGCAGTCTCCTGAAATCTCCTCCATGTTCTGGAGATTGTGCTGGGAGACACATTAAACATTCTTGCTGCAGCACGTGTGGATGTTCCATCCTGGAGAAGTTGGACAACCTGTGCAACTTCTGTAGGGTTAAGGAATCTCCTCATACTGCCAGTAGAGAGAATTACACAAGACAAAATCAGCACAAGTGGAAAACCAGCTGCTTATCCAACAAGAATCATTATCAGACAGGTTTCATTCAATTCATGCCAGGCCCAATAAAAAAAAGTTTTCCTTTCATTTTTGTGAGTAGTATGTATTAGATTAAAGGCTTTGTTTAAACTAGCATAAAAGATTACTGAAGACGTTTGTTCACATTTTTCCAGTTCCCATTTACAGAGCACTATATGATATATTAAATCAGTAGACCCCAAGCCAAAATGTATTTATTTAATTTTAAAGGTCAGACATGCCCAAAACACTTCCAGAGGGAGGTGTCCAGTAGGGATCTGGATCAGATGCCCAAGCAACCTCAACTGGCTCCTCTAGATGTGGAGGAGAAGCGGCTCTACTCCAAGCTCTCTCGGATGACCGAGCTTCTCACTCTATCCCTAAGAGAGAGCCCAGCCACCCTCCAGAGGAAACTCTTCTATGGAAGCGTTTGTGACTCATAATTCAAAATAAAAGTTAATACTGAAAGTACTTTTTTTGTTTTTACAATTTAATTCCATTAATTGTCTCTTAAATTAAAAATGAAAAAGCAATTTTCCGAATTGCTTTTTATTCTTCAACACTGCTCATCCTGTAGTTTAATTAAAATTATTTATATAATGGAATTTGACATTTAATTTTCACAAAGTTCTGTTGTAAATTTGTACCACAATTCAAATAGAAACACAGAATTGTAAAATTAAAATGCATAAACAGAATTGCCGAAAGTAAAACATTAAAACTCAACAGCAAAAGCTTAACAGCTTAGCAGAGCAAACAAAAGCTAGTGCCGGAGCTAGTACAACACAGAGCGATTTACTGAGATCCATTGAGTCGCTTAACCCTCGTGCTCTCTTATGGGGTCCAGATGACCCCACCCTTACATTAAGGAATTAGCCCTTCCATGACAAAGGTGGACAAGGTATACAAGACTTCATGTCTGTCATTGGACACCAGTAAAGATCGACAATCGTTGGGAAAAAAAAGTTCAGTGCACTGTTTTGTGGGGTCCAGATGACCCCACATTTATGTAAACAAGCCCAGGAGAGCGAAGGATTAAAACAGAACTGAAAGAGGGCAATGAGGGAATGAGAAAAGCCACAGTGCCTCACGTCAATAGATGAGAGAATGACTCGACAGCTTGAGTGAAGAAATGCATGGACTAACGGAGAGAGTGGGCGAGGTGGAGACGGGCATGGAGCAAGTTGAGGATATGATGGTGGGGCTGACCTGCATGCTGACCCGCATGCTCATCCAATCCATCAAACATCAAAGGACCATGCAAACCAAGCTGACTGATCTGGAATCCAGATCCAGGAGAAACAGCATCACACTGTTAAGAGTGGAGAAATGTGCAGAGGGGAAGTCTGTGCTTCAGTTCATCACAGATCTCCTAAGAAAGAAAAGTCTCCAACAGACTTTTATTTTAAAATCCAGAGAGGCCACCGAGCCTCCAGATTCAGGTCTAGCCCCAACGCTCCTCCAAGACCGATTATTATTAACTTTCTGGATTTCACCACCATGGAGCAAATCCTGAAAGATGCATGGAAAAAAGGGCAAATCCAATTGAATGAAAAAAACATTTATTTTGATCATGACTGTGCCAATTAGGAATGCAACAATAATCAATATAAAACTGAACTGTTCGGTATGCATTCCATAGTTAAGTACGACATTTTTCATGATACGCATTTTATTTATTAAGCACCCCTGTGAGCTGCCTTTAGCATGTGTCTGTGTATTCATGTCTTTGTTGCTGAGCCTGTCTGCTCTCACTCTGCCCTTCCCTGCTAGAAGCTACTTTTCCCCTCCCCTGGGAGGTGGAGCCCAAATGCTATCAACAACAACATTTGGGCTCCGCCTCCCGGGGGGAGGGGCAAAGAAGCTTCTAGCAGGGAGGGGCAGAGTGACGTCATTTCCAGGTGGGCGTAACCCAGTGCTTGATTGTTGCTCCTGTAGCTCCTGCAGCTCCTGATTTTGACTGGCGCATCTGCTGATATCTACACACATGGACAAAAGTGTTGGTACCCCTCAGTTAAAGAAGGAAAAACCCACAATTCTCACTGAAATCACCTGAGACTCACAAAAGTAACAATAAATTAAAATTAATTGAAAATTAAATAATCAAAATCAGCCATTACTTTTGAATTGTTGATTAACATAATTATTTAAAAAAACAAACTAATGAAACAGGCCTGGACAAAAATGATGGTACCTATAACTTAATATTTTGTTGCACAACCTTTTGAGGCAATCACTGCAATGAAATGATTTCTGTATTTGTCAATGAGTGTTCTGCAGCTGTCAACAGGTATTTTGGCCCACTCCTCATGAGCAAACTGCTCCAGTTGTCTCAGGTTTGATGGGTGTCACTTTTCAGCTCCTTCCACAGATGTTCAATGGGATTCAGATCTGGGCTCATGGAAGGTCACTTTAGAATAGTCCAACGCTTTTCTCTCAGCCATTCTTGGGTGTTTTTGGATGTGTGTTTTGGATCGTTGTCCTGTTGGAAGACCCATGACCTGCAACTGAGACCAAACTTTCTGACACTAGGCAGCACATTTCTCTCCAGAATGCCTTGATAGTCTTCAGATTTCATTCTAGACATCTTGCACACATTCAAGACACTCTGTGCCAGATGCAGTAAAGCCGCCCCAAAACATTCCTGAGCCTCCTCCCTGTTTCACCGTAGGGACAGTGTTCTTTTCTTCGTATGCTTGGTTTTTGAGTCTATGAACATAGATTACCAAAAAGCTCCAGTTTGGTCTCATCTGTCCAAAGGACATTCTCCCAGAAGCTTTGTGGCTTGTCAACATGCATTTTTGACAAATTCTAGTCTGGCTTTTTTATGATTTTTTTTTTTTTCAGCAGTGGTGTCCTCCTTGGTCGTCTCCCATAAATTCCACTTTGGCTCAAACAACGACGAATGGTACGATCTGACACTGATGCACCTCGGCCTTGGAGTTCACTTTTAATTTCTTTGGAGGTTGTTCTGGGCTCTTTGGATACAATTTGAACGATCCGTCTCTTCAATTATTCATCAATTTTCCTCTTGCGGCCACGTCCAGGGAGGTTGGCTACTGTCCCGTGGGTCTTGAACTTCTGAATAATATGAGCCACTGTTGTCACAGGGACTTCAAGCTGTTTAGAGATGGTCTCATAGCCTTTACCCTTAAGATGTTTGTCTATGATTTTTTTTCTGGATGTCCTGGGACAATACTCTCCTTCGATTTCTGTTGTCCATGTTCAGTGTGGTACACACCTTTTCACCAAACAGCGGAGTGACTACTTGTCTCCCTTTAAATAGGCAGACTGACTAAGCCAGCTAGCCAGGCAGTTCCCTTAGCGCGAGCCACGCTGAAGTAGTTAGTGCTGAAATCTTGTCAGGATCTGCTCCCACCCCCTCTTGGGAAACTACATGACCTAGATATTTTACAGAGGTCTGGAAAAATACACATTTGTCAACTGAGAGTTTGAGCCCATAATCTTTTAGTTTATTAAGCACTCTCACCAGTCTTTCCTCGTGTTCTTCCAGAGTTGGGGCAAAAACGATAATGTCGTCTATAAAAACCAAAACCTCCCTCAGGTTCAGTTCTCCCATGCACTTTTCCATGAGTCGCTGGAAGGTACCAGGGGCGTTGGTGATGCCCTGGGGCATTCGATTGAATTCCCAGAATCCGAGGGGGCACACAAAAGCAGTTTTTCCTTTATGTTCTTCCTCCATTTCGATCTGATAATATCCAGACTTGAGGTCCAGAACGGAAAACCATTTTGAACCAGACAGAGCAGTGAAAGCGTCATCCAATTTGGGTAGGGCGTAAGCATCTTTTATTGTCTGTAAGTTGGGTTTTCTATAGTCAATGCAAAGACGAACACCACCATCTTTTTTCCTGACGACAACAATGGGGGATGCAAATGGTGAATCAGACTCTCTGATGATTCTGGTTTCTAAGAGGTCTTTAAGATGATTTCCGACTGCATCCACATCTTGAGGGTGGATGGGTCTTGGTCTTTGCTTGAAATGGGGTTTGATCAGACAATTTGATTCTGTGTCCGACTTTTGAAGTCTTGCCGAAGTCAAGGTTGTGTTTTGAAAAGACTTCAGGGATGCTGTTGAGTTTGTTTATTATTCGTTGTTTCCATTCAGGCCTTATAGGTGAGTCTTTCAAATTGTGTTCTGATGATGTCGTTTCTGTGGCTGATTCTTTGATGCTCTGGCTTTTTGAGCTGACTTCTCGATAACTGCTGATCCATCCATCCATCCATCTTCTTCCGCTTCATCCGGGACCGGGTCGCGGGGGTAGCAATCTAAGCAAAGATGCCCAGACTTCCCTCTCCCCGGCCACTTCCTCCAGCTCCTCTGGGGGGACCCCGAGGCGTTCCCAGAACAGCCGAGAGACATAGTCTCTCCAGCGTGTCCTGGGTCTTCCCCAGGGCCTCCGCCCAGTGGGACATGCCCGGAACACCTCTCCAGGGAGGCGTCCAGGAGGCATCCAGACCAGATGCCCAAGCCACCTCAACTGGCTCCTCTCGATGCGGAGGAGAAGCGGCTCTACTCCGAGCTCCCTCCGAGTGACTGAGCTCCTCACCCTATCTCTAAGGGAGCGCCCAGCCACCCTCCGGAGAAAACTCATTTCAGCCGCTTGTAGTCGGGATCTCGTTCTTTCGGTCACGACCCAAAGCTCATGACCATAGGTGAGTACTGGAACGAAGATCGACCGGTAAATCGAGAGCTTTGCTTTCTGGCTCAGCTCTCTTTTCACCACAACAGACCGGTACAGCAACCGTAAAATGGCGGACGCCGCTCCAATCCGCCTGTCAATCTCACGCTCCGATCTTCCCTCACTCGTGAACAAGACCCCAAGATATTTAAACTCCTCCACCTGAGGCAGGAGCACTCCACCCACCGAGAGAGGGCAAACTACCTTTCTCCGGTCGAGAACCATGGCCTCAGATTTAGCGGTGCTGATTCTCATCCCAGCCGCTTCACACTCGGCTGCAAACCGCTCCAATGCATGCTGGAGGTCCTGGCCTGATGGAGCCAACAGAACAACATCATCTGCAAAGAGCAGAGAGGAAATCCTGTGGTCCCCAAATCAGATCCCCTCCGGCCCCTGGCTGCGCCTAGAAATTCTGTCCATAAAGACTGAACAGAACCGGTGATAAAGGGCAGCCCTGCCGGAGTCCAACACCGGGAACAGGTTTGACTTACTGCCGGCCATGCGAACCAAGCTCCTGCTCAGGTCGTACAGAGACCAGACAGCCCTCAGTAAGGCTCCCCGGACCCCATATTCCCAGAGCACCCTCCACAGGACACCACGGGGAACGCGGTCGAACGCCTTCACATATGGACTGGATGAGCGAACTTCCACGAACCCTCCAGCACCCTGAAGAGGGTGTAGAGCTGGTCCACTGTTCCACGGCCAGGACGGAAACCACACTGTTGTTCTTGAATCCGAGGTTCGACTATCGGACGGACTCTACTCTCCAGTACCCTGGCATAGACTTTCCCGGGAAGGCTGAGGAATGTGATTCCCCGGTAGTTGGAACACACCCTCCGGTTCCCTTTCTTGAAAAGGGGAACCACCACCCCAGTCTGCCAGTCCAGTGGTACGGTTGCTGTCTGCCACGCAATGCTGCAGAGACGTGTCAGCCAAGACACTCCCACAGCATCCAGAGACTTGAGGTACTCAGGGCGAACCTCATCCACCCCCGGAGCCCTGCCACCGAGGAGCTCTTTGACTACCTCAGCGACCTCAGCCCGGGTGATGGACAGTTCCAGCCCAGTTTCCTCAGCCTCTGCTACCTCAACGGAAGGCGTGTCATCAGGATTGAGGAGATCCTCAAAGTATTCCTTCCACCGCCCGACAATGTCCCAAGTTGAGGTCAGCAGATCCCCACCTGCACTGAGAACGGTGCCTGCAGAAAACTGCTTTGCCCTCCTGAGGCGCCGAACGGTTTGCCAGAATCTCTTTGAGGCCAACCGATAGTCCTTCTCCATGGTCTCACCAAACTCCTCCCAGGAATGAGTTTTTGCCTCCAAAACAACCCGGGCCGCAGCTCGCTTAGACCTCCGGTACCGGTCAGCTGCCTCTGGAGTCCCACAAGCCAACCAGGCCTGATAGGACTCCTTCTTCAGCTTGACGGCATCCCTTACTTCCGGTGTCCACCACCGGGTTCGGGGGTTGCCGCCACGACAGGCACCAGACACCCTGCGACCGCAGCTCCGGAGAGCAGACAGAGACAATAGAGGTGGAGAACATGGTCCACTCGGACTCAATGTCCCCAACCTCCCTCGGTACCTGCTTGAAGTTTTCCCGGATGTGGGAGTTAAAGATCTCCCTGACGGAGGGTTCAGCCAGACGTTCCCAGCAGACCCTCACAGTACGTTTAGGTCTGCCAAGTCTTTCCGGCCTCCTCCCTCGCCAGCGAATCCAACTCACCACCAGGTAGTGATCAGTGGACAGCTCTGCCCCTCTCTTTACCCGAGTGTCCAAAACACACGGCCGGAGATCGCCTGAAACGACTACAAAGTCGAACATCGATCTCCTACCTAGGGTGTCCTGATGCCAGGTGTACTGATGGACACCTTTGTGTTCGAACATGGTGTTCGTTATGGACATACTATGACGAGCACAGAAGTCCAACAACAAAATACCTTCGGGTTTAGGTCAGGGAGGCCATTCCTACCAATCACGCCCCTCCAGGTGCCACTGTCATTGCCCACGTGGGCATTGAAGTCCCCCAGAAGGACGACGGAGTCCCCCGTTGGAGCACTTTCCAGTACCCCTTCGAGAGACACCAAGAAGGCCGGGTACTCCGAACTGCTGTTTGGCCCGTAAGCCGAAACTACAGTCAGAGACCTGTCCCCCACCCGAAGGCGAAGGGACACGACCCTCTCGATCTGGGGTACTGACTGATTGTGGTCTGGTACCATCAGTGCCAGGGTAGTTGTCTCGATGGTGGAACCAAACAGAGGTACCCAGAGTATTGTACAGCCTGTCCATTTGCCTCTTCTATCTCCAACATGTCATTAACAGGATGGATGTCAAGGTCTGAAAGGTGAGTAATATAGAAGGAGTGAGGAACAGTGGTGACTTGGGAACCAGAATCAAGCAGACAGTTGTACAATTGTTCATTTATTTTTACTTGACCAATACTTTTTCCTCCAATAAGACCCATGGGGCAGATTGGAGATCTCATTTTTGGGACTTTTTCTGGACACTGCTCCTGAGTGTCCCACCGCAGGAGTTGGATCTAGTTTAAAGACTGCTTGGTCTTACGGTCTCATGCTTCTTGTCTTTGTTATAGACTTTTTTTCTTCTGCTGGACCAGAACAGGGTTAGCACGGTTACTGCAGGTAGAGGAGACATGGTTATCTTCACCACAGTTAAAACAGTACCAGGGTCTGGGTCTGTTGGTCGACTTGGGTGAGGGATGACTGGGTCTGTTGTGGCATGGTGTGGCTTTGGGTTCAGATGCCCTAGATAGAAGTTGGAACATTTGCTGGTGGAGTTTCTGTAATTGTCGCTTTATCTCTTTCAGCTCCTCATTGGTGTGGGGGTTTTGGCCACAGGGACAGGTGCTTTGTGACTGGATGCTCACACGCTGTTTAGATGTGCCCATGTGCCGCTTCATTAAGGACTTCTTTGAAGTACGTCTGTCCTCTTCAGTCCGGAGTTGAAGCAACAGCTCTGGAAAAGGTGGAGGGTTGTTTCTTAGTTGCTCCAGTTGCACTTTGGTGATAAGGGTGTTATCCCAACAACCGCGGCAAAACTGCTTCAATAGGTGCTTGTCCACATCAGCTGCTGAAATCCCACCCTGCTTGACCACTGAGCAGATGGTGTGCTGCAGTCTCTGGAGATAGGACAAGGGCTCTTCACCAGGATTTTGAAGGGTGTTTAAGAACTGGGCAAAATGCTCTTTGTCATCTTGGACAGTTCCAAAGGCTGTCAAGCACACTGAGGAAGATTGCAGGCAAACTATCTGGGTTGAGGCCCTTCACCACATCAGCAGCCGGTGGCATCAGGCTCTCAAAGATCCGTCTCGTGACGCCAAGTGCTGAAAGGTTGGGGTCTGCAAGGAGAATGGATATCTGTGAGCGCCAGGATTCGTAGTCCACTTCACTGCTTGGCCTTGGAGTTTTTCCTGAGAAAGAACGTAGACGCATTGAAGTAGTTGTGCGGTCTGCATCCCGAACTACATGTTCAACGACTACTTTTTGAACTTGTGGTGGGTTTAGCTGGTCGGTTGTCAGGGAGATACGTTGCGATGGTATGCTTTGAGGATTCAGCCCCTGCTGGATAGGAAGAGTCACTGAGGGTGGTGCTGCTGCCACAGACTGTCCTGCTAAGCTGTGGTCTTCATCATCCTCTTCAGACTCTTCATCCTTGGGTGTCAGTTTTTCTCTGCCCTGCTCCTGCTGCCTCCAGGTGCTGGCCGATCTGTGTCATTATGGTCTTCAGGACATCTTGGAAATTGCAGCCACTCTGGTCTGCAATTTTCTTGAGTTCAGCTAGATAATCAGGGGGGTGGCTGGTGTACTCTGAGGCCAATGAGGTTATACGGCACACAAAGCTAGCAGTAAGCGGGGATTTATATTTATGTGGCAATAAAGGTTCTAAATTAGAAAATGCGGCTTTATCGGTGAACTCTATGATCAGGCTTTTGTCGAAAGAACTATCTGGGTCATCAACGTAAACAGTGCGTTTAACGCTTCCATAGCTGCGCAAGTAGTCAATCAGTTCAATCAGTTGTTTACAAACTCCACCTAGTGGCTGTTTACAGAAACTACAAAAACTTAACTGCCAAAAAAGTTAACTATACAGAGCGCAGACATGCAGTGAAGAGGGTGCGCGTGTCTGTGCGCGTGTCCGCGCTCCCTCACTTCTCCGTACTGAGAAGCGGTCGAAAAGGTGTTTATTCTTCAATGAAGGAAGAAGCGCGCGCTCCTGGCTTTAAGGCACAGAGTGACACTTCTCATCATTAAGTACGCTGTCGCCGTACAGTTTTTGGTTCTGAAGAAAAAAAAAACTCTTCATATTGAGCAATATTCTAATGTTCTTCCATAAACATTTTACCAAGGATGATCAGAAGTGGATCGGTAACAGACATCATCGGGCCGTGGAGGTGGGGGTTTATCTGGATTCACGATTGCCTCCGTTCTGTAACACCCATCATTTTCAATGTTAAAATATATTTTTCTGGACAGAGTTTTCTGCGTGGTCGCGTACTCCAATCGCTGAAATAAATTCAAGTTAAATTACGCGATCCACCTGCTATTGCACACTGGACGTAAAATTCCAAGCAGGCGTGTGATGTCACCAGCAGGTGTCACATTCTGCAGCCAGTAAAGCGATTTTGCTCCGATGGCCGCGCGACCACAATGACTTGAGCGATTACGGGCTGGTTGGAACTTATAAACCAGCCAAGACAGAACAACTGTAAACACACCAATCAATATGGTGATCATCACGCTAAAAAAATTTAACTGAAAGCCCCTCCCACACCGAGCTCCAAGCTTTTGAACACACTTATTGGCAGGCAAGGTGGCAATCCCTTCAACAAGGGGTTAAATGACAGTGCCCAGGAACATGAAGCGTCTCCTCCTGGTGCGTTCACTGAGCCTCAGAACATAGAACATTAGTGGAAGTCCGATCGCCACCAAGCATAACTAAGTTCACTACTTTTTTATGATAAGGAAATAAAAACTGCTGAACCGACCCTAAACCCGCCCAAAATATGCCTACCCGCCCAAAGCCATTTTTGCCCGCAAATTTAAAACCAAAACCGCCCAATTGGGCGGGAACCCGCTCAATCTGGCAACACTGTTCGTGACCCGGATGTTGATAAAGGGATTCTGGCCCCGCCACAATAAAAGCGTGCTCAGGTGAAATCAGTTTGGATTAATGGGCTGGTCCCTGGTCTGGGTTACAAATGCTCTTAGGGAAAACCCAGCTCTTCCTTCCATTTATGGTGTTAAACAAACGTGTGCGCTCAATTCATTGGAATATTTTTACAGCAGTGACAACTATACTGTTGATATAATGCATGATTTGTTAGAAGCGGTCGTACAGTATGAGTTTAAGCTGGTTGGGCAGATAAACAGTTTTAATTACGGTTACCTGGAACGTAAAAACAAACCAAGCGGGTTGAAAGTAGATGACAACAGCAAGCACTTAGGTTTAAATGTTATTCAGTCGTGGTGTACTCTCTGTAATACTTATCTTTGGTGACATAGTTGAAAGGCACAATAAATATTGGAACTTTCTGATTCATTTGCTGCAATTGTTAATATTGTGTTTTCAACTGTCCTTACTGATGATTTGCTATTTGAAACATCTGATTTGTGATCACCATAACATGTTCAAAACTGATACATAATGAATTCCCTAACATCACCTAATGATCCATTACCCAAGATGTATGAAAATGATTGGTCCAGTTATTCATGTGTGGTGTATGCGATTTGAAGGTAAACACAATTTTTTAAAAAAGTCTGTCAAAATTTTTAAAAATCTTTGGTAAAACAACACCAGTGTCAAATGGCTTTGTTACTATTGTTATTAAAGATATGAATGTGGTCCTTTAAAAACAACAGTTCTTGATAAAAATGGAAATTTGTTATGTCAGGTACTAGATTTGAGTTTATCTTCAAATGTCCAAACTACAAACTTGTTAAAAGTTATAGTACTGAATACCACCTTGGTCTATTTCTATGTACTGGAACCTCCCATGATTTACCAGAATTTTAAAAAATTGTAATATTTTAATGCATAAAGATCAGGTTTTTTTAATAGGTTGTGCTGTCACGCACTGCACTTTGATGAACACCTGCATACTGAAACCCAGAGTGACAGATATGCTATGATATGCATCCACCAGTTTACTTATTTTAGACCTTTTGATAAGAAATATGCTAATGAAAATATCTAGCTTACATTGTTCTGTACTGCTTTATGTTTTTAAGATTGCTTTATTTTTTTGTGGTGCAGTTAAAATAAATTGATGGGAAAAGCCGAAAGGAAAAGAAGAAGTTAAAATAAGTGCGTTGGTAACACTTTATAATAAGATTCCTTAACAAGCTTTCTTAACACATTGACACGCATTATTAATGTTCCTATAGGGTGTTAGTAAGACATTTATAATAAGCCTAATAAGGCTTATTAAATTCCTAAGTTAACACATTTACAAGCATTATTAATGCGTTACTATGAAGAAATCATTTATGTATCTGATCTTTTTGATGTGAATGGGAATCCTTTAAATTATGAAAGGTTTTTGCAGACCAAATCTTTTCCTGTAACAAACAAAGAATATAATAGTGTTATGAAAGCCATCCCTTCAGGTTTACTTCATTTAATGACCTCTCATCTGCATTATCAAGTTATAAATAAAATAGACTCTCCTTTATCGATTAATGGAATTGAAATCCTAAATAAAAAATGCAATAATAAACATATTCGTAATACATTCTGTTATAAAAGAAGCACCTCGCCTAGAGGTGTACTTTACTGGAATAATATATTTGGAAATATTAATTGGAATAAAGCATGGACATTACCGGAAAAATTTTGCATTAATAATAAAGTCAAAGAAATACATAAAAAATCTTACATAATATTTACCCAACAAATACGTACATATCATCATTTTCAGATATTGATCCTAACTGTAGCTTTTGTAACAACGCCCCTGAATCAGTAATCCACCTTTTCTATAACTGCACATTTTCTTTAGATCTTTGGAACCAATTGGAACGATTTTTAAATAGTAAATTAAAAATAATCTGTAAAATAAATTTGGAACATATTATTACTTCTTTTAGTTTTGATAATAAAAAAATAGAGAATATTGTCAATTTACTATTATTTCTTACTAAATTTTATTTACATAAATGCAGAATCAGAAAAACTTCCCCTAATTTTTTTGGTTGTATAGCTGAGCTATATCAATTTTATAGCACCATCAAAATGATTCAAACCACCAAAGCATTCCATACTGTTGAACTTTGTGCCTTAATACTTGAAGACTAAATTATTTTCTCTTGTGTATTTTTTTCATTCCTTACATTTCTTGCATTGTAAGTTATACACTTTACATTTTACTCACACTTCCCCTGTTTTAATTTTCTATGTTGGAATATTATTATTATTGTCATTACTTTGTTTTAGATGCATTTGTCTTATTTTTCTGTGAATCTGTTTGTTTTCAATAAAGCTTGAGAAAAAAAAAAATCTTAGACACTATTTTTTCCTCACGCTCCATTTGGAGCAAGCACGGAGGGATAAACGAAGGGGGAGGGCTAAGAGAGAGGGAGAAGGGGAGTATTCGGATCGGGCCAAAAAACAGCAGCCGCACATAGAATACTTAACTAATCCAACACAAATCAAATCTTTAAAAACTTTGTTCAGAGTGGTCAATAGAACAAATAGATGACTTTAGAAGCATCCTCCTCTCCCACACAAACCCTTCAGCACAAACAGACTATCTGGCTGTGACACAAATGGAGGATGGCCAGTCAGTCTTTGTCCTATAAGGGGATATCTCAGATGATGTTGGCAACTTATCCACATGTGTTTATGCAAACTAGGCCTGGTGATTTTGATAAGGGCTGAGGACTTAGCCCTCAGTCCAGGGGACACACTCGGAGGATTAATGAACAGCACAGAGGACTGCCTCTGCCATAAGTCTTTATCATCTTTAGGAGGCTGTGTGTGCACGCTTTTTAAAGCAGAGTGAGAGTATGTGTTTGTGTTGCTTTATTTTACCGTAACAATATAAATTATCACAGCTTTCTGTGAACACCCGCATACTGCTTAACCACAGCCTGAAGTGGGTTGAGAGTCAGGATGCAGCAGCTCTCTCTGAGCAGACACATCCATCAAACATGCAGCTGAAACTCAGTGTTAGCATACGATATCAGAGTTATTCAGGTCAAATAGGGATTTTTTACATTATTTGATGTGAGGCGTGCCGCATTGTCACGGTATCATGACAACACCAAACATTTTGGTAAATAATAAAATAATTTACAAACATCTAGAGTATTTACTCTTTATGAAGCAACAAACTAGGCTATAGAAAGACAGAAGTAATTATTTAAAATTAAATTCCACATTGCTGTTGATTGAGAAATTTGAAAGAGATACTGGTATGTCCATCATTGCTGCTTGAAGGACAGAGATTTAACTTGTGTGGACCCTGACCCCTGCTGGTTGCGACGTTGCGTGATGACAAAATGTTTCTCCACTGTCGTCTCTCCTGGAGTGATGGAGCCCAGTGAAGGTGCAGGCTGCTCTCACAGCGGCGCCCCATCACAGACATGACCGGCGTCTTGAGAGTCGACTTCTAGTCTCATCTCCTCCTTTTTAGTCCCACTTCTATCTTTCTTTTCTGCTGCATCCGAATCTTCAAAATGATCAAATTCTCCATCTTTTCTGCTGTCTCGCTGTTGCTAGCGCAGTGATGCATGACTGGAACTTCTTTTTTAGGTGTGGTATATCACTGTGTTATATTGGCATATGCCTGAACGCTGGATCTCTGAGGAAATACGCACCTTGAGACGGGACTGCAGAAAAGCTGAAAGAAAATTCTAAATTGACAGACTCCAAATTTCCCATGACCTCCTCAGAGACTAACTTTTTTTGTATAATGAAGCTGTCACAAAGCAAGAGGACAATTTTATTTGGATATTATGTCTTCTGCTTCAGGTGATCAACACACCCTTTTTAAGACATTGGGATCACTTTTGGACTTGGATACAAGTGGGAATCTTTTGAAAAGTTCTGTAGAAATTTGCGAAAAACTATGTGTACTTTTCATGCACAAAGTCACTAGTATCAGGTCTTCCATTTGTCACAGCTGTACTTACTCTCGACCAACACCAGCAGCTAACTTTCATTTGTTTTCATTGGTGTCTCTGGCTGAGCTAGAAAGGATGATATCAAGTCTTAAACCATCTGGTTCTTCTTTTGATGTTCTGCCGACTGTAATTGCACCTTAGACATGTAGGATATTGTGTACTCCTTCCCGGAATCACAACTTTAAATAAAATAATGGGAGGCCAAGTTGAGATGCGCCAATTCACCATTTTTACCTACAATCACATGTGACTTTGCTTCTTTTCATCGTAGCGAGAACATTCTATGGCAACACATTTGGGACAAAAATCACATAATCAATATATAACATATTCTATTCCCCTTAAAGTGAATGTCATTGTAACAAAATCAACATCCTATGTGCTCTGTATCCTGTAGTAATTATTTGAACAAATAAACTAATACAAATGACTCTCATTTGCCAATCACACACAGGACACTTAACCACTGGACAGAGCCACACTCAGTGTGAAGTATTGTTTGTACCACCCTGCCTGCATTGCCGAGCGTTTCTGGACCTGATCTTCTGGTTCTGACCTGCTTTATCTCTGATTCTTTGTTGCCTTCCCTGACCCTCACCTGGATTCTGATTACTCTACTCTCTTCTTTGATGATCCTATACTTGTGATTGACCTCAGCCTGTCTGACCGTGATTTAGCTTTGTGGACTTTAAGCTGAGCTGACATTGACTGATGCCATCTTGATCTGAATTCTCATGAATTCAGCAGGATTGCAGAAGAGCTGAGAAAATGAAAAGTATGAGGCTCTGGTGCACTGACGGACACAGAGCTGAGAAGGCTGCATGCGCTTTTCATCTTTTTTTTTTTCTAAAATCTGTGATCCAAAGATTTTTTTCTGCTGGAATGATGTCAAAACCATCTAATCAAAACCATTTCAACAACAGACATTAGACAACCAGAAGAAGATTAATAATTCAAATGAATCTGTTAGAACCCGGTGTCCACATGCCTGGACATCCCATTTTGAGCTATGTTAACACAGTAGTTAATTCTGCCTAACCAGACCTTGTTACTACATGTTAAGAGGATTAGCTCAAATATTAGCTTGATTCTTAAAATGTTAAACTTAGAATTGTGGAGTTAATTTGTTACTGCAATCAATAATCATTAAAAAAAAACTTGTATTGGAGCACTCTCTTAATAAACACTGGTTCTAAATTTTATATGTAAGATATGCTCTCTTTCATGCAAAGTGAATCCTGTCAAAGAGCTAAAGAAGACAAATTTCAACAACCTCATCTCACCTCCACTGTGTCTCATCTTCTACAATCTTACCTCCCCAAGTCCCACATTAAACTGCTCCCCTCCTCGAGGAAAAGCTGCCGATTCAAATCTAAATCAACTCTGACAGAGAAGCAGATGTAAAACAGAGAGACAAGCTTGAAGTTTGTACCTCATGTTGTTAGCATTAATGTCGTTCCATGTCAGCGGTTGGGACCGATGCAGTTTGAAGAACTATTAACATCCAAACCTCTGGTGGCATCACAGCTGCCACTGAAGAAAATACCACTAGTTCAAGCATGAAGTCCCACAGATGACGACGATCAAACAGAGAGGGTGGGTCTGAGTAACTACATAACATTGATGGCCTCAGAGTAGGGCTGGGCAATATGGGATTTTTATATCACTATTAGTTTTTATCATATAATGCTTTAACAATATACATCAAAATATAAATCAAATAATCATATCTGTTAAATTTGAATGCTCTGTGGCTCATAACGGAAACGTGTAATTGAAAGCAGGTTATTTATATTTAAGCGTTTGTTTCATGTCACAAGTTATTATTTTGTTTGTTTGCTTTTCCAGAAAACTAATTGAAGATATATCTTCAATTAGTTTTCTGGAAAAGCAAACAAACAAAATAAGCAGTTGCCTCATGTTCCTTCTGTTATGAATAACTTGTGACATGAAACAAACACTTAAATATAAATAACCTGCTGTCAATTATATATATATATATATATATATATGAACCTAACTGCAAATAAACCTAATTAATCCCACTAATCACAATTGTGACAATAAAAAAATGTTTCTTTCTAAGGCTGTAAAAATATTACTGAATGATCCATCTATGCATTGTCAGCTTGTATTGAAATAGTAAAGGTCTCAATGAAATATATATATATATATGTCACATGTTCCTATAAAACAGTGGTCCCCAACCTTTTTGCACTTGCGGACCGGTCAACCCATGAGGAATTAACCCCGCCCCGGGGTGTGTGTGTGTGTGTGTGTGTGTGTGTCATGTCAAGCACCAATAAGGCTTTGACAACATCCACCAACCGAAATCTCAGTGAGGTCAAAGAAGTGGTGGCCCATCCCTGCATGGTCTATGAACAGTGCTCTTTTAAATAGGCATCTCTTTTAAAGAGACATTATTGGAGGGACCATCAACCTGTTCACCCTCTCACAGATAGTCCTACAGTCACTTCTGAAAAAGTTTACAACAAAACCACTAAATCATGGAAAGTGATCTCTACATGTTGCTTCCATTGAAGATCCGGCGATATAACATTTCACTGGCTATCTAACACAATGCACCGCTTCTATATGTCACCATTTTGAGAAATGCACTACCTAAACATGAGAAATGTATGTGCACAACAGTTCCACATAGAGGTCTTCTAGCTGCGCCATGGAGCATAAAAGAAAAATAGCAGACAGCAGAAGGGAGTCAGGCATGCAGTCAAGTTCACTAGCAAACACACACACATACACATACACAAACCTGCAGAAAGACAAACAAGCACAGACCTACACAAACACACTACACTGGTTCATTTCCCTATATTCAGTCTATACAGTGGTTGATACAACACTGTATCACATAAAACACACTCTTTCACACAAATTTCTATGAAAAATTTTTAAATTTATGATTTTTTCAAAGGGACACAAACAACACATGATTTAAACATTTTTGTCTGGGGAAATTGGTAGTGATTGAGTTAAAGCTAAAGGTTTGAAATTTAAAAAGACAACATAAATAAAACAGACTGAAATGCTTAATGTCCCCCTACGCCAATTTTTTCTCTTTAAATGTTCCCAGTGAGGTTTTAATAAGGACTGTGGCGTTTTGAACAAAAAATCCACTCCCTAATTGTTTTAAAAAGCCATTTTTCCTATTGATCTGAAGCTTCCTTTTCCAAAATATCCTCAGTGTGGGCGTGGCTTATGGTAATGAGCTGCGTCCCCCCACCACCTCCACCACTCGATTCCCCCAGACATGCCAGCGAGACACACACTATAAACCCCATGAAAACATTAAAATAAATAAACCATTTCCATCCAGGCTGCATTGCAGCAGCAGCAGCTCTATTTGGGGTTCAGAACTGATTTCATGCTAGCACATGATGATCGTTGAATTCACTTCAACAAGAAATATCATGAAATGAAATGAAGAATACAGAGAGGGTCTAATCACACGTCAGTTTGTAAATGTGTACAGTGGTTATGTTTTTAGATGCAGATGAAGGGTTACGTTCAGGAGAACGGTTCCGGTGTCCGGTTAAACCACCCGCTGGATCCTGAGCGGAGCTGCTATAAAGCAGCGGCGGTGCCGACTGCAGCTTGGACGCAATTAAAATACGAACGGGCAATGCAATAACGCACTTCTCTGCATTTTTCCTCTTCTCACATGTAAATACAAAAACATCAGCCTAAAATAAAACCTACAGGTGATTGTGCAGGCTGTACATTTGATGGTGTTTTGATACAGGGTACCGCATCCTTAAAATGACTTCTTACAAAACTCTGATTCTTTCTCTGTCCAGTTGAAAAATATTTCTTTTTCAGCAAATAATTAAATAATTATTAACGTTGCTGTGACCAATGAATCCAATCCATTTTTTCCTCTGCTTCTTTGGGAAAATGATGAAACATCATCTGGCAAACATCAGTATGGCCTTTCACTGAATTACAATCCTTTACAGCACAGAAGTGGGACGTTATCTTCTCTTCTGTAGCCCTTCTGCTTTCTTCCATTAATCACGGGACCGGGATGGGACAGGATTCAATTCTGACAGGAGTGAGCGGGAGCTCACCAAAAGCCGACAACTCAAGATACTTGTATGAATGTAAGAAAGCCAACAAAGCAGGTTTCTCTTGATTTGGTGGTGTGTGAAGATAGAACTCAGGACCACAGTTTATAAAAAAGGATGAAGGTTTATTTTTGTCCAGCAGGAGCGTCCTCAGTCAGTTGGAGCCATGAGCCTCTGTCAGAAAACTAAAATGACCTGAGAGTTTTGTTCATAAAACAAATGCACCAGGCTATATAAAACCACCACAAAAACACTCCAGGATAAAATAATAAATATACATATGCAACTAAAAGACAGGTGACAGAGGGATACTTAGCTCGAAGAGGGGTGTATCGTGACCACACCCCTGGCTCCATCCCTCTGGTTCCGACTGGCAAGGTGGGCCATCCAGGGTGCTCCTAACGGTGGCCTGGCGCCGCTGCTCTCAGCCACTCCTCTCAACCGCTCTTCCACCGCTGGTCCGCTGTCTCCTTTTCCCGGTGCGCTCCTCCAGCGTCGGTCTGCTTCTTTCTTCTCCCGAAGTGCTCCTACGGCGTTAGGTCTCTCCACTGGCTCCTTGCTTCTGATCGTCCGCGAGAGACCTGTCCTTCCTGGTTCCAACCCCTTTTTCTTCTTCCTTTTCCTGCATCTCTGCATTCATTAAAAGGAGTCTCCCATTGGGCACGCCCCCTGCCGCACCTGTGTCCCATTTGCAGTAATGAGGCAGCCTGTTCATGGGGCTCCAGACTTAAAAACAGGTGAAAAAGGAAAAACCCATTTTTCCCCATTACATACCCCCTCAGCAGAATATACGCAGTCCCTGCCATGTTCACAACCGGAAGCGTGCTGGAGGCACACCAAAATTTGTCCTTACAGAATGTCGTACAGGCTCAGGGTCTGGTAGGTCCACATGCTCTGGCAAGTCCGCAGGCTCTGGGAGGTCCACATGCTCTGGGATCGGCACAGGGACATAACCATAAACGAGCAAGTCTCTCTATGTATTGTCCAGTGGGGTCTGAGGAGTTTGCAGTTCTGGAGACAAGGGGCTGATACACACTTTCAAAGAGTTCCTATGCAACACTTTCACCGTCCTACTCCTTTCAGACCTGTAGACTAACCTAGTATCACCAACTGTCTCTATTATAATGTACGGATCGGGGTCCCAACCACCATGCAATTTCCCTTAGCTTTTGCGGTTGCTGTCTCTAACCCACACCCGTTCACCTACAAGCAAAGGCATCGCAGTAGCTTTTCAATTAAAGGCCTTCCTCTCACGGTCAGCGGCCACAGACATTTTTTCACGTGCTACCCCATACGCGTACTGCAACCTCTGGTGGTGATCATGCACCCAACCCGTCAAGTTATGGGTGCATTCTTGTTGCCCTACACCCATCCCTGTGTCGACTAAGAGGTGGAGGTGTCGCCAAAACATCAAATAAGATGGAGCAAACCCTGTTGCGCTATGTCTAGTATTATTGTAAGCTTGCATGAGCTCTGGCAAGTATTCTGGCTATCTGCTTTGCCGGTCAAACGCTAGCGTGTGAAGCATACCCAGTAAGGTTTGATTCATTCTCTCAACTCACCCGTTACCTGCTGGGTGATAGGGAGTGGTTCTGCTCTTAGTAACCCCATACAAGTCACAAAGCTGTTTAAGTAGTTCGGACTCGAAATTGGGGCCTTGATCAGAATGGAAACGAGATGGACAAACAAATTTTTGGATGATGTTAGACCAAATGGCTCGAACTGTTGTTTTGGCGGTCTGATCTTTAGTAGGGACAGCCCAAGAGTAACGTGTAAACATGTCAGTCATTACCAGTAACGTGTAAACATGTCAGTCATTACCAGAATATTCTGGTAACAGTCATCGGGTCTACTCAAAGAGAGGGCAACTACTTCCAAGGGGTAATTTGCACTGATCGGGTACATAGGTGCTTTAGGCTCTGATCTGTCCTCAAGGCTGCAAACAACACACCCAGACTGGAACCTCCGCACCTGTTTTTCCATGTCAACCCAGAAAAAGTGTCGCCTCAGGGTGGCCAGTGTTCTTTCAGTCCCTGCGTGAGCTGTGGCCTCATGGTAGTTCTTCCAAACCTTTTGGCACTGCAAAGCAGGACACACAATTGGATACAATTGTTCATGGGTGTTAGGATCAGTACATTTTCGGCAAAAGACCCCCTCGCGAATACAGAGCTTCTCAAACTGTTTCAGGAGTCTCTGTATGCCCTTACTGATTGTGTTCCCACTCTGGTAAGGAGGGTGCACACCCTGTTCCACCTACATCTTCACAGTTTGTATTTCTTCATCTCGCTTTTTTGCCACCCCTAATTCACTGGATTGATGTAAAAATTCTTCTTCCTCACTGGTTACAATGGCAGATGTCACCAGGCCTGTCTGAGTGATGGCTGCAGGTTGCTGGAGATAGTGTTGAATGGGGTGACGGGAAAGGGCAACAGCATTGATGTTCTCTCGTCCACTCCAGTATTTAACCTTAAGGTCGAATTATGCCAGCTGGGCCACCCAACGCTGTTCAACTGCACCAAACTTTGCTGTTGAAGGATGGGCAACAGTCTGTGTAATCAAGGCACTCTGCTCCTGTCAAGTAATCCTTAAACTTTTCAGTTACAGCCCACTTCAATGCAAGAAGTTCTAATTTAAAGGAGCTGTAGTTGGAATCATTACGTTCTGTGAGGTGTAGACTTCGGCTGGCATAGTTGATAACCCGCTCCTTGCCTTCCTGCAGCTGACCCAAGACAGCCCCCAAGCCCTGGTGACTGGCATCTGTGTAGAGAACAAAGGCTTGGAATAGTCAGCATAGGCAAGTACAGGAGCTTCTGTAGGAGTCTTTTTGAGTTGGTCGAAGGCGCTCTGAGCTTCTGCTGAGGAGACTTCTGCGGAGTCTGGAGCCTAAACGACGATCATTAGGTACACCCACCAGCAGGGCATTCAGTGGTTGTGCCATTTTTACAAACTTCAGCACGAATCTTCTATAGCAGTGTTTCTTAACCATGGGGCCGCAGCCCAATCTCGGTCCGCGAGCGCCCTCTAGTGGGCCGTGAAAAAAAATCAGTTCTGAACCTGAGGTCCGCGGGACCTGAATGCAGCCTCCTACCATTTGGTGGCAGTAAGCGTCACACTGACCCCCCGCTCTGTGGTTTACAGACCAGACGCACATTTTTACGCAGCGGTCCAGAGGCGCTTCAGCGGGAGCTTTTGTTGTTTTTGCCATCATGGGTGATAAGATAAAAACCTATTACCCCGTGTTTCTGCTAAGAGGAACTCCTCTCTGCCAAAATGCCCAAAATTTTGCCCCCGCTGGTCTGTGTGCACGGGTCTCTGTCTGTTTTGTTTGTGTCTGTGCGCACGCGCTGGCATGTGTGTGCGTGAGTAAATTCATAAACTAAAACTATCACCCATGTCTGCTCTCTGCCTCTCTGTTGTCGTTTACTCCCGAAACCCAGCCCCGGCGCCCTGTAGCGGAGTCTACTCACTACGTTGTTCTGTGTGTGTGTCTGTGCTTGCGCATGCACGTGCGTGTTGTCGTTGTATGTTTATTTACCTTTGTACAGTTTGTTTACAAAAACATGATCACATTTGTCAATCGTGGCGTTTTATTGTAAAAGTTAGTTATATATTATATCAACTAGGACTTTTTATTTTATGGATGTGCCAACTTAATAGTAATAGCCCATTATGTGGGGTTTGGGGCTGGATGTGGTTTTCTGTTCACCTGTTTGCTTTCACCCTCCTGTCTTACAGGTTGATTTTCTTTCTCTTTCCACCTGGTCTTTCTGCTGTCTTATTGGACGCACCTGTGTTTGATTGTTTTGTTTCTATTATAAGCTGCCTGTCTTCCTCTACTCGTTGCCAGATGGTTTTGTGTGCTTACTGAGTACTACGAGCTTTCCAGCCTTTCGAGCTAAAGAAAAGAAAAAGAATAAAAAGACTTCCTCGTTTGAACACCCTGCGTCTGCGCCTGTGTCCTCATCCCGACCCTGACACATTATGTAGTTCATGTTTAGTTTGTTTTTTTCTTTAACAGACTGCTGTGACTCTTGTTGTTAATTTGTCACAGATTTGGAGAGAAATATCTAGTACGAAATTAAAACTTCTAATTTGTCAAGTTCATCAGCAGGTTATAAGGTAATCTTTTAATTAGCATTTTATTTAAACGTCATTTACAGTTTGTTTCATTTGAAACTTATTTGAAGTGTTCTTGTTCTATTACAACACAATTTTATTTGTCAAAATGCCTTATGAATATTTTTGGAATTCTAATTTGTGTTGAGCATTACGACTGTGGTTTACCTGTTCAGTATGAATATGAATGTTTGAGATGATCACGTTGTATCATTTTTCCCCACAAGATTTTACTTTGATGAACCATAAAATGACTCGATTTAATTATCAAATACAAATCAAACAAGATGTGGATCAATTTACATTAATATGTTTATATTTGAATGGGCCTTGAATCACTTTTTACCGGGAAAATTGGGCCCCAGTGTCAAAAAGGTTAAAAACCTCTGTTCTATAGTACCCTGTCTAACCCAGAAAGGCCTTCAGTTCTTTGGCTGTTGTGGGGGTTGGCCAATTTAGAACAGCTGAAATCTTTTCAGGATCGGGTGTGACCCCTTTTTGCTCCACAACATGTCCCAGAAACTTGACCTGGCGACGAAACAGCTTACTTTTATCAGGCCTAAGTTACAGTCCATTCTTCTGCAACCGTTCAAAGACTTCTTCCAGGTGTTTCAGATGCATATCAAAGTCTGCAGAGTAGACAATAATGTCATCCAAGTAAACAAGAACAGAGTCTGTGATTTGTCTACTTAAGCACTGCTGCATCAATGGTTGAAAGGTTGCTGGAGCGTTATAGAGGCCAAAGGGCATGCGTTGAAACTCAAATAGACCCACCGGTGTCGTAAAGGCAGTTTTTTCATGGTCATGTGGGTCCATTTGTATTCTAGCGGGTATTCCACCTGCCAATACCCGCTAGTCAGGTCTACGGTGGAAAACCAAGTTGCTTGGGACATTGAGGTCAGGGTCTCTTCAATTCTGGGAATTGGGAAAGCATCTTTGTGTGTTACAGAGTTCAACTTTAGGTAATCAACACAAAATCTAAAACTGCCATCATTCATTTTTACCATCACAACAGGTGCAGCCCAGGGGCTTTTAGTTTCTACAATCTTACCCCATTACGTGAAACTTTTCCGTCCGAAGGTGCTGGGTAATTTCACGAGAGGAGAGGAGGAGCACTGGAGCGCAAACACCTCTGGCTGCAGTACGCAGCGTGCCTCAACTTTATGTTCGTTTCTACGCCAGCCCGTTCGCAAGTTGCGACACACACAGACAGGCGCGCGAGTCAGAAGGGTTTTTAATCCGTGGATCAGGGGTGGGGGGGTTCTCCATATTCGTGGAAATCTTCTCTCTGGGGGTTTGTTCTTTTATAATTATTCTTGTATCTTTCTTTAGTCATCTCTCTTTTTCTCTTCGAGCCGTGTCTGAATGGTCAATAAGCATTTGCATTGTGCGTGTCCGCAGGGAGGCGCATCCACAAACCTCCTCTCTGGTCTTAAAGGGGCCCTACCATGATTTTCTTCAGCCTTTCAGAATAAACTACATCTATGTATATGATCATATATTACAATGGGAACACTGAAAAACAAATCATTTATGAATTATAAGTCATTTTTGTGGACCGTTCTAATACCCGGAAGTAAAACGACTCGATTTCTGAGGCGCCGCCTTTTACTCCTTGTCGCTCCCATTTCACAATAACATCCTTGAGCCAGCCTCTCCAAGCCTCCTCAGCTTAAAACTTTGTAAACAAAACCACCTGACTAAAGATCTTCTCAGAGGAAGATGGATACTCTGTGTTTGCAAATGCATGTCAGGATTTTAACTTGTTCAAACATTTTATTTTGCTGATTCTGTCTGAAGGCCAGATTCAACACTTTTACTGCTGGTTTGATACCACAGAGGAATCCTGCTACTGGAGACGCTACAGGTATCCACGCTGGATCGTGTTAAAAGCTGTTTTATTGAGCATGAATGCATCTGACCTCAGAGTTTCCGTTTCTCATAGTTGTGGCATCTTTCTCTGCGGGAGGGAAAAATGACTTGACACAAAAGACAAAAAATTGACTTTTTTCATCAAAACAAGATGAGAGCTCAGAGCTGCAGAGCTGCAGGACACTGCAGCACAGCCGCTCTGTTTTAACACAAACTGTGAGATGTGTGAGGAGCTGCAGCCTCCAAAGTCTCAGGGACTCTGAAGGAGCAGCAGTGGGATTAGGTCCGGGTAGTTCGGGCTGTCCCCCAGCGCAGCAATTAACAAAAAAAAAAAAAAAAACAGTTCTGTTTTTCTTTGACACCAGCAAATTACCACCCCCTGATGCTGCACAGTGGGGGGATCATTTCAACTGTGGGTCTCTCCCAAATGAAGTGGACGGATGGGGAAGGAGGTGGAATCTACTATATAAATATTTTAACAACACACACACAAAACAGATGTATAAAATTCATGCAGTTTTTTATTAATGTTTGTGTGAGATGGCCAAATTAAAATGGTGAACACAAAACGGGTTTAATTGGTGCTCCATTACTTTGAACCTAGTAATGGAAATGTCATTGGTGACAAAAAAAAAGTTGCATCCCAACACTGCATACAATATGTAGATACAAGAATAAAACTACACCATTAACACAGAAGCACATATGCAGACACAACACAGTACATGAGGTTCAGTCAGCAGGAGGAAGTGCGTGTGGGGGGTGTGGGGGGTGGGCCTGTGGATCAGTCCAAGAGTGCTGCGACGAGGCACACCTCCCAGACAGAGTGAGTAGAGGGATGGCCGAGATCAAGAAGGGATGAGCAGCAAGTGTCACCGTTTGTACACAACTGCTGTTCACACTCTGTAGTAGCGGATATGCTTTGAGAACCAAGAGCAGCATCCTCAGCCTCTGAGGGAGAGCTTGACAATGAGCCTCCCGGGTCTCCTCAGCGTGCCTGCTTTCTGTTTCTGACCAAACTTTGAAAACAAAACCACGTGACTAAAGATCTCTTCAGTCATTGGTCAGCAGCTATGGGGGCGGGTCTAAACAGAAGAGAAAGATGGACGCTCTGCATTTGCAAATGCCTTCCAGGATCTTAACTTGTTCAAACTTTGTATTTTGCTGATGGATTTTGAGCGTCTGTGTGAGACCAGGTTGAACACTTTTTCCTGCAGCTTTGGTACCGTGGAGGAATCCTGCATGATGGTTACTGGAGACGCTACGGCTGCAGGTACACACGCCAGCAAGTGTTTGTGACATGAAGACAGTCAGTAGAATAAATGTGGATCATGTTAAAAGTTGTTTTATTGAGGATGAATTCATCCAACCACATTTGAATGAGTTTCTGTGTCTCATTGTTGTGGTGTTCTGACATTGTTTTTAAGAGAATTCTATTGGCACTACAATAAAGCTGATGACATCACAGCAGGACCCCGCCCACGTGCTGTGAGACACAGAATTCTAAGAAATAAACAGTTGGACCAATTGTTTCCTTTAGGATAACATGATAGTTGATGCTCTACATTTGTCCGCGGCTCACCGATCACCTCATTTCTACCGTGTTTACATCACGTGACTGTCAGGTACGGTGGCTGTGTTGGTTCAGTTGTTCCGCTCTCGGTTTGTTTCATATTCAGACTGAGGAATCTCAGAGTGAACAGAAGTTCAGTCTGATTGGAAACAAACCGAGACCACATTTAAGAAACGGGTCCGGGGGCGGTTCTGGTACAGTTCTTGTGGCGAGGTAGTTCTCCCCTCCAGGATACACATTCTGACAGAGGAGATGTGTTTGTTGTAGACCGGGGGCGGAGCTTGCAGCTTGTAGGGAACGGTTCACATCGTTCTGACATCAGCATGATACCACGCACTCATTTTTGTGGGTATGGGAGGGGCTGCACAGAGCGCAGGTTTTTAGAAGATTACTCTTCTTAAATGCATGAACGGATCAAAATACCACTTTGTGGTTCTTTATAGTGAGGAATAAACAGTAAAATGCATTTAAAACCTCAAAAAGAAGAACTTTCATGGTACGACCCATTTAAAGCAAATTCACAGAATTTCTTGTAGTTTAGACTGTTGCTGCTGTGCAGGTCTGACATTTGTTGCTTTGCTGGAGAATGATTGTTTATTTCAGTCTGAGACTGAGCATGCTTGGTGGCACTGCTTCAGGTGATTAAAAAGGCTGGTGGTATTTCCAGTTTTAGTTTTCCAAAATGTTCAGTGAACGTTACTTGTTTTCTTTTGGTCAGATTTTTACTTCCACACAGGAGCCGAAATTTCATTTTTTAGTCACCAGCCAAGTTGAGCAGTAGATAAAAAAAATCTACATACAGAACATATTTTTTACTACCCAAATTATAACACTATTTAAATGTCCATTCACACCGAACCCGATTTGTGCGGCAGAGGCGACCAGCTTCAATGTCAATCAATGGTTCAGGCACGCTCTGAGGCAAATTGTGAAGTCACGCGGCAAGATTTGAGCAACGGGCGCGACACGGAAGTCTGCCAGCAGCTCAATTTCAGCTCAAGGTCGCATTAGTAAATCACAAATTCAGCTTTGTGAGTGACATTTTCAGTGTTTTCTGACTTGATCAGCGGGTAGAGTACTAGTCCAAAGCGAGCATTTTGGTCCTGAACTTTAATCTTTTTCCTTATTCTGTGTCAGGATCTGTGGTTTTTCCCCTCTGGTCTTCCTGTTCCTCCTCACTCCTGATTGCTGATTCCACACAGCTGAGCTCTGAATGAACAACCAAAAACAACCATGTCTAAATAGCAATCTGGAATGGGCGGGGCCTGTCTACACACACACTCAGTAGATACACACATACCTTTTGGCTGGAATAATCTTTACCTTTAAAGTTGTCAAAAATGTACACAATATCACTGCAGCTCACACACAATCATAGAAGCTGACACAAATAAAGCCTTTCATTCCATCACACATTCTGTTAGTGCGAGGTGAGCTGACACTTGTGCTCAGGTGAGTGTTTATGTTTTGCTGATGTGGATGCTGATGGATGGAGACATGATTACTGATGTCCAAGAGTGCAGTGACTAGGCACACCTCCCATTTTACGTGTCGGAATCGGCGACACGTAAAATTCCATAGATTAGAAGCTCTCCAGCCTTGATGGTTGTCTCATCCTGCTGGAGATCAGAGAGTTCCAGGGCCTGCGGGAGTCTCTGGAGTTCAGCCAGCAGCAGGGGCCCGTTTCAAGAAGCAGGTTCAACAAATTTAGAGTTGAAACCTGAACTTAGAGTCACTGGACTTACAATTCCCGAACTTAGAGTTTTCGGTTTCAGAACAGCTGAAAATGTTTGAATCAATCAACTTGAAGTTGTTGGAACCAGTATCAGGTGCGAGCGTCGCGACCATTAAAAGCCCTGATCAATGGAGCAAAGACGGCACGATTCACCATGGCAACGTGAACAAACAACTGAGACTTCCGGCGACGGAAATTGATAAGTTCCTCCAAGCAAATGCAGACTACAAGAACATTTTCTGCAAGAAAAGAAACCCAGCTGCAGCGGTAAAACAGAGAGAGTATATATGCAGAGTTAATGCATACGTCTACATTTGAATCATTTCAAATAAAGAATAAATAATAATATCAGGAAGGTTATTTTGTCACTTGTAAAGTAAGGAAGGGTTCTTGATCTGTTAATAATTTAACCAGTCATCTCCGTAATGCATGAATGACCGTTTTCCTCAGCCCCCCACCCCCACCACCACGTACACACGGATATCACCGCATGCTAAAAGGAAACACTGTAGCTGCCTGAGATATGTTAAAATAAGCATTTACTTAAATGTAATTCTCAAGCCTTAAAAAAATATTCGCTGAAAAGGTTTTTTTTATCCACAAAAATTACATGCCAAAGCCTGGATTCGAACTTGACACGCCGCAGTCGAGGGCAGTGTTGCTGACAACTGAGCTAATACTTCAGGTGTACAAGTTACCGGGGAGTTGAAATTATTTACCGGTGTTTGAAATTTAATGATTTCCATTGTTAAGGGTTTCAAACAATGAAAATAAAACTCTTTATTTTTAATAGTAAATCCCTGGAAAAACTCACTATTTATAATGGTTGCTAAAATAAAGATGAATCAGGGAAACTCCAGTCAATCGACTCGTGCCCTCCAAATCCTCTCCCGACATATATAACATTTCCTCTGGATTAATCCCGCCTCCTCTCTACATGTTCCTCTATGAATGGACATGTCATTTTGGTTTCTGCGTGGTGGAAACGTGACGTCTCTAATGTGAATGTTCTCTAAATATTAATGAAGAACTCAGATTTGAACATCTTTCACTTTAAAAAGGGGCGGAGACCGCAGAGAACTCTGAGTTTCCTGAAGAAAACCTGCTCCAGACCAGGTTTTGTTCACAGACTCAGTTGCCACAGTGATTGATTCTGAGTTCAGCTTAACCCGCTTCTTGAAACGGGCTTGGTTTCACCCACTTTCACGGGTTTGAGTTATCTCTCTTTCTGAAACCGAAAACTCTGAGTTCTGCTGAATTTGGAGTTCGCGAACTCAGAGTTCCGACAAAACCTGCTTCTTGAAACGGGCCCCAGGTCCACGCTTCTTTGATAGCTTTGTGTTTGCTTAAAACTTTGCACTTTTGTTGTTGGATCTCAGATGTCCATGGTGACAGTTGCTAGCAGCGTTAGCTCCTGTCGTTTCAAAGGACATGCAGAAGATATTGCTTAGTAGTACATAGACACATGAACAGATGTTCAATAAACTTGTTCAGTAGACATAGTGAATGGACCACAGACATAGACAGCGGACGCAAAAAAGCATCTTTTTGGCACATATGGAAGCCCATACGGCCCATCTGCAGCCAGACTCCACCTTCAGTGGCTTAAGTTAGAAATATCTTTAAAAAAAATAAATTGCATAAAAGTAATCTATATGTGTATGAACACATTTTTATTATCATCTAACTTTAACAAATTTAAACATGCTGAGAAAACAAGGACAAATTTACCAGAAATTTCCTAATTCTGCCTCCAGGTAACCACATTCTATTTTAAATCATATAAAAAACAACTTGAAAACATAATGTTTTGGAATATTTTAATTATTTATCATTGACATTAAGGCCACAGGTCTCTCAAGAAGAAAGCAACATCTGACAGTTTTTAGTGTAACTCTGTGATATTCAAAGATGCTGCTAAAACACCACGTGCCTTCTAAGAATTCCAAGAAAACTTTAATTCTGTTATTATTTTGAAAATACAGTTTTTATTATTGTCCTATGAATTAATCTTGTTTTTATCCTCCACACTTGTTTTTATCCTCCACAGACCGGTCCATGGAGATACCGTCCAACTTGAAGCCGGTCTGGGTTTGTAACTAGGTGGTTCATGGAGCAGCTTGTTAGCATAGCATGATAACATTAGCATCTAACAACAGCGCTGTCTCCAAATCATCACCTTTTATTACTCTATCTGTTGCTCCTGCAAGTGAAGCAGTTTGATCCTCCAGTCCTGACTGACTTCAGTTCGAAGTCGCCGCATGTTCTGCTGTTTTATCAGCCAAACTCAACGCCACACAGGTGAAGTGACTGCGGGGGTGGAGAGTGTGTTTGTTTATGTCGGGTGCAGACAATAAAGGTGGAGTGGGAAAAAAACAAAAATCACCAAAAGACCAAATAAACAAAGCTAATTAGATCATTTACTCAGCATGAGGTGACTGACCCTCTAACTTTTACTCACCAAAGAGGAAAATGTTCTTGCAGTTGGCGAGTGATAATTATGGGCCGTTCAAAATAAAAGTCTATCACGATGGACTCATTTCCAATCAAGAAAAAGTTCTACAGCAATAAATATTGTTATCGTTTTATCGCCCAGCCCTGCCTCAGATCTGGTTTTGCTCATGAAGACATAAGCTTTGGAGAGAGAGTAAATCACTAACAGTTCCACAAACCTTTCCATAAATTATGTGTTTCTTTATATTAAAGGCTAGCATGGACAAACGTTTCAAATTATTATAATGTAGAAGGCTGAACATGTCAGAGACCAACCTGCCACAGCAGGTGGACACTTTTCTGAATACTGTGTGCTGGACGGTCTTGAAAGAATGTTAGTGGGTTGAGTTTTAATGACAGATAAAGGCTTGTCATTGTAAAAAGACCTCCAGAGTGGAAAGTGTTCAAAGAGTCTTAATGTGGCAGAAAAGAAGCCAAAATAATTAAGAAACAGACTGAGCAGTGATAGAGTCTTGGACCTCATGTTTGAGCCTGACTGGAATAAAATAGAGCACACTGTGACTGTTTCAGGATTCATTTGGATCAACCACCCTGCTTGAAAAGTCTCTAGCTAACCAGAGATAAACAGCATCAATGCAGCAGTGTTTCATCTTTTATGATGTCCTATAACTTTAAAAGATTCCAAATCTAATTTAGACTCATTAGTAAGCCTCCAGAGTACTTCTGTCTCATACTGCAGACACAACCTGTGAGGCTCTCTCACATGAATGTGAGACAGATACTTTAATTACCCAGGTAATGCAGCCAGATGCTTCATCGCTCTGGCAATGACAGTGATTAAAAGCAGTAAAATATTCATTTCAATCAGACACCCACATGCCACATGTATAATTAAAGCACAGCGGAAGGACATGGTATGAGTTACCACAAACACACACAGCTCTCTGTCACCCTCCTCGCGTCACGAGCAGCTGCTGCAGAGTGTCTGTGGGGTAGAGCTCCACAGGGAGGTCAGAGGGTAGGCAGCATGCATTCTGGGACTACATTCAGGCACCCACACAGCAGATGTGTTGGGTTTTCTGTCTGGAGTTTGCCAGCTATCAGGCATTCAGCTCTCCCTGGAGTGGGAGTTTTGGCTCTGTTGCCTCTCCGTCCTCGTGGATGCCTCAAAATACTTCTCAGCAGTTTGTTGAAGGTCTGCTTTCTCTGGTGGGAGGAAGAAAAACAAACCGAGACATGCAGGAAATATGGTGGAGAGATGTCTGTATTGACAGAATGCAATTGATTTTGTTTTTATTCAGTATTTTGTTTTTCAGATTGCGATATTGAATAGCAAATTTTAATATTGAATCGTAAATTGCAAAATGAATTGTCATTTTGCAAGCCTAATTTGAAGATTGAATTGTCAAGTGAAAAATGCATAATACTTTGAATCAAATCATTTCATTTTTTCATTTCCGAGTATTTATCCTTTTAAATCTCTGTCAACCAAACAGTCTTGGACACACTCTGTTTTTCATCAATCATCTTCTTTCTGCTGCACATGCACTAAACCCTCATCTGGTCCGGCTAGCGTGTCTAGTTCAGGTTCTGGAGAAGAGAAGATGCTATCTTCACATTGACTGCAGTCAAATGAGCCGCCGTTCACATTTCTGTGGTCCAATCAGCCGTCACTAGATTTTTGGTGTGACTTTCTTCCAATACTTATGGTACAAGGACTCCACACAGAAACAGAACATCTCCTTTTGGCTTTTCCCTTCAGGTTCTCCACAGTGAATCATTTTCCTCCATCTAAGTCTGTCTTCATCATCCTCTCCTCTAACTCCAGCCACCTTCATGTCTTCATTCTCTGCATCCATAAACCTCCTCTTTGGTCTTCCTCTAGACCTCTTTCCTGCAGCTCTAGACTCAGCATCCTTCTACCAATATCTTCACTATCTCTCCTCTGAATATGTCCAAACCATCTCAGTCTTACCATACTGGTGCATGATCACTGATAATAATTTGACGAATGCTAGAACCTTTGACATCTTTTAGAAGAGACTTACTGAAGAAGGTTCAGTTTCAGTTTATTTTGAACATTATTTAAAACAGTCAAACAGGAAACAAAAGAGTAACCAAAAAGAACAAGTACACACATGATATAGTGTTCAAAAAGGGGTGGGAGGAAGTTAAAAAAAAAATTATTTAATCCCACCCTCTTAGCTAATTTAGATAATGCTACTCAAGCCAATTAACTCAACAAATGAAAAAGTCACAAAAAAAAGAAACACAGCATACACACATGAAAAAAAAATCCATATATATGTGAACACCCGTACACTTTATACAAATGTATATACACGTATATGCATGTACACTTACATATTTGCACTAATCACCTTACATCCACAATTGCCCCTCATTTATTTATGATTATATAGTCATTAAATATTTTTGACCTGTGTTGAATTTTGAATAGTCTTATTGATTAACTATTTTTGATTTTATCAGATAAACTGTTCCACATTCTTGCACCACAAAAAGAAATGCAAAATTGTTTTCTTCTGGTACGAGTTCTATTTATTTTAAATCTAAATTGTTCTCTTACGGAGTAATCTCCATCTCTACTCGTAAACAGTTTTTGAATGTTGTTAGGCAGCATTTTATTTCGGGTTTTGTACATAATTTGTGCAGTTAAATAATTAACCAAATCTTTTAATTTGAGTAATTTTGAATAAATAAAAAGTGGATGAGTATGATCATCATAACCGGCTTTATGTATCAGAATCAGAATCAGAATCAGAATCAACTTTATTGCCAAGTACAATTGAACATATACTAGGAATTTGTCTTGGTGATGATGATGCATTCATGAATAAATAGAAATAGAAACAGCAAAATATTAAGTAAGAACAGAACAGAAGGGATATTACAAATATATAAATATATATATATATATATATAGACACATACACGCACATATATACCTATATATTTATATTATTATTATTGTTATGTAAAATATAATTAATATTATTAATGTCATTTAAATTTATATACATATATATAAATATATACACATACATACATTAAATAATAAACAATAAATAAATAAATAAATACATAAAATAAAAATCTGTCCAATGTGACAGTCAGATGGGGGCAGGGAGAAGTGATGGAAGGTTCCGGGACTTATTAATAAGGCTAACAGCAGATGGAAAAAAACTGTGCCTGTGGCGAGAGGTTCTTGTTGTGATTGACCTCAGCCTCCTGCCAGAGGGGAGTGGCTCAAAAAGTCCATGTCCAGGGTGGGAAGGGTCTGCCACGATCTTTCCTGCACGCCTCAGGGTCCTAGAGGAGTACAGGTCCTGAAGAGATGGAAGATTACAGCCGATCACCTTCTCTGCTGACCGGATGACCCGCTGCAGCCTGCTTTTGTCCTTTGCAGTGGCAGCAGCGTACCAGATGGTGATGGAGGAGGTGAGGATGGACTCAATGATGGCTGTGTAGAATTGAATCATCATTGCCTTTGGCAGACTGAATTTCTGCAGCTGCCTCAGGAAGAACATCCTCTGCTGAGCTTTCTTAATGAGGGAGCTGATGTTCGGCTCCCACTTGAGGTCCTGGGAGATGATAGTTCCCAAAAAGCGGAAGGACTCCACAGTAGCTATAGTGGAGTCACAGAGGGTGATGGGGGCTGGTGGAGCTGAGTTCTTTCTGTAGTCCACAACCATCTCCACTGTCTTTAAAGCATTGAGCTCCAGGTGGTTCTGGTTGCACCAGGTTACCAGACGGTCGACCTCACACCTGTACGCAGACTCGTCGCCATCAGAGATGAGGCCGATTAGGGTGGTATCGTCTGCAAACTTCAGGAGTTTGACAGACGGGTGACTGGAGGTGCAGCTGTTGGTGTACAGGGAGAAGAGCAGAGGAGAAAGAACACAGCCCTGAGGAGATCCAGTGCTGATGGTCTGTGAGTCCGAGATCTGTTTCCCCAGCTTCACACACTGTTTCCTGTCAGACAGGAAGTCTGTGATCCACCTGCAGATGGAGCCAGGAACGTTCAGCATGGAAAGCTTCTCCTGAAGCAGAGACGGGATGATGGTGTTAAAGGCAGAGCTGAAATCCACAAACAGGATCCTGGCATAGGTCCCTGCAGAGTCCAGATGCTGGAGGATGAAGTGGAGGCCCAGATTGACGGCGTCGTCAACTGACCTGTTGGCTCTGTAGGCAAACTGCAGGGGATCCAGAAGAGGGTCTGTCATGGCTTTGAGGTGTGAAAGCACGAGATGTTCAAAGGTCTTCATGACCACAGAGGTCAGGGCGACGGGTCTGAAGTCATTCAGTCCTGTGGTCCTCGGCTTCTTGGGGACAGGGATGATGGTTGAAGACTTGAAGCAGGCTGGCACGTGACAGGTCTCCAGTGAGGTGTTAAAAAATGTCTGTGAAGACTGGAGACAGCTGATCAGCACAGTGCTTCAAGGTGGACGGGGAGACAGAATCCGGTCCAGCTGCTTTCCGGGGATTCTGTCTCTTGAAGAGTTTGTTTACGTCTCTTTCATGGATGGAAAGAGTCGTTACTGGAGGGGGTGGAGCTGTTAGGGTGGAAATTGAAGGAGGTGACTGGAGCTGATGGGTGGTGGCAGAACTGTCCCTTTGTCTGTCAAACCGACAGTAAAACTCGTTTAGAGCGTTGGCGAGGTGTCGGTCGTTGATAGAGTGGAGGGCTTTAGGCTTGTAGTTGGTGATCTGCCTGAGCCCCCTCCAGACAGTTGCAGAGTCATTGGCTGAGAACTGGTGTTGTAGCTTCTCAGAGTAAAATTGTTTAGCCTCTCTCACCGCTTTACTAAACTTGTATTTTGCCTCTCTGAATCTGTCTTTATCTCCACTCCTGAAGGCCTCCTCCTTAGCCCGCCTTAGCCGTCTGAGTTTGGCTGTGAACCAGGGTTTGTCATTGTTATAACTCACCCTGGTGCATGATGGGACACAGCAATCGTCACAGAAGCTGATGTATGACGTCACAGCCTCTGTGTACTCGTCCAGACTGTTGGTAGCAGTCCTGAAAACGTCCCAGTCAGTGCAGTCCAGACACGCCTTGAGAACCTCCACCGCTTCACTGGTCCACTTCTTTGAAGTCCTCACTACAGGTTTACAGAGCTTTAGTTTTTGCCTGTAGGCGGGAATCAAGTGAAGCATGACGTGATCGGAGTGACCCAGTGCAGCCCGGGGGACGGCGTGATAAGCATCCCTGATTGTGGTGTAGCAGTGATCCAGAATGTTCTCCTCTCTGGTCGGGCATCTGACAAGCTGTTTGTATTTCGGGAGTTCATGAGAGAGATTACCTTTGTTAAAGTCTCCAAGGACAATAACTAAGGAATCTGGGTTGGTCCGCTCCACACTTCGTATCTGGTCTGCGAGCTTGAGCTGAGCAGCCTGCATGTCAGGCTGCGGCGGGATGTAAACGCCGACCAGAATGAATGAAGCAAACTCCCGGGGTGAATAAAACGGCTTACAGTTGATGATAACAGATTCCAGTTCAGGAGAACAGTGCTGGTGATGATCACTGTTTACGTCGTACACCAGCCGATGTTGACATAAAAACAGATTCCCCCACCTTTGGTTTTGCCGGAAAGTCGTGCGTCTTGTCTGCGCGTTAGAGTTGGAAGCCGCAGAGCTGCAGCGCAGAGTCCAGTATTAATCCGCTCAGCCACGTCTCCGTGAAGCATAAAACCGCAGATGAAGAGAAGTCCCTGTTTCTTCCCAACAGCAGTTGCAGTTCATCCATTTTGTTGGGCAATGAACGCACGTTTGAGAGAAATATTCCCGGTAGCGGTGTGCGTAATCCGCGCTGGCGAAGGCGGACCAGCGCGCCGGCTCGTTTTCCTCTCTTACGGCGTTTCACTCCGAGAGCAAGGAACGCGTCTTTAACCAGGATGTCCAGTATTTCCAGAGGTGGTAGCAAAAAGTTGGGAAATAAATCCGCCGGAGTTGTTGCCCTGATGTTCACGAGCTCCACTTTGGTAAAAGCACCGAGTGCCATCACAAAAAACTGAGTTAAAAACACAAAAACAAAACAAAGCAGAGCGCACCAACACACCGAGGCAGCCATCCGCGGCGCCAACGGTTAAAACTATATATGTATGACTCGTATATGACTCTTTTCTGAAGAACAATAAGAGGTTTTATGGATGTAATGTAATTGTTGCCCCAGATCTCTTCACAGTAGCTAAAATATGGCAAAATGAATGAACAGTACAACATGTGAAGTGATTTATTGTTTAATAAGTGTTTTACATTGTTTAAAATGGCAAGACTTCTGGATACTTTATTTTGAATTTGTTTAATATGTGGTTTCCAACTCATTTTATCATCAATTATAACGCCCAAAAACCTATTTTCATGAACCACTTCAATTTTAACTCTATTAATTTCAAACTGAATCAATTCCTTTTTGTTATTCCCAAATACCATAATTTTAGTTGTATCTAGATTAAATGCTAGAGCATTGCAATCAAACCATGCTTTAATTTTTTTTCATTTCTTTGGTTGCTAAATTTAACAGTTCATTTAGATTTTCACCTGAACAGAAGATATTTGTGTCATCTGCAAATAAAACCATCTTCATCGCTTGAGATACAAAACATAGGTCATTAATAAACAATATGAACAATGTTGGGCCTAAGACTGACCCTTGCGGAACACCAGAAATTATATTCATTTCAGAGGAACAAACATCACCCAACTGGACTTATTGCCGTCTATTTGTTAAATAATTCTTAATCCATTTAAGTACCAAGCCTCTAAATCCACATTTTTCCAGTTTGTGAAGCAATAAATTATGATCAACTGTATCGAATGCTTTTTTTATGTCAATAAAAATTCCCACTGCAGTTTGTTTTGACTCCAGAGCGTTGGCGATTTCTTCGACGGCTTCAATTATTGCAAATGATGTTGACATGTTAGCTCTGAATCCATATTGGTTGTCTGCAAGTAAGTTATGTTTTGCTATGAATGTATCCAGTCTTGTGCTAAAAAGTTTTTCAAGTATCTTGGAAAACTGTGGAAGCAAAGAGATGGGCCTATAGTTGGTAAAGTGTCTGTTACCAGTTTTTTTGTACAGAGGTATGACTTTAGCTATTTTCATAAGGTTGGAAAAGGAACCCGATTGAAATGACAAATTAAAAATATATTTTAATGGTATTATGATCCCATAGATCACCTGTTTTACGACTTTCATATCAATGTCCATATTGTCTGTTGAAGTTTTATTTTCATATTTTTTAACTATGTCCAATATCTCTTTTTCCTCAATAGGATTTAAGAACATTGAGTTACCATTTCTTTCAACTAGATCATTCAAGTGATCATCAGTGGTATTTTGTTGAGAGATGCTTTTTGCAATATCTGGTCCAACATTAACAAAGAAATGATTTAACTTATCAGCCATTTCCTCACTGTCAGCCACAACAATATCATTGTCCAGGAAATATTCAGGTATATCAGAGTGTCTTGAGCAGTTTCCAAGAATACTATTAATAATATTCCATGTGCCTCTCATATTATTTTTATTATTTTCTAATAATTTGTTATAATATTCTTAATTAAAGGTGAACCCTTTAGTGTTTGGGTGACATGAGCGCCAAACGTCACAGAGACCCAGATCATTCATGTACTTCTTCAGGATACTTGCAGACCACCATGTGCGCTGCTGTCCTGCTGTACTGAGTCTGTCGAGTTCTGGATGAAGACCGCACGCAACCCGGCGGTCAGATGTTTTCTTCTCAAGTTAAAGAGGATCTTCTGTAAAATCTCAGCTGGTAACCGGTTGTTGACAATAAAATGTGTACCCTTCAGCTCCCGCCCGCAGCTTTTTACAATCATTTCCTTTTTAAAATACTCAAACTGCACTACAATTGGGCTCCCGGGCCTCTTCCCTCAGAACCGGTGGACTCTATGGAAGGTAATCTTCGGCAACTCCTCTTTCGGGATCTTCAGATGGGTCTCCATAAAGGTTTTCACCGTGGCGTCCTGGTCTTCTCCCGCCTCCTCCAGAATCCCTGAAATGACCAGGTTGTCCCTCATGCTCCTCGCCTGAAGATCCAGGAGGGGTTCCTTCATGGCTCGGTTCTCCTCGGAGAGTCGAGCGGTGTCGAAGCTTAAGGTCCTCACGGTCTCCCTGAGGCTCTGGTTCTCCACAGCTAGCTCCTGCACCTGCTGCTGGCTGAACTCCAGAGACTCCCGCAGGCCCTGGAACTCTTTGTGGAGGATCTCCAGCAGGTTGAGACGACCATCAAGGCTGGAGAGCTTCTATTTTATGGAATTTTACGCGTCGCCGATTCCTACATGTGCTCGTCTTCCCCATGACCAAGGTATCAAAGCAATCATGGATGTACAGTAGTTCTCCAGGGTGCCAAAAGCTTATCATTTCAAAATGTTTGTTAATTGACTGGTGAATTTTTGATATGGCGGTAAAGTGAAAAAGCCAGAAAAGTTTGTTTAGCAACTTATGCGTCGCCAGGTTAACTCCCCAAACTCGTCTCGTCGGGTCTCGAGATGCTACAGCAGGGCTGGCCAACCCTGGTCCTCAAGAGCCTCAACCCTGCCTGTTTTCCAGCTCTCTCTGGACTGCTTGATGCTGACAACCTAAATCAGGTGTGTTCAGCTAATCAGGATGTGGAATTACTTGAGTCAGCTAATCAGTAGCAAGCAGGTCAGAGAGAGCTGGAAAACAGGCAGGGTTGAGGCTCTTGAGGACCAGGGTTGGCCAGCCCTGTGCTACAGCATGCTCCTCTCTTGTTGTGGAGTATGTTTCTAGACGGTAGGAAGAAACTGGTCCAAACTCTGTTCTTGTTTGGATGGTGTCATGTTTGGGGAGGCATTGCTCCACCTTGTCCATGCCAAGATCCGGCCTTATAATTGGTCAGTAGTTGGATGGGACTGCACCCTTTGAGGGATCCTTCTGGATCAGGATCGTTTACCCTTCTGCTAGCCATTCAGGGTGAGTCCCATCTCTTAGCATCTGGTTCATTTGTGCCACAAGAGCTTCACATTTGCTGGAACCCCGAGATGCAAAAACTACAAGGGGAAGGACAGGTTTAATATCTGGATGTAGTGTCACATGCACCTGCCATCTGTTGTTCCCATCAGGTTACTTCTACTCACCTGTGTTGAACAGCTTATATACTCCTCTCTCACTGTCACTCATTGCCAGTTTGTAGTAATCAGTATACTCTTTCGAGCACGCTTCATGTTTGGTCACGTTCATGGTTCCGACCCAGCTACGTCCTGAACCACGTCTCTGCCTTGTCCTCGTAACTTTATTGAGTTCTCGTGAGTCTCCTTGTTGCCGATCAGTTTCTGTCCTCGACCGAGCTCCTGCTCATGCTCCAGATTGCTGATCCTCCCAACATTGTCAAGTTTCCACAACCTACCAAGCCTCGTCACGTTCTACTATCCTGTGTGCTTCTCTGCGGCGTGCTCTTCTTTGGACTACAAATAGCCCCTGGAACTCCAAATCAAGCTCACTTCCTGCTTCCTACTTCATGCCTTCCTCCACTGCCCCCTTCAGGAAGATAAAGATACTACGCTCACCATCCAAAGCCATAAATACATCTTCAGCAACAAACTGCTCGTTTCTGGGTTGTCCGTTTTCTTAGCGTTCAGTCACTACATGTAGATACAGAGACGAGCCTTGACGCCCCATTCACACTGGTCCGCTTCCATTCGGTGCCCTTGTTATCCTATGGCGTCGTTCACACAAGGCGCGGAGCGGAGCGGCGCGGAGGGCCCGCGCGGTGCAGCGGATCGTTTCCGCGTCTGACCTATTTTGTGCGCGAGCCGCGAGCGTTCCGCGTTAATTCTGGCCGGAAGTTGCATGAGAAAATCCGGTTTCTATTCAAAATATAACCAGTTTTTCACAATAAAATGCCGCGATTGACAAATGTGATCATGTTTTTGTATCTAAACAGACGGTAGACACGGATTTAAACATACAATCACATCACAAACGTGCGCGCGAGAGCACAGAGACACACAAAACAGACAGACACGCACACTTTTTTTTTCTTTTTTCACAGACATGTACACACGCAGATCAACGTGGATAGACTCCGGTGCGGGGTGAGGAGTTTCGGGAGTTAATAAAACGAAAACAGAGAGACAGAGAGCAGCTCATCTTAGCAGAAACAGGGGGTAATATTTATAAAACACACACACAACACAGACAGACACGAGCGCGCACAGATCAACGCAGTGAGCTGACTCCGGAGCGAGTGGGCGGGGCTGCGGGATTTTGGGAGAGAAAAAAAGAGATGCAGAGAGCTGCTCCTCTTAGCAGAAATATGGGTTAATAATTGTAGTTTATTAATTTACCCCCACACACACACACACCTGCGAGCGCGTGCGCACAGACACACACAAAACAGAGATGCACTCGCGCGCGCGCACACAGATCAGTACAGTGGGCCGACAGAGCGGGTGGGCGGGGTTTTGAGAGAGCACTTTTTCTTGTCAGGAACATGGGTTAATGTCTTTAGGCTATGAAATTATCAACCATGATGGCAAAACAAAAAAAGCTCTAGCAGAAGCGCCTGTGGACCGCTGCGGAAAAATGCACGTCTGGTGTGAACTAAAGAGCGGAGCGGAAGCGGAGCGGACTCCGCTCCGCTTCGCTTCCGCGTCCAGTGTGACCCCGGCGTAAGTCTTCACACTGGGGGAGGATAGCACAGAGTGGACTAAAGAAACACCAGCGTTAGCCACAGCAGGACAGACGGAGACTGGGCAGGTAGTGCAGAAGAGCAGCATACAGGCAGGTAAGTAGATCGAGGGAGTGAGATGACTGCAGAGCCGGCAGATCTGCTCTACAGGCCGACTTGAAGGAAGGCTGGCGTGTGCTGCAGAACTGTGGAAGATTGACAACTGTCTTGCAGAAAGCAGCTGAACAGAACAATATAAAAGCACAGGTGTGGGTAATCAGGTGATAACTGGCAGGTAGAGCTGAGTCAGGAGCATAGACTGTGAAAACACTGGACAAAACAAGCAATGAGGTCTCCCATTGGAAATGCATTACCTCCTCTCCTCGCGAAAGTAGGCCGCCGCTTTCACCGTCACTTCCTGAAATGGCTATCGCCATTTTGCAAACCATCATCAGCGATTGGTCCGAGTCTGTGTGAGTCATGGGATCTATAGGAAGTACCTTCCACCAATCTGAAGAAAGTTTATTGTGAGTCTCCGCCTCTTTCCACGCCTCTACCGCGAGACAGTGAGATGTAAACAGCTTCCACTTTAATAACGGCGGCTCGAGAGAATCGTACAAGTCATTGTTCAAGTCTTTGAGGGAGAACCATTCCAACATTTGATTCTGCTGTTAACCTTTCCTGCTTCCTCGTCTTGACCGTGGTTGGGGGGGAGCAGAGGAGCTGCTGCAGCTCCTCGGATGAACGTCCTCGTGGTTAAACCCGCGGGTGTTTGTTTCTGCAGGCAGATACTCGCACTGTCTGGTTGGAGGCTGGAATCCACCATTTATTTTCACTTTTGTTTTACAGCACATTGCTTTACTGGAACTTTCCCCGAAAGCCCGCTCCTTTTCTTTCCGCTCTCATCCTCTCTCTCTCTCACACATGCGCGCGTGCACGTACAATCACACTCGCGCCGCCCCGTCCCTTTCTCTCTCCGTAGCTTTCCCGCAACGCTGCAAAAGTTGTATTGACTTACATATTTTCATTTTTGTCGAGCTAAATGATGTGTCTCCACACATATTCTGGAAACATAAACATTCTCAGTTCTAATCATCTATTTCCAATTGAAACCAGTGACTGTATACGCTGGCCTTTCTGAACGCACGTCCGCGTTAACTTTCAACTTCTTCTGTTTGCAAAGCGAGCGTGTTTTTTTACACCCGGTTTAACCGCGTTGAGCCTCTAAATCTATTTCTACAGAGTAAAAGGTGGCGACAGCATGCGCTTCTTGTTTTAAACTGCTGCATTCCATTGAGGAAAACAATAGAAGGACAATGATTGGAACATTGTTGAATTGTAAAGTAGGTGTTAAAAGGTCTTCACGGACCGCATTGATGAAGTCTGCTCCCATTGGCTACCCGTCATCTGTCACTCAAACCTCCCAGACGTTCGACGTCAGACCCACAAATGCATATTGAGCCATCTGATTGGTCAATTTATAACTCAAATAACTTGTGATAATGGAAAAAAATCTTTAAAAAAAAATTAGGATTAGAAAAAAGAAGTTGAGCAGAAAGCACCAGAGGAAGAATGATTATTCTGACATAGAAAATGTCTGAGAAATAACTGTCTGTTTCTCAATGGAAGTCAATGGGACTTTGGCCTTTTTGCAACCCAGTGGTACTTCCTATATGGAACACGGAAGTAGGGGGGCATGCACAGTCCAGTTCTCCTATATACAGTCAATGGTCAGGAGTGGCAGAACCCTGACAGATTCTTAGGTCAGTAGGTGTGTAACACTCGAAAGTAACCCCACCTTTCACTCAGCAAACAAATTGATCTGTGTGATGGGGAGAATGTCGTTGAGTGTTGAATGTGAGTCTTTGATCCATCTCAATTGTGAATATCACAAAACAGAAAGTCAACACCAATTTATTCCCTCCAACATTTTAATTTATGAAACATTGACAAGTTTATTAGTCAGTAAGAACATCTTACCATGACCTTTCTTTGCATCAAACATTTTGCATCAAACCAGATAGAACTTAGTCAAATGTAGACAGATGCAGGGAGTGAAAGCAAACTTACAAGAGCCTCAAAACTAGAAATATAGTTATATATAATAAAATCAATGCAGTAGCATTTGAGCTCACTGTGAGCCCTTTATAGTATTACTATTCCATTAAGGATAATCTTCCTGAGCTGTTCATGGGTCACAAACCCTAAACAGCATCTATTATTGAAGCATCATTCATTTGGTCTCATTAAATACTTGAAAATATCCTAAAGTCTTAACGGCCTATTCTTTATTATTTGTTTTCCTGAGCACAGGGCTGTGTTTCCAGCCATTACCAATTAGGTCTCTCGTATACAGAGAATATTAGCAGCGTTATTAGCAGTGTGGGAACACAGGAGTAACCGCTTGAGCACTTATGCCCTCAACCTTTAAGACAGCCTTCGACATACTCACGGTCCTCTCACCACTGGTCCATGACCCATGCACCATCAGTAGAAGCTTTCCAAATGAGTTCAGAGCTTCCTGGATGAAGGTGAGCCAATTACCTTTGTTTAGTTTCTTGTGCTGACTCATTGCCCCAAATTCTTTGCCTTCAGCTGTTTGTCACAGAACCACTCACTTTTCTTTCCTCAACCATGATTCCTGGCAAGTAAACGTGTTCTATAAATGCGTTGTGGGTCAAGTTTTGAGTGGAATCGAGTCTCTATGCACTTCTGTTTCACTCTGAGGCTTTGACTGGGATCTGGGTTTCACTTAATGGTCAAGGCTTGTGACATAAGCGTGCACACTTTGGGCAAACAGTGCTCCTGGCAATCCAGTTGGGGCAGGAGCGGGTTAGACCCTCTGCTCGGACCCTGGTTCTCCTCCCATCTGAACTTTAGCTTTTTCCAGCATCACGCGTACTGTCTTTTCAAAGACCACACGGGGGTCCGTGGAAGGCAGAGCAGGACACAAACAGCTTTCCCTCAGCTCCAGGGCCTGTAATAAAGGACAACAGACAAAGGCATCTATTTATTATAGTTACACCAAGGAAGGGTAACTTAGAAATGTAGCGCATAAAGTAAAAGAGGAGAGTGGTTGGGGTATCATAGCTCCCCTCTTGATGTGAGGGCCGCAGACGCCATAAAGGTTTTTAGGAGGAGCTCAAGACCATTGTATATTACTGGATTGTCCCTTTCCTGTTTGCTGCTATTAGGACTGCCACGATTAGTTGACGAATTGATGACTAATCGACTATTAAAATAGTCGACAACTATTAAAGTAGTCAAAGCCTTGTTTTTTTGTTTGTTTTTCCTAGTTTTGATCTCAAAACTATGGTGCGCTCTTTCTAATGCCGGGTCTGCCATTCTCACACATGCTCAGTAGTGCTAAGCCGGTCAGCCGTGATGTCACAGGAAGTTCTGGGTAGACATATAACAAAACGCTAACAGAGCTGGAAAGTTTGGGAAACAAGAAAAATAAAAGGGGAAAAAGTGTCCAGTGTAATTTTTGCAAGGCAGAACTTGTGTTTTATGACAGCACTATGGCGATACATGAACACCTGAAGATGAAGCATGATGTAACTGGGTTTGATCACGTTGAACGGAGAGCTTCGTCTAGCTAAGCTAACATCAGCGCTAACACAGCTAGCTCCACAGCGGCAGTTTCACGGTTTAAATGGATCGTATGCTGTCATTAATGGAGATCAACCAGAAGATCTGCAGCAGATCGTTGTCTGCAGTTCCTCTCTGTCTGCAGAGTGAACATTTCCTAATCCGATCTCTTTGAACTAAACGCCGCGAAGGCGGCGTGGATTGTGAGTTTACATTGTAAACGAACCGCTCAGTCGAGACTTCATTCCTATACCGCGCCGCGATCATGTCATTCGGTCCAAAGAGCGGATTATGAAACGTTCACCGTGCAGACAGACAGGCTGTGTGTCGGTACGGATCAGCAGCAGTTATGGAGCGGTGTGAAAACTATAAAGTGAAGTAGCTCGCCTTAAAGTCCAGATGACAAGTGTAGCATTACATTAGCTGCATTAAGCTACAATTAAATACAACCAAAGTCACAAAAACGTCAAAGAACAGCATAGAAACCACAACATTAAAGAAATAGCACTGATTTATGGATTCTCTACCAAACTGAAAAATATGATACAATTTCAGTCTCCGCATGTACAGTGATGTAAGTAGTGAAAAAATGAAAGTACTGTAGTACATTCTAACATCCCTTTTTAAAAATTTTTTAAAGATGAAATGTGTCAAAGCTCTTTGTTTATATGGGGAGCCGAGGTTTTTACGTATAGGAATATCTTTAGTTCAAAAATGTATTATGCTTTAATGAATGGGCCTCAGTGAGCAAAAATGTTTTTTGAGTGTGTTTATATCTTCAAATAGCTTTTGAAATACTTTATACACATTTTATTAAACTGTTTTTAAAGCTTTAAAAATAATTGGAGGGTTTCATTGAGTTTTCTGCAGTTGATTCAGATGACCTCATTTGATTGAAGTCTGATTTTAATGCCAGAAACAAATGAAGGAGAAAAGCTGCATGATTCATTAAAGGCTTAATAAACTATTGTCTTTATTTTTTTAGCATATAGCTCAAAACACTTCAAATCTAAAGCTAATGATGGTTAAGATGTGTGTTTTACATCCAGCCGAACTGGTAAGTTGAGTAATCAAAAAAAAAAAAAAATCGAAGATTAGTCGACATTGAAATAATCGTTTGTGGCAGCCCCAGCTGCTATAGACATAGACGTGTGTGCACGGCCGCCATAGCTATGCATTGAGTCACATCAACAGAACGCAGCTGTTTCAATGTAAGACATCCAGCCATCCACCACAAAAATGTGGCTAGCTCCCTCAATTTGAACTGATTTTCACAAAACATGGCTGGAAATGATTGATGATGTGGTATATTTACTCTTTTTAATCTCTAAGAACTAAGCTGTAAATAGTGCAAAAACTGCGTCTTCTAATGTTACAGGTAACGCACTGTTGTCAAATGAACAGATTTAACCTTTGAGCCAGAATCTATAGAACACTACCATAAAAGTCTACTATAGTAAAAAACAAACTTAGAAACCACATATTTAGTTATGTTTGCATTGACAGCTCCTTCCCTGACATCTTTCTGACCAAGAAATATGTTCATCACTGGCAAGATGTATTTAGAAAATTACTTGTGAATAATTACTTTCCTTAAAGATATATATATTTATAGAGAGTAGTCTTAAAATCCATGCCAGCAATGCGGCAATCCGCGTCTTGGCCTCACTTGTTACTTGAGGTCAACGGGAATCTCCATCAGTTTTTGTGCTGTGGCCATGTTTTTAAAGCATCAAACATTAAAATAAATAATAAAAGACATTGACGATGACCCATGCTAGCATGCTACTCGCTAGCTCCCACTTTAGCACAAACATTTCTGTATCCAGCCTGATTTCTCTCAATTAAAGTGAGATTCCTGTCCTGTGATGCTTCCTCTGATCAGATTATTTTGTTGTCAAGGTTTTTGAAGCTGATTGTAAAACATTGCGTCCGCTTTTGAGGTTCTTTGTGTACTTATTTGGACCTCCTCTGTTCATCACTCAGGAAGACTCAATGCATAGTAATGGGGCGTGTCTCTCAAACCACATGTCGCGTGATTTCCAATCCAGTAATATATATCAATGCTCAAGATCCACCTTTTTAGAGACGGACGGACGGATCGATCGATATTGGAGAGAATCAGAGCAACCGTTTAAAGTAGGGGTGTAACGGATCAAGGATAATCCGTGATCCGTACGGATCAGAGCCCACAGGTCGGGACACGTGTACCGTTCACATCGAATGAAATTTGCATCAAATTCATGTAAACCCTCTTTTTTTTTTTGACAAGCACTAAAGTAGCTGCTTCATGTTTATCTTGAAGTCTGTTCATCTGAAGCTCCTGATGTGTGTGGGAGGAGCTTCTGTCAAAAACCTTTCTCAACTTCATAATGGAGGACGCGGATCAATAGATATCAGGTTTATTTAATTTGAAGAGCTGAATAACAGCATCGGTACATGTTTCTGTTACTGGGTTCAAATAATCTCCCAGTTAAGACCAGCAACTACCCGCACGGGAGAGAACCGCTCCGTAACGGACTAGCCGGTGCCGTCAGGGGCCGATTGTACGGCAAGCCAAAGAGTCAAAAATGATCAGGAAAAGCGAGCGCGGAAGAGCCACGTTTGACAGAAACCAATTATTATTTTAAATATTTAAATGTTCCCACAGGTAGTTTCAATAAAACAATACCAAAAAAATATTTTAACTGTTTTATTTATGATTTAACTTAAACATTGGGTGAGATGAGAACATTTGTATTTTAAGGAGTACTCCAGACAGATTTGATATTTTCAAAACTATTTTTAAACATTCTTTTCTCTCAGTTTTTATAGATTTGGTCTAAAAACATGCAATGTAATCAGAAACTACATATTTTAGCATTTTGTTTGTGTTCAAAGTTTAAAGATGTTTTGTTTAAATAAATAGACTTCAATGACCAAATGTTTGGATGTTACATATGTAAATATTGTGAGTGTGAAGTACTTTAAATGTTCATTGAATATACAATTTGAAGAGTTTTCAAAAATGTATTTAGCTTTTATATTGTTTTTTTGGTCGTCTTTTTTTTTTTAATCATCATTTATTTTTTTACTTTTTACTGATCCGAAAAATGATCCGAACCGTGACCCCAAAACCGTGACACGATCCAAACCGTGAGTTTTGTGATCCATTACACCCCTAGTTTAAAGTGCAAGAGGAAGTTTGGCAAAAAGAAAAGTAGAACGTCCAGGCCGTTATTTTAAATAAGAACTTACAGCTGTTGGACAGGACAAGTTGAAAAAAAAAACCAAAAAATTAAATAAGAGCTTGTTCTTAATAACTTACCTGGTTAAATAAAGGTTTAAAAAAAAGGACATAATATAAAAAAAGTAAAAATATGTACAAGAATTGTGAGAGTATTTAAATAAACATACATACATACACACACATACATATATACATATATATATATATATATATATATATATATATAAACATATACATTGTGATGTGCTTTTAGATAATTTAATTTAATACACATTATATATTATTAGGTCTCCATGCAAAAGCTTCTGAAGCTACACTCTCCCGAAAATGCTGGAGATGCACAGCGCTGAGGATCATGGGTAATCCATATTTGGCATCAAGCAAACATGTTTATTTGAGAAAAAGGAACAGTTGATCAGCAAGTGTGTTTAAACCTGTGGTATAAGACGGTCCAGCTGAGCGGTTCTGTTCCTGTGGGACGGGTGTGTGGACAGCCACTCAGGCAGGGTGGGCTCTCCTGAAAGTCTGTCTGTGATTTCTAGCTGCTGCCAGAAAACAGGGCCAGCTCGCACATCTGCACAGGCCTGGATGGAGGAACACATGCAGACACAAACATGAAATCTGAAGATCACGGGAGCTTCCTGTGTGTGTGAAGCCCCTCTGAGCAGCCTCTCCTGGTCGACACAGCCCCCTGGTGTCCAGCAAACTTTTTACAAGGTTTCAAGACTACCTTGAGGTGTGCCTGTCTTAAACCAAAACAATAAATAAGAAGGAAAGGCTTTATTCTGCTTCACATATTTAATTATTTAATTTAAAAATAATAATAATTAAATTATCTGCTCAAAGACGAGGCAGAAATCTTTAAAAAATTTCAAGTAATAACTCTGATTTGGAGAAATCGTCTTGATCACTGTCTTTTACAAACAGGATTTTTTAAAGTATGTTGCATTATTATTTAAACTAAACTTGTCAATATTTTTCTCAGATTTCTGGATTTAACCAGTGACTGTTACAAGAAGAAAAGTGTTTGGAGAAAAGTTCATGATGTAAACGTAGTGATTGCAGTAACTTCTCTCTGGAACTCCCTTCCTCTCAGCCTCAGATCTGCTGACTCAGTGTTTTCTTTTAAAAAGCAGCTAAAAACACATCTTTTTAAAATGGCCTTTTCTTAATTCTGTTTTTATTTTCTGTTTTTTACTCTGCTTTTATTCAGTGTTTTACTTTTTGTTTTACTTATGTTTTACTGTGAAGCACTTTGTGATTTTTATGTTGAAAGGTGCTATATAAATAAAGATTATTATTATTATTATAACTTTCACGTATGAACTCCAAAAAATGCTATCGCAAGTTTCACTGTGCAACTTAAAGACTGCGTTGGCTGACTTCAAACCAGACAACAGTATGTTGTTATTCAGAGTCCAGGTTAGAATACGTTAAAGGTGATGTTGAAACCTACCTGAAAAAAATGAGTCCATTCTAACCTGAAGCACCAGTCCAGAGCCAGAGAATATTTCATCTCTGCTCCCTCACTGGGAAAACTCAATGTTATGAAACTAGTTCATGGCCGCTGATACCTTTGCAGCCAACTGCAATCCAATCTGATCCGCCTCCACCTCCAGTTTGCGACTGTAGGGACGATGGAATATTAGCTGAAAGTTTGTTCAGATAAAAAGATTTGAGGACAATCTGACCACATGCAGCTTAAGGTGTACATGTCTTTAAAACCCTCTGAGAACTGAAAGGTAACAGAAGAGTCTCACCTCTGAGAGCTTGTCCTTAACCCACCCTCCCAGCAGGGCCGTGGTGTCTGTCGGACACATGGCCCATATGGCCGTCAACAGGAGAAGAGACAGGAGGTCCACGATGTGAGACAGGCTGGCCTGCTCTGCCTGGTGGGGTCAGGGAGGTGAAGGAGATGACAAAGTGTGAGAAAGAAACGCAGTTGAATGAACCAGTTACAACATTTTCATTTTTTTCGCTCACAATCCATCGGCAAAGTACAAAGTTAGAATAAGTTAAAATCCTGCCAAACTGCAGCACATCCATCTTTCTCTTTTTGTTTTGACCTGCCCCATGACTGCTGGCCAATGACTGAAGAGATCTTTAGTCACATGGTTCTGTTTACAAAGTTTGGTCTGAAACAGAAATCTCAGGTAGACACCAGTCTGAATACAGACCAAAGGCAATCTTCAGGATTTGATCCTGAACAATAGTATTCAGATCTTTCCCAATCTGAATACTATTCAAATACATCATAATTTGGAACATCCATTAACATCGTTTTTCTCGTCTGAGCTACAAGAACACTAGGAATGATTTTACAATAGATAAAAATAGAGTTGAAGTGGAACTTTAATCGCTGGGCTTTAATGGTGCCTCATAAAGAAAACTTTACAGTGGTTCCAGATATCTTTATGTTTTCATTACAAACATGAAACTTTATTTTTTCTACAAAATTTAAGGAAACTTAAACTTATACCATTTCTAAACCAGTGCAGCAATGCAGGAGCCCATATGAGTTGAACGCACACATAGTAAACCCGTTAGGTGCTCATTACAAACTAAACTTGACCTGATTGAAATCTTGGAGGGGTCTATCAATAGTTTTCAAGAGTCACTCTACTGCACTCGTGACCAAAGTAATCAGCCGTGTTTCCAACCCACAAAGAGGAATACAAAACACTAAAGAAATGAAACAAGCTGCTGCACCTACAGAGTGATCAAGTATCACATGAGCCATTTCATGTCCCAGGACAGAGATGAGCTGATCAGTGTCTGCCACAGCATCCAGCATCCCCGTGAACACGAACACCTTCCCATTCTAAAGAAAGCAAAAGCTAGTTTGTGTCTGAGCCACATTCTGCTGGTTGAAAATACCACAAAATGTCTTCCTCCATCCTTCTCTTACTCACTGGCAGGACAAAAGCATTGATTTGGGGTTTTTTCACCACATGGACACTCCAGGACCTTTCGGACACTTTAGGGATGTCCTTGTTCCTTTCTGCAAGGACCTGCACCAGCTGATCCACCATCTGGTGACGAGGGTCGGTGTCTGGAAGCAGATGCTCTGCAAACTCCTCCAAGTACTGCAAGGCAAAGACAAGTTTATTTGTCTTTCATCAAACTTTTGCTCTGCCTCTGACCTTCGTCTTGAAGACACTGACTGTTTTGCTCCCGTCTCACCCCCTCTGCGGTCAGAGCAGCCAGCTCCAGGTACGCCTCCCTGCTGAACAGCAGTAGACGCACCCGTCCTGTCAGTGGGGACTCATCTAGGTGTGTTAGCAGGAGAAGGCCCACAAGCACCACGGCAACAGCCATCCCGCCAATCAGATGCCAGCGGCGCCTCAGGACCCACTCTTGCATTAGCTCTCGGCGGTTCTCTGGTAGAGCGTTCCACCACTTCCTCAGACTCCTGCTCACAAAGACCAGCTGGTTTATGCATCCTCTACTGTTTATCTTGACATTTACTTCTGATCTCCTGCATTCAATCCTGACATCAACATATGCAATCTTCTGAATCTGGTCCTTTTCTGGCAGGTGTCGGACAAAGCAAAAGACAAAGATTTGAGAAGAGGCAGGAAATGGAGCGGTAGACCCCCTGATGCTGCCCAACTGCTTCATTGGGAAAAGCTTTAGATGAGATACTGCAACACACTCAGTATAATGTTGATAAAGACAGTTTGTACATTTGTTAAGTTTGTAAGTATTTCTGGTTCCGGGTCACGAGCAGCAGAGATGTGTCTCCAACTCTCCTCAACTCTTCGGCTTTTAAAGTTGCTCAGACATTTTGAAGCCGATTTGACGGAGCTCAAAATCGCGCTTGCTGATATTCAAGCTAAACTAACTCCACTGCTTCTCATGGACGCTAAGATAAAAGCTCTGTTGGAGCTTGAGGCTAAGCTATTGCCACTGCTACAACTCGTGAAAGATTTCCGACAGGAAAAGGCACGTAACAAACAACCAGATAATCGCCAAGATCTCCTGGAGAGAAGAATGAACGACATGGATCAACCAGTACGGATGAATGATGTGATTCTCACGCGACTTCAACTACAATCCCGGGCTCGGCCTGGAGCTGCTAATGTTAGCATGGATGCTAACAGAGCTGTAATGAATGCTAATGCGACCGTGGAGGATCAACTTGGAGTATTTCTTAAGTCTAAAGGGATTTCCTTGGACCTAAATACGGTTGAGGTCTGTCATCCGCTTCCTCGGAGAAAGAACCCGGATAAACCAGCGATCCTGATCAGGTTTGTGAATCAAAAGCAGAAGATAGCTCTGATGAAACAACGCAAACACCTAAAGGGGACATCTGACTGTCTTAATGATCATCTCTCCAAATATCGTGCTGATCTGGCGAAGCACGCGAGGCTCCTACGACAGAGGAAACAGATCTGTAGTACGTGGATCCAGAACTCCAGAATCTTCATCAAACCTCTCGGACCAACAGACCTGACGAAGCCTCTGGAAATAAAATCCATGAAAGACTTTGAGAACTGTGGGATTGTGCATGTTTGAACCTTTAATTCAAGCAAAATGTAAACTCATGACACGTTCAATGTGAACTTTGACCCGATTCTGAGCTGCAGAACTTGAGCAGAATTCCCTTGAAATGAGAACTTCCGCCACTCAGTCAGAACAACGAAGAACATTTACGTGGCCTTAAACTTGCTCCTAAACTGGGATGTAGCACTGATTCTGCACATATTATTAATTCTTTTCTTCTTTATTTCCTACTTATTACTCATTTATTATTATTAATCTGCACAAATTGTCTTTTTTAATGAAAATATTTAGATTTTTTTGCATTGACTAATGTAGATGATTTTTCTTCCTGATAATGATTATCATCTGGGAAAGTCGTTTGCATTGGTCGGTGTCGGCGCTCTGGGGTATGCTCGGATCATCATCATCATCATCATCATCAAGAGGATCTCTTGCATTTATCGGGGCGGGGGCTCTGGAATATATTCAGATGACTAAAGATAATCATCTGTTGTGCTCTGGATTTCTGATGCTGGTTGATGTGGGGATTTTTCTGGTGATTATGGTCAGAATACGCTTTGGCTTTCTGGTATTGACTGATATGGTTGATGTTTTCCTGATTATAATCGTCTGAGTATATTTAGATTATTGGCACTGATTAACATAAATGATTTGTCCGTGGATGCTTTGAAGGTTGATTCCATCAATGATATTAATGATCCTTAATAACCTGAATCTATTAATATTTGATATTAAGTCCTGAACCGGATATTAATAATTCATGTAGAGAAAATGGTATGGTCCAGCCGGGGTGGGATTTATTTAAGTTTGCTTCCTTCCACTCCCTTTCAAGCGATCTACTTGTGATTTATTATGTGATATATTATTTCGTGTACAATTCCTCAATTGCTTAAAGTAAATCATTCATTCATATGACCTTTGTGGCCGCATGTTAATGAATGAAAGTGTTAATAAAGATTGTTAAAGTCCCCCTACAAAATTTTTTTTTACGTTTTCTTTAAATGTTCCCAGTGGACTGTGAAGTTTTTAACAAAAATTCCACATCCTAAATGTCTTAAAAAGCTATTTTGTTTCCAAATATTCCTCTATGTGGGCGTGGCTTTTGGTGCTGAGCTGAGTAACCCCGCCCCTTATCCCCCCAGACACGCTAGCGACTGCGAGACACACATTTTGAAAAGCCATGAAAACATAAAAATAAACTCAAACATTTCCATTCAGGCTGCATTGCAGCAGCAGCAGCTCTATCTGGGGTTCAGAAGTGACTTCATGCTGATTGTTGAATTCACTTCAACAAGAAATCTCATGAAATGAAATGAAGAATACAGAGAGGGTCTAATCGAGCGTCAGTTTATAAATGCGTGCAGCTGATGTTTTTAGATGCAGATGAAGGGTTACGGAGAATCATTCCGTGTCCGGTTGAACCACTCGGTGGTGGTGGTGGCTGCTGCTGCAGCTCGCCGCTCCTCCACAGGTTGGATCAAACGTGGACAGCAAATTTGTAACAGCTAATGGGATTTTACCTTCAGTTTCATTTAAATACGTGAGACCAACTTAAAAAAAAATCCTGTCTTGGATACGATTCAAACATGAGCAGGCGGTGCAATAACGTGCAGCTTCTCTGCAAGACGAGGAGCCGATATATATATTAAAAACTCAAAAAACATTATTTTCATTGGAGTGGGACTTTAAGGAATCTTATATAAAGTGTTACCCTAGAGTTTCTCTCCAAAACCATCCAGTTCTTCTTTAAACCAGCACATTTACAAAACAGATCAGACATTGATTCATAAAACTCATCGTCCCTTTGAAAGTGTTTCTTAAAATCTATGATGCGTTACCCGAGCAGCTCAGGTGATGGCGTTACCTGCCCAGCAGCATCGCTGCGACCTTCTGGAGAGGCTTGAGGAGCAGCCACAGCAGCGGGGCCGGCGCGGCCCTCCTGCGGGGCGAGGCGTGGAAAGAGCGCGGGGGGGTCATCGGTGCGGGGCTGGGAACCGAACGGCGGCAAAGGAGAGGCGGGCCGGCTGCGGCGGACGCTGTGCGGAGGTGGGCGGGAGGGGAAACTTGTGGACAGAAGCGACTGTTTCGAGTTAAGGTGAGGAGGCGGAAGTTCCGCGCGAGACGAGTAAACATCGAATGCATCCTGAAGAGTTTGTTCTTCCCGCTCGGAATGCAGACGACGTCTTAAGAACGGGATAAACCTCCCTCTGCGTCTGTTCTCGGCGGCAAATGTCCTTCAGAGAATATTCAGAAACGATAAACCGACATGACATCGTAGGACCGGAACTTGACGTCGCCGCTGTGTAAACACTCCCCCGGAAACACGTACCTGCAGAAGGTTCCGGTCATTCAAGTTTGACGGATCAAATGATGAATCAAGAGCATGATTCATCATTGATGAGTTAGTGATCGAAAGCAAACTTCTCTTCAACATAAACTCCATGAACCATTGACCCTGGAGCAGCAGTTTTTATGTTCTTTGATATGTTTGTATCCTTTCAACCTAAACACGATCGTTCCACTAGATTCTGAAGGAGTTACAGGATGCTAAAGATTTTGTGTTCGTCACCGCTGACGCCTCAGCTGTTAAAGGCTTAAATCATTTATACAACATTGATGTCATTTAAGGAAAAGATTTCAACTTTAAAAATAGATTTCTTTTTAATCTTAACAGATGTCAATAGAATAAAAAAAATAATTCTTAAACATTCTGTCAAACACAGAGATAGTATGACAACACAAACAAACAAACAAACAAACAAACAACGAAAGAAACAAACAGAAACCATGTTTTCTGATTGCAGGGAAGACTCTGAGCTTAAAAAACTGCATTAATCAGTCATATTACCAGTACCATAGCATAGAAGTACTTTAATATGTTAAACAATGCAGATGCTCAGTTGGTCAAAGTAAATAGTCATGTTCAGTTGACAACACAGAGCCAAGGTGAAGCAGTCCGGTTTCCTCTGGGACCCCCTCTGACCCCACAAGCTTTTCCTTACTAGTCAGCTGACCATAAACTACTTCAGCAGAGTCGGTTGGCTTTGAGAGATGTAGAGTTCCTCCTCCATCCTGGTTTGAAGACTGTTTCTTGGAAATAAAATCAGACAGGAAAAGTGACTGAATGTGCTTCAGAAATTGGTCTCCCTCACTGTCTGGCAGTGGCTCCAAATGCTTCGCCAGGGAGGCCAGCATCTAAAAGGAAAGGGTCCAGTCAACTCAGATTGATACAAACAGTCACAAACAAAAGTCTAATTCTTACATTTGAAAACCCACTTTAAGGAAAGTGGTGTTTTTGGAGTATTCAACATTTTCTTCTGGCACTTTTTGTGATGGTGAAGATAAAATAATTATGATTAAATGTGTGTTTCTCAGTATTTCGTTATTCAAATCAAGGAATCAGGAGTAGATAAAAAAAATACTGTTGAAACAAAGCAGTGATGTAGGTGCTTTAGTCTGCCACAAGTCTCCTTGCTCTGCTCCATTCTGATGCATCCACTTATAGACAAAAAGATCCATGAACGTCTTTGATTCCCTCGTCTGAGACGGAATCTGGATCTAAACTGATTGCTCTGATGTTGCTGCCTTTTTTGATGCACTGCTAATGTTAGCTTGGGGATGTAAGGAGGTTGTAAGCTAACGGGAGAGAGGGTAAACAAAAACATGATGGGAAGTCACAGCAGGCTTACTCTGCACCAACAGTCCCCACCCACAATTCAGAGGCAAATCTGAAATGAACTCCTGCAGCTCTGCAGAAACCACGCCCGAGAAACGCCTCAAACATAGCTGGCTGGAGGTAAAGATGCTGCTGGCTTCTTTTTTTGATGTGGAACAAAAGTTCCATTCAGTCCAAGAAACAGCCCATGTATGGGCTTCACCCCGGGCTCCCACTGCAACGGTTGTTGTTCCTGAGCAGCCGCCGGGGGGGTCTACGCCAGATGAATCACATTGGCTACAGGATGTCTGCAGCCACAGGCCCTGCTGCCGACCTCGCAAAACACTAAACCCACATAGGTTACTGCAACAAGCCACCATTTTTATAGGAAGTACAGTAATCCCCCCTTTAATGGCGGGGCATAGGGACCGGACACATCCATGGATATGGATACGAATACCGGAGCCAGAGGAGATTCAGAATGAGCCTGGGGTTTGGTCGCAGGACAGACAGGATAAAATCTGATGAACACATTAAAACTACACTTTTAAAATGTAAGAACTCAAGTTTTTTTAAACACAAATATGAATAAAGACAAGATTATTATTCCAGATGAAATCAATTTAAACCTTAAATTCGACTTTTTGAGGTTTTAAATGGATTTTACTGTTCATTCCTCTCTATAAAGAGCTGCAAAGAGGTACTTTGATCCGTTCATGCATTTAGGAGTAATCCTCCAAAAACAGGCACAGTCTGCAGCAGCCCCTCCCATACCCACGAAAACAAGCGGGTAGAAACGTGCTGACGTCTGCAGGATGTGAACCGCTCCCTCCAGGACGGGTTAGCTCTGCCCCCACAGGTGTTTGTTACTTTTAACGTGGCGCTCTACAGCCACGAAGGAGCTGCACGTGTGTGTTTGTGGACCAGTGAATATGGAGAGAAAATAGACTCACTCCGATTTGTGCGTAAATTAGGATCTGTGCGTGTGTATTTTTGATTCGTGCATGCATAATTCTTAATTTGTGCATAAATTTGGATTTGTGCATGCATAATTCTTCATTTGTAACTCATATAATACGTTTTGTGCAAAAGTAAAAAAAATTACTAAATTAAAAAAATACAATATACTATACTATACAATTTACTCATGCACAAATTAAAATGATAACAGCTTGAAAAATAATTACACACAAAAATCTTTTAAAACTACGCATGATTCACCTCTCACGCACACACGCAGCCTTAGTTACATACAGATCTACCGTGAGACTCTTTTCATGTCTGACAAATTCGTCCGTGAGGGATGCGTTCAAGTACTACCAGAATGCTCGTTCACCATAGTTTTCTTGTCAGCCGTTTTAATATAAAAAAGTATAAAAAGAGAAGAAAACAGTTCTGCGGCCTTCACAAGGAAAAGTTTGGGGACCCCTGGTCTACAGTGATAGAGCAGAAGTTCAGTATTAAATCCTCCTTCTCCACTGCCTTCAAATCAGCTGAGATTATTCCTAGAAAATGCATATAAAGGATCCTAATTTTAACCCTCCCACTCAGTCTCGCGCCTTTGGTGCTCGGGTGGTGGGCCTCTACGTTCTCTCTCTCCACTATGAAAATGTTTGAGGCCCCTGGACACAGGTTTTTTTATTTGGCAAATAATGGCAAAATCATTATTAAAAGAGCACTGGGAACACTTTGAAAAGAGATCAAAAGAGGATTGAAGTGGGATTTTGAAGCCCGTGTGATGTGACAGAGGGATCACACTCACCTTCTCCAAACAGGTGAGCTGGGACTCTCTCCGGAATAATCTGTCCATCTGTGCACTCCTGGAAAAGCACAGCGCTGGTTTTAGATCCGACTGCATTTCCAACATGGCCCGCACAGCTGCAGAAGACTCACCCAGGAGGTTGATCATATTTCTGAATAATCCACTCAGCCCTCCTCACAGTCTGTTCCCAGTCTGGAATGTGGTTGGATGACAGAAAGTTGAATCTGTACGGCAGCTCTGCAGAGGAGCAGACAGAACTGCACTTCTCAACTTCATGTCAACCTTTACATTTTTACCAACTCTTAAATTCAGACCCATGTGTGGCTGTGAGAGTTTTGACATACTCTGGGGGCTTGAAGAATTGTTGCTGTCTTTGACTAACAAACAGGTGATTTGGGAGTGAGGGGAGCGGTTGGCCGGGTCATAGGGGCTCACTATCATCCCGATAAAGGGAGCTCCTCCACGTGAGAAATAACTCTGGATCAATAAAAAAAAAAACAGAATCAGACCGCGTGTCTGCTCAAAGAGACTCCAACAAGAAGTCCAGAGAGTGGTACCTGAAACTGGTCCTGTGTGCTGATGTCCCGCACTGACGGGTTTGGGTGGAAGGAGGGGTGAGAGTGGTACCAGCCCACCACACTGAGGCCGAGGGACAACAGGACATCACAAGCCTGAGTCTGAGACACTGGGTCCATCTCACACTGCATCCCTGTGCTCATGCTGTTGCACGGCTCTGCTGCACACACCTACAAGCAAAAGGCTGTCAGTTTTCTGAAAATGAAAAAAAAATAAATAAAAACTCAACATTTTTGTAGTATATAAACTATAATGTGTTCTTGCACCTTCAATATTTTAGCATCCCCATTGAAATGTCCACCCAGCAGACCGATGACTTCCCCTCTGGAGATGTGGGCGTGCTGCACACAGGATGGTATACAGGTATACAGTCAGAGGGCTGTCCTTGGATGACTGACGGCCTCCAAGCACACGAGTGTAAATGTACCATGTCCATGATGAGGAGCGTCTCTGCACACACCTCCACCTGGAAGGGCTCCTGAACACAATCAAACACTTGTTTCAAACGTTTCATCGTTCACTTTGAAACATAGAAAGAAAAGCAAGTTCCATGTCTTCTCTTCAGAGAATTAAACTCACTGGATCCAAAAAATTCTGCAGCTCTGAAAACTGCAGAGCAACTTGAAAAGTCCTAACACAACTCATTAGTCCTCTAAAATCATGCACGAGAAGAACTAAAGCTTTCTTTTAAAATTCATGCTTTCAAGAATATTTACAGTAATATTTTCTGACTGAGTTCAAGCAAACTTTGAAAAGTGTAGATCCATCTGAGGACTGAGACAGGAGGTCACTGACCGGTATGTCCTCGTCAAAACATCTGCATGGAATCAGCTGGAACGGGTCAGAGGACCTCCTGGAACAAATCACATTTCTTCATGACTGTCTGTGTCTTCAATACAAGCCATTCCTGATAAAAAGACGCGTTTGTTTGAGCAGTTTCACTTTGCAACGGAGAAGGTTCTGCCCCTTTTAAGACGTCATGTTTAGGTTTAATGTTTACAACAAAAGGATTGAAGGCTAGAAAAGCCTTTTATTGTCAAAATACAGTTTCAGAAATAATTTTTAAAAAATGCATTGAAATGAACTTTCCCCACATGTTGCTTTTACATCTTCCTGTAAATGTGGAACAAATCAATATAGTGGAGATTCACGCTTTGATCTATTTATCTGGATAGATTAAACTAGCTGAAGCTCCATTTCCCAAACCTCTATTTTCAGAGACAAATCTGATAAAGATCTAATTTAATATTTAAGTTTAGACTGAAGTTGTGATGTTTCAACTATTTACTGTCAGTTACCCACAGTACGTCACTAAAATGAGCAAATTATGACTAAACGTGTTCCCCTGGCCTCGCCCCTTTACTCGTCTGAAACTCTACAAGGTCATCAAAGAAAACAACTTCACCGCACATGCTGTAATCATGCAACTGATAACATTTAGGTGGGGCAGGGGTGCTAATTATTTGGGTAGAAATGATGGGCTTTGTAGGAAATAAAGCATTGAGGCATGGTGCGCACTCTGGATATTTGGCCATCTTGCTGGGTTTGGGTTGCTTCTTCATCTCCTCCCTCTGCAGCGCCAGTTCTTCAGCACTGAGATGCTGACACAGAAAGCACAGAGTCAGCCAAACCCTTCATGGCAGCTCAGAACCGATTCTGTGCGTGTTTGAGTCCAAACCTCGTACGTTTGCCCCTCAGAATCTTTAGCGTCACACCAGTTCCCCCACACATCCCGCACACGCCTCTTCCTGGTCCGCTACAAGCAACTGAAAGTTAGCTCAAGAGCACAGGTCAGATGGGCACCAGAACCCTTCGGGTTCACTAACCATGCTTTGTAATCTCTGAGCGAGCTGATAAGCTTCCAACATGTCTCTGTTGGCTTTGACCCTGGAGCGGTCCACCAACTTTGGTCGATTATAAACTGCTTGTTCTACGAGAAGAAGGTTCCAGCTCAAACAGAAGAACAGAAAGGAGACTACAAAGTTAAAGACCATAAAAACAACCATTACCACAACTGAAGTTGATGGCTCCAATAAGCTCCAGGTAGGTGTGAATCCTGCCAATGCAGTTGACGTCTCCACAGTTCTTCAGACCAGGGCGCACCGAAGTCTTGTTCAGGTATTTGGGTTTGCCCTTCATCCTGACACACAAACAAACCTTCACTTAGTCCTGCTTTACCTCTGAGGTGACAGAAGTGACATCCAAACGTTTGTGGTACCATTGGTCCAAAATGTAGTTCCTAATTTTCAAATATCTTTCCGGCGTTTTTGATGGCCGTCCCTCAAAGAACTCTGGAATGGCTTGTTTTTCATCCTCTGTGATGGTTCCTGTGTCCAGTTCTACTTCTCTCTCTGGAGCCTTGAGCTCTTCCTCCTCTTCATCTCCAATCTGTTGCTCTTCTTCGTCTTTAAGGACCCTCTCAGCTAAGTCTGGAATTATCAGTCAGAGGAACTGACATTACGTTAAAGACCACAATCATTGTTGACAAATAAAACAGAAATGGGAAATGTACCCATCCTCTCAAGGCTTTGGTGATCCACATCACCGGTCTGAGCGAAGGCGTTGCTCTGAGAACTCTGATCCTGGAGATCTCCTGTCACCTGTTTGAAGCCTGTTTGTGTCCGAGAGCTTCCTGGATAGATTTGCCCAGTCTCACTGGTGTCCTGATGTGGTCTTGTTTGTCTACTTTCCTCAGCACAAACACCTGAAGCATCATGAGTTTGTGGACGAAAAGAGTTCCTGTGGGATTGGACCTCTGCCTCACAGATGCTCTCCGTCTCATTGCAACCACTCTTTTCTGGCTCCTGGGAGCTCTTTTCCGTTTGAATCTCCCCCTTCACTCGCCCCTCTGACCCGAACAATTCCGTTTTAACACCTGTTGCTTCATCTTCACTCAGATCATCAGTGATGTCTACATCCTCATCGTCAGAAAGTCTTTCTATGCGGACAGCATTGGCCAGAGTTGATGCTTCACTTGGTCTGGACTGAGGATGTAGCTCCAAGACAAGGCCTGTAGAGGGAGCTGGAGCTCCAGGTTCTGACTTTCTCTAGGCAAAGAAAGTGAAGAGTAAGTGACCAAAGCCTTTCGGAATGCAGCACATATGTGGACATACCTTGGAGTCAAAGAGACAATCTTACCTTTTGTTTAAAGTAGTGTTTGGCATAACTTTTCACCTGAATAACGGTACGAGTGCCCACCAGCTTAGCAATTTTGGTCCACTTCTGACCAAACTGGGTCTTAAAAACCATTCCAACAAAGAGAGGACTTTCTGAAAGCTTTTCTTCACATTACAACTTTGCAACAAAGTCTTTAAAAGTCAATGAAGGTGTTTAAATATCCTACGAAAAACAGCTATACATTAATTCACGTGTTTACTATTAACTACTAACTTTATACACAAGCGCATTCAAATGTTCCGCTTGCAAACAATATCTGCAGCACAGTTTACCAATCCTTCCTCAAAGAGCTGCTTCTCCTCTGTGGACCAGCAGGACGACGATGATGATGCTGAGCTCTTGGAAGGTGACCTGAAGATCCAACAGGGAGAAGCATTTCTGCCTGATAACCAGATCAGAAAACAAATGCCGAGAGTGGAAGGTACTTACTTCTTCACTTTTGCTTTCCTGTTAGCATTACTGTATAAATCCTCATTAGGGTTTCCACTTCCTGTTAGATAATATCTTTTAAATAGTTTAGGAAAGAATTCATATCAAACAAAGACACAAGAATAAATTATATCAAACATCTGATAAACAGTCTGCAGACAGATCCACACATGGAAACTGATTTACAGGAGTCTCTTTCATCTATCCATTGTAATTCATACAGACTGTTGATCCAGACATGTCGACCGTCTGAGTCAGCAGATCTCTGATAATCGCTGCTTAACCAAAACTACCTGAAGAAAACAAATAAACAAAGCCTGTAAACTAAGACTACCAAGATCCAACCCCAAACTAAAAGAACAAAACCCAGCAGTGGAAGACTGCTGAGGACAAAGAGGGAAAAAGAACAAAAAATAAATAAATTAAAGAAAATAGTAATTTTTAAAATGTTTTAAAGGATTCCTTAATTAGCATTTATTTAATATAAATGAGTAAAATGTCTAAATTAATGTCTGAGGTTCACATAGATGATAAACTCTGTAGGTTTTTCCATCCATGTTGACCTGAAGACGTCTGGTTTGATCAACTCTACCTCCAGAATGAACAGATTTTAATGCAAAGATAAACTTTGGTCAAAGGTTTGATCTTTTATGAGTTAAAAGCACAGATTATCTTATGCTGAACAACATTGTTACTAGCTACACTGAGGTGATCCTGTTTGGAACAGAGCAGCTTTTATTTTGAAAATCAGTTATTTGAACTTCTGTCAAGCGTAAAAAGAATAATCAAATTCCATTTTGAGAGTTTCTTTTAATACGTTTGCTTTTGCTTTGCCAAAAATGACATAATTCATATTATTTATAAAAAGAAGGTCATGATTGCAAATAAACAATTCTTAAAGTAAGACTCCGGCTCCTTCTAGGTTTGGATCAGTGGAGCACACATGTCTCTTTTACTGCTACAGGTTGCTGACCTCTGACCTAAAGTGATGCGCTGTGGTTGATGGATCTTATTGGAGAAACAGATAACCATGAATGAAGCTGGTCATTTGTGAGGTCCCGTCAGGAGCCGGATACTGTTCCTCCAGCAGCATCCTCTGGATCAGCTCTCTGTTCTCCGGGCTGATGGAAGCGTCCACCTGCCACGGCTGCAGCAGCACACGTCACAGTCAACACAGACACACCGATCTGCACCAGAAACAACTTCATACCAGCATCCAGGAGCCGTCCGGCCCAGCAGGCTGGAGCAGCTGCTCCTCGGCTGAACCTCCAGCGTCCGTCCGCCTGCAGCGGCCGGGATTCAAACCATCGTCAGTAAAACAAACAGCGGAGGTTTCCATCGACCGCAGAACATGCTGACGTCAGCTAACCAGAATGAGCGAGCATCTTCACCTGATGTTCACTTCAAAATCTCCGCCCTCGATGTCGACGTCCACCTCGTCCTCCATACCGTAAACAACAGAGGAAAGGAAGGAGGAGCTTCTGTTCACAGCGACACCTGCTGGCTGGAGGTCTGTTTTCTGGATGTGGAGTGGAAGAGAGAGGGCTGCACGGGGTTAGAGCTCGTCTCACAGTCAGGCTGGAGGATCAGAAACACCAACTGGACCTTTCTGTGTGGAGTTTACATGTTCTCCCCGTGCATGCGTGGGTTCTCACCGGGTATTCCAGCTTCCTCCCAGTGTCCAAAAACATGCTTCACAGGTTGATTGGTGACTTTAAATTGCCTCCTGATGTGAATGTGTGTGTGATTGAGGTCCTGCGACAGACAGGAGACCTGTCCAGGGTGAACCCGCCTTCACCCATCAGTAGCCGGGTTAGGGCAACCCTGCGACCCCGTAAGGGACAAAGCGGCTAAGAAAATGGATGGATGGAGTGGAAGAGAACGAAGAAGATATCTTTTCCACAAGAAATGACCCCAACTCCAACAGCATTTCATTGAATCACCTTTCTTGATACTCCAGGCACTGGACACAATAATCATGAGAGTTGACTTTTCAATGTACATGTTCACACACGCACAAAAAAATATCTTTGTAATACTGGAGAAAATATTCCCCCTAGTAGTGTGAGTAGAAGACAATCAAGCAACATTTCCATAAATTTAAAAAACAAAACATCTAAATCATCCATCAGACTAAAAGAAAATTACCTGCTTCTTTTAACTTTGACATAAAACACCACGACAAGTTCACATGTGAGAGGTTCTGATGACTTTCAATGAAGTCAAAACAGACAACGGAATTAAATATTGTTTATATACATTATACACACACACACACGCATACACCTGAACCAGGTAATTGTCATGAGTCCCTACACCAATTACCTGTTTCAGGTGTGTTCAGCCAATAAGAACATGCCAGAGCAGGTATGTTGGAAAACATGCAGGAATGTGGCTCTGGAGGACCGGGGCTCCCGACCCCGGCTCTAAGGTCTGACATGCACTTTTATTTGAATGATGGTACGTTAAAATAAAATATTTAAAATGCAAATGTGTCTCTGATTACAAATTAAATTAAGTACTACTTTGAGTTATGACTGAAGAAAAAAAAATGTCCATACTAACTTACAAAGACAAATTAAAGGCGACACAGAACAAAAGGTTTTATTTTGAAAGAATTCACAGTTTCTAATGGCACTACAGTTTTGTAACTTATTCTTGCTCAAAAATACTGTGTTGCTCACAGAGAAGGTAGAAAACCCGCAAAGACACAAGGATTCATAAAAGGTGCAGAATGAGCATCTCTGTTTGTCGTTATGGGTTGGAAGAAATCTCTGAAAAAGACTCACACGACAAGCAAAGTAATCTCACATGCATACAGCTCTAGACAACATCGTACAAACGCATACGGGGAGAGGGTTTGTGGAACAATAATAGTGTTTCAAATCAGAATAAGCTACGTTCCCTTTATTGACAAATCCTTTTTCTCTGTTTAAAACACCAACAATAGAGTGAAAGGTGAAGATGTGAGCAGAAGTGAAGCGTTCATGTTAGCAAAGGGTGGAGTGGTAGATGCAGGCACTACGACACTAACTCATTCAGTGGAAAAGAAGAAGCAACGGAGGCTGCAGTTATGGAGAGGAGAGTTCTGTCTGAGTCCAAAGCAACCACATGGAGCCCGTCAGAAACCAAACTGAAGATCCTCTCGGTCAGAGACAAAGATGGACAAACAAGACTCCCTGGTTTCCACAGCGGCAGCTGTGTGGACAGCAGAGCAATGAGCCAGCAGCTCCGTTCATGCTGAAGCTGCAGCGGGATGGTCCGAATAAACACCAAATCAAAATGTCTTTTATCTGCTGGAAGTAAAATACAGCTGCAGTTCTGAGCCATTATTTTAGGCTGAAGCAAGTAATACCAGAGAATGAACTCCTAAAATGTAAAAGACATCCCTGTCAGTACCTCTGACTAATATGTCTGTAACAAACTTCACAAGTAAACTTTTGCAAACCAGCTGCCTGGACTAGAAAATCTGTTCTCCTTTAAATAAATAAATAGATAAATAAAAGGGCTGTGTCAGGCTCATCTGCAGAATCCAGGAGTAACGTGTAAACAATACACTGTCCCTCCCCGTGAGCCCCTGCAGAGCCTTCAACCCAACTGACTGAAGGTCCAAAACCTCCAACCACATTGGAGGGACGGCCGAGTTTCTACAGAAGTAAATTAAAGCAGCTTGCCACTCATTTCTGCAGTCACAAACCTAGAAAGACAGAAGACATTTGGACCCAGCAAAAGGGGAATGATTCATCATGGAGGATCTACAGACCGCTGCCTTGATTTAGGAGGTTCATGAAATGCAGAACTGAAAAGTTTCTTCATTCAGCTCCTGTGGTTGGCTTGAGACAGACAGACAGACAGACAGAGCTGGAGGATCAGAAAGACTCAGGATAAAGTCTAATACTGTGGTCCGTGAATCCTACAGGGCCAGACCAGCCTGAAGATGAAATGTTGGCAACAGAAGGAAACAAAGACATCATACTTCACAGTTCTCTCATTCTGACTCAAACCGCCTTTCAGAGTGTGGGGTTGAAGTTCCTTCTTCTCAGAATCAGTTAAAAAAAATCCATCATCAATTGTTGTAGTTAGTGGACCATGTGCTTATCAAAAAAGGATTTGAGATGTCCGACACTTTCACCCATCGTTCTCTTTTGTGTATTAAAACTTCAACATACATACAGGTTTTTTTTAAGAAAACAAACTCTAAAACAGGTACAAAGGCACATCACCATAAACAGGTCTTTGACTGGAGTGAATGAGGGCTGAACAACACTCCCTCTTCATATCGACGCTGTGCCGGCTGTTCATGTAGTTCTTTGGGATTTGTTAAGATCCGTTTGCCTCACACGACAAACCGCTGTTATTGTGACCTTTAAACCCGTCCAGAGACCACCGTCATCTGAATGGTCCCCACACTCATCTCCTTGTTTCCCTTCATGAACTGCTGCAGAGCGGGCAGAGCGCCTCCTCCTGGCATGTGAGGGAACTGCAGCTCCGTTTGTCGAGACTTCCGGCGCTTCATCGAGCGTTTCTCCTGGCGAGATTTGGCCGAAGGCTGACTGGGAGGAAAAGGAAGGGTGTGGCCATTGCACAAGCCGGCGGAGGGGAACGTGGGAGAGGGAGGAGGAAGGCGGCTGGTGTACGACTCCTCTGAATGAGTGGAGGAGCCGCAACTGCTCGTCTCTGTCAGAAACTCACTGGGCCTGCAGGGCGGCAATGATGACACCTCTTCTGCAGGTGGAGGGGGCAGTGGTAGAGGGGGAGGTGGTAGAGAAGGGGGTGGTGATGGAGGGAGGCATTGGTTGAAGCCGTCACACTTGGGACCTCCATTTGCTAAGACTGCAGAGGGATCAAACGCCTTCAAGGTCTCCACTTTGTCCAGAGACTTGGTCTTGCAGCGTTTTCTCTGGAAAGCAGAGACACCACAGAGATGAGGATACAGACCTGATGCTCCAATGCACCATCTTTGTGGGAACAAAACCATTTTAAGACATGGATTGTAACAGTTAACAGGGCAGAAGAAAGTAATACTGCTTAATGCAGCAGTACTTTCAACCAAGTGTTTTTTGAGCCAAGAAACACTTTATCTTTGCCAGAATCACAGGACACACCAGCAACCAGAACTGTCTAATGAAAGTGTGGGAAACTGCAGTTTGAGTTGAGGTTTGATCTGGGTTGGGTTTTGGTGTAATAACTGAGGCACACAGTTGCAGCTGTTTAAGCAGCTGAGATCATTTTCAGTAATATTATCAGTTAAATTAGTAGAAAATTTGCCCAGATTTTTGTTTTTCCCTTCAGTTTGATCAATTACAATTTCATGTCACTTGACAAAAACCAGATAGAATGACATTCTTTCTAAACGTCATTTATTTTGTACACATTTTTTTATGTCTGTGCAAGGGGTGTGCATTTGTTCTGAACAAATAAATTATTACAGTTTGACAGACCAACATTGTATTCATGTTTAGAAGTTTAACTGTAACTACAAAAATGTGAACATACTAAAAAGCTTTATTAGTTTGTCTAAATCAAAAATGTTACTTTAATAAAGAAGTTTACATTATTTTTTAGTGATTCAATTGTTTCACTTTTGTTTAAATGTGCCTGTAGGCCACTGAAGCTGAATGTGGTTTCCTTTATGTTGTCATAACTTCTATTTAAACAGATCTTTTATCAAGATCCATTCTTCCTTAAAATACAATTATATGGAAAATACCACAAACCAAATTGAGCACAGGAAGCATTTCAGATATTTCTCTGCTACACTGATGTCACCATGGCTTCTAATGGGTTAGAGTCTGAAACTAAATTTGTCCTTCAACCCAGACCTGATGACAAAGCAGCAGATTCTTTTCTGAAGATGACTTGGACCAAACTGTGAAATCTGACCAGAATTCCTTTCTTCTCCAACACAAACTCAGCTGCTGTCCGGCTGTCATCAAAATGATTTACAAGCTGTTAGAACAAGTTTGCGTTTGTTGTGCTTCATGACAGCTAACTGCAGCGCAGTAAGGGATGCAGTCACAATACCCCAATGCATCAAGGGAAATGCAGTGAAAGCAGTGGTGCTGAGGCCAGACAGCGCCACGTCTCTGAGCTTCATATGTTGGGAATAAAGGTGCACCAGTTCAGCCTCATGTTCCTAGTGGGACATGCAAAGCTGTAACCTAAAGTGAACTCCAGAATTGATGTTTTCAACTGCGTATTCCAAGAAAATGATCTGCCCAATGTTCCCTTTATTAAGTTGGGAAATCTACCAGGTTACCCTGACATTTCTCAACCTCTTGGTCCAGCCAGGAATCAAGGGTAAATGTTTTTAACAAAGGCTTCCAGGAAAGTTAAGACAGGAAAAACAGATGCTGTTAGATTTCCTACTGGCATCGAATAGACCCTCTGGTGCGATTGCCAAATAACAATTGTTGTTACCATGGGCTGCGTGAGCTCTGATTCTGGTCACGTACGCGCGAGTATAAATATCTGGTAGGTGCAGAGATTCGGGGGCTTTGACAAAATCTGAGTGGTTACGCTGGAAGAATTTCAGACTTTATTCATAAATAAAGACCCTTTGAGCAGACAGCACAATTCCAACTTTTTACTTTGATTCAACTAGGGCTGGGCGATAAAACGATAATTATTGATATCGCGATAGAACATTTTTTCAATAGAAGAATGAGTCTATCACAATAAACTTTTATTTTGAAGGGTCCGCAAAGAACACTTGCTAGCGAGCATTTTCTCCTAATTGACGAGTGAAAGTTAGAGAGTTAGTCGCCACAGGGCGAGCAAGTGTTTGTATCTAATTATTGTGTTTATTAGCTCTCATTTCTGTCATTTTTTGGACTCCACTCCGCGTCCTTCGTCTGCATGAAAGGTAAACAAACGCGCACGAGCCGACTTCCACCAGCAACCCCCGCTGCTGCTGTGTACCTCGCGCCCCCCGCGCTTTATTACAATCAATTGTCTGTCCACGCCAAATGTATTTGGGGTCAAATTAATTCACTGTTTTAACAAGAGCTGAATAAAAACATCGGTACACATCTCCGTGTCGGAGTTCAGGAGACCTTCCAGTGAGGAGCGGCTGTTGTCGCACTCCTGCACCCAGCTGGCAAGAGCCGACAGGTAGAGCTATGGCAAGCCGTTTGGGTCAAAAAATCACCAGAGAAAACGCGGGTATGGCAGTGTGTCACCTGGACATGTGCTATGGTTAATAATACTTATTTGACATATTTAGATGTTGCCACAGTTAGTTTCAATGCAACAATTAATACCAAAAATAATGAAAGTTTAATTTCAGAATTGCAGTTTAATCTGGTGGGATAGCATATTAAGCATTCCTTTCTCTCTCCCAACATGTACATGTAATCAGAAAATACATGTTTTGTTTATGTTCAAAGTTCAAGATGTGTGTGTTAATGTTTAAGTACTTTTTTTTTTAAACATATATTTTCAACTTTTAAAAAAAGTAATTTTAAACTTTTATCTCCTTTTTTTCTTGTTGTGTTTTTTACTTGTTACTGATCTAAAAAATGATCCGAACCGTGACCTTAAAGCCGTGACACGATCTGAGCCGTGTGTTTTGTGATCCGTTACAATCCTACTAATACAACAAAATAATTTGTAGTACATTAATACATTTTTGTTATATGAACCCTGAAAACATTAGAATTTATTTGTAGACTTAATGCTTTGTTTTTTAATGGAACTGAAGAAACAGTTTAGTATCTATTTCATAAACTTTTGAAACTTGAAAGCTATTGCTTTAATTTTCAGCTTAGTTCATATATATATATATGGTCTTGGTTATTAAAAACTAGTTGCATAATTTCCATTGGATCTGTTATGCTTAGTGTGATAGGAAATAAATATTTAAATTTAAACAACCTGCTGATGAGTTTACATTTCATTTTTTAGCCACAAAGTGTTCAAATATAGTTATTTGGTTTATATCGTGATAAATATCATTATCACGCAATATGTAAAAAGCTTTATCGTGATATAAAAAATCCCATATCGATCAGCCCTCGATTCAACTCATTTTTTCTTCAACATATTCACCTTTTATAGATCCCGCAGGAAGCTACTAGAGGTACCATGGATGATCATTGCACAGACGTATGCCCCCCCCCCCCCCCCCCCCCCCCCCCCCCCCCCCCCCCCCGTTTGTCCAAAAGTGTTCTTAGAAAGCAGACGCTGCCACAGTGTGTGGGCGGAGCTACCATCAAAAGTTTTTCTCTCCCTCCACTCTCCTTTGCCACAAAGATGTCTGCAAACTTCTTTGAGTGAAACCTGGATTTCTTTGATGAACACAGTGTTATTGTTTGTAATCATTTACCACACCACACAGCTAGGGGGCGTTCTACTCAGAAAGAAAGGGTCCTTATGTCATGTGAGGGTGGGGGTTTTCCGGGTGGTGGACGTTGTGTCGGAACGATGATGAATGAGAATAAAAGTCTTCAAAGTGGAAACGTGAAAGTTGTTTTACTCTGATAACACACAGAGCTGATGCTCTGATGATGTAAATGTTTTTAGATCAGGGAGTAGGACCTGCAGCATGACCGACCATCTCTCATGGAACACTGGTTGGAAAACCCTGACTGACACTGCACTGCTTTGCCTGTATGTAGCACAAAACCGTCTGCTAGACTGTGGTCTTTCTCCAGTTAAGAGCCGGTATTACCAGAGAAATCATAGTCGTTGGCAGAATCTCAGAAATTCTCAACTAAATCCTCATCTTGCCTTCGCTGCTGAAACATGACCTGGAGCCAATTCCCAGCTCTGTTAAACACACTTTCAGAACAAACAGAACAGTAACAGGCACTGTACCTTTTTCTCTGGAGAAAACCTGAGAGGTTCTACAATGTACAAGTCATCTGGACCCACTGAGGAGGAGAGAGGGTCAGGTTAGTGATGGAAAACGAAGAACACTCATCAAACGTCAATGATGATCACGACTTTCACCCAGAAAAGAAAAAACTAAACAGTTTCATTTCATTTCCCAATGACGGCTTCCAGCCTCGAGGCCACATGGAACCTGACTCAGTCAAAGCATCACGGACCGCAGGAGGGGGTTCAGGTTCAGCCCCTCCGTGGTGGGAGTTGTTTCATAACTTCAGAGCAGGAGTGTCCAGATCCAGGCCTCGAGGCCCGCTGTTCTACAAGTTTTCCACCAACCTGACACACCTGATCCAGGTAATCAGCAGCAGATAAGGCAGGATTCTGGAAAACCTGCAGGAGGCCGGCCCTCGAGGCCTGACTCTGGACACTCCTGCTTTAGACTGTTTGAGGGAAATTGTGAAGGTGTCAAGTCAAACATGGGAGAGGATGAAACAGACGAGACACAGCTCACATGAAGGATCTGTCAGGACGGTTCTTTCAATCTGGACTCATGTAAGAAGAAACAACAAACAGGGAAACCGGAGGGTCCATGGGGGGGGGGGGACACGACACCTGAGCAGACATGTGAGCATGCTGTAGAGACTTCTTACCTTCTGAAGAAGAAAGCTGAAAGGATTTGGAGCGAACAAGTGGACACGTCACACGGCGCTTCAGGCTCATGTCATCATAGGAAGAGAAGCATCTGCCAAAAACACAAGCAGGACTGACTCATGCTCACTCTGCCGTTAGCTGCAGGACCGGAGTGACAACATTTGCTGAACGGAAACAATCTAAAATGTTCCAGGAAGATCAAAAGCAGCTTCACATTTCTGAAGCTGAAAATACAGAGAAGAAGAAAATAAAACGTCCCAAAGAAACAGGAGGCATACCTCTTGGGGCTGGGGTAATTGTTGCTCTTGGGAAGGGCAGCTGCGGTGGTGGGAGAGCTGGGTGTAGAGCTGCGGCAGCACTGCAGACACAGCAGCAGCCCCAGCAGCAGACACAGAACCAAGGACACCACCAGGTAGCTCTGACGGTCCGACACCTGCAGGTTCAACAAGTCAATGCTGTACATCTGAGTCAGACACAGGTCTCACTGAAGTCCCTCTGCTGGGTAAGCAGGAGACAAATCCAGTAGAGAGAGGTCACCCATGAGAGGGTCCAGTGAAGGCCCGTCTGATACTTTTAGTGTTTGGAGCAGAATCCAAACTCTTCCAAAGTCAAGAGGAAAATGTTTTTAGACGAAGACTGTGGTGCGTTAGACCTTTTAGTCCAACATCCCATGAGGCTTTGCTTCCTCTCTGACATACTTCAATGAAAGAAATGTTTTCTACAGTAACAAAACATCATTTGGTCATAAAAATAAAAGAACATTTGTGATTCTCATTCCACTTAATACTGCATGAAAACAAGGTTATCTTTGATTCTCTTTTGTCTAAATTTCTGTAGATGTTTTTAAAAACCATCATGAGGCTGAAACCCTTTTGGAAACGCATCCAAACACGAGGTGAGCAGTGGCTCTTCTCCATTTAAAACCAAAACAAAGCAACGTCTATTCTGACTTTATTCTCTCTCCTTCCTGCATGACTAGAACTCCAGGAGAGCCGGGTGGTTTACCTCCATCTGCAGCTGGCTGACGGTGGCTGACAGATTGAGCATCAGTTTGGTGATGTTCTCCAGCTGGGTCTGCAGAACCTGGATGGAGTCGGTCTGCTTCTGGTCCTGTTCAAAGACCGAAGCACCAGCTGCTCAGTTTGGGTGAGAATTTAATGATGAATTGAGTTTGAGAGATGGTGACCTGCTCCGCAGCTATGCGGGACGTGTTCTGCAGTTTGGTGATGGTCTTGTTGAAAGCTCTCTGCATCTCCTCCATCTGTTTACGGTACCTGGAAAACACAAACACTTCTGTTGTTTTTCCTGTCCAGCAAACACGACCTTTTCTTCTCGTTGATTGTCTGGGCTTTGGTTCCAAGCCCACCTCTGGCTGAGCTCCTCCAGGTATCTGCTGGACAGGCTCATGTTCATCTCCAGAGCTTTGATTCTGTTGTTCAGCCTCATGAACACACTCTCCTTCTGACTGGACCCATGGACCGCTCCTCCATTCAGCAGAACGCCGTTCCCGCTCGCCGCTCCACCACTGTATTCTCCTGCATTCTGCAGCTCTGCATAGAAGTCTGTAGCTCCCCGCTGGGGGTTGCTGCCCCCCCCGGGGCTCAGCAGCTCCTCCTCCACAGCGTCCTCCGACTGAGGGAGGAAGTCTCCCTCCACGTGGACCTGAGGAGTCTTAGTACTTTGTTTGAGCGTGTCCCCCCCGGCGCCTGCAGCCGAGCTCAGCGGTTCTGGGGGGCCATCGGTCGGTGGGAGGGAGGCTGGCGGGTCAGTGGGAGGAGTCCGGAGGTCTTCGGGCCTGACTGCAGTGGGCAGCGGCGGAGCGGGCTGCTCGCTGACGGAGGGGGCTGCAGCACCAGCGGCTGTTTCTGAGGACAGAGGGGCGGAGCTGACAGAGGGAATGGGGGCGGAGCTGCTGGTCTGCTGGCTCTCCAGGATGGAGGCGGCCTGGAGGGGGGGAGTGGCTACAGAGACTCTGGATCCATCCTTTCTGGAGGGTGATGCGGTCTTCTCCGGGGTGGGGCGCGTCAGGGACACGTCTGTGAAAGCGTGGGGGGGGAGGCTGGAGGTTCTGCTGGGCTCCAGGATGGAGGGCTCTGCGGTGGGAGCTTCAGGAGGGAGAGTAAGGGGGGGGTCATCAGTGCTAGGGGTCTCAACCACAGCGCCCCCCTCCGCAGAGATCCTGACAGAGTCCTCGGGCTCTGGAGCCTTCTCTGTCAGAGGGAGGGTCTCCAGTGACGGTGTTGGGACAGAGGCAGTGATCAGTGGAGGGGTGTGCATGCTGACACGAGTCTGAGGGCGAACACCTCTCCTCTTCAGGCTGCGCAGTCTCTGCTTGGCCACCCTGGCGGAGCAGCAGTGAAGGAGCAGCTCCGGGAGCGTGGCTGAGCAGGAGAGAGACGGGGGCGGGGACGGGAAGAGGGAGGAGGGGCAGAACGTCTGGCTCTCCCGCTCTTTCCCATCGGCCTCCCGTCTCCTTTTATCCTGGTTTGTCTCCTCCTCCTCTGCGTCCTCCTTCATCAGAGTGACTGTTGACTGCCTGGGCTCCTCTTCCTCTTCTTCTTCAACTAAAGTGACAATCTGTCTGACCTTCTCGGCTTCAGATAAAAGCAGAAGCGAAGAGGATTCAGTTGAGGCGCCAGAGCCCTGCTGGGCTGCAGACTGCTCTGAGGTTGTGGATCCCGGGCTGTGAACAGAAAGCAGGTCGATTCAGGAGGATGGAAGCGTTGAGCTCGTTTTGACATGAATCCCTGTGGGCGGCGCTCGACGTGTTCTTACACTGTGGATTCATGCAGAGCTGTAGCTGCAGGATCTGTGTCCTCCTCCTCTGTGCTCCTCTCAGCTGTTACATTACCTGCACAAAAGACAAGAAAACAAAACATCTGGTCATCATGTGAGGGTGAGCATGGCCCCATCTCACTTCCTGTGGGGGGGTGGGGGTGGGGGGGGTGTCTGCTCAGTCTAAGAAAGAAGACAAACTCCGGTCTGGACCGGCTGGAACTGAACTCCCTCCTGTTTCCTAGTTCTTCTAACCAGGTTCACTGTTCAACACTCGTCTGTAATCGTATCGCTGACACAAAACTGAAGGTCGTGTTCACATTTACTAGTGTGACTGCTCATCTATTCAAGTGATTCAAATCTTGGAAAGTCAAGAGAACATAATAGATCAATAGCATGTAGGACAGCTTCTGCTGAACACATCAGCACCAGAAGAAAGACAATAGGGATTCATTAAGACTGGTAGCTAAAAAAAGATGAAAGAGAATTTACAAAAGAAAAGAGAAGTCCGTCTTCAGGTCTGCCTACCTTCCGGCTCCGCTCCGCCCTCTGCTCGCGGTTTGCTTCCCAGCACGTTGGCAGCAATATTACTCACCATGTCAATAATTGCATCTACGGAAAAAACAAACCCACACACGTTTACCGAGCAGACTTAAAGACGACACTTTGAGGATTCAACATGATCTGATGTCCTTCTGAAATGCTCGCTCCACTTATCCCTCTTTTCTTTTCAGATTTTCCTTCCAGCTTCCACTGCTTCTCATCTGCTTAAAATGGTTGAATCTTCCTAAGCTCAGACCTACTGTACACTTCTAGACAATACAGAGAAAAAGAGGACAAAACCTTTGGACGTTTGTGGTTTCAAACAGAAAGCAGGAACAGGCAGAGAGCTGAGGATCTCAGTGTGAGAGCAGCTGAAGATGAAAAGTTCCATCAGACGGAACCGTCTGAACATCAGGTAGAAAGAACGTTGGCTTTCGGCTCAGAACTGATGAAAAAGCTTCACAAAATGGGGGAAATTGACTTTAAATATTCTTCTACGCTGCTCAGCAGATTTCTCAGCGTAAAATAGAAGCTTCCCTTTTCTGAATGTAGAATGACCTCAGCATCACGTCCCAGCTTGTAAAAGCTGTCTCTGCCTCCAGCTACTTCAATGTTAGGAAACTGTTTTTCCACGGTGGAGCAAGAGTGTCAGAGTCGAGGCCCGGGGGCCGGATCGGCCCTCCAGAACACATTCTCATTCCTGAGTCGTCACATTTTGGCGTTTGGTTAACAGACTTTAAAAATTGATGTTTTGGATGTCCCTCACTCCTCATTTTTTGACATTTAATTAAATCAAGGCTTCCCAACCTCCAGGTTGTAAACTGGTACCCGTCTGGTTCTGGGACGGTTTAGTTCAGGTTGAGCGTGTCCAGTAGATGTTTCTCCTGCTGTAGAGGATGTTTCTACACTGACTCACTGTGGTCAGTTTGTTGCCATTCAGTCATCAGTTGCGTGAACATGCATGCATACGTACTGGTTGCAGAACCAAGCAGGTTTTTGGAAGACTTGTCTTCTGAAGGTTGGTAACCAGGAGGATAGTCTAAATGAAAGCCACAGAATTCATTTATGATCAAACAAATCACTACGTGTTATTAAAGCAAGTTAGGGACAGCTCCAGCTCTGGAAAGGTTGAATAAATGAAAAAATACAAAGAGTTGAAATCAATCTTGAGAAAGATTTTTATACACACCATAGTCTTCATCCAGGTACTCTGGTCGCTCTGAGGGATACTGGGAATCTGAGATCTCCTCATACTCCTCCACCATGCTAGTACCAAACACCCTACACAGACACAGAAACGTGTCACCTCATGAAAGAGAAAGAGTTTCTTTGTTCATTTCTAGATTTAAAACAAATTGTACAGTTGAACAGAAATGTGCAGGCAGAACTTCATTGGTGAGTATTCCCAACATCCAGAATGTCTATGGAGCCAAAGTCCTCCCTGACAAACTAAACCTGGAGCTGTGGGGTGTATCTCCAGTTAAACAGGAGCCTGCATGTGGCCCTTTCCCAAGAACAGAGGATGGGTCCAATTGCAGTGACCCCGAAGCAAAAGCCAGGATAACCTGCCAGGTCTGTAGATGGAGATGAAGGCCTAAAGTCCTTTACATTCACACACTGATGGTCATCACTGGAGCCAACCTTCCATCAGAAGCAATCTGGGGTTCAGTGTCTTATCAAAGACACTTCAACACATGCCCGGGGGAATCGAACCCACAATCTTCCAATCAGAAGTCGACCGCCCTACCGCTGCACCACCATGGTGCTCCTCTGACCTCACCTGGTCAGAACTGACTTCCTGGTGACTCTATTGCTTCATGCCTCAGTCAGTTTGGACCTTAAGCTGCAGAGAGGCTGACAGGAAGAGACTACAGGAGGTGGACGGCGCTGGACCAAACCCTCCACTCGTCCCAGTGTTCATCTGTTCAACCTGCTACAGGTCGTGCTGAGTGGGACTAACCTCAGCACGACCCGTGTTCTTTCCAAAAGCTGTCTCTGGATTCATCTCCAGTTTGCACTTTTGCACTGATTCTTGTACATGTTTAGGCTGCACTCTTCTTCTATGTATTTGCCTGTCGTCTGTCTCCACTTTTATAGGAACAGTTAATCCTTTGTTATACCATCTACAGTATAATGACAATAATGACAAAGACTTTCTATTCTGCAGTGAAGCAAGAGCTTAAAGAACTACATGAAGATGGTACCTTATGAGGCTGAGAGGACAGAAATGTTCCGATCCGAAGTGAGACAGAAGTTCAACCTGCACAGAAACACACACACCACCGTCACAGTCAGGACAACAACTTCCACTGCTTTAGTATGTGTTAGTCAACAAAGGTAAGCTTCTATTTTATTTTTCAATCCGACAGCTCATCAACCACCCATGAAATCCAGAAGTACCCAGACGTGGGAACGAGGCGTGTTACTGTGTTAATTTCACATGCATTAAGAACGGAAGTTCAAGTTTAGAGCTTTTTTTCAAGTTCTGACAGTGGAAAAAGAGTGCTAACCTTTATGTACTTGATGAACATCTGATGTGAGTGGAAGAAGGGAGGAGAGAGAGAGAAATGAAAGAACAAAAGGAGTCAGTAAAGACTCCATCGAGCTACAAGCAAGTCAAAACAAGCAAAAAGTTCACCTTTCTGGTAAAGCAAATACACTATCACGTTTACCATTCTAAAGACCAGAAGCCTCTGCAACAATACAGACACGAGACAGACTTCAGGCTCAGAAAAGAGAAAATGAGGATGTTTTCAGAGAGAACTCCTCATGCAGGCATTGATAACAGTATTAATGAGATGACAAACAGAAAAATTACACTCATGTGGAAAATTAACAACCATTAAAGAAGTAGAATGAGAAAATGAAACACATCATGATCACATTCACATGTCTGCTGTATGCTTTACATGTGTGTGAGAAACATCCAGCACATTCAGCCTCCAGAGGAAAAGCAGCCAGCATAGAAAAGCGACAGCTAGAACAAAAAAATCTAAACGTTACGAGAACCTTTCTGCAGTCCCTCATTCTAAAGAAAAGCTTTTCTTCTAAAAAACAAATTAAACTAAGAGTTCTTGAAAGCAACAGCATGAACCGGTCAGTGAATGGATGACCGTTTATACAAATGGTAGCATATTGCATAGAGAAGAAGAGTTTTTCTTTGTTTTAAGAGCTCAAATGCTTTCTTTCAAACCACTGCGCCTCACTGTCAAGAAGAAGAAAAGAACTGAGCACCTTTACAAATTTGGCATAAAGCTGTTCATCCAGAGGGAAGCTCTGCACTATCCGCTCATCACGGGCGTGAAAAGTTCCCAGCTTCACCCACTTGTTGGTGGGATATCTGCAAATAAAGAGTCAAAATAAGAGGGTACCACAGATGTACAGGTTCTGCAGTTGATACTTGGCTGGACGTTTGTGCTTCCTGTAAAGAAAGCCCAGTTACTTTTCAACATATCCTGTCTCAGTCACAACTGCCCTTGCAGGAGGATATGGGGAAATCAGAGGCGGCCCCCACAGAATTTGAAGATTAAAACAACCCGGTAAACCTGAGAGGCAGAAATGTCCATGCAGATTATTCTATGGACATGCTGCGGGCGACAGGAACACTTTAGCAACATCTAATGGTAAGTAATGGGAAGCAGGTGAGACGCAGGTGTGTCTCAGAGTTTACCTTTAGTTCTTCCACAGCAGTGAGCATGCTCAGTAAGGAAACAGCGCGTGCACCTTCCTAACGACTAAAGTGCTGCGTAAAGACCACCAGATGACATCATGACAGCGTGCTGACATCAGCCTTACCAATACTTCACAACACACCCAGCACACGCCAGACAATGGAACGCTCCATTTTCATGAGCATTTTCTGAAGATACTCAGACCCTGGAGGGGCATCCAGCATCCAAACTCTCTGCAAATCAGTGGAAGATGATTCGCTGCGGCCACCTCTAACAGGATAAGCCGAAAGGTAAACAACAACAATGACGACGAGAGTTTGCATTATAGTTGGTGATGGCACAGTTGTTAAAGAGAATTTGAACTTGATTTCATGTCATGAACGTTGCTGACCCTTGTTCTAAATACTCAATGCAAATGACAGCCAGCATCATGTTCTAGTCACTAACCACTGAGAATGGATCAAATGTCAAATAAAAAGTTTGAAATGTTCCACATTATCACAACAGAGTTCTACAACATTGATAGATTCTACAGAACTGAAAATGCTGATTTGTTGAATCTGCTGCATCGTATTGACTGAAATCTAAAGCTATTCCATCAAAACTTCTTCATAGATCAAGTTCCATTTGAACATAGAACCTTATTCTAGAGCAGCTTCATAATTCTGGCATCCATTGAACCTTTTGGAGAGTTTGTCTGCAGGATGTCAGAATATCCTCCAGAGCTGCAGTTTGGATGAGAAGTGCCTCCACCCTCAGAGAGGATGATCCAAAGGTTCTCAATAGGGTTGAGGATGGGGGTCACACCATCAGCTGATCTGCTTTATAGCAGTCATGGATGCAGAGATGGAGCATCGTCATGATGAAGATGATTGGGTTCTTCTTTTAGGACCACAGAGGAAAGTGGTCAGTCAGAAACTCCACCCACTTTTCAGAGGTCAAGCAGCCCTCTCCTCATGATTCTGATTCAGCTTCAAACATCTGCTGCTGCTGCTGCTCTGTGATGGTATTTTAGCAGCTGCTCTCTAAATCTGATGGATTTGTCTGCAGAAACTTTCCTCATTCTGTCTTTATCTGCACCAACCTGTGTGTCTGGATCAGTCATAAATCTCTTCATAGTATGAGGATCACACTGAAAATATTCAAGGTTTTCATGCCTCCTCCAAGACCTTCAACTATTTCAGATCCTTTTTCTTTCCCAGATTTCATGAAAATGTTGATCTGCTTAATAATGTGGAACGTCCTTCTGTAGTAGTTTCTCCTTTAACTGAACTCACCCGACTAACGAATGAACCAGGAGTTTGAGATTGATGTGAGAGATCCAAAGAGACCAGAGACACAAGATCATCTATCAGCTGAAAATCAAAGAACTGGATCTTTTTGATGCTAAAGTATCATTTACATCATCATTTGGAACACAGTGCAGGAACATAAAAAAGAAAAGGTGACATTTTCTAGTAATACATATCAGAGCTCTAGAGTGCGATCAGTTTGGTCACATTTGCAACTAGATTTGTCATCGTTGCACAATGGACCCAATTACACCCCCATCCTTCTGTGATGGGACCAAAAACACGAATAATCTCCGCCACTCCAAAAGTCTCCTACCTGTATGTGTGTGCAGGTGGAACAACCTCCAATAAGAATCAGTGTCATTTTGTCAGAATGTACATCTGGAGGAGTTTCTGCATCGGCGTGTCATCAAGCAGACACTTTCAGAGTCGTTCAGTTTGGGTCCGTGCACACGCACCCTGCGCACGCACCCTGCGCACGCACCCTGCGCACGCACCCTGCGCACGCACCCTGCACACGCATGCCCGAGGCCGACGGCAGGTGCAGCGAATGAAAACAGTCTGTTAAAGTCCTTCAACGCCGGAGCTTCAGCTCCAGTGTTTAGGCTAGATTCTTTCATCTACCGTAACTTTTCAACCGTTAACGCAATGAGTGAACTCCGGCAGATCCTGAGGCGGAGGGAACGAGCCTCATGCTGATCTGCAGCTCTGTGCAGCAGTTAAACTTATCCACCATTATCAGCCTCAGCGCTCTCATTATGAACACTCGACTTTAGTAATATTGTGCATAAAGCAAGAAGGAAAAGCAGCTTTTTTTCTGCGTCAGAATCAGCTGAATCACAGTGAAAACCATTTATTCACACATTATTGCTGTTTGAGGGTTAAATTACATAAATTCATCAACACAAAACACTATCAAGATTTCAACATTTAAAAACGAAAATCAAATAATAAAAAGTTTTAGAAATCAAAACAAAATTCTACAAACCAAAACAGTTTTAAAAAATGAAAAAGAAAATGTTTCAAAAAACAAAACTAAATTTCAAAATGTAAAATGGATTCCTCAGTATTGATCACAAAACATTTACGTTTTTTTTTTGTTGTACTTTTATCTTTATGAAAAATATTAAAGTTCTACTCCAGCTTTATTTGCGCTGTTTTCAAAACGTTTTAAATTTGTCTTTTTATTACGATTCTGCTGTTTTTCACCAAATTCTAAAAACGAGTCATTTTCTAGAACATAGTTTCTGCAGAGCAACAGGACTTCACTAGACATTTCCTCTGAGTTGTGAGACATAACCCTCACACTAATATCTCCTGAAGTCTTTGTTTCTCCTGAAATATCATCTACTTTATTTCTCCCGCTAGCTTACAGCCCCTCAGCCCCAAGCTAACATTACTGTGCAACAAAGTTGTTGAGCATTATCCCGACTACCCAGACGTACAGTTCAGATCCAGATTCCAGCACAAAGACTTTCACTCCACCCACTTCATCCGCCGACACAATTTTAAGCTTCTTCAAACTTTTACTACTCTTTAACTTTTTGCTGTCCATTATGTTTTGTTTTTACCTGTATGGTAACCATAGGTGACCAGAAAGGCGCCATATAAATAAAATCAATCATTATTATTATCATGTTACTGCAACAAAACAGAAACCACAGCTATGTCTGATTCCACACATTCTATCTATATTTTCCTTTCATCTTTCTCTGCAGCGATTGCTTGAACTTGTGGGACACACAAAGAGCTTACCTGTCACTGATGGAAACTAAAAAGTCTTTAGGCGTTGACGAGAAGAGCTCAAAGTTGGCTATGTCCAGCTGTTTGACTTGAATGGGCTCACAGAGCTCAATGACAAACCTGAGAAGAATTGAAAGGTTTACTCCAACAGAAGCTCAAGTGCGAGCCACATACCAAAGGCAGACCTCAGTTTGTTAAGAGGATCTACCAGATTTTGTTGCTGCAAGGATTAAGCATGTAGAGGTCCATATTCTCCATCAGGATAGCAGAAGTACTCTGAAAACAAGAAAAATCAGTATTTAGCAGCTACTATCAAATATCACTTCAGATAGTATTACAAACAGTTGTATTTGTGAAGCTGCAGACATACCTTGGCCTCACTGTTAGCACTAAGTATCTTGGCACCACACTCCACAGATGCGTAGTTATTCTTAAAGTTTTTCTGGGACTTCTTCACAGGATGAGAGCTGCTGCTGGTTGAAGTGTGGAGGGTCTGACCTGCACAGAGAAGCGTCTGCATCAGCTTCTTCAGGCTTGGAACAGCCTTGCTTAATGCAAAGTTTGACCATCCTATAGAGGAGGGATGAAGCACTGAAACTGGTACTGTTTGGTACCAGAACCACATCCTTCATCTTTACCGGACCGATGAGCTTCTGCCCTACTGACGTACAGCAGCGGTGCAGAAACTCGTGCTAGACTTTCTTTAGATATGCTTTTAAAAAGACGGCATGTCTGTGACTCTCTCCAGCAGATGCTCATTCGTTACATGTTGACGTGTGTCTAAGAAACCCTCCTGGCTGGTCCAATCAAATCAGGGCTCCTCAATCTCTGAGCCTGGTACCGGGACATCAAATTAACATAGTCTTCATTTGTTCTAAAATAAAAGGTTTTTATGTACATACAGTGCTTTGAACAGGTGTTTGCCCCCTTCCTGATGTCTGTTTTTTGTATATGAGTCACACACAAATGGGTCAAATCATCAAACCATTTTTAATTTTGCTCAGAGACAAGTCAATGGAATACAAAATGCAGTTTCAAAATACAGATTTATTTACCAAAAATGGAAAGATAACAACCCTACTTTGCTCTGTGTGATGACGTAATCCCCAGTAATCTCAAGAACCAACACATCATACCACGATCCAAAGAAATTCCAGAAGAAATTAGAGAGAAAGAAGCGCTGGAAATCCATCAGTCTGGAAAAGGTTACAAAGCCATTTCCGAGGTCATGGTGCTCCAGCAAAACACCGTCAGTTTTTCACAAATGGAGAAAACTGGGAACAGTGGCAAGCCCTCCCCAGGATGGTCGACCGACGAAAATGACTCCAAGACTGCAACAGCAACTCATCCAGAAGCTCACTAAAGAACCGTGGACAACCTCCAAAGGACTGCAGGCCTCGCTGGCCTCGGATGAGGTCAGTGTTCACCATAAGACAGACACTGGACAAAAATGGCATCATGGGAGAGTTCTCCTGCTGTCAGCAAAGAACTTTTACCAAAAACCCTCTTGAGGATTCTCCAGACTTTCTGTGGACTGAAGAGTCAAAACTTTAACTTTTTGGAAGGTGTGCGCCCCGTTACATGTGGAGTAAAAATGGTCCTGTGTTTGATAAAAACAAGCATGCCAACAGTGAAACATGGTGGTGGCAGTGTGATGATCAGGGGCTGCCTCAGGACCCGGACAACTTCTTGTGATTGATGGAAGAATGAATTGTGCCGTCTAGCAGAAGATCCTGAAGGAGAACGTCCAGCCATCGGTTCCTGCCCTCAAACTCGAGAACTCCTGGATCATCAGCAGGACAGTGATCCAAAACACACCAGCAAGTCCATCTCTGAATGGTTCAAAACAACCAAAATGAAGGTTTTGGAGGGACCAAGTCTAAGTCCAGATTAAATCCTATTGAAATGCTGTGGTGTGACCTTAAATGATCAGTTCAATCTAGAAAACCCTCTAATATGGACGAGTTGAAACCATTCTTCCAGGAGGAGTGGGCGGAGATTCCTCCAGAGAGATGTGAAAGACTCATCACCAATTACTGCAAACGCTTGATCTCTGTTGTTGCATAGGCTGGCTCGACCCGTTATTAGGGTCAGGGGGCAATTACTTTTCACAGATAGGTTTGGATCTTTTTGTGCCTTTAATAAATAAAAAAAAATCTATTTCCTTGGGTTGTCTTTCAGTGATATTAAAATTGGTTTGATGATTTGAGACCTTTGTGTGTGAGTTATATGTTTAAAAAAAAAAAAAAACTGGAATCAGGAAGTGGGCAAATACTTTTTCACGACACTGTAATTTGTCCTTTTCCTCTCTCTCCTTGTTTTCACACAGAAAGTGTTGATAAAAATACCTGATCGATAGGCAGTATTGCTAAGAGGAGTAGTACCAAAAAAATCCGAACAATCCCCATCCCTATTGCAGAGAGACGTTATGAACAACAACGGCTCCTTTATAATAGCGTGTAGAGAGGGAGTTCAGCGACAGCTCCTGTGTTCTCTTCCCTCTGTGTGCATTCATGAGAATAAGAAGTTAGTCGGTTTTAGCTGCTAGTCTGCAGGCAGTAGCCAAGATAACAGCAGAGCATGAACCACAGCAACAAGAAAAACAGCACAAAGAGTCTAACGGGAGTACTGACATCTAGCTTTTAGGAGCACTTACACTCTAGACCTGGAACACAAACTATGGGTTTTTCTGGGATGAGGGAAAAAAGTAAAGAACAGAAATTGGAAGAAAAAAAACTCCTTCCACTATCTACTTTATTTTCTATTTATTGTTAGAATCATTAAAACTGACAACAATGACTAGTTTTTATCATGAAACACAAAACCATGTCCATCGCATGGATGACCCCTAAAAGACTCTTCTATGTTCCGGCAAACTCTCAGTCGGTCGTCTGAAGAAACAGTAGAACGATGCCCTGAAGGAGTCCTGAAGCACGGCAACATTCCCTACTCCACCTGGGATGAGACTGCCAAAGACCGTCTCATTTGGCGCTCCCTTATAAGTTCTGGAGTGGATTACATTGAAAAGAAACGTAACAGGGACAGAGAACAAAGACGCCAGAGAAGAAAAGACGCCACAGCTCCACCTCCCAGCCAGGTGTAACCGCTAACATCCCTCGTCTGCATTGCAACTGGCATTTTAAAACAAAGATCGGCCTCAGCAGCCATCTTCTCACACACCCAAGAACACACTGATTTTGAAGTTATTGTCATCTTTGGGCACGAAGGACAAACATCCTCATGTTCTTTTCATGGAGTAGATATGAGAAGGCAGATGTTAGTTTACCAGTTTTTGAGTGAATAAGGCAATTACTTTAAATTCAATTGGTAAATATAGATGAATGTGTAAGATTACAACATGATAAACATGTCCTTGTCATTTTTGCCTTCAACAGCTTGTTGAATTGGACTTGAGTGTATTTAGTTGTCATGTCAGCATCATCACAGCACACGATATGAATTTCTCTTTGCAGGTATTTGTACGTATTTTTATGAGAGTTTTGATTACTGGTGTTTTTGTGTTTTTTGCATTTCATTTTCTTCTACAACAGAATTTCCCAGCGGGGATAAATAAAGTCGATCAACCAAAAACATGCATGTACATTCTGTTCTAGGTTCTGCCTTAGAGGAACGACGACAGAAGTTGTGTGACAATTGAAACCACACACACTTCACTGAACAATTCACGTGACATGCAAGGAGCGACAAAGTTATAAATAGAAAGTGAATAAAAAGAGAAGGCCTCTTTGAGGAGACATGAAAGAGCAAAACATACATTTCTTGTGGCATTTATGGAAGACTCTGCAATAAGAAGATATTCTGACTAAACATCACACGAAGACCTCTACTGTCTCCAGAAACAATGCAGAAAATAACTCATTTCCTGATTTGCTGCAGACAAAAGCTTTCAAAAACATCACGTCTGCACCTACTCTTCTCCTTCTCCACCTTCATGATGACTTGCTTCTTCCACTCGTCAAAGGTTGGGATGTCCTCTTTACCTGGGACTTGCGGATCAGGTTCCTTGGCAGGATTGGCCTCCTCCCCCTAAAAGACAAACATTTTCAAATCATTCAGGGGTCAAAACGCCTGGAGGCTCCATGATTATTGCAGCGGATAATACCCACTGAGAACACCATGCAGCATTGTCTCATGATTGAGTTACAAAGTTCTGTCAGCCAATGGCAGAAAATCCCAGTGACTGCAGGGAACTGAAAATACAATTCTTTTGGATCACATAAAGCTTTGTTTCCACTGAGCAGTTCAGTCCGGTAGGGAGTGGTTCGGTACGGTCCAGTTACAGGAATCCTACAAGCGTCTTCAAGTTAAATTTAAGACTTTGCATGAAAAACTTCTCTGCCTAATTCCCGAACCTATGGACGGCCAAAGGACTCAATCCTTGTTAGTAACAGAGTAACGTAATGAATTACAGTTCAAATTTCAGTAAATAAATTACAATTACTAGACTACAAAAAACTTTCATTACTTCATCACTCACATTTTGGTGCAGAGAAACCATCGGCAACTGATAAACCAAACGTATGTCAACAGTCTGCTCTGGAGTTGTCTATTGGTTTAATGAAACAAAACGGACACTGATAAAGATAAATGAATAAAGACTACTGATGCATGTGGGCTAATCCAGAGTTTGAAATTGGTCAAAGTAAGACCAAGAAACTCTAAACATGAACACATTTGTTAGGAGATTCTGAAACTGGACATAAATATTGAATTAAAGAAGTTGATAGATGCATTTTCTTCTCTTCTAATCTTCATCCTCACTTGCAATCTTCCTGTTGAACATCTTTTCCTGCATTTTCTTTTTACTGATTTAATTCATTTGCTGCATCTTTCACTTTTACCATTGCATTATTGTTTTATCTCGATTGGGTTTAGAAACTGTAGGAATCATTGTTTTTTGGGGTTTTTTTGTCTTGTTGCAAACTAGCCAACAAACCCAAACAAACCAGCCTTCAACTTGCACAAACTCTACTGTGAATGATTTAAAGTTGTTTTTTTTTCCAAGAATGTCATGAATAGAAAAAGCAATTATACATTGAAAAATGTGCAACATTTTGCCTCATGGTGAGTTCTTACAGATCGATGTGTTGTTATTGTGTCATTTCAAAGAGTAACAACGACATGGAGCAGACAGTGAGGGAGTTTTGTTGGATAAGATCAGTGTGAGCAGATGCTAGAAATTACCAGTGCACCTGAATGCACCAATAGCGAGCTCTAGATGAAATCGCACAAGTGCTGAAATTTCATGCAGTCCCTGAATGCACCACCAGCTGCGGTGAATGGAAGGATTAAAACGCCAAAATCTGCGCAATAAAGTCAGAACTAAATGTTTTGGAATAACTCTGGGATGGATGTTCGTGGTCTCCAAATTGGGAGGGAAGGCAAACACTTACAAATCATTGTTGTGAGTTTAAGTTCCCTGTATTTGAGGATGAACGATGCTTCACCTGCTATAGTAGCTGGTGACTTTCTTTTTCTACCCGCCAAATTAACGTTTTCCCATTATTTTACGGTGTTAATTATGTTACAGCCCTGCTTGAACGCAGCGCCAGACCATGCCAGCCGTCTTTCAGCCCTGGTCACAACCACCTTCTCACCTCCTTATATTTTTCAATAGACCTACAACTGATGGGAGCCCTCTAGAGGTACGGTCTGGTACCATTTCACAATGGAAATGCTCAAAATACCGGACCAGAGCACTGGGTGGAAACGAGGCGGAAGTGTCCTTCTGGACACTGGCTGCAGAATGGTTAGTGGTCTCAGCCTATAACAGCTTCCCTGAGAGGAGGTGCAGCTCATTTTCATGCTCTGTTCTCTGGAAGACTGAGGAGGGGGCTGTAGGTGCAAAAGAGTCCCTCAAAGGTTCATGGGTCAATGCAAGTTAGGTGAAGTATTTTTTTACAAAAGGGCCTATCTACACTAAACCAAGTGTAGATAGATTTATTTTAGCTGTAAATGTTTTTTAATATTTTAATTGTTATTTTCACTGTTCATTGAATTTTTAATTTAAAGGGCCTTGTTTGGCTAATGCCATTTGAAGGCGCTATATAAATGAATTGAACTTAAACTTTATTTGCAAAATAATCGGATCATTATTTAGCAGAAGATAATGATAAAGCTCTTGACCTGCTCCTCATTGTGGTGGGACTTGTTGCCTTTGTACTGGAGTTCTGTGAATCCCTCTTGCAGCTCCTCGGGTTTCTGGTCCAGTTCTGGGGGTTCTGGTTTGGACTGTACCTCTGCCTCCGGATCAGGACCGTCACTCTGGCTTGGCAGCTTTTCTTCTAAATCAGTCTCCTCCATGCTTTGTTTCAGATGTAAAGCCAATGGGGCAGATATGCAGAAGAAAAAAAAAAATAACAGGGGAAATAACAAAGATACAGAACCTATATTAGTTTCAAGAAGTCAAGGGTCCCAGGTGCAAAAAGTAACTAATGATCGTTTTATTGGACAGTCCTCGGCAGGCAAAACAATCCAAACAAACAAAAAGCATTGGTAAGCGAGGTGTAAGGCCATGGTTTGATTGAGGCCTGATGACTACAAACAGCAGAGGGCTGCTGCTTGTACCTGTAGGACTTATCTCTTTGCTTCGACTGGCATCTGGGCGGGACGAACTCACCTGAGGACTGAGTGGCCACAAGGGGAGCTTTCACAGGTTGCCAGTTTGGAGGGAATGACCCTGCACTGAGAATCAGAGTGCTCACCACAGACAAAGCTGTCTGCTGGGAGTTCATCTCCTGCACTGGCAACCAGCACAGCACTAAGGGGAAGAAAGGACATGGCGTTTACCACACCTCCTCACACTGGAGAGAGCAGAGACAGGAGGATGGGATGCAAAAACAGACAGAGCAAAAGAGAGGGTGGGAGGCAAGAGGGAACAGATGGAGAGTGGTGGGTTTGAGAGTACTGATGGAGACGTTGGATGCTGGAGGAGGACCAAAAATCTTGATCTAAATCTCCCAGTACTAAGTATATTGAAGATATTCTCAAACATCCAACATGATCTCTTCAGGTTTACACCAGACAAGAGTTCTTGTCGGTGTAGACAAAGCAAAATGTCCACAAAGATGATGGTCCGATGTATGGCTTATGAAGGACTTTCCATTAAAAAATATATGAGAAAAAAAACCAAACAGTATCCACACAGTCCTCCATGCTGGCTGCCGGTTCAACCAAAGGCTCTCCTAAATGTCTGCACCTTTGATTACAGCGTCCACCTTGTCACAATCAAATCCATGCTTACAAAACAGACACAAAGATGGCAGGTGAATAAAATGTCATCAACAAACATCCAGAAAGCTTCGCACTTTAAATAAATGTCAACCGCAGCAGAAGAACTATTTCATGAAACTGCTGGTGAAAGGGGATCATCTTGCTTTCAACAAGAAGGAAAGAAAGTCTATCCTGATAGGTTTGGGTTACAACCAATATCAGAAGGTTCTAGATACTGAAGTACAAGAGAGCTTACCCTGTAGTGATTGGGCTGGCACTCGTTGAGGTAGGTATGTGTTCAGCTTCATCTTGGGATGCAGTGGAGAGCGAGACTGGATTTGGAAGAAGGGAATCACTGGGGGTGTCTGCTGGGACTTGAGCCTCTGCAGATGTATGGTCCTGGGCTGGGGGAGCTTCTGTAGGGGAGGGCACTGAGACATCCTGCTCGTTTTCCTTGGTGCAAGTTTGCAGTTCTAAGTTCATCTGTGGGGTTGGTTCAGAAGAAACATGTCCTCCACCAGGTTCTGCATTGGACTTTGCCTCCTCCCCTGCAGCTTTCACTTGATTCACAGTCTAATAAGAGATATCACATAAAATGCAAGCATGTCAAATGTTGACATTGATTCTCTTAGTTGACCTCCTGAATCTGTCTGAAAAGGACATCAAAGTAAATAGTCTAAATGCCATTCCTTGGACATTGGTAGTCATTTCATTTTTTGATACCCTTCAATCTGCCAAAGGTCAACATGTCTTTACCTGTTCATGATGAAGAGTGACTTGATTTTCTTGTGTGGCTTTCTCCGTCTCTAGCTCCATGTCGTATGAGGAGTGTGTTGCACAGTTTTCTGACACCTCGGGGAAACAGAAAAAGAAATCGTAATTTCAACCATTCATGAAGACAAACGTCAAAACTTAGGTTGTTCCAAATTGAAATATTTTGTACAATTATTGGACATAAAGGTTTCATTGTTTGTATCTTGGAAAGTGAATTATCTGCTTCCTCTTAAACAAAGGCCATGTTATGAAGCTGGTGACCATCTGCAAGGCCTGTTTGCCAATAAAGAAGAGTCATCTTCTTCTGCTCCGATACCAAATTCTCACTTCCACAAATTAGTTTTCCCTCTGACAAGCAGCTGCACACAAACACAACTGTCCCTCATACCTAAGATCTGGGGCTGGTGACCTAACATTTTAAAAAGGATGTGCAGCTGACTCACATGACTTAAAATTAAATCAACAGTCAAGCTATTCAGGAACACATTTTTCATCAAACACTAAACCAAAAAAAAACGTTTTGTATAATTAAAAGTTTCACTATTTTCTTTTTCTGAAACATTTAATTCATATCAAAATATTTCCTGACAGACACACACTTTCTTCACCAAAAAATTCCAATAATTACTTGTTTAAAATCAAGGACATCCTTGTTTTCTCTCCCAGTACTATTTCACAATGGTAGAGGTCAAACATTTGTGTGAGGCCTGATACCATAAGATGACTGGCTCAAATACCTTCATGCCACATCGATCCAGGGTATCCTGATTCCCTTACATTAAATTCCAAACTTCCTCCCACTTTTACTATTATAGTCAATAAAACTGAATGACGATCAACCATCCCCAGCAAAGGCAGACATGACGGCTAATCAATGTTTCAACGGTTCAGCTCTTAAGATCAAGTGATCTTGGATCAGGTCATCTTTCCAAACTTCACATACCTTGTTTTGTGTGGAGTCTTGCTCCGGCTCACTGCCCTCAGGTCTTTGGTCCTGGGCAGACTGAGCTGAACCCGACAGGCTCGGCTCTGAACAATGCACATTTTGACTGGGGTACCTAAAAAACAATCAGAACAGTCAGAAGAGAGAATGTAAAGATCCGTGTCCTCTTTCTGTTCTCTCCCTGTAGAAGACCTATGTCCAGGTGGTTTTCCTTTAGAAAAAACATGACAATAAAAATCATCTGTATCAATTTTCCAACATGTGGTAACTGAGCCTGACCTCATCCTGCAGTAATCAAACAGACACGCCCCCACAGCCATCCCTAACATGTCACATGGTCTATAGAAGAAAACCTTCACACTGTGACAATTCTGTGTGAACATGAACAGCAGAAAGTTTACCCTTCAATGTTTAAGGATGAGGATGTTATTAAAATGTATACAGAGAACAAATCTAAGTCAATCTGGTTCATTTCAAATACAGAAGCTGCTTAAGCCACACAATGTGTTCAACAATCCAAACCGTTTTCACCTTCAGTGTTTCTTTCTATACTTTTGTAAAGTGTGTAAAAAAAAAATATCCTCCACTTTCATGTTCCATCACTCAGAGCAAGCAAGAGCTCCAGAAAGCATGAATCCAATGGTTTCCTGTTTGATGACGACTGAACCCTGAGCGCATTCAAATCATCCTGAGCTGTATCACCTCAGCAGACCAACAAACCTGATGAGCAGATGGAAATGGAACATTTATTTGGTGTATCAAGCAGAATGTTTTCCTAAAACTGATGCTTACAATCCCCAACAGTACAAGTGGTTACACATGGTATATGCTGCAAAGAGATCAACAGCAATAGGTCTCCACTGAAAATGAGATCTATCTAGATGGGATTTCATGGTAAAATAAAGGTTAAATAAAATAATAACGGCAACGGGTTGGTAGGAAAATGTTTCTGTGGAGAAAACAAACAATTACTGAGAAAGCAGCAAAGTATTTGAGAGGAAAACGTGTTGTTTTTCTTAAATATTATACAGCTTTTTCATTCGAAAAAGAGCCGTAGCTCCTCAACTCCTCCACCTATTCAGCTCATTCAGCTATCAAAATACTTCGCTCTTTTAGGAGATAGGAGCTCCAAAGTTTCAACTACATACCTCTTCAAATTTATAAGCTATTCAATCAACTCCTGATTTTAACTCCTTATTAAAAAGGGCTCATGGAATCTTTAAATGCTCATTTTTTAAACTAAAAACATTCAGCTCTACATAAAAATGGAAGACCTTCAGTGACAGAAACCATTCAACTTTTAAACTATTCAGCAGACTTTGAGCTCTTGAGCTTGTATTTTTATTTTTAAAACTCCTTATGGTTTTTGAGATATTTAAGGTCAAATTCATTATGTTACAGTTATGAGTGAACGAATGGCAGTTGGGATCAGGCAGCAGAGTGGAGGGGAATGTGCCCGGGTGAGAGGAATAAAGACTCTAGATTCCATCTACTCAAACTCTGCCATTGTGTCACTCACAGAAAAACCTTTACATCTTAACGTGGGCATTTTCTTTGCTTTCAGACAACACAACTTTGAAAACCCTTAGATATCGAGTTTTCTCATAGCAGCCTTAATATCAGCAGAAGATGATCATTTCTCCCATTGACCTCACTACATTTTTTGTAGGATAACTTTCTTGTCTTGTCCTTGTTTTTTTACTTGCCATTATTTTTGAATCCCTAGGCCTAAAAACATGAGAATCACTCTAGTTGTATCATCTTACATCACACGTAGTGATTATTTGGGTCCATTTCTCATTATTTCTTTGTTTTTTAGAACTGATATGAAGATTGTAGTCTGCATAAGAAAGCTTCAAGAATCTTAATATGACCAGTAAAAGTTTTTTTTGTCTGAGGGCTAGGTTAAGCTCAGGTCAACGGTTTTCAGGCTGCAATGCAAATACCATACTTTCAAGCATTCACATCCATTTGTGGAGACATGACTTTTCTAGTGATTGCATTTTATCTTCTCTTTTTTTTAACTTCTATAAGAATCATTTTATAGTTATTTTATGAATGTATTTACTATCTTATCTGCTAACCATGTTTTTTTTACTATATTTATTTATTTATTTTTTTATGCATTCTGTTTTATTTTTATCTTCTTTTAATGCTTTCTCTTTGTTTTAAAATCCAGTGTTTTCCTCACGGGGATTCTCTGTTCTGGGGCTCCGCCTGCGGCGGGGAGCTATTGCTGCAGTGCCTGTTCTTTTTGGGGTGGCTGGGGTCCAGCTCGGTAGAGTGAGAGAGAGAGAGAATATCTAAGATATCTAAGAAGTAACATTGTTAGCAGAAATATTTCAGTACTGGCCTCATTTTTACCACAGCTTTTTAATCTTCCTTTTTCAAAGGTTTTCAATCAAATGGGGAAACTCTCGAGTCAAAAGACTCGAAATATAAACTCTTGGTTTATCTTCAATCAGTTCTTTCATCTACATCGAGGTTCTACATCAAAAAATGAACATTCTTCAAGCATAAGATGTTTTGAAGCAATTTTTAACTAGATCTTCTAAAATCAATAACACCTAATACTAAGTTGAAAACACCCAGGTTCAGATATGAAAGACTGCACCGATTCATCCGAAACTGCATTAAGTTGTATCCAAATCCAAGCAAAACAAGTGGGATGTTTTTCCAGGCCTCCTTGAATGACTGGACACACTGTAGTGCCATGAAGAAAAGCTGCGCATCTGAAGGTCATTTGCTTTTGGAATTCTGTCACTTACTGATTTTTACAAGAGAAAGAAAGCAGGAGAGTTTATTGAGAGAAAAAAACGAAATAAATATTGCAACCAAGTAGGCTAATGACCAAGACGCTCAGCTTAAAGGTAAAACCAATGACTCAGCAGTCTACGAAGACCCTCTTCCTGGTTCTCTTTATTTCCTGCCCTCTCTCTAAAGCAGTTCAGGATTTTTCAGTCATTCTGAAGTCAGTCTGTTCTTCTGAGTGTCTGAGAGAATGCCTACGTTGTAAGATCATTTCCAAGACACTAACTGCATTTGCTTCTGCAGGTCTACATGAGTGCTCAGCAGATGAAGCAAAACACTTCATTTTCAGACTATTCAAACCAGAGGGACAAATGATCAAATCATTCACATTAGGAATGCAACAATATTCAGTATAAAACCGACCGATCCGCTGGGTAAGCGTTCCACAGTTCAGTATGAGACACATTTTATTTATTCAGTACCACCGTGTGTTTGTGTATTCATGTCCTCATTGCTGAGCCTGTCTGCTCTCACTCTGCCCTTCCCTGCTAGAAACTGCTTTGCCCCTCCCCAGGGAGGCGGAACCCAAATGCTAAAAACAACAGCATTTAGCTAACTGCCACAACGGAGGCAGTCATATTTAGAGGGGGGAATCCAGTAGTTCTGTAGCTGGCTGGGTTGGCACATATTCGGGCGGCACTATCAGTGGGACGTAGAGCTGGGCGATATAGCCAAAATATTTCATCTTGATTTTTTTTCCCTTCCAAATTCGATTTTCAATTTAAATTGATTTTTTTCCTCCCTCTTTTTAGTTTTTTTTTGACAAAGGTTACAAATGACAGAATATTTTTAACAAAAACTATTTTATTTTAACAAGTCTTTTGGAAATTGTTTCATTGACAGAGTGCAACTAAATACAAGCTGTAAAAATGTGCAGCAGGTGTTTTGTGAGCTACCGCTAGCTTAAGCATCTTATAAAGGGGAAAAAATAATCATTCGGGGGAGCACTTCTGGTAATAACAGCCTTCAAACTGATGTTGCTGTGTGGTTTGATGCTCCAAGTTTGAAGTTGCAACCAGAGACCAAAATCTAGTTTTTGACTCAATAAAAAAAATCTAAACATGTTTTTTTATTGGACAAATTACTACATTTTACTAAGAAATTTACATGTATGTTAATTTAGGACATATAATGTTTCTGTCACTAATGAGTTTTTTCTTCTCTTTAGCAAAGCTAAAGAGACTCTTTTACACTCTAAGAGGAGAGCTGCCACCTGTTGTTCTGGTATCGTCTGTCTGTCCTGGGATAGGATCTCTCTAAGGCTTCTTCCTTTTTCCTGAATCAGAGAGGGAGGGTCTAAGGGCAGGATAACCAGTTTTATTTAGTCTGTTTAGTTTTTAGCTATTGTGCATAATTTATGACACATTTTGTGCATTTGTATAAACTACCTGCATGAAGCCCAATAAGGCTAATTTACTTTGTGATATTGGGCTAAATAAATGAAATTGAATTGAATTGAACTTGATGAGGACATTTAGCATTTTCTATATTTTTTTTTAAGAAAACAAAATATCATTAAATCAATGAATAAATGGTATGAAGATATCTTTATTGTCTTCTAACTGTAAACTCCAAACATGCAGAGAAAACAAGAACAGATTTGGCAAAGGAGGACAGATTGACAGAAAATGCTCTTTTCTTAATTCTTTCTCTAGAGAATTCATATTTATATTAATCAGAACAAAAAGATCTTGAAAACATTTTAATGTTTTGAATATTTGTTAGGTTATCACTGACAGTAAAGAGCACAAAGTGAATTTATGTCTGTTATTACTTCTATAAAATACAGTTCTTATAAATGTTGTTTTTATCCGTCACGTCTTAAAGTCTGCTCCGTGAAAACACATGGGAACAGCTCGTTAGCATTAGCAGCTAGTATCATAGCATGCTAGCATCAGTGTATGACAACAGCGCTGTCTTTAAATCAACACTTTTACTAAGAGAACAGCTTAGAGTGTAGGAGTTTATTATATTCATGTTTACAAGTCTTGAGAACTGACGGACATTTACATTGGATTCAGTTATATAGAAGTTGTGATGTTAACAAGAGTTCTATTAAAGTGTGATTCTGCAATAAGTGCCAAAAGCTGTGCACTTCAAAAATCTGATGTTTTTGTCATGTTGTTTCAGTTTGTTAAAGGAATCTTGATCTTTTACCAACATATATCAACCTGGGTTAAAATGGTGGACACACAATCATCTGAAGATGAATCTGCCTGAGTTAACCAAAAAAAAGACCCAACAAACATGCAAAGCATGTTTTTGGCTCCAAAGACGTTCATAACTATAAAGCATAATGCGGTCTAACTGGTACAACATTGATATCAAAAAACAGACAAATCCCAAACATGCACCATCATGAGGTCTTCTTCTATGCCCTGGATTTACACTGACTAACAGAGCAGGTTGGTGCTGGTCCTCTGCTCCTCTGACCTGAATCTAAAGCCGCAGGTTTGTTACGTAAGCTGTCATATACGCGTGCTGCTGCCATCTTAAGACACAAGCTGACTTAACAGACTTAACTGAAGCTGCTGCTGACCTGAAAAGGTAGAACAACTTTCTGATGCTTTTCACAATTCCCGTTGTGAAAATGCTTCCAATTGTTTTTTAACAGAAGAGATCAACTGAAGGGCACAAAAACACACAATTCAATTACATCATCACCATTCTATTGCATGGTTATGGTATTCTATTTAATCCAGGAAAATAGTTACATTTGAGAGAGATACATATTGATTACAGCTGTGAAAATTCTAGAAAAAAAATATAGACACAGATTTCCTCTATCTAATATAAACATTACACACACACACACACTCACACACCCACACACACAGGTCCCTGAAGGTGTGAAAACGACCTCAGAATAGCACGTGGCGTTTCTGATGGACCACTTTCTTCTGTGGTACAAAAAAAAGAACAGTGTTTACCATACCAAAATCCTCTTCATCATGCCGATGCTCCATCTCTGCTGCAGGAATCCCTCTGCATCCATGGCTGCTATACAGCAGTAAACTGATTTTTGGTGGCTACACTAACATTAATTTAGTTTTTTTTCTTTTTGTTTTGCTGCTCCTTCTGGGTTCTACTCAGAGACAAACGGGCCAAAATGGTTGAAGGCGGCAGGATCCTGGTCCAATTAACCGATACAAGGTCCGATGTCTGCTCCAGACACAACGAATGTGAGGCAAATACACGTGATTGGACAGACCAGAGGTCTGCAACCAGCGGCTCCAGAGCCACATGTGGCTCTTTCATCTCTCCATAGTGGCTCTCTGGATGAAGAAAAATACAATTATAGTACATTTCAAAAGAATTGGAGATTAGCTATTATTTTAGCAACATACTAACATTTCTGGCTAAGTTTTCTGAGGAATATAATGCTAATTTGAAGTTTAGCTAATATTTTAGTAAAAGCTTAATATTTTCAGCTAATTTGTCAACTACTGAATTTTTTTTTTGAATAATTTAGAATTTAGCTTCTATTTTAGCAACATGCTAACATTCTTGACTAAGTTTTCTGAGCAATTTTAGGCCATTTTGGATTTCAGCAAGTAATTAAGTAACAAGCTAGCTTTTTTTGGCAGATTTGGCCTCTAATTCGTTTTTTATGCTAATTTGGAGTTTCACTAATATTTTAGCAATATGCTAACATTTTTAGCTAATATGTTATGTACTGGGGGTTTTGGGATAATTTTGAGTTTAGCTTTTATTTCAGCAACATGCTAAAATCTTTTGCTGATTTCATTTACAGAGAAATGTTATGCTAGTTTGAAGTTCAGCTGGTAATTAAGCAACAAGTTTTCTTTTTTGCTGCTAAAGTTAAAAACGTAAAAAAATACCTTTTTGAGAGATGCTAGTTATCTTTATAATTTTTTTTGCTTTTGTTCGTGCCATAAATAGACATTATTTACATTTATTTAAAAAAACAAAAAGTAGGTTATGAATGCAAATCCAAATATCTTAAAGGCTAAGGAAAGTCAACGCGGCTCCTTCTAGGTTTTGATCAGTAGAAAACGAGCCCAAATGGCTCTTTGACTCTTAAAGGTTGCTGTCCTCTGGGATAGACTCTGGACTGGGGACGGTGAACTCACAAACATCAACTGAATTGTGAATACAAAATCAAAAACAGAGAGAAGGCTAGATTTGATACAACACATCAGTTGTATTTTAGACGCAAAGATGTGTTTTGAAAGCAAACGATATTGAAAGCATTTCATGTTTACATTTCTTTTTTTTGCAACAGAGAAAGCTTTGTTTCTACAACTGAACATTTGATTTGCATCTTGGAAAATGTTAAACTTAAATTTGTGACTTTTATTCTCAATGCAGTGGCCCAAATGTGACTTCCTGCTGGGTCAGTCATCTATTTTCTGAATCAGATGAACATCAAACCTTTTCTATGGAGACCATTAGAGGGTTTGCAATATCAGCGTACCAAGAAAAGCTCGAGCCATCACCCCGTTTGTTTTCAGAATGTGTCTTGATCTTACTGACAGATTTGATCTTTTCTTTCTTAACAGAGCTGATGCACAAGCAGCTGGTCAGAACTGCAGCCTGTCACCACAGCACGCGGCAGCCAAGGATCTCATCTTGTTTGAAAATACACAGCAGGTCTGTTACTGAACCCACTAAAAACTTCACATAAACTCAGTTTTGATCCAAAGTTACAAAGTTCAAGCCTACATTTGGCCGTTAAACATCAAACTTTGAGTCTTGTTTCAAACATTTTTTGGGAGTCTGACAGCTGCCGCACAACTAACAACTGTCTAGCAGGGGGGATTGTGACCAGCAGATGAAAGATCCCAGCCGAGTGCCTCTCCTGATAGCCTTTGTTCCTTTCAAATATTATATTGAGTTCTAATCATCTGAGGTTCAACATAAAACTGACCTCTCTGTTTAGGAAATGAGTAGCAATGAAATGCTAAACAGAACAAAGAGACGGAACCAGAATGAAGCAGAATGCTGGATCCGGTCCCACGGGAATCTACCAGGCCTGGAAACGGGGCATCAGGAAGACAGCAGGACTGAGGACGCAGTCATGTGACTTAATGCCCTTTGATGGGAAAAGCCACTCAGGCAAACGGGGTTAGTGTAGGCCAGGATCTCATACACAAACTACAGCACCAAATACTACAATGTAGTTCCACATTTATGCTGTCAAAAAGAAACACACTATTAAAAATGGAGAGTTGGTTGAATAGGTCAACTGATCATTTGGCTGTAAATTAGCAATTGAAGCAATAAATGCAAGAATTCAGCCTGAAAAAGTGCATTTATGTACAAGCTAAAGCAAAACATGATGTTCTAAAGAAAGAAACCAAACACATAGTCAAAGCCCGGCAAGGAAAATGTCAAAACAAAATTAGAATTAGGCTATTTAGAGCAGTCAAGTACAAGAGATTACCAAATGACTTACATGGAAAACACAATAACAGCCAATGAAATCTGAAGCATCTGGAGCTCATTTTATTAAACGTGCTGGTATCCCTGAATTCCATTTAGAGACAACCTGCGTCATTTCTTAAATGTCACTCTGAAACACAGAAAATCAACTCCCTCAAAGTGAAGTAAAAGAACCAACATACACACACGTAACCTTCAGCTCTACCTCCACATATCTAACTGCAGAAACTCCAGATTAAAATGTGGACTGCTCAGGAAATCAAAACAAAACTCAAATAGATCAGGTCTCTGGAAATGTCGAAAAGAGAAGATTTATAACAAACCCTAAGAAAATGACAAACGACATGATATGAGTGAAACCTTGGTCAGCAAACATTTGCTGCAACAAATAAAAATACTTTGTGGTATTTTTAAACTAAAAGGTTCACAAAGAAAACATTTGTTAATCAACTATTATGTTAAAATACTCGTGTCTGATTAGAGGAAAAATAGAGGGAAATGTCAACAAGCATCCTAAAACTGGGATTAAAATATGGATCCCTGAAAGTTTAAATGTGTTCACAATAAAACCCTTTGCTACAAAGAACAGTTCAGTTATCCTTTTTTTTTTTTTTTTTTATTCCATGATTCATTTGCAAACAGTTGTCTCTTCTGTGAAGCTCCATCCATACGTTACTAATGTTTGGCGTGACCCTGTTTAACCCTTGTTATCCTAGTCATGTTTACATTAAAAGTGGGGACATCTGAACCCCACAAAACAGTGCACTGAACATTTTTTTTTAAGTATTTTTTATCTTCAATAGTGTCCGTGGCAGACATGAAATCCAACTTTGTCTTAGGAGGGATCACACATCATTGTAAATGTGGGGTCATCTGGACCCCATAAGAGAGCACGAGGGTTATATAGGGCTGGGAATCACTGGGAACATCACGATACGATGTGAAACGCAACACATGGCTCACGATAAGGGTGGGCGATATGACGATATAAAACCACGATATGATCTCCAAAGCTGATAATCTGTCATTTTTGAGAGATCGTTTTATCACGATCTTCTACAAAAAGCTGCCAGAGCGAGAAGGCAAAAGCTTGTTGACTGCCTGTGACTTTAAATCCGAGCTGCTCCTCCTCCCCCCCGGCGTGACACACGTGTGCCATCCCTCTGTATTGAGTCTTCTCAGGTAATGAAACATCTCTCATCTTATTATTAATTAACAATTTCTGATGCAGTGTCCAAACATTCCATTTTGTAATGTATATGCCGTCCCCTGGCATTCTCAGTGTTCATCCTGTCATTCAGTACTGTTCTGTATTCTTGTATTTAGGACAATTTATAAAAAAAAAAAAAAAAAAAAAAAAAAAAAAAAAAGTCTTCGAGTAATGAATGGTGGAGGTCTGAAAAATTACAGAAAGAAGCCCAAAAGGAGACGCAGTGTTTTGCAATCGACTTCAAAAACCTTGAGAACAAAATAATCTGATGGAGAGGAATCATCACAGGACAGGGATCACATTTTAATACAGAGAAATTAGGCTGGAACCGTGAACTGTGTGCTAAAGTGGTGCTAGCAACTCACGAGTAGCATGTTAGCTTGGTTCTTCCATGTATGTTTTTAATAATGTTTCATGTTCTAAAACATGACGGATGTTAATCGCTCGTATTTACGTTCAACCTGCAGAAAAACTGAAGGAAATTCATGTTGGAAACACGTGAAATGTGCGGTCAAGATGCACATTGCTGCATTGTTTTGCTAGCTCGTAGCTAGCTACTTTAAGAGCCTAAATCTTATTGTTGGTCGCACTTTGTTTTTTGTGTTTGTAAGAAGTGTGAGTGAGTTTGCACATAACTTTACTTAATCCGTACCGTCACGTTGAGCTTTTTTCTTGGTCACACAGACCAGAGAAAGCCCGGCTAGAAGATACAGCGCTAACGCTAACGCTAGCTTTCTGCTCAGTGACATAAACACAGCAGAGAGACGATGTTAGGGAAGGAGCTGAGACCGTAAACTTTAACCTGAAACACCGTTTACTGCTATCATCACTGTGTTTGGAATCTTAACAGTTTGGCAGATGTATTTGATGTTATGATCAAAGTTATTATTATTATTTGTATCAGTCAAAGATGCTAGCTGGAGCCTTTTTCTCAAAGTACAATGAAATCGTCTATTTGAAGGTAAATCCTGAAGCAATTGAGATTTATTTACCATGTATGTAGTACAAGAATAATACAAGTTTTAGTTTCATCTGAAAATGTGGTAAATTGTGTTTTTATTATTATTATGTTAGCACTTTGAGATGTTTTTAATAGGGAAAGGACTTTACTAAACTGTATCAGTCATTCATACTATTAAACCTCATCATTCTCCCTCATTTCTGGTCTTGGGTGACGAGCATTTACAAGCTCTGTAATACAGATTTTAGCTCAGAGGCAAAGTAAAAAAATCATGAATATTAAGAAGCTGTTCGCTTGAGATCAATGAGTTTTCTGTAGCAATCAAAGGCACAATTCTTGCTCTATTTACAGCTTGATCTTAATAGATAATAAATATTTAAATATACCAAAAAATCAATTATTTTCTAAGCTTTAATTTGAGCCATATTTTTAAAAAATCAGTTGAGAAATGAAGGAGCTAGCCTGATTCTTGTAGTTGAATTCTGCCTGTCCTCCATTGAAACAGCATCGTTCTGCTGGCGTGACTCAATGCATGACGATGGCGCCTGAACACGCACGTCTCTGTCTATAGCAGCAAATGGGCAACGGTCAATCCAGTAATATTTATCAATGCTTGAAATACATTTGAAGTTAAAATTTGAATAAATATAAATAATTGTTCAAAACGTGTTTACTTCTTTCAACTAAAATTATAATTAAATTTTTGTCAATTTGAATTTATTTTAAAGAAATCGTGATAAAATTGAAATCGTGAAATTAAATTGAAAAAAATCGTGATTTTCTTTTTTTGCCATATCGCCCAGCCCTACCTCACGATATCAATAAAATCATGATAATGCAATAATTAGTAAAAAAAAAAAAAAAATCCTCTATAATAAAAGTATATAGAAGCAGACATATTTTTTGTGAAAATATATCCCCATTTATTTTTTTTAGTTTAAACACAATCTTAATAAACAACTTGTGTCTTATTTTTTGCAACAAATTATAGACCCTTTCGTGCAACATTGTTGGAATCAGTGATACTGTGTCTTTGACAAACACTGACACCAACTGAATTGGAATTATCTGTAAAATTCAATGTTAATAATAGTAAACATGATCAGCAGTGTTATTTAGTGCAGAATTGTTGTAAGCAACAGAAAAAAAATTAAATAATTCAAGTGACATCTATCTACCTCCAAATGAACGTCACTCCAAAGGATGATGAATATAATGTTTTACAACCTCTGTCAAGTGTTTCCTCATTTTTTTGTTCACACATTTGAAAAGGGCTGAGCATCCAAAACTGAAGGTTGATTTACTCAGACTGTCACTTGAGATTATTTCTCCATTCTTTATCTATTTTCCATTTGGTCAGTCAGCAGTCAACAGATAAAAACTCTAAAACACACAGAATAATGGCAATAAGTATTTACAAATTCAAATTCTATTACGGATTAGCAATAAACAATAATAATAATCAATAATAATTTATATAATTTCAAGTGCTTCAATTAACTAGCAACTTCCCTATTTTACAGTGAATTAACTTACTTCATTTTAATTACATTTTTATTTAAGTTCAGACATCAAATCCTACATTTTTATTAAAGAATGACTTTAAAATAACTTTAGAAAATATTAACAACATTCATTTAAAAATGTACATCTTAAATTTACCAAAGTTACACCGTACACCAGCAGGTTAAACATCAAAGTGCATGAAAACGAAAATTCCGACCGGTACCTGAAGTACACACAAACAGTTGTGAAGCGTGTACCTAGTTCCTACAGCGCACCGATCAAACAGGAAATAAACAATGGCGGTCATTCTAGCACTCAGACAAAGTCACTTCTTACTGGGTAGCACGTGTGTAAAGCATGTCTACCTGCGCACAGGTAGACATGCTTTACACACGTGCTACCGAGCCTGGATCTGGCCGGTGCTTTTTCCTGAATGAAGTGTGTGCGTCGCCATAAAATGTCGGACGCAGCGCGCCCAGCTGCTCAACAGTTCCGTGTCACGTGACTCAGACACTCAGCATAACAGCCTTTAGAGCTTCTTTTCCCCGAGCTCTTTACATCCATAAGACAAAGGCCTTCTCTGTGACATGGGGGTAGGCAGTGGTAGTAGTCACATTTGAGATTGTGGCTGGCTGGTTAAGGAACCAAGTGGGCGGGCCCATCTTCTGACGTTCGGATCAAAACAATAGAAGTAGCAACACCAATGGTTAATTCTGGCCATTAAAGGAAAAGCCTTTCAGGCTATCTAAATCAACTACCAAAAAAACTTGTAGCCTGTAATTATTATTTCTTTAACTTTAAAACATATATTTGATCAAACTTATGAAGTATTTCAAAAGTTATTTGCAGATATAAACAGAAAATATTTACTCGCTGAGACCCATTTATAAAAGCAAAACACTAACGACATCTTCTAACTCAAGATATTCACATAAATACAAAAACCTCAGGATGCCCATATAAACAAAGAGCTTTGATACATTGCATCTTAGTGTTATTATATTTATTATGTGGGACAAAATATCGCTATAGCAAACTATTGCGATATTTCCACTCACGAACAATTACCGGTCCACTCTTAGCCTGAATCGGTTTCTTACAATCCATTTTTTTAAAAAGTCCACCAGGGGGCGCTTCTCTTGAGCACGACAGTGTCATGCGTAGAAAAACAGTCATCATTTTTTTTGGCCTAAATGCCTACAATGCAGTGGCGCGGGTACCACGCGAACACGAAGTGCACTTAATTCTCTGTTTTTCCCCGCGCAGCGGGAAGGGAGGGGCTCCTCGTGCACTCTCTCCACTGACGGATGATGGCTGAGCGACTGTGAGCATGTAGGACCCAGCTCTCTCTGTATTCTCCTGAAGTAGAATCAGACAACGCTGTTTCTAATGTAACAAAACTGGATTTTAAGGGCAGTAACAGCAGTAAGCTGTCCAAACATCGCTCTAAAATACATCAAATTAAAGCGGAAAAGATGTGCAGCGTCTGACCGTCCAAATGAGACGTCTAGCGGCATTATTGATCCAGCAGGTGAGTATTCTAGAGGTACAAACGTGGAGCACATGAATAACGTGTTGATTATCAAAGAAAAGTGCAGGAAATTTTAATAAAAGGAGGAAACTGAATATGGATCCCAGAACTGTAAAAACAATGATCATATAATATTAACAGGCTGAACATTTTTAATTTTCCTCAGTAATAATAAATGATCTGACAAAATTTAAACTTCAAGTACAGCATCATGAATTTTTTTATTTCCACATTTATTATTCTTTGAAGTGAGATAACCATTTGACACACTCTGCAGTTTTAATCTTAACTGGACCTTTGCTTATTAATTACCTTAAAATGTATGTTTTTATTGTAAAGACACGTTTAGTGTTTATCGATTGTGTTGCTGAAAAACGGCTAACAGAAACACTGTTAGCATCCATCTAGGACTAAACTACCAGAAAAGAACAACAAAACAAACAAACTGACCCCGACCCTACATGAGTGAGGAAAAAAGTTATGTGGCCCTCAATAGACAATGTTTTGGGACCCCTGCACTACGAACTACAGTTCCCAGTTTATGAATCAAAGAGAATATAAAAATAAAAATAAAAATTGTGAGAAGAAACCCATGAAGTCATTCTCATCCTACAGAAGATAAATAATAATAAATGTATGTGTTTCCTGACTTTCTTGGAACCCAAGATCACTGTGCATAAAATAGTGACAATAAAAGCAAAAATAAATAAAAGGTGCAATAAAATGTGCACTTATAAAATGGGCAATTGTGGTCAAAGTTAGAGGTGGAAATAAGCAAATTGGAAAAGATGAGTTTTCAGTTTCATGGAGAATTGTGGGAGAGAGCCAATGAGGTCAGCGGGTAATGAGTTCCAGAGCTGGGAGCAGAGCGGCTGAATGCTCCCATAGTGACGAGTCGAGGAGTAGGGACAACTAGTTGAAGGGGGCAGGAGGATCCGACGGTACGGGTGGGTCTGGTGACCTGAACAAGGTCCGACAGGTAATGAGTGGCAGGGTTGTTGATGGATTTAAAGGTCAGGAGGAGTATTTTGTATGTAATCCGGTGTTTGATAGGCAGCCAATGAAGCGGCTGCAGCACAGGTGTGATGTGTTGGATGGATGGTGTCTGAGTGAGAATTCTGGCTGCTGAGTTCTGAACATATTGTAGTTTACGTAGAGTTTTCTGAGGTAGTCCAAACAGAAGGGAGTTGCAGTAATCCAGGCAGGAGGTGACAAGGCTGTGCACCAGGACGGCAGTTGAATGAGTACTGAGGGATGGGCGGAGACAACAGATCCTCCGAAGGTGAAAATATGCAGATCAGGTGATACTATTGTGTGAGGTGAAGGAGAGAGTGCTGTCGAAGACAACATCCAGACTCTTAACCTGAACCTGAGGAAAGGGGGGATTTGGAGGAGTTTTCAAAGGGAATGGAAGTTCAGTGTTTGGATATTTAGTTTTAGGAAATTTGTGGTGAACCAAGATTTAATTGCAAGAAGGTAGTCGGTGAGAGAAATGGGAGGAAGAGCGGAATTGGGTTTGGTGGAGATGTAGAGCTGGGGGTCGTCAGCATAACAATGGAAGTGAATCTTGTGTTTATGGAGGATTTGGCCGAGGGTTAGAAGATAGATGACAAATAGCAGGGGCCCCAGGACAGAGCCCTGGGGCACACCTGCAGTGACAGGAACTGTGTGCGACCTGAGAGGTATGAGTGGAACCAGTTGAGGGGTATGTTTGTGATGCCTATGGGGGATTGTCTATCTTGGAGGATGGCGTGAGAGATGGTGTCAAAGGTAGAGGACAGGTCAAGCCGGAGGGGGATGGAGAGAACCCCAGTATCAGCAGCGAGGAGGAGGTCGTTGGAGATTTGAAGGAGGGTCGTTTCTGTGCTATGAACGGAAGTCAGACTGCAATTCTTCATATAAGATTATAGCGAGAAAGATGCATCTGAAGTTGAGCTGCAACAGTTTCTTCAATAATTTTTTAGATTGATGGAAGATTAGAAATAAATTATTGAGGTTGGAGAGATCTGATCCAGGTTTTTTGGGTATTGGTGTAACTGCTGCTTTTTTGAGAGCAGGGGGAACAATTCCAGTGGTGAGTGAGGAGTGAATACTGTTGGTAATGAGAGGGGACAGCGAGGGGAAAGTAGCCTTGACCAAAACTGTAGGAAGAGGGTCAAGTTGACTGGTTGAGGACTTAGAATTTTGCATTAGTTCAGCAATTTAGTTGAGTGATGTAGAGGAAATGTTGAGAATAAGTGGGATGGATCCAGGGGGAATGAGATAGCTGGATTGGAGGACGGATTTGCTTGGAGTTCCTGATGGATGTTTTCTATTTTTGAAGTGAAAAAATAAGCTAGGGTATCACAGAAGTCAGAGGTGTACAGGTGGGGTGGTAACAAGTTCATGGGCTGTGTAATTTTAGAAAAGAGGGAAAAGAGGGACCTAGAATTTCCTTCATGGAAGTTAATTATTGAATTATTGCAGGGTAGTAATTGGATTTGGCTTTAGAAATTGAGTCTTTGTATTTGGAAAGATGGCAGAGATACATGTTCTTGTGGATAGAAAGACCAGTTTTCCTGAATGGTCTCTCAAGTCCACGTCCTTCAGCTTTTAGTTTTCTGAGGGTGGGGGTGAACCAAGGAGCAGTGACGAAAAGGAGACATTTCAGGTTTTGAGTGGAGCATGGATATCCAGGGTGTTGTGGTTGTTATAATAAGAAACAAGTTCATCCGGATTATGAAGACTGTCCGCACAGGGGAGGTTAGTGATATCAGAGGAGAGTTGATCCAGGTTGATTTCGCTGTCGAGAGTTGCTGGATAAACGATAGGATAGTCCAGGCAAGATTAATCCACATGGTTGGTAGTGGAGGGGGGTTCGGCAGTATCCAGGGAGCAGTGGCTGCCAAGCGTTGATGGATGGGGTGGGAGACGGGATGAACAACACCATTGATGAACAACACTATCGATGAACAACACCATTGTATATCTTTAGGACACATCTTCAATTTATTTCTCCAACATTAAACAAACTACACAAATCTTAAGTTGGAAAAACATTACTGCAGAAGTGACCTGTAAGCTTTAGAATGCAAAGGTTGTTTAAGACTTCACTGTTCATGAGGATGACACCAAGCTCAGCTCGTCGACACAAAAGAACAAAGAATCAACCAAGGTCAGCCGGAAAGTAGAGAAAGCAAAATGCGTCAGAGCATCTCCACTGCTAATCATGTTGCATAACAATAATCCTCCAGAGGCTCATAAAAAATAATCCTCTAACTCAGAGGAAGACTGATATAATTAAGTTGTTTCCTCACTGGTTCTGCAGTGAAAATCGATTAAAGGCTCTGATTTGAAATGACCTCTTTTGCCTTTTTACACATTATCATCAAACTCTTTGACCTTTATAATGTGAATAAGACCACACAAGTGAATGAAAACCCAAATGGGAAGCAATCGGGTCCTCCATGCAGCCTGGTCCTGCCTGAAGGGGTGAAGGTGTGCACACGCACACGCATGTCCAGGAGAGTTGATGTGAACGCAGCCGGGTCCTCCTGCTGACAACATGACTGAAGAGGAAGCTTGACACACGACCAACACAGCTCTGAGGATAATCAGCGCTGTGTCCTCCATTTAAAGACACTAAACATTCATGGATCCTGGAAAGATCTGCATGAAGGCATTAGACTGCACAGCCATGGGAAAGAATCCAGCCCCACTTTCATAGCAGCTGTCCAGACTTATTTACAGTTTAAACGACATGACGGATGATTTCATTGGTTCAGTCAAATGTATTGCTAAAAATACCAGGAATAACTTTATTGATAGAAAACTGAAGTTTTTTTTTAAATATATATATATTTTGAAGGTGCCCTTTAGGACGTGTCCATTTGTTTTGCGTGTCTGGATGTGGGTGAATTTTCTGTTGGATCAATGCTGAGCAGGATGGCTCAGAAGAGCCGCTGTCATCTATGCGGAAGCGTTCCCTACGTAATACCTGTCTTGGAAGCTTTTGGATTCCAGCCAGCACTGCATTCTCCCCTTTTCTCTTCCTACATGTGAGGAGCTCGGGAGCTGGAGGGTATGAGGCAGATGCCGATGACAGCATGCTTAGAAAAAGCTGCATCAGGGATGAAGTCTGCTTCTGAAGACACAATGAAGGTAAGTGTGCTCATGCTTTTACAACAGCTAACTTTAAAGGGTTTAAATCATGTTTTGTTCTAAAAACTGCAGACCATTAACTTGCTTAGGCGATCATTTTTCAGTTTAATGAGCAGTAATACATTGATCCTATGCCACATAAAGTCTCCAGTAGATTATGAGGTTTTTGTGGAGAGACAAAGGTGGAAGACTAAAAAGGTTGGATGGGAAACTTTCATCTGACTTCAAGAGATGGGGATTTTTCTTGATGTGTTATCCAAATATATAAGCATTACTTTTTCTCATTTAAAGGAATGAAAATTGTTCTATTAAGTGATTTCTGTGCCACCACATTGAGAACAACAGTCACAGTTTTAAGATCTAAATTTCCTACATTCAATTAAGTTTTGAAAGCAAAACTTTGACAATGTTAAATCTTGCAAAATCTTTTTCTAAGCTTTCAAAATACATTTTGCATTTGCAGCACAAATGTTTTCAAATGTCTCATCTCACTTTTATGCTCTTTGTTTTTGCATTCACAACTTTTAGGTTAGCGTATTAAAGGCTATATGGCACAACCAGCCAATCACGGACAATACTTGGCACGTATTGGTGGGACAAAAATAGAAAAGAAAAAGGGAAAAATTAAAATTAAAAAAGGTCTTTGGACCTTTCTTACACCTAATGAATGGCGATGGTCAACTACCATAATTCTGCACACCTGCGTCAGTGAGCCTGCATGTTCAATTGTTGAAACCTTTACGCTGGTAATCATTGACAGTTCATAGAGATGGACACTGACTGTGATGCCATCCATTGAAAATACCTTACCTCTGGTTTCAACTAAATTAAGTCAGTTCAGTTGCATTTTCCTGCAAAATGGATGTTTCATTGTTGGAACCATTGGCTGTAAATTGTGTTTGTCAGAATTGTTCTGACACTTTTTTCCAACATCTTATTGCTAAACCTAATTTTTGTAATGATTTGTGTCTTTTTCACAAGTCATGACATTTGGGAGCCAATGGCAGCTTTCTCATGACTTCAGATGGATTACATAGTTTTGTGAAAGGTATAAGGTGAGTAAAGTCCCCAAAACAGCCCCCTAAACTTGTTGCTGAGGACCCGTGTGCGCGAGCGTGGTGAGAAGCATTCACAGGCTAAAGCTTTTAGTATCGTATTATAAACTCCAGTTGGCAGAAATAATGCCTGTAATTACATAAATCAACCGATTATTTAAAAAACATTTTTAAAAAATTGCCACAGCGAATGAATAATGTCCTGTGACAATTTGATGGTGTTTGGAGCACAGACGGGAAGATTTAGTGTCTAGGAGACAAAAAACTTGATATTGGTGATTTCAAAGTTTCCCATTGTTCTATCCGCTAAACAAAAGTGATCATTAACATGTCAGATATTAATAACTTGCTTAATTTTAGGTCTATTGAGAAATTTTGTTAATTATTTTGTTTGGAGTTGAAAGGTCCATCATTGGTGGTCACCATATACTGTCGATGGGCCTGTAAACCTAGCATGTGTGGGCCTCTGAGTGGGGCTGCCCCCACGACCTCTGAGTGGACTGGGAGCTGAAGAGTCTGCACTCTATTCCACAAACCCAACAGAATCTTCCCTGCTGGGACCGATTTAAAAAAGGATTTTCAAACAAGATTTCCTATGCATGCTGGCAATATGCATTAATAACTGACATCCTCTAGACGTCAACCTCATAACAACAGTGAATTTCTATTTGAAACATTGATTTTAATCAAAATGAATGAACAATTTTGTCTAAGACTGAGGATTTATAAACCACTTAACAGAAACAGTGACTCTTTCTTTACATTTTAAAGCTGACATTCCCGCCATCCTTCACACATAAAGAACAGCAAACGGAGAAAGGCGGCTCGTTAGTGGGAAACTGGGTCGACACCGGTCCGGCTCAGGTAGCAGAACCTCCACAGCCTCATCCCATCCAAGCAGGCGGTTCTCTGAACGGGGCGTTTTCAAAGCTCCTTCTCAGGCCATCGAGAACGCACACGATTAAGATCGATACCGAACATCCAGCTAACCGGACGGAGGACTTCCTGGTCCGGACAACAATCAGCTGACTAAGAAAAATCGAAGCCCGCGAGTCCGGAGGAAAAGAAGCGCGACCGGATCCGTGAGGATGTGAGGCCAGCTTACCCGCACAGGAGAGCTACAACGAGGCACACCGACAGAACGCGCAGCCTCTTCATCATCTTCCCGCGGGGACCAACATCCTCGCTCTCCGGGCTCGTCTCTGGTCTGACGCAGATAATCAACACATGGGTTTAAGGTGGGCTCCTGCTAGAAACCAGCAAACGTTTGCTTTAAGACTGGAAGCTGCGTTTTGTCCGCTTTAGCTTCAGCAACCTCTGCTGTTGACGAGGCGCTGGATTCCTCATAAGCCCCTCCCCTGTGGCTCATCTGACCAATAGAATCAGAGGAAAACGCTTCTCAACCAATCGCTATGGACTTCGTGACGTGTGGAGGCCCGGCCCCGTGGAAGGCCGACGATGAGTTGGAGAGTATGGAGGCAAACGCGTCAGCTGTTTGTTCATCGATTAACGTTTCAGTCAAACATCCGAGAGTTACGCAATCACCAGTGAACTCAATGTAAATGTTCCATTCATGCTGGTTTACAGAGAATGTGAATTCTACGGTGACTTTTCTAAAGAAGAAGATCTAAATGACGTATGCTAACACCAAATGTTCCTCCGTAAAGTCTTTTTCCGGTTGAATAAATGATCTCTGCTGGTGTAACAACAATCACTAAAAAAAAAAAAAAAAAAGGGAAAGAACAATTGAACAAATTCGATATACTTCCTCTTCTTTCCGTGAGATGAATTTGCCTACATTTCCCAAGATACATTTCGATGAGGTGGTCACAAACTATGCCTGTTCTGTTGTTTTGAATATTTTTTTTTACATTATTATTTATATTATTATTTTATTGTGAGTGTTTTTAGTTTTAAATCTTGACGTTTAATAAATAACAAAATAATCAAAATATCACATCAATGAGTTTAGTGTTAAACGACTTTAAAATGTGTTATTTTGGACAGGCGCGGTCTTCTGCCGCCCTTCTACAGAGTAACGCGAAGGTCTCACTAGTCAACTTTTGGGGATCGAGTCGAACATTTTTAGACTTACTTGCTGAGCAACAGTTTGATGTACACGCTGGCTTTATTGGACTTTCCAGCAGGCTGTCAAACAATGAACCCGGCTGTGCGGCTCTTGAGCGCGGGGCTGGTTCTGGTGTGGCTCGTTCCGGACAGCTTCGAGGTCCAGGCTGCTTTCTCCCAGGCGACGGACAGCGACTTCACACTGACTCTACCCGCCGGCCGGAAAGAGTGTTTCTACCAGACCATGAAGAGAGACGCCTCGCTGGAGATTGAATATCAGGTCAGTAATGTGTTTCTGGAGAAGAGTGTTTGTCAGAAGCAGGTCATGAGTTAGCTCTGGATCATGGTGTGTGTTTTAGCAGATCATGACTCATCCCGTCATTTCCCTTCTGTCGATAACCTGTTTTGCTGTAATGATCGTGTTTAAAACTTGAAGTAAAGAGAAGCTATGCAGATATTTTAACTTTATATAGTCGTAGCGAAGCCTCTTTTTGTTTCCTCTTGCTCTGGATGTTGCAGTGATCTGTTCAAACTATTCAATGATCAGATGTTGCTAGAATTCAAACTAGCCTCCATGTAATGCATGACTCCTCTCGTCCTCCAGGTTTTGGATGGTGCAGGCCTGGATGTGGATTTCTCCATCTTTTCTCCATCAGGACAGTTGTTGTTTAACGACTACCGGAAGTCAGACGGCATCCACACGTAAGTGTGTTGAAGAGCAGATACGGATACATGTGTTCAGCCTCTCACAGCTTCTTCTGCTCTGCAGTGTCGAGACGGAGGATGGAGACTACATGTTCTGCTTTGACAACACTTTTAGCACCGTCTCTGATAAGCTTGTTTTCTTTGAATTGATTTTGGACAACATGGATACAGATGAAGACCCAGACAACTGGAAGGAATATGTCCACGGAATAGATAGTCTAGATATGAAGCTGGAGGACATCATGGTGAGGCTCATCTATCTGTGTGTATCCATCTGTCTTTTTGTTTTATCTATTTTCTCTGCCACTTCTTTCTCTCAATCAGTTGTTTAAATGTTAATTCCAAGTACGTTGAAAACAGTCCCGTCTTTCCTGCAGGTGTTATTTTTTGGATCTTGTTTGTTGTTTTGGACTTTGTCCGTCCTGTTCCTGCCAGGGACATACATGTCATGCTGCCACTAAAACAGGCTGACACAAGCTGGAAAATGGCCTGAAATCTAGCACATTTAGGTTTATTGGCCCTGTCTGCGTAACAAGAATATTCTGGTTTATGAACTGCTACATTTGAGCTAATGCAGACAGGACAGTCGTTTCAGCTTGCACAGCCTCTTTTCCTCCACGTTTGCAGCAGTTATGGTGGGATGAGAGGATGGAAATGAGTTCCCACACGTTGAAGAAGTTCTTCTCTTCTTGTTTTACTCTGTAAAGCACTTTGTGATTTTATCTGTGAAAGGTGTTCTATAAATAAAATTTACTTACTTCTACATGGAAGTTAGTCTCATTAGCTGTCACCACCTATGTGTGTGAAATGTGTTCTCCACATTTGAGCCACCCCCTGGGAGAGCGGTGAGCTGCAGACACAGCCGCAGTCAAGTGGTTTAAACCCCCAATCCAACCCCTTAATGCTGAGGGTCAGGAATCAAGGCATTGTTTGGTATGACTCGGCCTGGATTTAAACTTCTGACTTTCCAGTCTCAAGACAGACACTCTCCCACAAGGCCACTGGTCTTTGTGTAGCTTGTTGCTGTTTAAGTTACAATGTCTTGAAATTGTAAAGAAGACAAAAACATATTGATTCAGGGTTCTTATTTTTTTGCTTTCTATCTACAAAATTCTTTATGTTGATGTGTTTGTTTCCACTCCTACAGGACACCATCAACAACGTTAAAAGTCGGCTGGGCAAGAGCGTACAGATCCAGACCCTGCTGCGAGCGTTTGAGGCTCGGGACCGTAATATCCAGGAAAGTAATTTTGAAAGGGTGAACTTCTGGTCTGTGGTCAACCTTGTTGTGATGGTTGTGGTGTCAGGGGTTCAAGTGTACCTGGTCCGCTCTCTTTTTGAGGACAAAAGGAAAATTCGCACATAACATGAGCTGGATGGGAGGCTAAAAGAGCAAGAAAGTAATGCAGTTGACTGTATACGTCACAGATGTTTATTTTCTCTCCCCTATATTTGTAACAGAGATATACACAAGACTGTTGTTTCATTACTGGTGTTGAATTTACCACAACTGAATAGAGTTAAAGTTCCACGTCTGGATTAAAAGCTATCAGTTCTCCTATGTTACATCCACCATATTTGTTTACTAAAAGTTCTAATCCTACTGTTTTTATTAAGCTGCTGAACTGGATTTCTAATGGTGACAGAATGAATATGTTGATGATGTTACTCTTATTTTTTTTTTTACCCGAGTGCTTTCCAGGCCGGTGGCCCACTCGCAGAAATATCATTGAAGTTTTGTGGGGATCTTTCTGAGTGTTACATGAAGGAGCGGGAGGTTTGAAGACATGTTTCTGACAAACAGGCATGAGAAGTGGAACCGGTTTGGCAGCTGATCTTTTCCTCACATTCAAATGCTGCCTTTGCATTGATAGAAGTCAACGTTTTGCTCTAAAGTAAAGCCTCTTGTGTTTTTATTGTCAGCCGAACTTTCTCCTCATAGAAATGCAGTAAGGTTTGAATTGCTGCACTCTCATGAGGTCCAGGAGAGGAACTACCCTGTCCAACACTTCTGCCCCATTCTTCTCAGCTGGGGTCAGCTGATTGGTGGTCTAAAGCTGCTGCTGCTGGCTATCCTGTTTGCAGCCTACCTCCTGTGTGAAGATGTGGAGCGAGGCCTGCTCTCTGGTGACAGAATCTATTTTTATCTTTCTGATACCTGGAAGGTCATTGCAGGTCTGTTCTAGACACTCAGTGCCACAATTATGTTAGCAATCTTTAACATTCAAATACTCTGTTTTTAAATGTTCTTACTTATTTACGAGCATCCGAACATATCTGTTGGTCATGCTGCCTTAGATAGCAGGGAAGAAAGATGGCTTTTTTTTTTTCTTTTTACATTTGTCACAAAAGTTTAAGGGGTAAACTCATTTAATGTTCATATTCTATAAACTGCTGCTGCTGGGATGTGTGGCCTTAGTTTTATTGTTACGTTTGCTCCACCTCCGAAATCCGCATTGAGAACCCTGTGTTATCATTTTTCTGTTGGGCAAAGAATAAATTGTAAGATTATACCTTCATGAAACGTGCCCATATTCAATAAGTGTTTAAAGGTTTAATTAGAATTTAACTTTGTCATTGCACATGTATGCTGCAACAAAATGCAGTTTGCAATAAGAGATGTAGAAGATCAAATGGGTTTTCAAAGATTATATTTTATTCCTCTATATGGCTGTTGTCACTGTAGGATTTTCCTTTTTCAGTCTTCATTCTGAAGCCTTACAAATAATCCATTTATGCTGAATTATTCAAAACAGTTTTGTCATGCTTCAAAGTCCTACGGCAAGAAAATGTTGGTTAAAAACTACTTTCATTTTCCCACGGAAGAAATTAGGATTTGTGATTCACAGTTTCATCTGTTTCTACCTCAATGAGGCAGCGCAGGAAGAATGATATATTTATCAGGTAAATGTTTATAAATTAAACAATCCTATCTTTGTTTGACTCGTGTGTTCTTTTGTCTGCATGTTAATAACAGTGTCAGCCGCCTGCAAAAACTCTTATTAAAGATGGAGATTACCGGTTCAAGTCAGGTTCAGTTGTAGCTCAACATCCCCTCTGCTGGAGGATGACTTTGATCAACTGAAAACATTATTTATGATTGATGATACTCTGTTTGGTTCTGCACACAGGCTTTAGGAGCGACCGTAACCGAAAAGCTGTTTCTGAATAAGTTATAAAGAGACAGTCAAACAGCATTCTATCTATATTCATTCATACAGGATCGCTGATGTTCACTTATGGAATCTAGAAAACGCAAGCATTAAAGTGAAAAACAAACACACGGAATCTTTTTCGACGGCAGAGGGCGCCGTGACCTTCTGCTAAAGAGAGGCAACTTCCGGGAGCGATCATCGCGGCGTTTCCGGAGGGAGAAGCTCCGAGCCTCGCTCAGGTGAGTTCAAGAGAGGAAGGTTTGGGATGTGCTCGCTCCAGTCTCACCTGTAAACTAGTTTGCTCCGTATGTCTGGGTTTATCCCGCTCAAAACCCGGAAGTAGTGGAGGACTTTAACATCCGGTTCACATGTCTGTGGTTGATTCACGGTACGTTTACTGAGTCAGATCAACTGTTTAGAGCTCAGATTATGTGTTCACGTTTTGCCGCAGGTGTAACAAAACAGAATAAAGTGACGATCATCCGCACGTAGTTTCCTTAGGGCCAGAACTGAACACGGAGCAGGAGGAAAGGTTCGGATGGATACGTGCGACCAACGGAAGAGTTGAGAGGAAAGCTGCGACACTTGTCTGGAGGATGCTGATTTACAATCAGGACAGTGGGAAAAACAAAAAAAATCAGGGCAGTGGAATCTGTGATCGTGGGGAGGAGAGTCCATCACTCGTCATTTTCAAATGCAATAAGAAGAAAGGAGACATTTTTATGAAAGACTCAGTGACTAGAATATTTCCACCTTCAATCCATTCTGCGTTTCTGATTTGTTGTTAGGAGAACACTCCTTCGTTTCCTGCGTGGAAGTAGGTTGTAGTTCAAGATTTAAGTGTCTTCCACTGAACACCTGTGGGGGGCAGCACCACACATATCAGTGTACAGCCTGCTGGAAATCATTTGAAGACCATTTCAGATTAACATTTAACTACCTTAACCGTGCTAGAATAGCGTAGTTAAGTTAGTTTCATGTTCGACATTTTGACACATTCAGTGAAATGCAACAATAGTGCTCAAACGCCTAAACTAAAATGTCCCAAGATGTTTTTTTCTGAGCAGCTGATAAAACAAACTAAATTTCACATGCCTGACTTTCATTATTTACAGGCCATGTTACAAGCAAACAGCCGCTGAAGCCTTTTCAATCAGAGTTCAGCCAAGACTTTCATAACCTTTTTCTGGCCCTCCAAAACAAACGGCCCCCTAACTTTGACTGACCCACTGCCAAATCTGTACTGCTGGAAGCAGAACGTTCTCCACGCATCTCCAGACTGTCACGCCTGGCACATGTGCTCAGAGTGAACATGCTTTCATCTGGTAGAACAGAGTTGGAACATATTTGTAAAAGTTGCAAACTATATATTTTTTCTTCATATAGGTTACTTTCATGTTTCTATGATTTTTTTAATGAAAAACTATTTTTTGCATATGCATCAGAAGTTTATAGTTTTTCCCTCTGTCTTAATGGCACGGGTCTGTTTCACCGCACACTTGCACATTGTTGACGGTGTCTTGTTTTCAGCAGCGACGCACTCGAGACGCTGGGCTGAACTCTGATTGAAAAGGTTTTAGCGGACTGCAAATAATGAAAGTGAAACATGTGAATTTAGTTGTTTTATCAGCTGTTCAGAAAATACATCTTGGGACATTTTAGTTCAGCCGCTTTTCGGTGAATTTCTGTTGAAATGTCAAATTAACTTAACTGCGCTCAGCATTTAGCCTTGGACGCACTTCAAACATTTGGAAACAATGTAGCAATAGGCGTGTTTGAGATTGTCAGCTCCTCGCCTGGATCATCGGCGAGATCTGGCGGCTGCAGGCGGGGGCAGGAAAGGTGCCTGAGATGAAGGTGAATGCTGAGCTACAGCGAGACTGAACGAGAACAGGAAGTCAGGTCTTCACTGGAATTTTAATATGCCTCTACCTCTTGGAATGATTCATTCTGTCTTTTATATTAGTTTTAATGTTATGTAATGTTTTTATCAATAGGTATTTTAATTGACAGAGCCTTTTCACGGTGACGTCAGACAAAATGGCAAAGGCTGAAAATGCGAATAGTGATTTCTAGTGTTCAGGTTTAGAACAGCAAAGCTGACAGCTGAACTCTGTTTGATACAATTTTAATAAATCAATAACAAAAGGTAACATTACCAATTTCAACAGAAAAATTTTTACACTATTTATTTCATGAATGTCCAGCTGAACTATAATTTCATTTCCTGTCTTAGATCGTTCACAAATCTAAATACAAATTTGAATAATTCTTCAATATTTGAGCTGCGTCCCCAAATTCCCATAGATCAGTGTTTTTCAAACTTTTTTGAGCCAAGGCACACTTTTTCAATGAAAAAAATCCCGCGGCACACTAGTATCCAAAAGGTAAAAAATTTTAATCGGTATTGATGTACAATCTAATTTACATTTTTTAAATAAGTGGGAAGCGTCATTGCAGCACAGAGGCGCTGTCATTTTAACCCAGTGTTTCTCAATGTCAATTCTCGTACCCCCCTCCACACACACAAACACAACTTTCTGCTGCGAATATCATTGGTACCATTAGTAAATTTTAAGTTAAACTTATACCTCTTCAAAACAGTCTACATTTATTATCATTAAAGAATGATTAAAAAAAATATATTTAAAAAACTTATAAATAATCAGTTTTTATTAATGTTTCTTTTTTTTAAGAATACTTCCAAAACTTTCAAAGTAAAAACAACAATCTTTCCTTGTTTCCCTCCACAGTCGTGATAGGAATTCTGGCTTTTCTCAAAAATTCTGTTCTTTTGCATTAGCTCTCTGAAAACAGCGACTTTTTCAGCTGCAAAATGACTTTTTATGTTGTTTTTTGCTTTATTTAATTTATCATAAACTATTATATAAGATTATGCACAAAGTCCATAATGTAAACATGTTTTCATTCATTTAAAGTGTCTATTATGTTTATGTTGTTATTTATCCCTTCCAGACAGAATGTACAAAATCAATGAAAAAAAGAACTATTAACTATTCAATTTTTAACTGAAAAGTTTGAGAAAGTCTGCTGTACCCCAATGCATCCCCCAATGCATCCTGGGGGATGTAGTGCATAAACTCGCGCGTATTCCGGATATACTCACGTTTCTGAGCTTCATTCTTTTGTTCACTTCTTAAACTGTCTGACACCGGATCCTGCAGGAAGTTACACCGCTAAACACGAGCTGTAGCGGCTGTTTTTGTTAGAACCGAGAGATTTTATGAGCCGAAAAGGAACAAGGAAGTGAGAACGTTAACCACTTCTGATTGGTCAGATTTATGACATGTGATCAAGCCTCCAACAATGATAGGTGGAGACAGTTGAAGGGGGCGGAACTTTTCTGAAAGCCGAGCTTGCAGCTGGTTTTGCGGCCAGATTGCGGTAACATTATTCTGATTAAAAGTCATTTATAGAAACATTGAAAAAAATATTTTACAATCTTGCATATTCTAAACTATCTACCAGAGTTAAATCAGGGCCCGTTTGGATGAACGCAAAGCGGATTCCCTAGTGATGGTAAATGTTTTACATATGTGAAAATTGGTTATTTGCCACGGTACACCTGACCATCTCCCACGGCACACTAGTGTGCCGCGGCACACTGGTTGAAAAACACTGCCATAGATGATATTAAACCAGTCGTGGATTATTTCTCTCTACAACCTGGTCATAGCTAGACAAAGGTTACAGGAACTTCAATGAATGTTGCTGGTTTGATGATGAAGGTAATTATGATTTTATTCTTCTTATTTATGCTAATGCTACCGCTAACTTTCCATGACAGGGATGAGACGTAGATCTGTAGAAGATCTTTTGTGTCCAGTTAAAGTTGATGACATTTCTGTGTTCACAAAACCACTAAAAACAGAGATAGTCAGACAATTTCAACATGTCTGACAATAGAGAAAAACTAAGAACTGTTGTTATTTTCTGAAGTAGCTCCTATTTGCTGTTGCTCATAACCGTGTTTGATCCCTGCAGGATTATAAAGGGAAACAAGGATCAAAATCATTTGAAACCGTCCAAAAATATTCCTATTTAAAGCATTCCTGATTTTTCAGTTACCCCTTCAAATACCCAGAGAAACAACAAATACCTCTTATTACAACAACTACAACAACTTAAGCTTGGGTGCAGTTAAAACACACGGCCAACATGCAGCAATCTGGACCTTGGCTGCTCCTATTCCATGTATTTTCAACAAAAGGTCTTTTCAACAAAACCTCAAATATTGAAGGGTTATTCAAATTTGTGTTTAGATTTGAGAACAATCTAAGACAGGAAATGAAATGCAGTTCAGCAGGACATTCATAAAATAAATAGTGTACATTTTTCTGTTGAAATTGGTCAGGTTACCTTTTATTATTTATGTAAAACTGTATCAAACAGAATTCGGCTGTCAGCTTTGCCGTTCTAAACCCAAGCACCAGAAGTCCCTATTCGCATTTTCATCCCTGTCGCCATTTTTTCTGACGTCACTGTAAAAAAGGATCTGTTGTATCACATTTGTATTTCTACTGTAGATCCAGAGCTTTGTACGTAGATAATAATATTATACGAACTACAAGAACTGTCAGGACAGTTTCCCACAATGCATTGTTTTGTATTCATCTGGGCAGCTCACAGTCAGCGCAGTGCCAGGTTTCCTGCTTCTCTCACCTGTTCCCAGGTGCCTTCACCCTCCCCCCTCGCGTTATTTTTGAGACAGCAAACATGTGACATTGGAGCAAAAAACTAACCAGCATCCTCTGCGCTCCAGGTAATCTGTGCCCGCCTGGGTCACCTCAAACACGCTTAAATGTGCAATATGTAGCAAACAGGAATTTCTTTCAGTTTGTGTGCTAGTTGCATGTAAACACCGATGAATAACATCAGCCAAACTAGAAACATTCATTTTTCCTTCAAAAGAAGTGACATGAACGTAAATGAACACCAGCCTGATCTGAACAGGGCGATGGGGCCGGACAGTGCTTCCAATCAGGCTGCGCCCTGGCGGAAGGTACTATGGGAACCACAGCTGTTCCCTGATAACTACGTGGACCATCGGTTCCTAGAGGAGCTGCGGAGAAACGAGGGCATCCAACAGTACCGCTACTGGGCTGTGGTGAAGGAGGCCGGCTTTGTGGGGCAGCAGATGTCCTGTGTGGCCATTTTCCTCACGCTCTGGCTCTACATGGAGCAGGTACAACCATGGAGCATTTAGTATTTTTGATGACCAAAATTCTGGCTAAACGGTGCTTTCTGCTCTTGTTCAAGGGTCTGCTGGCTCCTGAGACGCTGCTGTGGAGCAGCCTGGTGTCGGCTCTCTTGGGTTATGGACTCCACCAGGTTTTGACCCCACAGACAAAGCTGTGTCGTGGTCCCCGCACACATCTGGCCGATTTACAGAGTGCTGCTATCTTCCTCTCCTTCACGTTCGGTTTCTCTCCGGTTCTTAAGACTTTAACAGAGTCTGTGAGTACAGACACTGTGTATGCCATGTCTGCTGTCATGCTGCTGGCCCACCTGGTTGCTTTTCCGTATGCCCAGCCCTCCCCTCCCGGAAGCCTGTCTCTGAATGCAGCCCTGTTTGCCTCAGTGTGCTTAGCTTCCAGGTTGCCTGGTTCTTTGCACACCTTTGCCATGCTGAGCTGTGCTTTGCTGGTGTTCGCTCTGTGGCCGTGTCTGCTGCAGAGACTGAGAGAAAATGCGCCTGGCCACTTCCCTGGAGCATGTGTGGGGGTGTGCGTTGGTGGTCTTGGGGGTCTGGGATCTCAGTCTCTGGGTGGAGCCTTGCTCTTATCCCTGGCCTTGGCCAGTGTTACATTCTTCTGTCCTTTGCTGCTTGTGAGGCTGCAAAGACACAAAGACAACATCCATGGACCCTGGGATGAGGCTGAGATTCATGAGGACCTGAGCTGCCTGCATGGCTGATGGAAATCACTCCTAAAGCTGACTGGAGCTGTTGATCAAACTGACTACTGGAGAGGTCAATGAAAGATTTTACCTTCTTTCCTGTATTTCATTTTTATCATGTTTGTATTTTGTGACAAACTGGCCAGAACAAGTTACTGCAGTACACAATCTGTGGGTTTTTAAAGCTGCTACGGCTTTCAACTTCTGAGGCTTAATGGAGCATATTTTTTATTTGCATCACTGACAGACACTGCAGGCCAAATGATGCAATGTATTCATTTGATATTAGAGATGTTTATGTTCTCAACTATTTTTTTCATTATGCACATGTTGTCTATTTTAAATTGGAGTAAAAAGAGCTCTTAATTTGAAAGTTCTCTTTTTAATACTGTATTTGTACTTTTTGTACTCATGTGTATGCAGACAGTTTCAATTTGTTTCTGACTGATGTGCTGTTTATCGGTCATCGTTGAAAAACTTAACCGAGAATAAAAGAATATTCAGACTTTAATAGAGGAATTCCTTATTTATTTATTTATGCATGTGATTGATCCCTCTCTTCCCTCGAGCAGACAGGAGCTCTGTAAGGATCATCTCTGACTTCTCCAGTGCGATAAATACCTTCCAGCCTGCACTGCTGAAGGGAAACTCTAGCGGCTGGAGTGGACCAACAACCAACTCCATGGATCCTCAACTACCTCACTGACAGACCACACTATTGTAATTGGCGTATACTTGTACAGCGCTTCTCTACCTTCATTGAAGGCCCAAAGTACTTTACAGTCACCGACCCATTAACTCATTCACACACTGGTGGCGACTCCTCTGCTGCACACTGACTGCAACCTTCCACCAGAGGCAGTGTGAGGTTCAGTGTCTTATCGAAGACCCTTTAACACATGATCGGCAAGGCGGGAATCGAACCTCCAGGTGACTACCTCTTAAAACGAGTGCCAAGAGGGTTCAAAGCAGTAATCCGAGCAAAGGGGGTCTATTTTGAAGACGGTAAAATATCAATCATGATTTCAGTAATTTCACCTTTTATTGGTTAACCACATAACTCCACATGTTCATTCATCGTTGTGATGCATCAGTGAGAATCTACTATGTAAATGTTCATATATATACACTGCTCACAGAAGTGAAAGGAGCACTTTAAAAAAACACATTAGATCCATCAGATCTCAATATGAAGTTGGATATCTATACAAATAACTACAGGTCAGTGTCTTAGGAACAAAAGGATGTCAAGTCTTTTAATGAAATAAAAGTTTTCAGTCTACAGAGGCTCAATTGTGTAGACACCATCAAATCAGAGTGAAATGAAGATGTGGCAGGCTAGTCCATTTTCTCCAGAACTTCATTTCTGCAACTCTAAATGCTTTTCAGTATCTTGTGTGCCCCCCACGAGCTTGTATACATGCTTGACAACGTGGCGGTATGCTCCTAATGAGACGACGAATGGTGTCTTGTGGCATTTCCTCCTAGATCTGTGTGAGGGCATCCCTGAGCTGTTGTACAGTCTGAGGAGCAACCTGGCTGCGCCTAATGGACCCAAACATAATGTCCCAGAGATGTTCTATTGGGTTTAAGTGGACTGGATCTGTCGTTTAGATCGTAGGACCCTCGCGTGTTTTGCCAGATCAGCGTAATATTTGCAAAGATGATCGTTAAGAAACGTCTTCGTATTTTTTAATCGTTTACGTTGTTGCATCAGGGCCATCTTATGCTTGCGATTCACGAACCTGATCAGGATCGCTGGTTTATCCGTGTTCTTTCTCCGAGGAAGTGTATGACAGACCTCGACAGCGTTGAGGTCCAAGGAAATCCCTTTAGACGATAAAAACACTTGAACTTGATCCTCCACGGTCGCATTAGCAGCTCCGCTAGCATCCATGCTAGCGCTGGTAGCACCAGGCCGCGCCCTGGGCTGTAGTTGCAGTCCCGTGAGAATCACATTATTCATCCGTGCTTGTTGGTCCAAGTCATGCATCCTTCTTTCCATCAGATATTGGCGATTGTCTCGTTGTTCGTTGCGTACCTTTTCTTGGCGGAAATCTTCCACAAGATGCAGCAGCAGCGATGGTTTAGCCTCCAGCTGAAGCACAGCTGTAGGTTTAGCTTCCTGCAGCAGAGCAGGGGTTAGCTTAGCTTCGATGTGGGCTAATGCGGTCTTCAGCTCAGCCAGTTTGGCTTTAAAATTTTTCTTCTGTGCCATGATCAGCTCTACTCGTTGTGGTAGCTGTGTTGCAGCAGCCCGGTGATCAAAGTCGCTTGTGGGCAACTTTAAAAGACTTGAAAATCCAGAGAGTTGCGGAGAGCTGGAGGCACATGTCTGCTCGTGGTGACCCGGAACCGGAAAGGCCGGAAAGTCAGGGGATGGTGAAGGCCATTCAGTTGTTTCAATTCCTTCATCCTCCAGGTACTGCCTGCAGACTCTTGCCACGTGAGGCCGGGCATTGTGGTGCATTAGGAGGAAACCAGGACCTACTGCACCAGCGTAGGGTCTGACAATGGGTTGAAGGATTTCATCTGGATACCTTATGGCAGTCAGAGCACCATTTCCTAGGCAGTAGAGGTCTGTGCGTCCCTCCATGGATATGCCTCCCCAGACCATCACTGACCCACCACCAAACCTGTCATGTTGAACCACGCACGTTGCAGGCAGCAGAACGTTCTCCTGGTCTTCTCTAGACTCTTTCACGTCTATCACAGGTGCTCAGGGTGAACCTGCTCTGGTCCATGAAAAGTACAGGGCGCCAGTGGAGGACTTGCCAATTCTGGTGTTCTTGAGCAAATGCCAGTGGAGCTCCACGGTGCTGAGCAGTGAGCACAGGGCCCACTACAGGACGTGGGGCCCTCAGGCCACCTTCATGAAGTCTGTTCCTGATTGTTTGGGTAGAGACATTCACACCAGTGGCCCTCTGGAGGTCATTCTGTAGGGCACGAGCAGTGCTCAGCCTGTTCCTCCTTGCACAAAGGAGCAGGTATCGAATTGAATTGAACTTTATTCACATCCCGAAGAGATAAATTCATCTGTCATGGCACTAGTGATGGGTCGGTCGCGAATGAAATGGCTCTTAGAACCGGCTCTTTGAAGTGAACGACTCGAGCCGGCTCCTCACTGGGAGCCAGAAGTCGGGAGCAGTCTTTTTTTTCTCTCTTACTTCGTCTCTCTCACTCACTTTTTTTTCTCTTCATGTCGCACGCGATTGGTCAAAATGTGTGTGCCGTGTGTTCGTGCTGAGCACCTCAAGAATTGCGGCGGTAAAATGTTTAACAGAGATGAAAAGGAACGGAGAGAAAGAGAGAGAGAAAGCGCTGAGCATGCGCATTGACACTGAGTGTGTGTGTTGGGGGAGGCTTTCATGTTTAGCAGCGCAAGAGGGAGAGAAGGAGAGACACGAAAAGTAAAGAAGATGAGTAAAGGAGAAAAAATTGAACTTTTTGACTTTTCTTGATAGCATGAAGGAAGAGAATCTGCAGGAAATCATTCTCTAGAACTCCACTACCAACCTGTTCAGAATCTTCTCTAACACAGAGCAGATCATCACTGACAGAAGAACCAGATTTTGTCATCAAAGCTGAGAATTTGTGAAGTCTTTATTTATTGGTTTTGTACACTTTAATCTGTATTTTGGGTTGTGGTTGCAGAGTTTTACATCATTTTCAATGTGAATTTGTTTACAAAGAAAAGGTCAAACATTTGATAGCAGAACAGCTGAGGTGAATTGTAAATAGTTGTTTTAAATTTTATTATAATTTTGTATATTGTTAAGTGGGATTGTAGTATTGTGTATTCGTCATTCATTTTTTTGCATTTTATGGGCTGTAAATAAATAAATGCAACACAGAAAAACAGTTTTTTAGTATTAACAATTCATTTTGGGCATAATTGTATACTATTGCTAGTTATAAATCAATTAAAGCAACAACACAATCTAAGAGGTGACTGTGGCTGTGTTTAAGCCGAGCCAGAAGAGATGGTTTTCTAAGGATAACCAGCAAGCCAGCTGATTTAAAAAGAAGGACATGGTCAAATTTTATGTCAGTTTGGTAGAACATTTTATTTGCTGGCATTTTCAATCAGAGATCAATTTATACACTTAACATGTTTTCATATTAATAAATGTATGCACACATTCAGCACAGACGGGCAGTTCAGTGATTATTTATGAAAGAAACAGATTTTGGAAATCATAAAAGAGGTATTGCTACACAGGACTTAACACACATAATGACTTACACTTTCATGACAGATTGGTCTTTTTTTTCTCTCGTGGTGATGCAGTTTTGTTGTCCGGCCAACAGATGTCACTAGTTTTTCACTTGTGTGTCATTTGTTTCACAACCCCGAACCATTTCAATACAGTTTGGTTCATTTTGGTTCAGAAAGCTTTGGTTTCTCCATCTCTAGCTGACTACCCCCTTGATAGTTGGGCACGCATTGTCATGGTCATAGAGCACACTTGTATAGCACTGCAGAAGCAACATTGGAGGACATACTCCCGTCTTCTCTACGGTCATGCTGTTATGACTGAACAGGTGAACTTTCCCTCATGATGTTCAGTATTTATACCACTTTCCTTCTCTGCTCTCTCTCTTTTCTGCTGCATCTTCTACATGACCAAATTCTCCAAATGATTAAAGGAGATAAAAGAAGAGGAGCAGTGTGTAACAAAGAGGCTGAGGCGTTGAGATCCATATGCAACAGCTTTTAATAGCAGAAGATCCGACAAGGGCAAAAAGGCAAGGTCAAAAATCCAGGCAGACAAGGAGCAAGGCAGGAAGTCTGGAGCCAGGCAGAGGTCAAAACACAAGAAGGCAAAAGGAATAAACTGCTCAGAGTTGTATCACAGGCAAATACAATACTTCACAATGAGCTGAGTCCATGGGGGACTAAATACACTGAGGTAATGAGCCTGATGAGAACCAGCTGGTGGTGATGGCAGGAGAGAGACAGGTGGTTAAAACTCAGGTGAGGGGTCCCTCTGGTGGTTGGAGGTGGAATTGGACGATGGATCCCTGACAGAGCGCTGCCCCACCCCCCACCTCCGCGAGTGGCTCCGGAAGCGAGAAGTCCAAAGACGTCGAGGAGCGGGTCTGTCTGGGTGACTCTGATGGAAGTCTGAAATCAGTGAGGGGTCAAGGATGTCGTTGGTTTCGATCCAGGACCTTTCTTCTGGGCCGTACTCCTCCCAGTCCACCAAATATTGAAGTCGACTACCCCAACGCCGGGAATCCAGGATGCTATTAACCATGTACCCCTCCTCGCCCCCACGAGTTTTTTTCTGGATGAATCCAGACTTCACTAGCTAGATTTTACTTTGAAATACTTACTGTATGAAATAAATGCCATTCAAATATAAGTTATCATTATTTTTGACTTCTGTTATGAATAATTTTATATTATAAACATATATTTACGTTTGTTCAGGGACAGCTATGTGAATGTAACTGCTTTCCTCAAGATCCAGGCGCCCTGTTAGAGCTTATGGGGATGCTGGAGTAGCTGATGATGTGGTGATGTTGATGCTGCAGCTTTCAGACTAATAACTGAAAACACAAATAAGAAGTTCACCTGGGCTGAAATGAGCATGGAAGACATGAAGAGATTCATTGGCCTGTTGTTGTACATGTCAGTGTTGGATTTACCTAAGGTCAAGGACTTTTTCCGTGTACCCTTCCCTGCCACGGTGATGACTCGAGACCGGTTTGTGGCAATTTTAGCCAATCTTCACATCAGCGACCCAGAGAAGGAAGTGGAAAATGACCAGAGGAAGAGCCCAGAGGATTATGACCCCCTCCACCGAGTCAGACCTCTGATGGGCATCATATCTGCAAACTCTAAGGCTGTTTATCACCCAAGACAGCACCTTTCAGTGGACGAGAAGATGGTTGGGACCAAAGCTAGCTTAGCATCAAGTAATATATGAAGGCCAAGCCAACAAAGTGGGTTTTTTGTCTTGGCAGACACAAATGGCTACACCATAGACTTCAAGCTCTACACAGGGAAGTCAAAGACATCTTCAGGAAAGGGACTCTCTTTCGATGTCGTCACCAGTCTGATCAACAGAGACTACCTGCCTTTTGTTAAATTGTAAAATTATCTAACAACAATTCTAAGTACAACTAAATTGCAAATAACTTTGTGATGAGGCACAAATGTACTAAAACTAACTTAAAAACTCATTCCAGGTGATGGACCACAACAAAAAATGTCTCTCTCCCGACCCACTGCAGTTATGGAGTACAATAAATACATGGGAGGAGTGGACACTTCGGACCAGATGATTGGGACAAACTCAGTACACCGAAAAACCAGGAGATGGCCCATAACTGTTTTCCAGCATCTGGTTGACATTGCTGTGACCAATGCTTTGGTCATCCACAAAACTCGCTGTGCCAGCCTGCAGGAGAGGCCGATGAGACGTCAGCAGTTCCAGGATCTTCTCGGAGTTGACTCAAAGAGAGGCCTTCAAAAGAACCCTGGTCAGCACCTACCCGATCCAACAAGCAGCGGACAGACCAAGGAGAAGAGAGCCAGCATGGGCCGACGGCGCTGCAAACTCTGCAACAAGAGCACTCCTTGGAAGTGTGAGACATGTGATGTGGGCCTATGCTTGCAGCCAGAACGAAATTGCTACTGGCTTTATCACCTATCACTTTCTGACAGGAAGGAGAGAACTGCTTTGTGAAACAACAAAAAACGCCTGTATATATCATAACTTTAATAAACTGAATGTCTGAGCTTCTGAGACCCATCTTGAACATCCTCTGTCCAGTATAATAAATTCTATGGAGAGTTTTGAATTGGATTAGTTGTAAATTTGGACTTTTAGTCAGTTTAAAGGTGTTAAGACACATTTCTGTCCAGAAGCTTTGATCTGTGTTTCTGCTCAGGTCTGCATCCCATTTAGTTATTGGAATTGAAATATTATTATCTAGGTTGTATAAGAGTTTGTATATTTTAGAGAGAATCTTATTCATTGAAAATTTAAAGAAAGAGGTAACTAGTTCTGGTAATTTTAAGTCATTATTGTATTTAACTTTTTTGTTATTATAGATTTCAGTTGTTGGTGCTCCAGGAAGTGATTTATTCCATGTTTTTCTTGTAGTTCCTGCAGTGTTATAAATCTTCTATCAATAATTAAGTGCTCTAATAGTGTTACACCCCCTGCTTGCCAGGCTGGGAAGTGTAACATTTTTTTGTTTATAAGGATGTCTGGGTTGTTCCAGATGGGTGTCATTTTACACGGTACGAGTGAGGACTTTGACGCTTTGAGAAAATCCAACCAGGCTGTTAAGGTGGAATCCCACTAGGCTGTTAAGGTGGTACTTATGTTAATACTTTAGAAACTGTCTATTGTTCTATTGTTGCTCACTTTATGTGGGGCAATACTCCAATGTTCTTCAATAAATATTTTACAAAGAATGATCAGAAGTGTTTTGATGAGTGTGGATCATTGGACATTCATTCATCATTGGGGTGGGGGTTCCAAATTTTCATCTATCACAGGTCCCCAACCCCTGTGAATAAGGGGGAATACTGAACACAACATTTTTACATTGATGTGTTTACAAATGAGCACGGTGCGCTGACTTAAGAGAATAGGAGAAAAAGGGAAAGAAAAAGCCTCTGGAGAGAAAGCCCTGCGGCCGTTTGTCGCTGGTCTGTTCTGCTTTGGATTTTGGAAGAGGGAGGAATTGTTTTTATAACTGAAGTACTGAAATTAAAACCATCTAGAACCCAAAAAAAAAAAAAAAAAAAAAAACGCTTTGGCATCGGAACTGAATAAAAAATCAATTGGTGACTGTGGTGGACCGAGCAGTAAAGGCAAGGACAGCCAAAAATGTATCAAAAATATTTACATTTATTTTCCAAAAAAAAAGGTTTTCAGAACAAAAATGGGCCCTTACAAGAGGTCAAAGTAACAAACGTAACTGAAGCTTTAAACAGGAGGACCAAATCAATCAACTAAACATACCAACCCACAAACTTAAACTGACCTAACTAATTGGAAACACAAGGGGACATTTATAGTGGCTGATCAGACCAACTATACACACAAGGGGGAACTAAAAAGACAAAAACTACAGAAATACAGCAACACAAAATTAACTTTTCAATCCTAAAGTAAACTAACAGAAAAATAGTGAAACTAATAAAGTAGAATGTAAACTGAATCAATGTTTAACAGAAAAATAGTTTCTCCTCCCCCGGGCAGTGGTTCAGTCCAATTAGTGTCCTGCTGCATATAAGGCCTCTGCTGTCTGGCTTGCGTTCTTTGTTGTGTCAGGCCTGACTTGGCATCTCCAGCAGCAGCAGCAGCAGCAGCAGCAGCAGCAGCAGCAGCAGCAGCAGCAGCAGCAGCAGCAGCAGCAGCAGCAGCAGCAGCAATGGGTTCCACAGCACCGGTAACTCAAAAAAAACAAAAAATTAAATTAATGAAATTAAATTGAAATAAAGCTTAAAATATCTCAATAAATGTATATTTTAAACCAAACAAATGTGTGTCTTAATTGAAAGAAAATTCAGGTGTATGTGCAGGTGAGTGTATGGTGCAGGTTACTGCCCTGATGGTGTGGCAGCGTAGGCGGCCATCACAGTGACCAACCCTACTCCATGGTCTTATCTTTAAACAAAAACATGTCACGCAGCTCCAACCATAGAGCCCATCAGCTGGGAGAAGAATAGAATAGAACAACTTTCTGTTCCAGGTGTTGCATGTTCTTCTGTTTCTTTTTATACCAAGGCCATTTTACTTTTATGTTGGGATCCATGTCTAGTTATTTTTGTATCTGTTTCGTCCATAGTTAACCTTGGAATAGAGTCAAATTCACTCCAAATAAAAAGAGTTGGTAGATGCAGGGAAAGAAAAGGCTGGAGGATGGTATGTTAGAAAAAAAGACATGAAAGCACCAAGGTGTACATTGAGACCTGTAGAGAGATCTGAAGATTGCTGCCTCTGGGTAAGTCATTCACTCAAAGTCTTTTCTTCAGTTTATTTTCATGCTGGTTGGAGGGTTCTGCACAGAGTAAACTCACATGTATTTTCATTTTAGTTAAGACCCTTTTCATGATTTTATTTTTTTAAGCAATTCTGTTTACAGACTTAGTAGTAAACCAATGTCTGACTTTCATTGGTTTAATTTTGTTGAATTTTTACTTTATTATTATTATGCCAAACAAAAGCAGGAGAGGAATCACAGAAAAAGAGAAAAACGCAGAAAAATAAATGTGCATTTCTGGATGAATGGATCAAGACAGTCAAACAATCCCATGCAAGCAGAGGAATTGAAAAAGGAAGGATGGATGACTTGACAAAGTCCTCGGCCTGTTGTTTCTGGCTCTGGCAGAGAGAGGTCCAGTCTTCTGAGGCTGAAAGGAAGTTAATATGAGAGACACATTTCCAGCAGACCCCCACCCAGATCAAATATCAACTCACTCCAACCCTGAGCTTCTGCTGAGGAATGGGGAATCTTGTATTTGGACGTGTTCATGCAGCTTTCTCCTGGACATGAGGGAAACAGAATGCCATGGGTTAGGATGTGAAGGAGACCTTCCAGAGTTTCTGGAGTCACCTCAGACCATCTCCATGCAGTTGTTGCTCCGGCAACGGGTTTGGTTCAGTCAGCGACTGAGAGCTTGAAGGTGAAGCACTGCTTCCAGCAGGAGCTACCTGGGGAACAGGTGTAGCATGGCCACAACTCACTGACTTTTTAGGGAGGGTTGGGCTGAATAGGAGAGAAATGATTGAACCAACAGTGTAACACCCACATATTTGGGGGCACAGGTAAAAGTGTCCATCTCTGCACTCTGCAGAGCACCTGCTTCGGGGCAGCCTGGCTCCGCTCTGGCTCTGCTCTGAGGAGCATGAGCTCTGCAGTCTCCTGCTTATGAACTCCTGCCTCTGCACAGAGAGTGTGATGATGCTGCAATGTACTCAGGTTTCTGAATGAAAAGTGTTAACAGAAATCCAAACCCTTTGAGAAATGAAAATAAAGTTTGTGTGGCAACAAAAATGAAGAGCAAAAGTTTGTTCAAAAAAGCTTACACAGTTAATCAATAGGTGCATGGTTGTCTTTGGCATTAAATTCCTGATGGTCTTATATATATAATGTTTATGTAGGAATCAACTAGATTGAATACAATCTCTATCTGACTCTCCAACTGAGGATCTGTGAGGACTTTGTGTCCATTTCCTTCAACTTCACCAATACGCACATAAATAAGAAAAAAAAAGCACACACATCTCATCAAACACATTAGAAAAAGAACGAGTAGAATGGAAGGAATACAAACGAGGGACGCAAGGAGAAATGGTGGTGGTGGTGGGGGGGGCAGAGAATTGTTGATTAGAAACAGACTAGAACACACGCACATACGTATTGCAGTGACATCATACACCAAGAATGCCGGCTCAAAAGCCAGTGCTGGGGTGGAACAGACAGGGACTTGATTTTTCTGTTTAGCAGTAAAGACAGAAGGGGGTACAGGGTTTGATGTCACATGTGGGTGACAGAGGTACAGTGCAGAGGCTGAATGGTGCTTCCTCACTGCACAGGTCAAGCTGTGATGGTGTGGGTAAATTGTGGGGTTGAGGTACTGACGATGACTTTCTCCAGGAACACTCCAGCCCGCAGCAGAGACGCCTTCCAGCTGTCTAACTCCACCTGGGATTTAGAGGCCGACTCCAGGCTTTTGGAGTCCTTAGTTATACTTCCCTGCAAACCATTCAGTTCAAGTCAGATGTCTTTAAAAATTAAGCAACTTTTTTTTAACTACTTGGTAAAAAAGAGTTACCTGTGACTCATCCAATCACTGGAAATAGGCATTACAACAAAATTATTTGTCCGTCCAGCCATCCATCTTCTTCTGGGTGGCGGGGGCAGCAGTCTAAGGAAAGTTAACCAGACTTCCCTCTCCCCGGCCTCTTCCTCCAGCTCCCCTTCAGTTTTCAAAATGTATTTCAGGGTAGAGCAAAAGGACTTCCAGTTCTATGTCCCTTCAGCGGTAAGGCGAGCTGCGTCGCGCTGTGGAGGAGAAGCCCTTTTCTTCACGTGGATCCGCTCTGAGGCACATGAGTTTACATTTAAATGCAAGTATTGACTTTTTGTTGAAGCGTGACCTTTGTAAAGTTATAAAACCAATTTTGTCATGTATTTTCAAGGAATTTGAAATATTTGAATAGGAATTTGAAATAGGAATAGGAATTTGGATGGTCTAGCTTTGTTTTTTATTTTTTAATATATACAACTTTATTGAAGAAAAGGCAAGTAGGTCTAGCTTTGCTGGCTAATTTCCTGTAGCTTAGCAACTGTGAGTTGAACTTGTTATGAAGCATAGAGCTCAAAATGATTCTGAGTTATTTGATTCAATTTTTATTTGGAGGAGTTTGAGCAGATCCATCGACGTCCCAGGCATTGTTATTTTTACAGCTGAGACAAAACGCTATGCAGGTACTGCATACAAACACTCAAGCACTTTACATCAGCTGGGACGAGGAGGTGAAGATCTTCATGGACCAAACTTCCTCCAAAATCCCGATTCTTTCTCCTTCCAGTTCACCAAAAACTCTTTGATGTTTCTTGACGTTGCTGTGATCAATCCATTCAATCCATTGGTTTCTCAGAGCAGAAAATAATGAAAGCTAACATCCAAATGCTCTTTCATTGATTTACAACACTTTCCAACTGCGGTCAAATGAGCCGCCGTTCACATTTCCGTGGTCACATCAAGAAGCTCCGTGGAGTCTGTTGGAGATTTTCCAGCTTTCTCAGGACTGCTACCATAAGTATTGGATGAAACTCACACCAAAAATCCAGTGACGGCTGATTGGACCACAGAAATGTGAACGGCGGCTCATTTGACTGCAGTCAATGTGAAGATAGCATCTTCTCTTCTCCAGAAGCTGAACTAGACACGCTAGCCGGACCAGATGAGGGTTTAGTGCATGTGTAACGAACCGCAGACCGCAGGTTCCTTTGATCTGGAGGTGTGTGGAGACAGAACCCAGGACCACAATTTATAAAAAAGGAAAGTGTTTATTTTTTGTCCAACAGGAAGTCTTCAGTCATTCCGGAGCCAGGATCCTCTGTCAAAGAAATAAAACGACCTGAGAGTTTGTCCAAGATAAAAACACCAGGCTATATAAAAAACCTCACACCACACCACAACAGGATAAAATAATAAATAAACACATGCACTAAGAAACAGCTCTGGTCTAATAAAATAAACTCTCAGGTCAATAAAAAGGCAGGTGATAGAGGGGTACTTATCTGGAAGAGGGGTGTATCGCGACCACACCCCTCTGCAATTCCAACGTCGCTTCCTCCCTCCTCGACCGCTGCCTGGCTCCTGGCTCTATTCCTCCGGTTCCGACTTGCGGGGCGGGTCGTCCAGCGTACTCCTGACGGTGGCCTGGCGCCGTCCCTCCGCCGCTGGTCCGCTGTCTCCCGGTGCGCTCCTCCGGCGTCGCTCGGCTCGGTTCTCCTCCAGGCGCGCTCCTCTGGCGTCGCTCGGCTCGGTTCTCCTCCAGGCGCGCTCCTCTGGCGTCGCTCGGCTCGGTTCTCCTCCAGGCGCGCTCCTCTGGCGTTGGTGTGGCTTCTTTAGGCGGAGGGTATGCAGAAGCGAGCGAGCGACCCTGGGCTACCTGGTTCCAACCCCCTTTCCTTCTCTTTTGCTGCATCGCAGCATTCATTAAAAAAAAGGAGTCTCCCATTGGGCACGCCCCCTGCCGCACCTGTGTCCCATTTGCAGCAATGAGACGGCCTGTTCATGGGGCTCCTGACTAAAAACTAGTCAAAAGTAAAAAAACAGTTTACCCCATTACATCCCCCCTCAGCAGAATATAGGCAGTCCCTGCCATGTTCACAAACGGAAGCGTGCTGGAGGCACACCAAAATTTGTCCTTACAGAACGTCGTACAGGTTCAGGGTCTGGTGGGTCCACATGCTCCGGCAAGTCTGCATGCTCGGGAAGATCCTCAGGCTCCGGGATCGGCATTGGGACATAACCATAAATGGTCAAGTCTCTCGGTGTATTGTCCGATGGGGTCTGAGGAGTTTGCAGTTCTGGAGACAAGGGGCTGATACACACTTTCAAAGAGTTCCTATGTAGCACTTTCATCACTCCTCCCTTTTCAGATTTCACCCTGTAGACTAGCCCAGTATCACCGACTATCCCAATTATAATGTGAGGTTCGGGGTCCCAACCGCCGTGCAATTTACCTTGTCTGTTGCGGTTTCTGTCTCTAACCCACACACGTTCACCTACAAGTAAGGGCATCGCAGTAGCGTGTCGATCAAAAGCCTTTTTCTCACAGTCAGCAGCGACAGACATTTTTCCACGTGCAACCCCATATGCATACTGCAACCTCTGGTGGTGATCATGCACCCAACCTGTCAAGTTACGGGTGCACTCTTGCTGCCCTACACCCATTCCCATGTCAACTGGGAGGCGGAGGTGCCGCCCAAACATCAAATAGGATGGAGCAAACCCTGTTGCGCTGTGCGTAGTGTTGTTGTATGCTTGCATGAGTTCTGGCAAGTATTCAGGCCATTTACTCTGCCTGTCAAACTCTAGCGTGCGAAGCATACCTAGTAAGGTTCGATTCATCCTCTCTACTCGCCCATTACCTGCAGGGTGATAGGGAGTAGTTCTGCTCTTTGTAACCCCATACAAGTCACAAAGCTGTTTAACTAATTCTGACTCAAAATTGGGGCCTTGATCAGAATGAAAACGAGATGGACAACCAAACGTTTGAATGATGTTAGACCAAATAGCGCGAACTGTTGTTTTGGCTGTCTGATCTTTAGTAGGGACAGCCCAGGAGTAACGTGTAAACATGTCAGTCATTACTAGAATATTCTGGTAGCAGTCGTCAGGTCTACTCAACGAGAGGAAGTCAAGGGCAACTACTTCCAGAGGGTAGTTGGCACTGATCGAGCACAAAGGCGCCTTAGGCGCTGATCTATCCTTAAGGCTGCAAACGACACACCCAGACTGGAACCCCCGCACCTGTTTCTCCATGTCAACCCAGAAAAAGCGTCGCCTCAGGGTGGCCAGTGTTCTTCCAGTCCCTGCGTGGGCTGTGGCTTCATGGTAGTTCTCCCATATCTTTTTACACTGCAAAGCTGGACATACAATTTGGTACAATTGTTCATGGGTGTTGGGATAATAAATTTTCGGCAAAGGACACCTTCACGGATGCAAAGCTTTTCAAACTGTTTCAAGAGTCTCTGTGTGCCCTTGCTGATTGGGTTCCCACTCTGGTGAGAAGGGCACACACCCTGTTCCACGTACCTCTTCACAGTTTGTATGTCTTCATCTGCCTCTTGTGCAGCCACCCATTCACTGGGTTGGTGTGAAAATTGTTCTTCCTCACCGGTTACAATGGCAGATGTCACCGGACCTGTCTGGGTGATGGCTGCAGGCTGCTGGAGATGGTGTTGAATGGGGTGACGGGAAAGGGCATCAGCATTGACGTTCTCCCGTCCACTCCGGTACTTGACCTCAAGGTCGAATGACGCCAGCTGGGCCACCCAACGCTGTTCAACCGCACCAAGCTTTGCTGTTGAAAGATGGGCAACAGGGTTATTGTCTGTGTACACAATGCACTTTGCTCCAGTCAAGTAATCCTTAAATTTCTCAGTTACAGCCCATTTTAACGCCAGAAGTTCTAATTTAAAGGAGCTGTAGTTCGAATCGTTACGCTCTGCGGGGTGTAGACTTCGGCTGGCGTAGGCGATAACCCGCTCCTTGCCTTCTTGCACCTGGCCCAAGACAGCCCCTAAGCCCTGGTGACTGGCATCTGTGTAAAGAACAAAAGGCTTGGAATAGTCAGCAAAGGCAAGTACAGGAGCTTCTGTAAGAGTCTTTTTGAGTTGGTCGAAGGCGCTCTGGGCTTCTGCTGACCAATTCAGGAGTCTGGAGCCTAAACGACGATCATTAGGTACACCCACCAGCAGGGCATTCAGGGGTTGTGCCACTTTTGCAAACTTTGGCACAAATCTTCTGTAGTATCCTGCTAAGCCCAGAAAGGCCTTCAGTTCTTTGGCTGTTGTAGGGGTTGGCCAATTTAGAACAGCTGAAACCTTGTCAGGATCAGGTGTGACACCTTTTTGCTCCACAACATGTCCCAGAAACTTGACTTGGCGATGAAACAGCTTACACTTGTCAGGCCTAAGTTTCAGTCCATTCTTCTGCAACCGTTCAAACACCTCTTCCAGGTGTTTCAGATGCATATCAAAGTCTGCAGAGTAGACAATAATGTCATCTAAGTAAACAAGAACAGAGTCCGTGATTTGTCCACTTAGGCACTGCTGCATTAATCGTTGGAAGGTTGCTGGAGCGTTGCAGAGACCAAAGGGCATGCGTTGGAACTCAAATAGGCCCACCGGTGTCGTGAAGGCAGTCTTTTCACGGTCATGTGGGTCCATTTCCACCTGCCAGTACCCGCTAGCCAGGTCTAGAGTGGAAAACCAAGCTGCTTGGGACATTGAGGTCAGGGTCTCTTCAATTCTGGGAAGGGGGAAAGCATCTTTATGTGTTACAGAGTTCAACTTTCGGTAATCAACACAAAATCTCCAACTGCCATCTTTCTTTTTTACCATCACGATGGGTGCAGCCCAGGGGCTTTTACTTTCTACAATGACACCGCTTTGTAGCATGTTTTTCAGTAGGGCACGCATATCTTTGTAGAGCAGGGGTGGTAGTGGCCTGAAGCGCTCCCGTATTGGGGCTGAATCTCCTGTGGGGATGCAGTGCCTCACTGTGGAGGTCCTTCCAAAGTCCATCTCTTGGGAAGAAAAAACCTTGTCCCACTTTTGCAGTAGCAGCTTCAGTCGGTCTTGCTCACCCTCAGTCAGGTCCGGTCGGTCTGCAAGTTTCACAACCTCAAAAACGCCATCTCCCTCGGTGGGGTTGCAGGCATCCACCAGGCCCACCTCCACGAAACCCTCTTCTCCCTGTGTCAGACAAACATCTTGTGAGCTGTAGACATCCTCATCTTGGATACGATACACCCGGCCCAGCTTCTGATAGCGCCCAATGGGAACAGCAAAGTTGTTTAAATTGCGGATGCGGAGGGGTAGCTGGCCTCGTCTTACTGTCACTACAGTACGGGCCACAGCTAAGGCACCAGGCTCCTCGAGGGCCTCCACCAGGCCACGGTATTCGCATCCTCGTGGTCCCATCCTCGCACGTCCCCACACAATCACCTCACTTCTGGCAGGAATGGTGACCTTACGGCGTGCCAGCCGCACATGGCAGAGGAGGTCATTCTTGGCAGTCACCACGACTCGCCGGCACGTGGCGAATGCAGCTCTCCAGGCACTTTGGGACCTTGGGTTCTGGCAAGAGAAGGAGACTGGCCCATCATTATGGAACACTACATCCCAACATGCTTGCACCACGTTCATTCCTATGATGAGGGGGCTTGTCAAAAACTCATCCTCCACAATAAAAACTCCCCGTTGTGCTATGAAATGACCCTCAATAACAAAATCCATGATCATGTAACCCTTACAGGGAATATTGAGTCCATTTACAGCTTTCAGTTTTATCAACTCCGGGGGTTGCTCCACTTCGCACCCCAAATAGTGCTGTGTGAAGACACTTTGCTGCATTAAAGTGGTTTGTGAGCCGGTGTCTAGGAGTCCCGTCAACTTTATGCCCCCCATCTCTATATCCACGAGAGGACACTGTCCCACCAGTAATTCAGATGGCCCTTTCGACTCCCCCTTAGGTGCCAACCCCACTGACCGGGCCTCTGTAGTAGGGTTTTCTAGTTTAAATATGGCCTGGTCTGGCCACGTTCTCTACAGAACCTAGCTATGTGGCCTTCTTTGTGACACTGTCTACAAATGGGTTTACCATCTGCAGTCCATGCATTGCCAAAGTCTCTCCCTTCTCTTCTTCGGGGATGACTTGGAGCCCGGGTGTTACTTTGATGCCCTGATGAATTTCTTAAGGCAAAGCCGTCAAACAATTCTTGCTTGAAATCTTTTAGTTGGTCACCTAACTCGTTCAAAATCTCTTTTTTTAGCTCTGCCTTCCAGTCAGTTCTCGGGGCATTTGCATGCTGATCATTTTTTCCCACAGCTCCACATGTTACCTCTGGCCATGTGGACCGGTGGCCCTCCTCCTCCAGCAAACAAGCTTCTTGTTGGAGCGCTTCGAAGGTTCCATCTGGGTGGCGGCGAGCATAGCCCCTCAAGGCTCGGGTTAAGGGTCCCTCTTCTAGGCCAAGCAGGAATTGTTCTTTTAGGTGCTGATCGGTGGGGGCTCCGTCGGGGTGATGTTGCTGCAGCCTGTAATGAAGCTCTCGTAATCTTAAAATAAAGGCTTGTACCGGTTCATCTGGTTTTTGGCGACACCCATAAAATTGTGTTCTCGCTACCGGACCTTGGATACGCTGCTGGTAAACAGCATCCAATGCATTAAAAATCTTAGCGGTTGTGTTTCGCTCTTCCTCCGGTAACACATTCATCCGCCTCCGAGCTACACCCGTTAGGGCCCCCATTAAAACCCCCACCCTTAATTGTTCCGTTTGCCCCACATAAGGTATCAGCCCCTGCAACTGTTCTTTCCAGTCCTCATATTTAAGTTCACTGTCAACCCCATTAAATTTGGGCACCCAAGGTGCACCAGGGAACAAGGGCATCATCATTTTAAAAAAATTAAAACTAAAAAAAAAACTAACCTAAAAGGCCCGGGTCCCGACTCCACACACAAATCCAGATCCTGCCAACAACGCCAAAATGTAACGAACCGCAGACCGCAGGTTCCTTTGATCTGGAGGTGTGTGGAGACAGAACCCAGGACCACAATTTATAAAAAAGGAAAGTGTTTATTTTTTGTCCAACAGGAAGTCTTCAGTCATTCCGGAGCCAGGATCCTCTGTCAAAGAAATAAAACGACCTGAGAGTTTGTCCAAGATAAAAACACCAGGCTATATAAAAAACCTCACACCACACCACAACAGGATAAAATAATAAATAAACACATGCACTAAGAAACAGCTCTGGTCTAATAAAATAAACTCTCAGGTCAATAAAAAGGCAGGTGATAGAGGGGTACTTATCTGGAAGAGGGGTGTATCGCGACCACACCCCTCTGCAATTCCAACGTCGCTTCCTCCCTCCTCGACCGCTGCCTGGCTCCTGGCTCTATTCCTCCGGTTCCGACTTGCGGGGCGGGTCGTCCAGCGTACTCCTGACGGTGGCCTGGCGCCGTCCCTCCGCCGCTGGTCCGCTGTCTCCCGGTGCGCTCCTCCGGCGTCGCTCGGCTCGGTTCTCCTCCAGGCGCGCTCCTCTGGCGTCGCTCGGCTCGGTTCTCCTCCAGGCGCGCTCCTCTGGCGTCGCTCGGCTCGGTTCTCCTCCAGGCGCGCTCCTCTGGCGTTGGTGTGGCTTCTTTAGGCGGAGGGTATGCAGAAGCGAGCGAGCGACCCTGGGCTACCTGGTTCCAACCCCCTTTCCTTCTCTTTTGCTGCATCGCAGCATTCATTAAAAAAAAAAGGAGTCTCCCATTGGGCACGCCCCCTGCCGCACCTGTGTCCCATTTGCAGCAATGAGACGGCCTGTTCATGGGGCTCCTGACTAAAAACTAGTCAAAAGTAAAAAAACAGTTTACCCCATTACACATGTGCAGCAGAAAGAAGATGATTGAAGAAAAACAGAGTCTGTCCAAGACTGTTGGATTGACGGAGATTTAAAAAGAGAAATAAAAACTAAATGATTTCTGATTATATTTGTTCTCTTTCAGTAGATAAATGACACACAGATATGATAAAAACTCTAAAAACAGGATTTTCATTGGAGGAGGATTTTAAGAAAGTTTTAGTGAGTTCATGCTCTTCACAAAGATGTGTGAACAGAAAATCAGTCCATAGCACAGGATCCCAGTCATGTCTGTGTAATGTTTAGCTTCAGCTGATGAAGCAGCTGGACATCTGGTGATTTTTAACAGCAGCCAGTCAAAACCAACAAGATGCTAATGCTAACATGTCGCCTCTATGTGATCACAAACTGGTTCAAAGTCAGGAAATATTTTAAATGACATGACTTTAAGATGTGGTGGATAAATACAGCAAAATGAATTAATAGAACATTAATTAAAAAAAACAAAAATGTTTTTTAAAACCATGAATGAACTGATTAAATATTTAATTGAATCCACTGCATATTAGCAGCAGATGTTATGTAAAAAACTGCAACCTGTGTCAGATGTTGTGCTGAACACCCTGCACATGAAAGCGCTGCAGCTTTTATCTACCGTAAGTGATATTTAATAGTAATAAAAATCTATGTCTTCAGTCTGTTATTTGTTATGATTTAATACAAAATGTAATCACTTGAAAGCAGAATTAGAAAATCTCTGGTAAATCTCTCCTTGATTTCTCAGCATAGCATATGTAAGTATACGTTTAGATAACAAAAGAAAATGTTCTTACTATTTATAAATTACTTCTATGCAATTTAATATTCTTTAAAAAAATCTGATAAAAGTTACAAAAGTTAAACATCCAAGGTACACATTTCTCCTTTTGACCTGCAGAGGGTTCAGATCTAATTACAGTTTTTCTCAGTCGCTTTGGTGCGTTTCTCAGAACACTATTAACATTTTCACAACAGTTAGTGCATTTCTCAAAACAATTAGTGCAAACTGCAAAATATAGTGGATATCCTGCAAAAGCACGTCACATGCTCAAAATGGATTATCCATTCCTCAAAAGCAAGTATTCATGTCAATGAAACTGTCAGTGCCATCAAAATGAAAAGTCTTGACGCCATCTTTATGAACAAGATAGTCAAATGACTTTGTCATGTTTTCACCATGACAGTTTATAATTTCAGGGTTTTCCATTGTAAAAATATATGGTGACACCTGAAAATGCTCAATGGATGCTCATATGGGTGAGGACGGCGTTGTCCGAGATGGCTGCACACATGGTAATATCTCTGTCCAATGCGATTTCTTCCACGCCTTCTGCCTTTGGCCAGATTGAAACCTGCCTCATCAACATATATGAATGAGTGCAGTGTTTCCCTGGCTTCCAGCTCCAGTACACGCTTTAGAGAGAGACAGAAATGTAATTTCACAATTTCCCTGTGTACAGTAACAAACAGTAATGCATGCATTTGGTAAAACACATTGTAGAGTATGTTCTGTAGCATTGCAAGTGCTGCATGAAACTACAAAGTACTGTAAAACAGTTTACAGTGAAATCTGAAAAAAGGAGCAGCCTGTGAGCCATCTGTGAAACATTTGTATTTAATCACTCTTACATTCACAATGCAGACCAAGTCCCCACAAATATGAGAACTCCTTGAGAGAGAACTCCAAGAGAGATTGAAAAAAAATACAGTTAAATAATGAAAGAAAATCCTCTTTTTTGTTTCTTTATGACCGTGGAGGATGGTTAAAACGAAGAAATCAGGGCGTGGTCCCTAACTTTAAGAGAGCTAAACCAACAATGGATATATTAGCGTGTCATTCTGTACTGGTATCAACAGGCCTCCCTCTTGTGATCTTCCTCTCCTTACAGTGAGGGTGAATTGAAATCACCAAAGATGTGAAGTTTCCTGAGTTGTTTCTTTCTCCCCCTCACACATACAAAGCTCTGCAGCATCTGCCCCCCTCCACAAATACTGAGAGGGAAACGGACCACGAGTGAAGGGAGATGAGGAGGAGGGGGCGCCAGCGGACAAACTTTTTGACACATTCCTGGCCGATGGTTCTGAAACTCTTTCCTCGCCTTGCTTTCTCCTCTGGACCATTCCAATGTTTCCCTCCCTCTCCACTTTTTGTGGTGGGTCAAGCAATTCTTTCCAAACAAGAACAACCTTCTCTCTGATCCAAGGACTCTGAATTGAATTAGCTGCTTTGTAAGCCTGCTGTCAGTGTACTAGGGGTCAAAACCGTTGACAGTATATAGAGATGGACAAAGGACCTGTGACATCACCCATAGAAAAATGCCTTACCTCTGGTTCCAACAAAATGAAGGCAATTCAGTCGCGGTACTGACTTTGTTATTTTAGAATCAGATGACATTAGTAAGTAGTGATTGTCCAAGTCGGTCTGAGTCATCATTTCTTTTTTTTTTTTTTTTTTTTACTTTTAACTTGTCCTGTCCAACAGCTGAGCAAGCAGATACGAGCTGAGAGCCTCTTGCGTTGGACAGATTTTATTGTCCCAACAGAGGTTTATTAAGTATAAACCCCTGTTGTATTTCATGCTAAACTTTATTTTAATTATGTTGTATCTTTTCCTTTTTTTGTTGGACCGGACGGAAACAAAGCGGGGGGGGATAAAAGAGTGGAGTTAAGAGAACAAAGAAGGTAACACAGAGTAGTAACATCCTATAACAACCAGGTCTAAATAACAATCTGGAATGGGCGGGGCCTGTCTACACACACACTCAGTAACACACAAACCTTTTGGCTAGAATAATCTTTACCTTTAAAGTTGTCAAAAATGTACACAATACCACTACAGTTCACACACAATCATAGAAGCTGACACAAATAAAGCCTTTCATTCCATCACACATTCTGTTAGTGCGAGGTGAGCTGACACCTGTGCTCAGGTGAGTGTTTATGTTTTGCTGATGTGGATGTTGATGGAATGTATAGAGGGAGAGAGAGCCCAGCCATCCCCACGCCAAGGCCCCCCACCGGGGCGGCAGCAGCAGCACGGGCCCCCCAACACCCGCCAAGGAGCCATGGAGAGAACTAGTCAGCCGCAGAATATCGCCAGACACCCAGACCAGGGCACGCGGGACCGCCGCAGAGGCCACCCACGCCCGAGAGCCGGAAGGCCGGAAGGCACGGGACCCCCGCACAGCCAGAGCAGCAATCCCCCCATCACGCCCAGAGGGCCAACACAAGGCCCCACACCCGGAGAGCCCCCCAACCCCAGACGAGCAGCACACCACCACCCAGCAGTGCCGAGCATCCCCCCGCCCCACCCCAGGCACGAGCCAGAGCTCCCCCAGGATGACCCGCTTCTATGCTCCAGACGTCCGCCCGCGCCCGCCGCGGGAGGTCCAGGGGCAAGCCAGGAAGGGGCCGCCCACCCCCGCCTAGCAGAGAGACACCCAAGAGGAACGAGGGCCCCAGAGGAATGATGTTAACAAGGCCTGGCCAGGCACACCCACTGATGGAGTCCTGGAGAGGCCCATTTCTCGAGAGCCAGGACCGGAACCCGAACCACCGAGACCTGGACACCCGGCTCCGATGTAGATTGATCCCCTGTTAAATCTTGGGGATCCCTCTCCCAGCGTGGCGAGGAGGTCACAGAGCCCAGGAGACCGGCACCAAAGAGAGAAGACCACCAGGCCAAGGGTTCCCATCTCCCCTCGCCAGGGATGGGGTAGGGGACAGAGGGTCGAAGGTCCCACCTTCCTTGTGTGATGCATGCGTGTTTGTTTGTTAGAGTGTATATTTTGAGGTGTTAGAGGTGTGTGTACTACAAGGTGCGGTTAAAATTGGTGAGTAGGGCCTTGACAGGACATCTCCTGATAGCTCACAGCGATGCCCCGTCACCCTCTCACCAATGGCCTTACATGTCTATGGTGCTGTCAAAATTGGCGGAAAGGGCACCTAGAGGACATCTACTGCTTGTTGGCAGTGATGTCCAACCACCCCCCCACCAAGGTCCTACATGTCTAAGGTGCAAATAAAGCTAAGGGGAGGGGCAAACTCATGCAGCGGCCACTGGAGGATGGGCCACTTGCAGGTAGTCCATACCCAGCAGCACGCCGCAATACAACCACCCTCCCCTTCACCCTAATACATGTTTGTATGAGGAAGAGGGTAGGTTGGGGGCAGTTGGCTGACCGACCCCCGATGGTGGACCGCTGTCCCCCCGCCCCCCAGCGTTGGGACCAAGTTCACCTCAGCCCATGGGCCCCACCCCCCGAGAGCCAACCACCCCAGGCCCCGTGCCTCCCACCCCCGCAAGGAGGGAGGAGCCAGAAGGAGCCAGTCCCAGGGTCAGGTCCCAGCCCCCGCCTCCAAGCACCCCTCCCATGGGTGTACTGGGCAGGCATTAACAGGACCGAGGCGGCTGGACCAGCCGCGGCCCCCACCGAATTTTCAGTCGAGACCACAACATGCCAGACCGCCCAGGCCCCGTACTAAATGGGACCCCCTGCTCCCCGCAGAAAGCCCCCCACCAGACGGGGCAAACCGCCCCCCTCAAGACCCCGCGGCAAAGGCGGGCGCCGTCCGGAGCAACGGCGGGCTCCAAGGAGGCAGCCCCACCCCGTCCCAGAGCCAGAGAGGGAGTGATCCCAGCCCCCAGGTGCAGGCAAGCCACCCCCCCGACGCAAGCGGCACCCCCCAGGAAGGGGCCCCACGCCAGCCCACCCAGCGCAAGCAAGAGGACCACCCCCCCAGACCGAGCCAGACCCCCAACCCCACTGCACACCCCACACCCCCGCCACCCAGGCCCAGGGCGCCACACGGCACCCCCGCCCACCCCCATCCAGACGCCAGGCCAGACCCCCCAACCAACAGATCCCCCCCACGCCCCAGCCAGGCTCCAGAGAGCACAGACCCCCGCCCACCAGCCCCCGCAGACAACCAAGACGCGGGGACACCCAAGCACCCCGCCCCTAAATCATGGACTCAGCAATTGGAGACCAGAGAGACCGAATTCTTTCCAAGTTACTTGAACTTTTAGCTGATGTTTTTTCCAAGCTGATATGATCAAAGAGCAGATTCCTGTATTGATTAACATTGATGTTTTTCTTGCTTTTCCAATTTAATAGAATAGTTTTTTTTTTGCTATACAGAGTTATGAAGATTACAGATACTAATCCTCCCTCTATATCGATGGCACTCATGTCACCAAGCACACAAAGTGATGGTGAAGCTGTGATAGAAACTTTCATCATTTCTTTGGCAACCATACTCGCTAATCAGGAGTGAGCTTGTTGGAAAGCCACACCTCTTCCACTGTTCTGGGGAATCTGTCAAAGAAACATTTCAAACATTGGAGGTGAGACCAGTGTGAACCACATGCTTTTGTGGTCTGCACTGAGGCATCTGATTGGTCCGTTTATAACTTAAATAACTTGCAATAAGAAAATATATCATAAAAAAAAGTTGGATCAGCAAGAACAAGTTTAAAAGATGTATCCGAGCTAGAATGGTTATTCTGTAATAAAAAATTCTGTTATTTGGTGATCAACTGAGTAACAGCTGCTTTTTTCTTTATAGAAGTCTTTGGGATTTTAGCTTTCTGGGATCAACAAGTGCTTGTTGTTTGGAATGCTAGGGGGGAGGGGATGATGTGTCCAGTTCTAATAAACTGTCAATGTTCAAAATGCACACTGAAGTTTGTTAGGCCAAGCGCAGCATAGCACAAAAGTATGAACAAATCCCGCATCAGCCAAGCTCTGGATCAACTCCAGCTCTTAAAACTTCAGCGTCTCCCTTTTCTCTAGAAAACATACAAATGGAATCATTTCAAACAGCCTCAAGAACCAGAGCACACAGGTATCCTTTATGTTCAGGTGTTCAATAGAGGCGGTCAGATGAAAGTCTTCTCTCTCTTTTTTCAGCAAGCGGGTGACTCCCTCTTTTGATTCAGATGCTTCTTCACCCACCACACACACACTGAAAGTAGTACAGCCAAACACAAACCTAAACTCTGTGTTGAAGATCACACACTTGCTGGAAACAAAACCTTTCCCGCATCTTTGAGCTTTAGGTTGTCCAGAGTAAGCATTCATTTCTTCTCTGTCTTCTGGAAAAGACCAGGAGGAGGAGATAAGGTTTGGCAAAGGAATGCAGACTAAATGATGGTCTCGCAGAGAAGCACTATTGGTGTTGAGAGCAAGAATTTAAGACTTTTGGGGGTCAGGATTAAAAACAGTGTCTGGCAGTAAATGCTTCAAACTTAAACTTTAATGGGAAAAAGGAAAAAAAGAAGTTCAGAGAAGACATGGAGCTCTTCAAGTATTTGATTTCATGATGGTTCCGCCTCTCATACCATCAACCCACTGACTGGTAAGGAGACCAGAGAAGAGAAAGAGGGAAGAAGCAAAAGTGCATGGTCTTTAGTCCCTCTGATTGACGAAGAACAGTTGTGGGAGTGGAGGGGCAGGTGTGAGGAGAAGCTGACAGTGTGGAGGCAGAGCATAATAAAGAAGAGGAGCAAGGAGGAAGGCAATGAGAGCAAGGGAGGAAAAAAATGAGCAAGAGAGAAGCTGGGCCCACATGTGAAAGCCATTACTCTCTGTCAAGCTCTAACACAACATTTCTCCTGAAGTGAAGCCCTTCCCCCTCGCTGGTCCTTCCCACTCCTTGGACTAACCTTCAGGGGGAGACCTTCCAGAAACACCACTTATAAGAACTGCATCTATGTTGTTGGGAACAGTGTGGAATAAAGTGTCCTATAAACCAGGACGCTCTGTTTGTGTAAGCCTCCTCCTTCACTTTGTCTCCTTCTAGTTTAACAGTACACTTCGTCTCTTCTATCAGCGCTCCACAAACTTTGTGATTCTTGCATTGCTCCCTCTACCATTTTTCCAGAGGCCCACTTCCTGTAACAGATCTTAAAAAAATGACAGAACGCAATTGGCACTTAAACAATAACATCTGGGATCACTTTAGACAGAAGGGGAGGAGACTTGAGCGGGAGTGCAGGGTGCTCTGATGGCGTTGAAATAAAAAGTTGAGATGAGAAAGACAGGAAAAGAAGGATTTGAATTGGAATGAGTAATAAAAGGATTTGCGTTTTATAAACGTAGACCAGGAAACTTCCGAGTATAGAAAGCAGGAAAGTGTGTAAAAGACATAGGGAGAAACCCAAGACCAGTATGAAGCTGATTTCCCATGGGTCCCATCAACCCATATATGGCTGCTAAGTTCCTCCCTATTGCTCGCTCTCCTTCTCTCACTCCCCTTATTTTCTTACGCCTTCCTTGAGTGGAAAGGCAGATCCTAAGCTGAATGAGTCAATGTGCCACGTCAATACTGGATACTACGCCGGGACACAGTCCTGCAAGAAGTCAACCCAATGTCCATTTCCTCTGGAGAGACACCCATGGGAATAGATGGCTCATTTTTGTGAGTCGATGTAAAGAGAGAAAAGATTCTTTCAACTCTTCTATGTCTTCAGCGGGACAACAGAGATGCGAAAGACGAAGAGGAGAGAAGACATCCTGCTCCGTCATCCCAGTGTTCAGACTACCTGTTCAGAATCTTACTGGTGTACAGTAGTCTGCACATTGGTTAGACTGTGCATGGAGGTATCTCAGCAACCTTCACTGATGCTAATACACATGACTTAGGACAACAGGACAACCACAATAATCCAAAGCTCTGGCAAACAGGGTCAAGTATGCTCTCGTATTTCTTGCTAAAAAATGTGCATTATTTCAATACTCCTAAATTTCTGTTGTGTAAAAAGCAGGTGCATGTATAAGCGGTGGGTTAAGGTCTTAGAGAGGTTTACAGACTACCAGCAGGAGGTTCAGCCAGTCACAAGCTGGTACAATGAATGAGACCTGTCCACAAATATAACCAACTATCTGCTGGAGGTCAAGTTGTTGCATTAAAGGCTAAAACTCAGAGTTGGATTTGGAGAAGACAGCTTGTAAGTTCCTGCATGTGCATCTAGATGGCATTATGGTAGCTCTTGCATTCACATTGTAGCCCACAGAATTTGTCATATTTGTCAGTGTGGGTTTAACGGTCCAAACATGAAGGGCACGGTGACTGTCTCTCTCTCCTTTCAACAGACTGAAAGATCTGAGATCTGATCAGGCTTCGCACATGTGTACAGTTCTGCACATGCATTTAGTATATAGACAGACGCCATCTGTTTTTTGTTTTTTTGGAGCCCTAAGTGTCAGCGGGGTAAGGAATGTATGTTTGTTTAGCTGCTAAACTATAACATTGGGTTAGATTCAGTTTTGTGTAGAGTCATCAAAGAAAGAAAGTTTCTGTATGGAAGTCAGTCATGCTGAGAGAGTGAGAAGAAGTTTTTGGGGTAAAGACTGAGTGTTTTACAGAAAGAGTTGAGTTGAGAGAAAAGTGGAGGCTAGGGGGTTAAAAAAAAGAAGAGGTCTGCAGTGGAGAAACAGCCATGTGGGATTTCTTTGGGCAGATCTTGGATGCTGATGTTTGGACAAAGCTTTAGATTTTCCAGCCAGGAATGTGCAGAGTCTCAGCAAGACTTCTTCACCACAGACAGGGGGGAGTGGGAGAAAGAGGGGGAGATAGACAGAAACATCCAGAGTCAGGAGGAGCAAAGGGCAAACGAGGGGTTAGCACCTGAACATATCAGTGGCTCAGTCAAAGAACAAGGAATATTCATCTATGGATCAGGCAGTCATGGGAGCAGGAAGTGCTGAGAGAAAAAGTGTTTGTGTAAATGTTTGTGCACTCACACAAAGGTAATGGATGACATCTCCTCCGATGACATTTGATCGATCTCCTACTTTTGCTTTCCGCATGCTAACAGTATGGGTGCATACATGGAACAAGGTCCAGCGGGATTCAGATGGTTGGTTGTTTTCCTTGTTGTGATTTAAATTTGTTCATTTGCCGTTTGTGATGCAGAAGAAGACTTTTGTGTGAAGATGTTGTATTTTAATTGAGCATGACTGAGCTGGTCTGTTAAAGCCACATAAATATCAGCAGGAGAAAAGTACAGTATGTGTACACTATACATGCCTGGAGTGGATTGGAAAACAGATTTCAAGTAAGTCAGTGTGTCTGTCTGTGAGGCTGTATATTTTTCTCTGCTATCTATTTGTATGGCTCTTTGTTTGCATCAGGGCCTGTGTATGTATGCATACTGTATATACAAGTCTGCCCTGAGTGTGCACATGTGTGTATGTCTCTGTTTGGGCTTGGGGTAGCTCCAGCTGTGTCAAAGTGAGCCGGTCCACATGCCTTAATTCCCAGAAGAGGGAAAAAAGAGGGAAGGGAAGAGGAGGGGTGATCAGAGGAAAGAAAGGAGGCCATGGAGTCAGGTCAAAGATGCCCTTTGAAGTGCTGACGCCATGCAGAAAATGTCACACAATGACTGTTGCTTTCAATTCATGCTTTGATGAAAATGTCCGCTGTACTCCCACGTTGTTTTGTTTGCATCGACACACAAACTGAGCGACGTGTTTTCTTGTCCGACGTGCGGCTACCGTTCCACCCCCATCAGCAGAGCTGTTGTGGTGTGTCTGCCTGTCTACACTTGCTGTGCAGACCTTCTGCTCCTGTACAGCAGGCACAGACAGGCAGACAGATGGCAGCCCCACTGACATCACAACAGTTCTCGTGCCTCCTTCAATGAAATCCATTTACATAAACATGTCAAATGTCTGAATAAAATCCTGATCAACTGCTTTTGTTGTCATGTCTTGGTGTTGCAACAGTTGGGCTCACAAGTTTACAATCCTCTGGAATAAATAATGAATTCTGGGGTATTTTTTGCATTTAGAGTGATTATGTATGATGATGATTTGACCATTTATTCATCTGCAAGTTCTACAGAACAGCTTAACGTAAGAATGGAAAGAGAATTCTAGCACATAGTAAAATAGATTGAGTCTAATGAGTTAGTTTTAAATGCAAATAAACAAAGTGCATGGTATTTGGCTCTAAATATGCTATGAATACAAATCCAAAATGAACCCTAAGTGTAAATAGGAACAGTAATTAAGCAAGTAAATAAAACGAAACTTTTAGGCATAGTTATGGATGATAAATTAACCTGGGAAAAAGCACATAAATGGCATAATTACTAAAATGAGCAGAGCAATTTCTACAATTAGTAGAAATGCTATTATTTTTGGACCATAACCAAGAAAATGCATAATTCAATCCCTAGTACTTTCAAATAAAAACGACTGTCCTGTGATTTGGTCCACATCAACACAACTAAGAAAAGTTCAAAAGTTACAAAACAGAGCAGCACAGAGCACCTGGCTGCAATGATAGAACTAATATCAGTCATGTGCATAAATTAATTCAATTAAACTGGCTACAAGTAAATGACAGATTAATTTATTCACTATTTTGATCAGGAATATTGTTGTAACAAAAACACTATTTACTATCTACAGGAAACTTACATTTAGTCGCAATAAACATAACTGTTCTACAAGACACCCAGAGGACGGTCATTTCATTTACCAAAAGAAAAACAAATAACATCAAAGACTGCTTTGTACAATTCAATTCAATTCAATTTTATTTCTATAAAGAATTTTGCCTCATTGGGCTTCATGCAGGTAATTTTACAGATGCGGAAAATAATCTTGAAACATTAAAAAAAAATATCTAAAGACTAAACAGACTAAATAAACTGGATGTCCTGCCCTTAGACCCTCCCTCTCGGTACGGAAAAACTCCTAAAAAACCTGAATCAGGAGGAATGTCATAATAAAATTCAATACCAAAAGCTATTTCACAGTCAAAGTAAAATGATCACTAAAAACTTACTTATCTAAAATGAAATAAACATTTATTGACATTGTTGAGCAATGCCATTTAATTGAGTTGTGCGTGGTGGGAGGCCAGAATCACATTCATTTTAGCAAAGATTGTTTTTACTTATTTTGAATATTAAATGGCGTATACTTGTATAGCGCTTTCTACCCTCCTTTGAGGGCCCAAAGCGCTTCACAGTCACAGACCCATTCACCCATTCACACACACATTCACCAGCGGTGGTGGCTCCGCTGCCGAACACTGGCGCCAACCTCCCACCAGAGGCAATTTAGGGTTCAGTGTCTTGCCCAAGGACACTTTGACACATGGGCGGGCGGGGAATCGAACCCACTATCCTCCGATCATGAGACGACTGCCCTACCACTGCACCACGGCCGCCTATATTCATATATTTTGATCCTTGCATGTATATCTATAAATGTAAAAGGTTTGTGAAATGTCTGGACCCCAGGAAGAATAGTCGATCCGCTTCGTTACAACTAATGGGGATCCAAAATAAAGAAATAACAAACGGTAGGGTGAAGGGGCTCAACAAAAAATACAGGAGTGTGTCATGCAATGAGTTACAATCACGCCTTTGTCTGATCTTGTGTGTCTGCACGTCTCTACTTCAATTTCCATGTGGATCTAATTCAAACATGTGAACTTTTTATTGTTCCAGTTGGAAAATTGCTCATATTCTGATGAGGAAAAACATCAGACTTCAACAATAAATCCATGAAGCTGTAATAAATTTGTTCAGTTGAGAAACATCTTTTCTTCCTTTCAGAGTAGATCTGACTTCTGCATCAACATTTATGACAGATTTATACCCTGGATCCTTTATTGTGTCAACCAGAGCAAGAACTGAAAATTAGACCTCAATTGCACCACTAAAATATATTTTTGCGCCACCTGGTGGCAGTTCTGTGCTTGTTAAGCAATTATAAATCCACAATGGAATCTTTGCCTGCTTCAGAATTTGAAGCTGGGGGATTCGTAGATATATACTAGGGAGGCAAAGATACAGTTTTCTCATTTCTGAAATCCTATTATTCCACAGATTGTAATTCCTCAAACACATCGAAACAACATAAAAAAGAAATCAGATTTTTTACAAGTGCATAGCTGTTGGCAGTTATTGCAGAATCACACTCAAATAGAACTCTTGTAAACTCAGAAACATTACAACTTGTAAGTAATTGAATCAAATGTAAAAGTTCCTCAGTTCTCAATACTTGTAAACATGAATATAATAAACTCCAACAATCTAAGCTGTTCTCTTAAGTCTTGACATTCTGCAGTACTGCACTCTTTATTTTTCAGTGTGAGGACCGTCATATAATGAACATTTACAGAGATTTAGTTCTCTGTTATACAGGAAGTCCAGCTGTATGTGGAAAGTTGTGTTTTTACCAAGTTGTCTTCAATTTGTGCACTTGTTCATAAAGCACAGATATATATAGATTTCTCTGTGAAACATAGATGTGCTGGTACTCTATATTGTAGATCAACTTTTTTCATTAAATGACTAAAGTCCTCATTATCAACCACTGAAAAAAGACTGCAGAGATTTAACAATAAACACTCTGATGGAGTCAGATATTTTCTGGTGTTTTTTCCTGAGGTAACACTGGAAGTCTGTCTGTAGTCCTGGGTGTACCTGGTTGGGCCTTGTTTACATTGCTCCTCAGGGATCCCCATTTCTCTTGGGTGGCCCCACCCCTGCCCCTGGTCGGGCAGTTGTCTGGAGCATGGGGGTAGGTCTCCATTGGGGGGCCCTGGCTTGTGCCTGAGATGCGGCAGGGGGGATGCTCGGTGCTGCTGGGTGGAGGCAGGCTGCTCTTCCGGGGTTGGAGGGTTCTTAGGGGCCGGGGCCTCACGTTGGCCCTTCTGGCATGGTGAGGGGCTACTCTACTGGCTGGGCTGGGGCCTGCACTTTCTGTGTTGGGGGCCTCTGTGGCGGCCCCGCGTGCTCTGGTCTGGGTGTCTGGTGGGATTGCCCGGCGGGCGAATTCTCTCCGCGGCTCCATGGCAGGTGTTGGGGGGTCTTGGCGTGGGGATGGCTGGGTGCTCTCCCCCTTTGTACATTCCATCATTAGCAAAAACATAAACACTCACCTGAGCACAGGTGTCAGCTCACCTTAGCACTAAGAGTATGTGACAGAATGAAAGGCTTTATTTGTATCTGTTTGTATGATTAAGAGTGTGAGCTGCAGTTGTATTGTGTACATTTTGACTAGTTTAAATGTAAAGACTATTTGGGCTAACAGGTATGTGTGTAACTACAGAGTGTGTAGACAGGCCCCGCCCTCTCTAGTTTGCTATTTAGACCTGGTTGTTTTATATTGTTTTTTCCTTTTGCTGCAATCTTCTTTCTTCACCTTACCCCCTTCTTTACCCCTCCACCACCACCTTCCTCTTCTTCTTTTCCGTCCGGTCCAACAAAAAAAACAACACTTTTAGTCTTTAGAAATATATCTGGGATGTTTTCATTGTGTTACCTGCTTAGTTGCCCAACTTTGAGATAGTGACTGGGTTCGATGGTGACGTCAGAGGTTGGTGGCCATGCTGGACGTTTATCTACAATTTGTACGCATAGAGTTGAGGGAAATGTTGCAGATATTGTACTTCTTCTGACGCATTTTGCTCCCCGATCCTTATACTTGACGGTGAACCCGAGATCTCTTCACACTGCAGGTTTCAGTGTCGGTGGTGCGTCTTCAAACACGAGTTGGAAGCTGCTCTGACACCAGCCGGCTGTGTCGACGTGCATTCAATCAGCCACGAAATGAAAAGTCCTTAAAAACGCGAGCAGTCTGAAATTCTGCTCTGTGCGCGTTTGCAGAGACTCTCCGCTGAAAGCGGCCACCCAAACGAGAGCCAACGAGCCGCTGCGCAACGTGCTACGACTGTTTGGGCAGCTAACTAAAATGCTATGCTTTTAGCATTTGGGCTACGCCTCCCAGGTGAATGGCAAAGTATATTTTCTGGCAGGGAGGGGGAGAGTGGGAGCAGACCTGGAGCAGACAAGCTCAGAGACGAAGACATGAATACACAAACGCTGAAGGCACCTCACAGTGGGACTGATAAATAAAATGCTTACCATGAAAAATGGCATACCGAACCGTGGAACGGGTATCGAACGGTTCAGTTTTATATTGAATATTGTTGCATTCCTAATACATATATATACATGTATAAATAAAGTAAGACTGGCTATGAATACCAACTCAGAAATGGGGCCACCATCAGTCTCCTCCTCTACATGGATGACATCAAGCACGTGCTAAGAACGAGCGCGACATTGACTCCCTGATCCACACCACCAGGATCTACAGTACTGACATTGGGATGTCATTTGGGCTTGAAAAATGCAGTCGGATGGTGATAAAGAGAGGCAAGGTAGTCGACATAGAAGGGGTTTCACTCCCAGAATTAACAATAGCAGACATTGAGGACAGTTACAAGTATCTTGGAATTCCACAGGCAGATAGCAACCTAGAACAGGCAACAAGGAAAGCTGCAACAGCCAAATACCTCCAACGAGTAAGGCAAGTCCTGAGAAACCAGCTCAATGGCAAGAACAAGACCCGGGCAATAAACAGTTACACACTGTCAGTCATCAGATAGCCTGCAGGAATAATAAAATGGCCAATGGAAGAGATACAAACCACAGATGTTAAGACTTAAAAGCTCCTCACCATGCATGGAGGGTTCCATACCAAATCCAGCATCCTGAGACTGTATACTAGCCACAAGGAAGGAGGCAGAGGACTAGTGAGCATAGACCACTATCCAGGATGAAACATCCAAGATGCATGAATATATCAAGCTCAAGGCACCAACTGACAGAATGCTCAGTGAATGTCTCAGACAATGGAGATGAGAGGATGTGATGCTGGAGGACAGAGACTCATGGGAGGACAAGCCCCTACATGGGATGTACCACCGGACAATAACTGAAGTGGCTGATATCAAGAAGTCCTACCAATGGTAGAGAGGGCTGGTCTGCAGGACAGCACAGAAGCTCTGATCACGGCAGCACAGGAACAATCCCTGAACACCAGAGCAATAGAGGCTCAGATCTACACCAGACAAGATCCAAGGTGTAGGCTGTGCAAAGAGGAAACAATCTAGAACATAACTGCAGGGTGGAAGATGCTGGCTGGGAAAGCATACATGGAATGACACAACCAAGTGTCTGGAATAATATACAGAAACATGTGTACAGAATATGGACTGGAGACCCCAAAATCAACATGGGAAACACCTCAGAAAGTGGTAGAGAATGAGAGAACAAAGATCCTGTGGGACTTCCAGATCCAGACAGACAGGATGGTGATGGAGAACCAACCAGACATTGTAGTGGTGGATAAAGAACAGAGGAAAGCTGTTGTGGTGGATGTGGCAGAACCAAGAGATGGTAACATCAAGAAGAAGGAAGATGAGAACCTGGAGAAATACCAGGAACTCAGAGAGGAACTGGAGAAAGATTGGAAAGTGAAAGTGACAGTGGTGCCCGTGGTCATTGGAGCACTCGGGGCTGTAACCTCCAAACTGGAGGAGGGGCTACAGCAGATCCTGGAAAGACCTCAGACATCTCAGTCCAGAAAAGAACAGGAACAGCTAAGATACTGCAGGACCCTCAAGCTCAGGACTCTGGTAGAGGACCCGAGCTGAGAGGAGAAACCACCAGTGTAGGGTATGAGGGGGCATTTTTTATTTATATACATACATACACATACATATGTGGATACAGGTTCACGTGTGACAATCCCTGAACCTCATGGAAGAAAGTCTCTATTTAGAGGAAAGACAGAGAAGCTTAACAATATTTGATTTCATTGTGATGTGCTACAGGTGTTAACTGACAATAGTTACCGATGAATTCCTGTTTAATCAGAGATGTAGATGAGTGCACAGAGGAAACATTTGCTGTGTGATTCATGAATAAAAACCATCAAGAGAATCCAAACAGCCAGGATGACACTGGTCCTGTTTCTGACAACAAAAATCCTGAGCAGGAAGTTTATTTGATACATCCTGTTTCTGATTGAACAGCAGCAGGCTACTCTCCACTGGTCTTGACACAAGTTTACGCTGAAAAAAAACAACCATAGAACATTTCATACCAATTAAAATTTTGATTCTACCCTGGCAACACTTTAGTTCTTTCAAAACAATCTTGTTTTTCAAATATGAAGCTAATAAAGGAAAAAGGGGTTGCAGACATAAATACTCAGAGGTGAGCTTGTTTTATGGATGAGCAGCAGCTCAGAAACCACTCTTTTCAGAGATAGAAAGTTGATGAGCACCACATATGGTAACAACCCAGAAGAGAGGAATCTGCTTATCAGGAGACACCGACTTGAAGCATTTAACAGGTGACAACAGTTTTGAAAACTTTTCTGTTTTCAAATTACGTGGGAACAGAAACTCCAAACCAAATCCATATGGAGCCAGCCATTTCCAACCAAGCTCTTGGTAACCGAGCCCTTCCCAGCACTGTGCCCGACCAGAACGATCTGCGGGAGCTGAAGGCTCTGTCCCACACTGCCAAGGGTGTCTTGAAGGCAGGTGGACCGGCGGGATCAAAGCCTCTATCCAGATCACCTCAGAAATGCTCCCGTCCTCCCAGCGCACACACACATCCCCAAGTTGTCACATATTGACGAATGGTTAAAGCACCTTCCGCGTCAGGGTTGGATCAAGCCAGCCCCTGTTAGGGGTGCAAACAGAGTGCAGGGGGGGCAAGTTTGGGTATACCGAGAGGTTGGGGTGTAAAATTGTCCCAAAAAAAAAAAATTCCTCCCTCCAATGAAAACCCTGTTTTTTGAGTTGTTATCATGTCACAGCAACGTCAAGAAACATTGGAGAATGAGCTCAAAGAGTCCTTGGTGAACTGGAAGGAGAAAGAATCAGGATTTTGGAGGAAGTTCTGTCCACGAAGATCTGAGCTGACATCCGGGTCATTAGTCTGTCTGCTTATCCATCTCTTTTTTAGAACATTTTTTACTAATTTATACTTACTTTGAATCATTTTTATTTATTTGCTTTAAAGTTTATATATGGTTTAGTTTTTATATGTTTTAAAATATATATTTTTTGTATCCTTTGCTGCTTTTTATTTACTTATTTTAATGTTCTGATTAGCTATTAATTCTTTTGAGTTTTTTGTCTTTTTATTATTATGTTTTTTTTCAATTGTATTTATTTAGTCATTAGTTATTTAAGTTTAGTTTATTAATACTAAACTATTTAACATACTAAAACTGCCAACACGCTTTCTTTGTAGCAGACGATAAAAGTAATCTCTCTTTGTAATCATCAATAAACCAAAACAAGCAAGCTGTTACTGCAGAAACTCTTGATTGCTGTTTAAAAATTGTGAAAAATCCATGAATGAACAAATCTTTGGCGATAACACAATTCCATTTCATCATGAGTAAAAAGATTAATATCCAGCATCTGATATATGATGTCAGTCATAGAAAATGTGACTTTTAATATAAGTAAAACCTGTAAACTGATACTTTCATGGTTTTGATAATTAACATAAAACATTTTAACATTATTTTGATCTGAAATATAACAACCCATTTCAGTAATTCCTGGTTAGCTGGATTGAATTAGTTCAGTTTCTGATTGATTGCACATACCTGATCCAGTCAGGTGAGCAGAAGTAGCTTCAACAGGGTTAGCTGTAAAGCCAGCAGGAACAGAGTTGGTGATCCCTGCAGTAGAGTTTAGTGTCTTTTGTGAGTTCAGTGCCTAATTTCTTCTATCCGGGAGTGCAGCAGTGGGTGAAAGAGAGGAAAGTGAAGAAAGAGAGGAAGGAAGGAGTGAGCCACCAGGGGGCAGAAGAAAGAAAAAGAAACATTGATGAGCTTCTAGACCTGATCAGAGGACATGAAGTAGAAGAGCAGAGCGCACGAGAGAGGAGGGAGACTACATACATTTGATTTCTGAGAATAAATAAATGAATTTTATATTTAGTGTATTAAAATGCTTGTTTTTAAAATATAAATAAATGTTTAAATCCAGCACAGTAATCATCTTTCACTGTAACACTTTATATTCCAACTATTTACAAAGATAGTCGACGTGGATGAGGGCTTCAACTGAGACCCGGGGCTGGAACTTTCTGGGTGGTGATTGGAACATCTTACAGGATGATCTGTAGAGACTGTAGACTGCATCGTCCATCTTCAGAGTTTGCAGGGCTGGCTGTCGACAGATGCTGCATGACCAAAAATGATCCATAAATACATAAATATAAGATAATACATGTGCAGTCCTAAAACTTAAAAAAAAAAATCACTTGATTAATGAATTACCTGTTACTAGTAATCAGGATCTGGTGGTACCTCCCCCAGGACAGAAACCTCAGCAGGTAGTTGGTCCTGCCAGAGAGCACCGCTGATGACCTCCAAACCAGCCTCCTCCTCCTCCTCCTCCTCCTCATCATCACCTCCACATCTTCCTCTGGGGCCTCGGTGTTGTCAGCACAGGAGCAGATATTATGTAGGACAGCACAAGCTGTGACAACCTGCAATAAATACATTAAATATATAAATTAATAGAAACATAGTCCAAAGAATATAAAATGCTGCTATGGTGTGCAAAGGTGTGATGCACCTCCAGCGCTTGCAGGAAGATGCCTCTGAATCTTTTCTTCATGATTCTTAAACTCTTTAATTGAGCGTGTTTATGGAATGACTGTTGAAGCTCTGGCCTGCAACACCTTCATTCACCTGTTTGTAGGGAGTGATGAGGGGGAGTGGACGTTGGAGGCATGAGTATCCACCATCTGAAGTGTCCCAGAGGAGGGTAGACCGACTGCCTGTACAGTAGACTGTGGTGGAGCACCCTGGAGTCATGCACCGACCCGGGCCGGCCCACATGGGTGTGAATGAGGCCGCCCTGATGGTCACACAGCCCGCAGGATGATGGAGGGAACAGTTTTCTGTTTCTGTAGCAGTGACCATCAGGGTCACTAGGAGGTTTGATCCTGATGTGGCATCCATCGATGTACCTGAAGCTTTGAGCCGTGTCAGCCCTGCAAACCCACGGGACACCACCTCCAGGTCCTTAGGGGTTTTTGGAAGGTGAAGGACCACCACCTCCACAGTGACTGTGGACAATGCAGTGGACAGTGGAACGAGACATCCAAACACTCTGGAGACCACCCTGCTGGACGCTCCGCTCAGGGTCTCAATGACAGCCCCCCACCCACGTCCCCGATCCTGGTGAAGGAGGTTCAGGAGGATTGCAGGAGAGTTCCTGTTCACTCTGAAGTCTGGTTTGGATCTTCTCTGTTCAAAAACTGCTCCAGGAATGAGAGACTCAGGTTGATTCTGCATTACAGGGGTTAGTCTGATAAGAAGGAATACACAAGAAATGCATTTTCGTAAAAAATAAAATAAAATTAAAACAAAAATAAAACTGTGGTTTCAAGTATTTTGTTCTTACACTGAAAAACATCATTATACAAAGGGGAACATGAGAATAACAAAATACTTAAATACTACTTGTACTGATTTCAAATAGGAGTATGGTAAAATTGTTAAAATTAATTTCTGCAACAATAGAAGTCAGAAGACAAAATGAACATTTAACACTATTGTAGTCTGAATAATAAAATAAAAACAATATTTAGTTATTTTCTTACATGTTTCTTATGCTCAGAAAATAACTTGTGAAATAAAACTTGAATAATCTACAAACCCACAAATTCAGTAATTGTATGTTTTACAACCTTTAATACAGTTGCTAAGAAAAAAACTAAACTAGCTAAAGCTAACATGTAAAGAGCTTGAGGATTTTTTTCTTAACGTTTGTACACAGTACCTGCATATCTTTTTGTCTCAGCCAGAATATAGAAAGTTCCTGCGTCGGCGACGGATCTGCTCCAGCTCCTCCAAAAGTAAAACAGAAATTGTTAAGATAGAAAATATGTTTGGGAGCATAAAATTTTGCTGTTTTAGAGGCAAGGGTTGAAAAAAAATTCAGTCTGATGGAACTGAAAAACTTCCATAGAAAAAGAATTTAACGCAAAAGAAAGCCCAGGGCCGATTCAGGAAGGGGTTGTTTCAACCATAGCCACAGGTGAAGAAATACGTATATTACAGTCATGAGTCAACCACAGAAAATCAATGGGAAACAGGTAAGGACTTTGACTAAACACTCTCCAGCTCTGCCACGACTTGGTGGGCCAAAACATGACCCACCAAAAGCAGCTCACTTTGGGGACCCATGCTCTTGGATTTTGCTTTTCCAGGGTGACGTTGTAGGATGGATGGGAAATAAAAGCTATTATTGAAATTAACGTTTAAAGAAATACTCTGATCTGATATGCTGAAAAGTGAAGTAAGTTTATCACAAGCGTATAGAGATGGTAACATTACAGATCTCAGATCAGCCAGCAGTGTTGCATAGGACGGTTCTGGTTCTAAATTTGCTGATTAAAAATTGCCTAGAGCGGGTAGACTTATATCGTGTGGGTCTGGGGTTGATTCTGTGTTTTTTTTTTCTTCTGTCATCAATACACTTTTCAACTCGGGACGTGCGATCAGGGGAAGCGTTTGAGGCAGTACCACACTTACCATCCTCACCATTATTGTTACAGCCCCATTGGGCAAACCTGCTGCATGTTTCGGTGAAAACACAAAATGGGACCAGAATATAAAGGTTGCAGACACCTGGACTACAAGAACTAAGTGAAAACTACAAATGTTTTCTTCCTTAACTGTTTCATTTGATGGATGATACAGCACCACCTACTGATATTTTATTAAACCAAGTACACAACAGACACAAACCCTTACAACTATAATCAATTCTTTAATGTATTAATCCATTCATTTTCTTGGCTGTTTTGTCTCTTTTGGGGTCACGGGGCCAAACCTGGCAGGTGATGGGTCCACCTGGACAGGTCTCCAGTCTGTTGCAGGGCCTCCATCACACTCACATTGACTCTTGCATTCACACCTCAGGGCAATTTAGAGTCACTAATGAAGCATGTTTTTGGATGGTGGGAGGAAGCTGGAGTTCCCGGTGAACGGCCACACATGCACGGGGAGAACATGCACACTCTACACAGAGGGGTCCCAGTAGGTGGTTCTGCTTCTGATCCCCCAGCTGTGTTTTGAACTGGTGATTTCTTTGCTGTGAGACAATAGCGCTAACCACTGCACCACCATGCAGCCCAATTTTTTGTAATGAAAAATTAATAACGTCATCTAATTTGTGGAATTCTCTCTTGACCCTACAGCTGATAAGAATCACTTAAACTTGGAGTCTGTTGGTCTTGTGGATCAAAAATGTATTTATCAGCTGTTTTTTACAAAAAAAGAAATGGGGGGGAGGGGGTTACTCATAAAGTCTGAAAGCAGCACTCGTTTCAAAATAATAATGTTATATTCTTATACAAAAGAATAGTTAAAACAATATTTTTTCTCTTTCCACAGGCTGAAAGCAGCGCTAATGCTTCTTTCACTTGAGACATTATTGCTGTTTTATCAGGCAGAAATTAAAGTAAAATTGTTTTTATGGTTGAGAATCTACATTTCAGGGTCGGAAGAATTCAGACTGTGATCACGTTCTAGCTTTACCAGAGTCACTGACTCAAAACAAGGGTCCTTTAAAGTCCCCCTACAACAATTTTTTTTCTTTAAATAATCCCAGTGGGGTTTTAATTAGGACTGTGAAGGTTTCCTTTCCAAAAGAAATTCCTCTGTGTGGGCGTGGCTTATGGTGCTGAGCTGTGTAACCCCACCCCTTATCCCCCTGACATTCTAGCGAGACACACACTTTGAAAAGACCATAAAAAAATAAAAATAAATCAACCATTTCCATTCAGGATTCAGCACTAGCACTATCTGGGGTTCAGAACTGATTTCATGCTAGCACATGATGATTGTTGAATTCACTTCGACAAGAAATCTCATGAAATGAAGAATACAGAGAGGGTCTAATCACACGTCAGTTTATAAATGTGTGCAGTGTTGATGTTTTTAGATGCAGACGAAGGGTTACGTTCAGGAGAACGGTTCTGGTGTCCGGTTAAATCACCCGCTGGATCCTGAGCGGAGCTGCAGCAGCGGCGCCACCCACACGGATTGGATCAAACAAAAAGCAGATTTGAGACATCTAATGGTATTTTACTTTCAGTTTTTTTTTAATGCGTTAAGTCAACTTCAAAAGAAGTTCCGTCTTGGACGCAATTAAAATACGAGCGGGCACTGTGATCACCCGCGGCTCAGTCCAGTTGAAAAATGTCTCTTTTTCCACAAATGATTGAATAATTATTGACGTTGCTGTGATCAATAAATCCAATCCATGTTTTCTTCAGATTCCTTGTTAAAATAATAAAGCTAACATCAGTATGGCCTTTCACTGAATTACAATCCTTTACAGCACAGAAGTGGGACGTTATATCATCTTCTCCGGCCTCTACAGCTGCATCCGGGTTAGCTAGATACTGTGACGTATGAAAGTTTCAGGAATCCAGACGGAGTTTTTCTCTGGCACTTTTACTGACAGCGACTTTAAAGGAGAAATACTCGGAAATACAAACATTAAATGATTTCTTATATTTTTTCTCTTTCAGAAGAAAAATGCCACAAATGCATGTTAAAACCTCAAAAACAGGACTTTCATTGGAGGGAGACTTTAACCATTCGTCTACATGTTACTTGAGAATGAGCATTTGTTGGCCAGACCGCCTTTGCTCACCATGATCCCAGCATGACAACGCAGATATCCCACAGAAGAGCAGGAGACTACCGCGAGAGACATTCGTCTGATGCCGCTACGGAAAGAGCTGAAGACGTTTCCTGTATTGGACTTGAAAGTGTTGAAGACGGTGTTGAAGTCGTTCAGGAACAGCAAAAAGCTTTTATGACAGTTTGACATCGTCTCACTTTGAAAAATACGCAAATGAAGTTCGTACTCATGCACTCCCAGCTGGGGGGAGGAGGGGCGCCACAGTCCCCAGATCAAGAGTGTTAGAGCCAATAAGGATTTTGATAATGATGCAAGCAGACACGATTGTACAAGAAACTGAAAGCTGCTTTTCTGCATCAAGCATATAACATTACATTCAGATCGAGCAGAGCTTCTCTTTGCACAAAAGCAAGTGCTCACACAGGCTTTACTCCACGGTGAGGTCCTTCAACAGCTCTGAGATGTCTATTTGTGCTCTGCTGCAGGCTTCAGTTGTGGTAGAGCTCAGTGCGCTCTGCAGATTCTGGGCACACATGTTTAACGACATAAGGATGTGGGTGGTGTCCTTTTGATCATGGAAGCACAGAAGGACTTCATTGACTTCCTGGTCTATCTTTTGAGAGAGGACTGTGGGAAAGACACTGCTCACACCCTCCAGGACGTTTTTTCTCAGATTTGGGTCACGACACACAAGGTTTAGAATGAACAAACCTGGGAAAGAATGGAAATGTGAGGCACCTTTCAAAACATGTAATCAAGGCAAAAAGGAAGGAACTACATCATTCTGTACCTCTGGAGGTCAGCAAGTTGTGAATTTTTTGGAGGAAAAGGGTTTCCACAAACACAGCAGGGGGGCAGCTCATCCCCAAGGAGCAGTCCTTGTTGTCTACATCCAACATGATGGCATCAAACATACGACCACCTGCAAAGAAACCCACATCTCAGACCCATCTTTGCATAGTGAACGCCATAGACTGTATAAAGCAAACTGGACTGAGCAATCCCTCCCCCTAGCGTTCCAAATAGGAAGTAGCTACTGGTTCCAAGAAGCAAAGATCTCATAGACCTCTCTGGAGAAACGAACAGCTGTTCCTTCTGACCTTTTTAACATTGTTGCCTCAATAAAAGCATGTGGTGCCTGCTGGGCCTCACCTCAAATTCTCCTGAGTCGCTTTCAGTGGAAAGGATATGGACTTCCAAAAAGCTCACTCTTAATTGGCGACAGTGGTTGCCATGGAAGTGATGACTCAGACCGACTTGGGCCAATAACTGCTCACTAATGTTGTTTAGTTTCACACAGCAACGTCCATATTGTGGAAAAATGGAGTCAGAATTTTCTTCAATTTGTCTGAGCCAGAAAAACATTTTCTATGGGGGACGTCACACTCAGTGCAGTTCTCTTATAGTTAATGGTCTTTCTGACTGACCTTCTTTCTCCAGAGCACAGATGTGTTCCACGCCATCCCCGACAGTCACAGTCAAATGACTGTCTGGTCTGAACCCGAACCATTCCTTTGCCACTTCCAGCATGACGGGGTCCAGTTCAACAACTTCAATCGACACTCTGGGAAGAAAATCTCTCAGAAACTGAGGCAGGCCTCCTCCACCGAGCCCCACCAGGAGAACGGACACAGACACATCTGCAGAGAAGAGGGGAAAGAAGAAATGAATCCCCATAGAAATTGATGATAGAAGTGTTAACTTCCTGTTGTAACTTCTCTTGGGCGGGACTGACGAGGAGTGAAAGGCAGCGCCTCAGAAATCGAGTCATTTTACTTCCGGGTATTAGAACGGTCAACAAAAATGACTTATAATTCATAAATGATTTGTTTTTCAGTGTTCCCATTGTAATATATAATCATATACATAGATGTAGTTTACTCTGAAAGGCTGAAGAAAATCATGGTAGGGCCCCTTTAAGACCAGAGAGGAGGTTTGTGGATGCAGTGATGAAGACATGAAGGTAGCTGCTCTTAGAGAATGCAGAAGACAGACGGAGGAAGCTGATTGGCTGTGGCAACCTCTGACGGGAAAAGCCAAAAGGAAAAGAAGATATAAACAAAACAGGAAAAATTACATTCTGCAGAGAAAAGTTATACATTTAAAAAAAGGAAAGACAACAGTAACAGATCAATCCACAATCTTCATGTCCTCCAGAAACTTTATTCATTTCAAAAGTATTCAACCATTGCTGTTTCACTTGGCGCTCTCTAGTCTTCATATTCGGCTCAGCGCAAACCCCGCCTCCCTGCGGACACGCACAATGCAAATGCTTATTGACCATTCAGACACGGCTCGAAGAGAAAAAGAGAGATGACTAAAGAAAGGTACAAGAATAATTATAAAAGAACAAAGTCCCAGAGAGAAGACTTCCACGAATATGGAGAACCCCCCCACCCCTGATCCACGGATTAAAAACCCTTCTGACTCGCCGCGAGCGTGCGCTCGCGCGCCTGTCTGTGTGTGTTGCAACTCGCGAACGGGCTGGCGTAGAAACAAACGTAAAGTTGAGGCACGCTGCGTACTGCAGCCAGAGGTGTTTGGGCTCCAGTGCTCCTCCTCTCCTCTCTCACAGTCAAAGTCAACTTTACTGTCAATCCTTCATATGTGCTGACATACAATGGATCGAAATTCCGTTTCCTGCTCTCCCAGAAAGACAATTTACAACATTAACTAATAAAAATATAGGGACGGCAGTACGCAATAAATTAAATTTACAACTGTACAATAGATGGGAGGTTCAAAGTGATATGTAGTGCAGGCATTATTGGTCATGTGAGTTTTTGAGCTCTGCTCATGTGGGGGAGGGGCCAAGTGGTGGGTATGTGGTTGGGGAGTTTGGGTGGAGTTCAGTATCCTGACAGCCTGATGTATGAAGCTGTTGCTGAGTCTAGTGGTGCGGGAGCGGAGGCTCCTGTACATCCTCCCCGAGGGCAGGAGGCTGAACAGGTTGCGTGCAGGGTGGTGTGCATCCCTGACAATCCCTCTCCTCTTGTGAAATTACCCAGCACCTTCGGACGCAAAAGTTTCATACAAGCGCCTTGAGTTGTCGGCTTTTGGTGAGCTCCCACTCACTCCCGTCAGAATTGAAACCCGTCACGGGACTCACGGAAGAGACGACTCCCATCCCGCGGGAGTCCCGCAGGAATCCAGAAAAAATGCCATTCTCTTCTGTTGATCCAGACGTGTCGACCGTCTGAGTCAGCAGCTCCTGATAATGTCTGCTTAACCAAAACTACCTCAAGAAAACAAATAAACAAAGCCTGAAAACTAAGACTACCAAACCCCAAACTAAAAATAACAAAATCCAGCAGTGGAAGACTGCTGAGGACAAAGAGGAGAAAAGAGCTAAACTTAGTACTTAATTAGCATGTACTAAATGTAGATGAGTTACATTTATAAGCTGTTGTCTGAGGTTCACATAGATGATAAACTCTGTAGGTTTTTACATCCATGTTGACCTGAAGACGTCTTGTTTGATCAACTCTACCTCCAGAATGAACAGATTTGATATACAAAGAAAAACTTTGATTAAAAGTTTGATCTTTATTGGTTAAAAACACATTTTATCTTATGCTGAACAACATTGGTTACGAGCTGTCCAGAGCTGCATTGAGATGATCCTGTTTGGAACAGAGAATCTTTTATTTTGAAAATAAGTTATTTGAGATCAACCGTTCAAATGTAAAAAAAGAATAAATTAAAATAACATTTTGAGAGATGCTGGGTTCTTTTTATATTTTTGCTTTTGTTCATGCCAAAAAATTGACATAATTCATAATTATTATTTTTAAAAAAAGGTCATGAATGCAAATCCAAATTTCCTAAAGAAATTTCCTAAGCGGCTCCTTCTGGGTTTTGATCAGTACTGTTAAAAGGTTACCGAACCCTAGTCCAGGAGATCTAGAGCACAACATAAAAGCATGTTTCGTTTAAAGCTTTGAAGGGGCCATACCATGAAAAAACAACTTTTTGAGGTTTTAAAAGCATTTTACTGTTCATTCCTCACTATAAAGAACCCCAAAGTGGTATTTTGATCCATAAATGCATTTCTGAGTAATCCTCTAAAAACCTGTGCTCTCAGTACCAGCCCCTCCCATACCCACAACAACGAGTGGGTACTCACATGCTGATGTCACAACGTGAGACCACCCCTTTCAGGAGGAGTCTGCTCGCCCCCAGTCTAGCACCAAGACTCAATTTCTCCACAGAGCTGGTGGTGATCAGCAAAAAACTTTAATTTTAAATGCAGTATACCGTATATCTTCCAGTTGTGTCCTGTCATCAATAAATTCCAACTAAAAAAGGTGTTTGGTACTTTAGACGTCAAGCGTATTTGTGTTGTGAAGCAATGTAGCCACTACTACTGAAGCCAGATATATGGTATGATATAATATACATTAAAAAAAATGTAGATGTTTGTTTGAAACATGTTTTTGGACAGTGGGAGGAAGCTGGAGTCACCGGAGAAAGCCCACACATGCATGGAGAGAACATGCAAACTCCACACAGTTGGTGGTTGTGTTTCAGATCCTCCAGCCCGGATTTGAAGGGTCCCACGGTGGTGCAGTGGTTAGCACTCTTGCCTAACAGCAAGAAGACCCCGTTTCAAATCCCAGTATAGTATATAATACAGTACATAATATTTTCTTATGTAAACAGTCTATACTCGACAGATCGCCAGTCTGTCACTCTGGCGGTGGTTCTCCGGCTGCAGCTAGCCTCCAGGCAAACTGCGGCGCTCACTCACTCAATACGCAAGACAGACACCAGCTGAAGGATGTGGAGGCTGCCAGCTCAGGCCTCCTGAACTTTTTGATATCATTCCTATTTTCATCAAGACAACAATTGAAACGGTGCCCCATTTCTCCTTTTGTCTCCCCTCTCAGGTTAATGCAGGAAAGCCTTTAAAGTCCCCTACAACGGTTTTTTTAATTTTCTTTAAACGTTCCCAGTGGGTTTTTAATTAGGACTGTGTAGGTTTTGACAAATGTGTGGGCGTGGCTTATGGTGCTGAGCTGCGTAACCCCCTTGTCTCCCCAGACATACAAGTGAGACACACACTTTGAAAAGCTCATGAAAACATAAAATAAAGTAAAACGTTTACATTCATTCAGGCTGCATTGCAGCAGCAGCAGCTCTATCTGGGGTTCAGAAGTGATTTCATGCTGATTGTTGAATTCACTTCAACAAGAAATCTCATGAAATGAAATGAAGAATACAGAGAGGGTCTAATCGTACGTCAGTTTATAAATGCGTGCAGACGGTTTTAGATGCAGATGCAGGGTTACGTTCAGGAGAACGGTTCTGGTGTCCGGTTAAACCAACCGGTGAATCCTGAGCGGAGCTGCTAGAAACCAAGCAGAGGTGCTCCTTATAGCAGCTCGCTGGGAGCTGCTATAAGGAGTGCCGCAGCAGCTCGCTGCTCCTAGGTGGATCAAACTCAGATTTGTGACAACTAATGGTATTTTATTGTCAGTTTCTTTTTTTTTTTTTTTAAATACCTGAGATCAACTTAAAAAAAAAATCCCATCTTGGACGCAATAAAATACGAGCGGACAATGCAATCACCGCGGCTCCGTCCAGTTGAAAAATGTCTCTTTTTCCCCAAATGATTGAATAATTATTGACGTTGCTGTGATCAATAAATCCAATCCATGTTTTCTTCAGATTCCTTGTTAAAATAATAAAGCTAACATCAGTATGGTCTTTCACTGAATTACAATCCTTTACAGCACAGAAGTGGGACGTTATATCATCTTCTCCGGCCTCTACAGCTGCATCCAGGTTAGCTAGATACTGTGACGTAAGCAAATTTCAGGAATCCAGAGGAGTGACAGCAACCTAAAAGGAGAAATACTCAGAAATGCAAACACAAAATGATAAATTATAATTTTTTTTCTCTTTCAGAAGAAAAATGCCAAACATATATGTTAAAAACAAAAAAAAAAAAAAGATTTTCATTGGAGGGGGACTTTAACCATTCGTCTACATCAGGGCTGCTCATTCCTGGTCCTCGAGATCTACCACCCTGACTGTTTTCCAGATCTCCAAGCCCAGCCAGCTGTTGATTGGCTTAGTCAGATGTCTCCACAATCTGATTGAAAGAACACACCTGGTCCAGGTAATCAGCAGCAAGCAGTACATGGAGAGCTGGAAAACAGGCAGGTTGGTAGATCTTGAGGACCAGGAATGAGCAGCCCTGGTCTACATGTAACTTGAGAATGAGCATGTGTTGGCCAGACCGCCTTTGCTCACCGTGATCCCAGCATGACAACGCAGATATCCCACAGAAGAGCAGGAGATTACCGCGAGAGACATTCGTCTGATGCCACTCCAGATGCAGCCCTGGATGGAGATAAAGCCCCCATACTGGAAAAAATCTTCAAATAATTTCATAAACCCAGACATGTACACGTGATTGCCAAAGATTTTTTTAACCTCTTACGATTAAATCAACCTGATCTCTTTTGTTTTGTGAATATGAAACTTACAAAATATAATTAATAGATTGTTAATTTAACATTGAATAGAGTGTTCTTTTTAAGTAGGACAAATATAATATGTTCAAATTTCAACTGAAATTTAGAGTCAATTTAGCAATTTATAAATTGTGTATAGTCTTTCCAGAATCTTTTGGTGATATTACAATTCCAGAATAGGTGACTAATTGTTTCTGGGAGTTCTTTACAGAGTGTGCAGTTGGGATCAATAGTTTTATTATATCTTAACATGTATTAATTAGTGGGATAGATTCTATGTAGAAGTTTGCAGGACACATCTCTCATCTTATTATTAATTAACAATTTCTGATGCAGTGTCTAAACATTATTCCATGGCAAGTCAGGGATACATTTTTTTCTAATAGAAGATAGCAGAGGGGACAGAAATGATATTTTGTTGAAAGAGGGTCAAATGATTCTGTTGTTTTTCCGGGCAAAATTAGTGGTGTCACTTAGACATAGAAAGGAAACCGTTCTCCTGAATGTAACCCTTCGTCTGCATCTAAAAACATCAACACTGCACGCATTTACAAAGTATTGCGCGTTTAGACCCTCTCTGTATTCTTCATGTCATTTCATGAGATTTCTTGTTGAAGTGAATTCAACAATCAGCATGAAATCACTTCTGAACCCCAGACAGAGCTGCTGCTGCTGCAATGCAGCCTGAATGGAAATGATTGAGTTTATTTTTATATTTTCATGGGCTTTTCAAAGTGTGTGTCTCACTAGCATGTCTGGAGGGATAAAGGGCGGGGTTACACAGCTCAGCACCATAAGCCACGCCCACACAGAGGAATTTTTCTGAAAAGAAGGCTTCAGATCAACAGGAAAAATGGCCTTTTAAGATATTTAGGATGTGGAATTTTTGTTAAAAACTTTAGTGTCCTAATTAAAACCCTATTGGGAACATTTAAAGAAAACAAAAAATTGTTGTAGAGGGACTTTAAATGAATCTGTAGACCATTTCATTTCATGTTCAAGGACCAAAATGGGAAAACAATGTTCTTTTTTTCATTTCAAAAGAAGGGGTGCTGTCTTCATGTGCGACTCGAGGACAGGTTGTGTTACCTCCACACTAATAAGTAGGTCAGACAGACACCAACAAGACACCAAGGTGAGCATTCACTGCTGTAATTTCTTTTTTTCACTTGTCCTGTCCAACAGCTGAGCAAACAGATACAGGCTGAGAGCTTCTAGAGTTGGACAGATTTTATTTTATTGAGTATAAACCCCTGCTGTATTTCATGCTAAACTTTATTTATATTAATTATGTTTGTTTTTGTTCTGTTGTACCGGACGGAAAAGAAAAAGAGGGAGGTGTGTGGGTGGGTGGGGGGGTGGTTTAGAGAAAAGAGAAGATGGTAACAGAGGGAAGCAACATCCTAAAATAACAAGGTCTAAATAGTAAACTAGAATGAGCGGGGCCTGTCTACACACACACTGTAGTTACACACATACCTGTTGGTTGAAATATTCTCCACATTTAAACTAGTCAAAATGTACACAATAAACGGCAGCTGCAACAAACAGACTTAATCATACACACAGACACACGTAAAGTCTTTCATTCTGTCCTCCATACTATTAGTGCAAAGGTGAGCTGACACCTGTGCTCAGGTGAGTGTTTTATGTTTTTGCTAGCGTGGATAATGATGGAATATACAAAGGGGGAGAGCACCCGGCTGTCCCCACACCAAGACCCCCCCGCTGGGGCAGCAGCAGCCAGGACCCCCAACACCCGCCACAGAACCGCAAAGAGAATCCGCCCGCCGGGCAGCCCCGCCAAACACCCAGACCAAGGCACGCGGTTGGTCAAACGCCCCCCCCCCCCCCCCATCCGAGAGCAGGAAGGCACAGGAGCACAGAGAGTACAGGCCCCAGCCCAGAAAGAAGGATGGGAGCAGCACAGTTCCACAATAAAGCTACATAAAGGGATTAGTGGATCAAACGTTGTCTCTTCTTTTTATTTCGCAAAACGCTCTTCGTCTTGGTTTCGGTTTTATTGTCTAAATCGGGAACAATGCGTTATAATTAATAACTCTTAATCAAGTCTTCATAAGATTGTAACTGGAATTCCTCAAGGAACCATTCTTGGCCCAGTTCTCTTCAGTCTGTACACAAACAATCTCCCAGAAGTTTGTCCCAGGAAACAGACATAAACATGCTGCATTTGGAGACGAGTTCTAAAATCACTTCAGAAGTTTAGCTAGTGTGTTTAATGACAGTAACTCTCCAACTGCCTCCACACTTCCATGGACAATAACGTCACATTTAAAACTTATACTCACACTTATCTGGCTGTTGAGTAGTGCTGCCACAAACGATTATTATAATAGTCGACTAATCACTGATTAGTTTTTCGATAAGTTGACTAATCGGGTCATTTGCAAACTGGACGCAAAGCACAAATCTTAACCACCAATAGCTTTAAACTAACTAAAAACTAGATATATATCATTACCTGCGATAATGCTGGTGTGAATGCTGTAAGCTGAATTTGGCCGCTGAAGAAGCTACTCCTGATAGCTGAAAACGCTTAAGCTGATAGTTAGCTAAAATATTAGCTAAATGACAAGTTAGCCAAAAAAAACAGAAAAAAATCCTAAATGAGCAAAAACAGCTAGCATGCAGCTAAAATATTAGCTAAACTCCAAAATAGACTAAAAAACCTTAATAAATGCCAAAATATTCCAGAAACTAGCAGAATGCTGTTATGACTTTCAACTCCACTACACTGACTCCATATCTCTAAAGTAACGACTAATCAACTATTAAATTAGTTATTGATTATTTTAATAGTTGATTAGTCAACGATTAGTCGTGGCAGCCCTACTGTTGAATTACACTGAAAGCCATATAGGCAGAACTCAATAAATCTAACTCAATTAAATAGTGACTGTAACAGTTTACATTTGTATTATACGTATTTACAGCAGTAAATGAGCTCGTAACTTTGAAACACGTCACACTGCCCAGCCTGTGCTGGTTCTTCAAACACACACCTGTGCCACGTTGCATTCCCTCTTGAAGCAAAGCAAGAGCAGCGACCATGACCTGATGATGAGCACAGCAGAGGAAGCCGCTGTCCACCGACGGAGAGGCGGAGGCCGGCGCCGCGGCAGCTGAGGCCTTCGCCCTCTTTTTGCTCTTCTTCTGTCTTGAAGCTGCAGAGACGCACAGTATTACTCAGTTTCTATTCATCACAAAGAACAGACACTTGAAACAAAAGATCATGTTTTTTCCTGCTGTTCAGAATGTCTTCTTGTACGATGGGACACAGAAGCTTGATGCCAATCACAACACAGTACAAGACGTCTCCAGAAATGGTTATTATATTGTACAGGTGAGTTAAACTATTTTTTTCTATGGCTGAGTTTATAAATCAATACATTGAAAAAAATTATTAAAAAATATTCACTAAATTATTGATTAATCGAATTGATGATTTATTTTTTCCTTTGAAGCAATTTGCCATATTAATGTCAGATAGTTAAATCTCTGTTTGTTGTCAGTGCCAGAATTGACACGTTCATTAACTTTTTTCAGTTTAAATCACTAGCTATGTAAAAAAATCCTTCCAAACCGAGCAAAGCTGGTTTTAGAGCAAACATAAAAAGTAATTATTCTGATGGAATGTGCTGAGCTGAACATTGGACATGTCATTTGAAATCCAATCAATTAAGCAGTTTGATATCCAGCTCCAGTCTTCACTTATTTCTAAGCTTCTTACTTAAATAAATCTACATGTTTTTATTTTTGAGTCTAGTCTGCTTATGCAGCTTCTAGACATAAGCAATGTGTAAAGAAAAATGCCCATAGACCACTGCTTTTTTTTTATATATACAACATTTCTTTTTCAATAACAATACAGTCTTGCAAACAAATGAAAGTTTTTCTTCCAATCATGCAGATGAATGTTTCTGTTGTAAGTAAAACCTGGAGGATAAGCAGGACCTGATGACAGCAGCCGGCTCTCTGACTGGACAAGTGCACTGTTGGACAGGAAGACCAGTCTGCGGTAGAATTCTCCATCATCTCCTCGAACATTCTCCACACAGTACTCTCCACTGAGCTGACTCCTGCCCCTGAAGACCTCCTCTCGCCATCCCAGGTCCCCTCCTACTGTCAGAAAAGGAACCTGCACACAGACAGTGATGGAGTTCCTTCATGTCCGTTTGCATGACTCAATGAGTTTTGTGTTTCAAAACAACATGTCAAAAACTATACTCCATCACCTGGTGGTTGGGAGGCATACCCGGGGGAGCCAAGTCCATCACCACTGGTGACAGCTCTGCTTGGACTGCTTGCATGTCTGTGTATTCCTGATTTCTGTGCATTGCAACGATGAGCAGTCGCCGGAAGTTGGCGTTGGCTGCAAGCTGTCCTCTGCCCTCAGGTGAGCTGTAGAGCCAAGCTGTCTCACTGCCTCCAGGAACTGAAAACCAAGCACTTTCAAAAGATACAGAGCAAGACCAAATTGTAAAACTTAGTTGTTGTAAAATATGATCAGCTCACCAATAAAGATAGCAAACTGGTTGGACCGCGGTATTTTGGCTCCTGGAGGACTATCCTGCACTGTGAGTGTGTATCTGGGAAGGCCGCTGTTTGCCTGGCAGAGCGTCAGTGAGAGGTTTGAGCCTGGGTTCACACTCGTGCGAAGCCTCTTTCTCACAACAGAGTATGCTTGATGCTCCCTTACAGCTAACAATAGTTCACAGACTTGTGTGTGCCTGACTGGAGCTCCACTGTCTCCAATGCACATCTCCAGAATGGGCGTGGCCATGGGTTGACGGAATTTAATGCAGACAAGAACAAAGACAGGAAGAGCAAAGGATTCTTCTTCTTCGGTTCCTCTTTCTTCTTGAATGCAATGAAGCCTCACTGCCCAGCCCATGTGAACGAAGTGCTCCACAGCCAGAGAGATGACATGCTCCTGAGCCAGAGTCACACAGATATATCGCCCCCCAACGCTGAGGACACGGCTTACCTGAAAATATATGACACTACATTGAAGAAAATCACAGCAGAAAAAATACTCTGCAGGTAAAAAGGAAAGCTACAAATAAAAGTAACACCCACACAAGAATTCAAAAGCCACAAACAAAAAAAAAACTAAAACTAAACACAACGGGGTGGATTATCAGGGAGGGTTCTTGCCGATGCATCGGGCTGCAAGTAGAACAATTCAGCTGTCATTTGTTTGTGCTCAGATGTGATTTTGTTCCTGGCCCTCAGTCCCAGTTGTTGTTAGTCTGGGGTAGACACTGCTCCGGAGTGAGACTCATGAAACTGTGTTTTGCTGCATCTTGTTAGCAGTCTTTCTGCACAATGGGTTTATAGGTGTTCATTGTTAGGCAAAGCTAACAATAAACCAGCATCCTCCAGTTCACCTTTTAACCCGGGGCTACACGGACTAACCATCAAACACTAACAGGTACACACGGTGACATCCAAAACTAACATCGTCAATTACTGTCTTGTCTGTTTTCTTTGGAAGCCAAAACTGCTGAACCCTACTTTTTTTTTTAACCGTTCTCTTATAACTCGTCATCACAAGACAACAAGTTTTGTTTCCTCATGATAAAAAGACAATGTAGAATACATTGTACTATACTATATTATCTCACTTCTTTTTTTCTCCTTCTCACAGCAGTACATGGGCAAAAAACTATCTTGGATAATCTACTTCCCTTGTGTCTTTATTAATCTATTTTTTAAATTTGCAATAATGTTTCTTTTATTTGAATCAGCGTCTCTTGTCGTTTGCATCTTTTCTTTTAACTTGCAGAATTTATTTTTTGTTTTTACACACTTTGTTTTCTAGGTCACAGTAGAAAACAAAGACAAATGAGCTAGTTTCTTACCTCATGAAGCATTCTGCTGGCCAAAGCACCTCCTTCTTCTGATGCCATTGCATCCAGGGTCCCCTTATCCAGAGAAACCTGGAAGCTGGCATCCTCATACAGAGTTTGTGTGGCATCCACCTGATGAAAGCTGAGACCTGGCCTGCGTGAAGCGTTGCGTTGTTTCATATGGGTCACCACCGTCTCACTTATGTCTATATTAGTCAGATGTTTATACCCAACATCATACAGCTGTTCACTCAGCTCAGAGTTTCCACAGCCAATCACCAACACCTGAGAGACACAGCAAACCCCGCCTTTAATGAGATCTGAGAATGCAGCCGAAAAAGTTAAGATTGGTGTTTTGGATTTTTTATTATTATTATTAAAATCTTTTTTTTTGCCTTTTTCACTGGAGTCACACTATAGGAATTGAGCGCTGGAGTCCTACTGGGCAGCCACGCGACAGGCGCCCATGAATACACGAGCACATTTCAGACATGCTGGCACAAGAACAACTCAAAAACGTCCTTCTTCTTTAAAATACATTTATCAACCAAGATGGTACGTTTGGTGAATGCCCGTTGTTAATAATCCAGCTGGGTGTATATTCCCAATAACTATGTGTATTGGGGCTGCTTTACCTTGTCTTGCACTTTGATGTATTTGTGCAGAATGCCGCAAAGCTTGTTATAATCTCCATACCACTCGAAAGCTTTGTCTCCACGTTTCTTAAAGAACCTGTCCCAATATTCTGCAGAGCTGAACTCTTCTGCGGTTCGAGGTAGAAGACTCATTGTCTGACACCGACTTTTTTCAGCATGGCAGCCCGGACTCACGTTTCCAACCGGACATCCGTTCTTGCCGGCACCGCTCAGCGATAGGGTCAAAGTTTAAGGGCGGAGTTAAAACTTGCCCACTGATTCGTCGAACCATGGATGTGATTGGTCGGACTTGCTTGTGCGCCTTTAATTCTCCTCCGGCTGGAAACTGTCATGGCGGTGGCCCGTGGAAGGTCTGTGGTCTTCGTCACTGGAAATGCAAAGAAACTCGAAGAAGTAAGACGTGGACGTTTAATCGCTTTGTAGAATTCAACCGGAGAACTGAGGCGGATGGTCTCCGCTCGAATCCATGTGCGCCCAGCACAAAAACTGTGTGGCCAAGACACACATGTATCATGGGTGTAGATGAGCCAGGCGGACCGTAGACTGCAGAGTTGGAATGATTGATTGAAGTCTTTTTTCAACGAGCTTTATTGAACATTTTGATAGACAGCAAAATATACCAATCAATAGAAAAAAAGACTGGAGTGTGAAAGAAAAACGATCATTACGTTGGGTGGGGTGGGGTGGGGTGGGGTGGGGTGGGGGTACAATTTATGCAAAAATATTAAAATAGTCACAGATTGACAGTGTCTTCACAGCTTTCTGGTTGTTTGAAAGAATGATTCCACTGATATGGAGTATAACCCTTTAACACCAGAGTCTGCCTCAGAGTTGTTTGTGCAAAATAAACTTGATGGATTAAACAAAGACTGAATATTGTTTGGGAACATTTTTAATCTGACTTTTGCAATAACAACATTTTTGAATCAACAAAGTCTGGTAATTCAAGAAGATGTGATTTTGCAAACAGATAATTGGTTTGTCCTTTGCAGCCTTTTTTATAGATAATTCTATTTGCTCTTTTCTGTAACAGAAATAATGCCTTGGTATAAGTGGAATAAGCTTTTTTCCAGACTTCTGTACAATCATTAAAATAAGTAAGAATGAAAGAGCATACCCAAAGAGTTACTATTAAACTCCTTGCATCCATGTAACATTAATGTAATTGCATGGTCATTTGTAGGTATAACTGTAAATATTAGAAATGTGACACTTTTTTATTGATAGTTCCTTAATCTTTAGGTTATCTATAGGCTATTGATCTAAAACATGGTTAAAGACAATGTCTCTGAATTATGAATAGTGTAACAAAAGTAAGTCACTGAAGTTAACCTCAATCATAGGATCTAGTTTCCCTTAAAGTCCACGAACTGTTCTTTCTGAACTGAGGATCCTCTCTTTGCTTAGTATGTTATTATGTATCAAAGCATTTTGTAGGGTACACTGTAGTGACCTCCATGCATGAAAAGGTTAAACTAATTGGTTTTATTATTTTTGCTCACATTCATCAGGTCATTCAGATTCTTGGGGACAAGTTTCCTTCAAAACTGGTGTCTAAAAAGATTGACTGTAAGAAGAAAAAAGCAAAAATATTTAAACAAATATTCTAAGATGGAATTTAATGCCTAAATGAACTCTTTACCCAGTGCCAGAATACCAAGGAGAGCCGGATGAGATTTCCATTCAGAAGTGTAAAGAAGCTGCCCGACAGGTACATTATAGTTTCTCTGTAAAGGGTCGCAAAGGGAGAGACAGAAATAACTTTAGTGTCTTTGTTTTCTGTCAAAGATTGATGGACCCGTCATAGTGGAGGATACCTGCCTTTGTTTCAGAGCTCTTGGTGGACTTCCTGGTCCCTACATGTATGTTTGCTTTTACTTGTTACAAAGAAATATGGTTAATATTGCAAAAAGAGGGCATTAAATAATTATATAAACCAACTGTTTTCTGTGTTGTTTTCACAGAAAATGGTTTTTGGATAAACTGCAGCCAGAGGGTAATTATTAAAGATTTTAAGCAATGAAAAGTACAGTAACCTCTAAAGAACTCCTAATGCTACATCTGTTAGGTTTGTACAAACTCCTGGCTGGGTTTGAAGATAAATCGGCGTGGGCTCTCTGCACCTTTGCCTTCTGTGCTGGCAAAGATGAACCTGTGCATCTTTTCAGAGGAAAAACTGAGGTAAGAATGCATCTCTCATCATCTACCAGTTGACACAAGCTGTTTCAAACCGCTGCTCTGAATTGGTCTTTCAGGGTAAAATTGTGGAGCCAAGAGGGCCTCCAGACTTTGGTTGGGATCCTTGTTTTCAGCCAGATGGATATGACAAAACGTAAGTGGTTAGAGCTGAAGAGTTTTCCTCAGGGAAATCAGAGAAGAACGTACGACTAATGAAGAAAAAAAAGGAACATTTCCGATCCTTTTCAGCCTACTGTCAGCTGGAATTTCCTCCATTTTCCATCATTCTTTTACTGCAGATATGCTGAGATGACCAAAGTCATGAAGAACTCCATTTCCCACAGATCCCGCGCACTTGCTGCCATGTCTGAGCACTTTTCACAGACAAACAACTCTTCACCAGAAAGCAAGAAGAAGAAGCAGGAGGACTAAACTGTTTAACCTGGTGCAAAATGCAGTAAATCTTGCAGATTATATTCTATTGCCAATGTCCTTCATCACATTTGCAGAAAATAAAAAAAATCCAGAGATCTTTGGGGGATTTTTTTCTGAAGAAACAAATTGTAGACCCAATCAGAATTCTTCCCTTCTTCCTACCCTTACTTTCAGCCCTCCAAACGGAGAGTCTCAGAAGAATAGTGTCACTGAATTCGGACGTCACTCCCACTTGATGACGTCACCAATAATCACCAGTTCGCTAGCTTTAGCGTGGAGCTTCCAGTGCTTGAATATATATATAACAGTTTTATAACTTGGCCTTGCTAGGCCCTAGGTCATGCTACAACAAAAAGTCATTACTTACGTCTAAATGTAAACTTCTGTGGTTCAGAGAACAACCACATGAAGAACAGAGCTTCTCCTCCACGACTCAGCACGACGCCGTTTACCCTCATGCTCCGTATCCCTCCGCTTGGAAGGTTGGCCCTAAAAAAAATATTTTAGACACCACTTGCACTAAAAATGCCCTTACAAATGGAGGGGTAGGGAGAAGGGAAGAATTCAGGTTGGGTTGTGTTGTTTTCTCATTTGTTGGTTTTTAGAATTTAAAAAAGTCTCTTTATTTTTGTGTGCAAAATACTTTGTAGTAATTTCTGGCAATTGATCAAAATGGGTAGTTATCTTTAAAGAGCAATAAATAACGTTTCTGAAAAAAAAAACAAGGTCATGAATGACTGATTTTAACTTTCTAATCTTGATTTTGTAGTAGTCCACTACACAGTGTAGTGGTTTATCAGATGGCTCTGGTTGTGTTTTTCTGTGTGGAGTTAGTGCAGGGACGGGTTTTCTCCAGCTTCCTTCCATGGTCTAAAAACATGGTTGTTCTATTGGTGTAAATGTGAGTGCATGTGGTTATGTGTATTGATGTGGTCCGGTGATGGAAATTGGAGTACTGTTCAAGGTGAAGACCCCCCTTCACCCAGCAGTTGTGGGGATGGGCTCCAGCAACCCAGTGACCCCCAAAAGGGATTCAGCAGGTTCAGAAAAGAGTTGTGATATTACAAAAGAGTATAAATAGTAAATAATGTATTTTTAACACATTTGTTTGTGTTGCAAACATTTTCAGGTAGTCCTTGATTTCCTAAAACAGTTTTGACTATTTTCTGAGTTGATTGTTTATATCAGCACGTATAGCAGATGGAAAACACTTAGAAAGAAATGAGCCAGATCTGGATGATGAAAAAATAATGCAGCTTAAACTTCTCTTAATTACTCAACTCATAAAGTCATGAGCTCAGAGCTTCTGCTGAATGTAAAATAATTGAGAAAATCCTGCTGATCTGCAGATTAACAAACTTCAGGTGTGTACTCATACAGGCATATGTATGTGTCTGAGTGTATGCACTACAGTATCAAAGCTTGGGGTCACCTGGTAAATTTTGTGTTTTCCATGACACTTCTATTTACCAAATTGAACAATCAATAGAAAATATGGTCAAGACGTTGACAGGGCTAGAAATAATGATACTTATCTGAAATTATATACTGGAACTGGCCACAAACCAGTGTCAGTCTTGGTACCGGGCCAAAGACAGGAAAAAATGCATACGCAAATTAGGGGTCCCCAACCCTCGGGATAGGGACAGTACTGGATTGGTATTGATACACCAACCCGGTACTGGTTCCACATCTGATATTGTGTACCAAGGGCTGGGGACCCGTGATTAAGTGGGAACAGCCAGCACATCAACAAATGACAAGTTTGGGAGACCCAAAACGTCAAACAGTGTCGCAGAGGGGGCCTGAACCACACGTCCATATATGACAAGTTGGGAGTGAAAAGCAAACTCACAGATTCAGCTGGGTGCCTCTTGTGATTTTGCTTTTACAGTCTGGGTTGTTTGTTACTCTTTGAGCGTGTTGATAGTAGAAACTGAACTTTGAGTTTATTGATCGATCCATACTCATCAAAAAGAAAAACCCTTTTCTCAGTGCCTTAAAACCCGGAGTGCGCTCTTTCTCCATCACCTGTTCCAGAGGATAATCGTCCTCTGCAATTATCTTTTTCAGCAGATCAGGATTTTTTCTGGTCCCTTCTGAGTCCCTGATACCTTTTCTCTATGCAGAGGCGTGGAGAGAGGAAAGGGATTAGCTGACAGGTATTCCCACTGTGCAGAGATGCACCTCAGCCTTGCAGCTTCTCTTTTGGACGCAAAAAACGTCAGACCATGAGGCATTCTACGTCACTTATTCCAATCAGGAGGAAACAGGAAGCGCTTTGACGTTGGAATTTTGGAAGCTTGCACTCGCCCTGTCACCCGTCTTATATGAGCCCACTCACTATTGAAGGTCCTAAGACAAAGGGATTTTCGTGAAAACCAAGCACCGAAATGAGGAATCGAATTCAGCAACTTCTTTCAATTCTGGTAAACCACCTAATAACCCCGGGCTTCAAGGGTCTGCAACCTGCGCCTCTGGAGTCACACTTTAACCCCTCCATTGTGGCTCTTTTATTAAGGAAAAAGAAAGTTTCTAAATGTTAAAAAGTAACTATAAAGTAAGAAGTGAGAAAGTAGTAAAGTGGGGAAAAAGTTAACAAACTCAAACTTTAACTTATTTACAAACAGTTGAAGGACAGTACATATCACAAGTTGAACTATAATATTATGACACATTTTTGTGCATCCTGTCTGTCCTGTACTACAAAAAAATAAAAAATAAAAAATAAGCACAACCAGTATCGAAGCGAACCAGATGATTAACCCTTGCAGTATCCTAGTCATGTTTAAAATAAAAGTGAGCTCATCCCCAAAGACGGCACGCTTTTCACAGATTTTTCATCCTCACACTGGTGTCCATGACAGATAAAAATCCTGCTTTGTCATGGAGGGATCACACATCAATATAAGGGTGGGGTCATCTGGACCCATAAGAGAGCACGAGGGCTGAGCAAATTTCCTATTACTGAAAGAAAATCAAGAAATTTTGGTGTGCTCAGAAATATAGCAGGGGTGACTCAATCACTCGGAATGACTCGGATTTTTGATTTAGATGTACATTTCTGGCAGAAATGCACCAACAGCAGTAAATGAACCATCTTCATGTAGTCACTGCTGGCGTTGCACTTGCTACTACTACTATTGCTGCATTTAGATGACCATTTGGGACAGGGTGTCTTTGATTTTGAAAGGAACTCACATGACCTGGCAAAAATCTTTTTTTAATGGCTATTTTATTTTTTAACGTTTGTGTTTTATTCTTTCAAAATGAACATCAGTTCATTTATATTTACCATAGGAACAGTAGCATAAATGCAAATCAGAATCTCATTTTTTTAAAAGGTAGAGAAAGACTTTGGGGCTCCTACTAGGTTGTAATCAGTGAAAAACCAACCCAAATGGCTCTCTCAAAGCTGAAGGTTGAAGACCCCTGGCTTAGTAGTACATAGACATTTGCAAATGTTCAATTGTTCAGAACACATGGACCATGGACCAAAGAGATAAACAGTGGATGCATACACTCATTTTTGGCTTAAATGGAACCCAAAAGTTTAAATATAAAGCTTAAATAAGTTTAAAAATAACAGCTCATTTAGATAATTTTTACTGTTAGTGTTGCAAAAGATTTCCAACAACAAATACTTTTTGAATTAATCTCAGATGGTATTTGATTTGCTTCCTAATGTTTTACTAATACTTGGAAAAATATATAGTCACGAGAACTGTTTTGTTTTTTTAAACCAAAAACACTATTATTCCTCCAAAGGTAATTTACTTACCCTACCCACATTGTGGAAAGTAAAAAAACAAAAACAGTTTCCACAAAAGTGGTAAAATCAAGTATTTTTTTGGAGTGGCTATGAAATTAGGAAAAGAAGTGTTTCCATACTTCCAAAAGTGCTAGAAGAGAGAAAAATTGTGAGGAAAAAAACAAATCAGATGAACTAAAAGATAAAGAAAGTCAAGACTGAGAAGGGGGGAGGAAATGTAAAGAGAGGGACAGAACTGTTTTATTTTGAAAATATCTCTTTATTTTTTTACATTGATGTCACTCATCTATATAGGCTACTGCTCTGATCCTTTCTTATATTTTTATTTCTTTTGCTTTCTTCAGTAAAACCGGCCTCATTAAAGAAAAGACAAATGATTTTCATTTGTTCCTACTAGGAAACAAGTGATTAATAAATTCAAAATTTCAATAAATTTGTGTTTTCTTAAGTAAAAATAATCTATCTAAAACACATTTAACATTTAAATGTGATTTATGATTTTAAATGCTTATTGAAATATTTGAATACTTTAGACTTACTATCTTAGAGTGGACCAGTAAGGAAGTTGTTTGACGTCTAACCCTAGGCAAGGACTTAATGAGAGGAATTAATTCAACCACTGTTTACTGCAACTTTGACCTATTTCACATGACAACAGCCACAGGAGAAGAGTTTGAGGAGCTACCACAAACCTTAGAAAAGAGAAGGGCATAGAGGTTTACTGCCATTTTGCTCTGGATATCTCTCTCAGAATGACTGAAAGATACACACGATGTCGAGGAATGACGTTTATTTATTGTGAAGAGTTCTACAAAAACATCAGTAATCATGTCTCCATGTTATGAGGGTTAGGGTTATGTCTGCTGCTTCCGCTGTTTCTGTGACTGAGTTTGAAGGCTGTCCTGCATTAACCCGAGAGGAGGGAAAAGTAGAGGACTTTTTCTTTTATTAGTGTCTCCACGACAACAGTTAAAATATCCCAGTTTAGAAGAGCAGAGCTGGCTGCCCCCTCCCCAGTCTCCAGCCCCCATGGCTCCCGCCCGTGCTCCGCGGTCCCAGCTCCCCGCAGTGGCTCTCAGTATCCTGGCATGTGGAGCTTGCAAAGTCTGTGAGTCTTTCTGGCTGCAGCCAGAGAAAAGCTGCCCTGCGACAGGATAAAAACGCTTGCTTTGCACTATTATTCTACCTGCTGATCTGGTCACTGAAAATTCAGTCTGGACCATTGATCAACATTGGAGCTGGCCGTCTCTGCCGCACGAATTGCATTTAGTGTGAATGGACCATAAGACTACAATCATTAGATACTTCTTTCTTGCTATTTGATTTAGCATCAACCCAATTGACGCAACAGTATTTGCACGTTATTTTTCTGAAATATGTGGGGCCATTCCTTAACTTTTTCTTGGCTGCACAGACCCAGAGAAAAGGTTAAGATAAGGATTACGGTTAATGCATCAAATGGGTTCTGGATGTGGCTGTCTGCAACTCTGACACAGTGTTCAAAACATTTCTGCTCGAGGAAGTGTGAACCAAGCTCAGAAGCTTTGGTATTATTGATTAGACCGTCAATAACTGAAATGTAAGCGAAGAGTGAAACTGAAAATGTCAACGTAAACCTTAGAAAAGAAAAGAAGGCGTGCAGAGCATAGAGATTTACTACCATTTTACAGTGGGTTAGGAAGTGTCTGCTGCCATCATGACTTCTGTAGATACAGCATTACACCAGCACGAATGAGAGTTCATACTAGTCTGGGCCACCATCTCCCTTCAAGATCTTGAAAACGTGCTTGTTGATCAGAGCAGTGACCGTCGGTCAGATGAGTTTGACATGTGCCAGACTCTCTCCCTGATCACGGCCAGGATGATTACACTATATTTACAAAATAATTCTTACCACCTCACAATGTTCGACAAACTTTCCATCAGCTAAAATTCCTCATTAACAATACTTTCTGCTGATTTTTGTTTTCTTGTTATGCAAAATCCATTACAGCCCCATATGATTTCTCTGCCTCCTTCGGTGTGTCTGCTCCAAAAAGCCCTATCCTGAGGGCAGTCCTCTCCTCTTCTAGAGAAACAAGCCGGGGTCGTGCAGGCTCGCAGTCTGCAGAAGACGCCGGAAGTCCTGCGGCGTCCACGGCTCTCCCTGCGCCTGCGCAGAGGCTGCGCTGCTGCTGCCGGGGCTGATGCTCCGAGGGTCGTTGAAAGTGATCAGGACGTCTGTGGAGAACTGCGGCAGACGGATGACGCCCAGATGAACGGTCACTGCATTCCTGGCTTCCTCGTTGAACTTGGACACGCACTGTGCGCCTGTTATCATCCACGCAGAGCTGCACTCCGACAGGCACAGCTCGGCTTTGGGGAGCTCCAGCGCGCCGGTCACCTCGGAAGCCCCCACAGCCTCGTTGCTGCCCGCGATGTCCTCGAGGTGGTATCTAGCAGCATCCTGATCGGCCACGTCGGCCTGGTACTCAACCAGCTCCACGATAAGGCTCTGGTCCGTCTGAGCGTGCACGAACACCTCCTGGTTGTCCGGGATGTCTCTGAGGCCGCTGACGTCCGTGGCGTTTGAGGGGAAGGCAGCGGACATCGCTCCCCCGAAGAGAGGACGAGCTCCTGCGGTCTGCATGGCTCTGAGTGTGCAGACGGGTCCCTCACGAGGCACCGTGGGCATCCGGAATCGACGCAAAACACTGCCTCTAACTTTACTTCTTCTTGTCTTTTCTGACAAGAAAAGACAACATAAGCATTCTGCTGCCCCCTAGAGGCCAGGAAGGTGATAAAATCTCTCTGAACAACTACGACACTATGGAAGTTTTACTGAGTCATAACTCAGTATGCAATTCAAGCTTCTAATATGAAAATACATTTTGTGATTTAGAATCCAGTATTGAGATTTACGATTCAATATAACAATTTTAAAAACAAGATGTTAAATAAAAACAAAATCAATTGCATTTTAAAGGATAACAAACCCTAAATAAACTTTTTTGGCTGTTTACATCTATGAATGGAGCTTTAAAAGTACTGTCTGTTGGTTGTGGCCACATTTTTGACAAATTAAAATAAACTTAATCAATTCATAAAAATATGTCTAACTTACATGTGTGATGCCATCTACAGGTTGAAACAAGGTTTTGCAGTTGAATTTTTTGATTGGTCAATGGGTGTAACTCTCAGAAGTGTGAGTTAGCAGTCACAACTTTTATTTCTCACAAATTTACAAATTTAAAGTCATAATTTAAAAAATATTTTTTTCTTTATAAAGTGGCCCTAAATACTCCATTGTAAATTCTAGATATCCAAAAAATCGATCTGAGAATTCATCTGTTTATGATGGTTTTAAGTTCATGATTTTTCACTGGAAAATAATTGACTCTAAAATATGTTTAAATCAACACATATTTGGGTTACTATGAGCAGGAAAGACAAAAGTTCATTTAGTGCTTGGCAGTTCTATTCAAGTTAAATGACAGCTCTACAACATTGCATATGCTGATGATGTTGTATTTTCTGTAAAGTGTCACAATAAAATTGGAAGCTGGAATGTGAGAATGGGATTTTTATTTCATTATTAAAAATGTTTTCACTCACTTTCATCCACAGACACGCGCACACGTTCATCCACAGACACGTTCACGTTCATCCACAGACATGTTCACGTTCATCCACAGACACGTTCATCCACAGACACGTTCACGTTCATCCACAGACACGTTCATCCACAGACACGTTCACGTTCATCCATAGACACGCTCACGTTCATCCACAGACACGTTCACGTTCATCCACAGACACGTTCATCCACAGACACGTTCATCCACAGACACGTTCACGTTCATCCATAGACACGCTCACGTTCATCCACAGACACGTTCACGTTCATCCACAGACACGTTCATCCACAGACACGCGCTCACGTTCATCCACAGACACGTTCATCCACAGACACGCGCTCACGTTCATCCACAGACACGTTCATCCACAGACACGCGCTCACGTTCCTCCACAGACACGTTCACGTTCATCCACAGACACGCTCACGTTCATTCACAGACACGTTCACGTTCATCCATAGACACGTTCACGTTCATCCACAGACACGTTCATCCACAGACACGTTCATCCACAGACACGCGCTCACGTTCATCCACAGACACGTTCACGTTCATCCACAGACACGTTCATCCACAGACACGTTCATCCACAGACACGTTCATCCACAGACACGTTCATCCACAGACACGTTCATCCACAGACACGTTCATCCACAGACACGCGCACTTGTTCATCCACAGACACACTCACGTTAACTCGGTTGTCAGCAATGCAGACCCGAGTTTGACTCCTGAGAGCGGAAAGTATCTTTATGCTTAAGGAAAAAACAAAAACTTTTCAGCGAATACTTGTCTTGAGAATTAAATATAAATAAATACTCATTTTAACATATTCCAGGCAGCTACAGTGTTTCTTTTTTAGCGTGCGATGACATCCCTGTGTGTGTATGTGGGGGTGGGTGGGGGTGTGGGTTAAAGAAAATGGTCATTCATGCAATAACAGAGATTACTGGTTAAATCATTACCAAATCAAGAACCATTCCTTACTTAACAAGTGACTAAATAACCTTCCTGACATTATTATTTATTCATGATTTGAAATGATTCAAGTGTAGACGTATGCATTAACTCTGCAGAGATTTTCTCTCTCTGTTTTACCGCTGCAGCTGGGTTGATGTTCTTAATGAAAATGTGCTCATAGTCGGCATATGCTTGCAGGAACTTATTAGCTGAAATTCACCTGAGATCAAATGTTTACAGTTTTTCTCAATCGCTTTGGTGCGTTTCTCAGATCAGAATTGAAATTCTCATAACTATTAGTTCAACCTCTACAACACTTAGTCATTTGTGCACATCATAGTAGCAATTTCTGCTCTCTCTGAACAAACTGCAAATGATTTTGGACATGAATCAGTTGATTTCATACATTCTCTGCTGTTTTTTGACATTTTCATTTGCTCATGTCATGTCAGTCAAAATTAATTATACTTATGGATGCTGAATAGTCTTTCTCAATAAAACTAATAGTCTTACTTTCATTGCTTGAGTCATTACACTCAAAATTGTTGAACTAGTTATCAAATGTCAAATATTAGCCATCTGTCAAGCAAATTCTGTACCTTTCTTTATCATTTTTTCCTGAAAATGTCTCCTAAATTGAACATTTGATCTCAGGTGAATTTCAGCTGTCACTCGTGAGGAGGTGTGTGCAATTTTACAGTAGTTGTAACCAACGACAAACAACTTGTTCACTGTCAATTATGGATGAATCCTATGAATCGTCAATGGAAGAGGGGTGAGGATGCGGGGGGAAGAAGAGGCAGATATAGGCGGATTCCTAATGAAATAAGGGCTACAATTGTGGACCATGTTGTCAATCACGGCCTCACCATGGAGGAGGCTGGTTGAAGGGTGCAACCCAATATTGGAAGAACTACTGTCAGTTCAATAATTCAAACATTCCGTTGGGAAAACAGGTCTGCAAACAGTAATTTACTGTACTGTTACATGTCCTGTATATTGTTCACAGCTCTACCAAAATGTGATTTTATGTTTAACATCTACAGTGACTTTACTGCACATTTCAGATGACTGTATAAGTTAGCCATAGTGCTGTCTTGAACATTTTCAGGTGTCACCAAATATTGTTGCAATGGAAAACACTGAAATGATAAACTGTCATAGTGAAAACATGACAAAGTCATTTGACTATCTTGTTCATAAAGATGGTGTCAAGACTTTTCATTTTGATGGCACTGACAGTTTCATTGACATGAATACTTGCTTTTGAGGAATGGATAATCATGTTTGAGCATGTGACGTGCTTTTGCAGGTTATCCACTAGGTTTTGCAGTTTGCACTAATTGTTTAGAGAAATGCACTAACTGCTGTGCAAATGTTAATAGTGTTCTGAGAAACGCACCGAAGTGACTGAGAAAAACTGTAATTTAGGAGACATTTTCAGGACAAAAATGATAAAGAAAGGTCCAGAATTTGCTTGACAGATGGCTAATATTTGACATCTGATAACTCGTTCAACAATTTTGAGTGTAATGACTCAAGCAATGAAAGTAAGACTATTAGTTTTATTGAGAACGACTATTCAGCATCCATAAGTATAATTGATTTTGACTGACATGACAAAAGCAAATGAAAATGTCAAAAAACAGCAGAGATTGTATGAAAGCAACTGATTCATGTCCAAAATCCTTTGCAGTTTGTTCAGAGAGAGGAGAAATTGCTACTATGATGTAACAAATGACTAAGTGTTGTGGAGGTTGAACTAATAGTTATGAGAATTTCAATTCTTATCTGAGAAACGCACCAAAGCAATTGAGAAAAACTGTAACTGGCTCTCTCCTCAGCTCCAACTCCAACTCCAACTCACTCTTGAAAAGAAAAATCACATTTGGGATCAGCATGAAAGACTCACAAATAGACGACATTATAAATAATTTGTTATTGCTTTCAAAATTTTTCATTCATTCTTCAAAATGGAAAAAAGTTAGACCTGTCTTCATAGTGTTTACGTAAGAAAGAACTACAAGAAAATTATACAGAATCCTAAAAAGCATGCAAAGTAAAAATGCAGTATTACTAATTAAAATTTTTGTAAAAATTAAATTACTCTAAGACCTCAAAAATAGAGATTATGTGTGTGTGTTTTTGTCATTTCTCTCTTTATTTTCTTTTATATTTGATTTTCTTTTTATTTCCTGTAAAGTCAACTGTCATTGAATCATTGTTGATGAAAAACATGTTTGCCAAAACAATTGTAAATAAAGATTGGAAGAAAAAAAAACACATTTCATTTTGCTTTCTGATTTGGGATTTTTTTTTTGTAATTTCAATTTACTTGTTTAATTTTTTTGATCTTTGAAATTTTTCATTTTCTTCTCTGAAAAGTTTAATTTTTTTCTCTTCGTCATTTGTTTTGCTTTATTATTTGTTTTTGTGATTTTTAAAATGTTTTGCATCATTTTGTTTTTTGATCTTTGACATTTTTCATTTTCTTCTCTGAAAAGTTTTATTTTTTTCTCTTCGTCCTTTGTTTCGCTTTATTATTTATTTTTGTGATTTTTAAAATGTTTTGCATCATTTTGTTTTTTTAAAAGTATTTTTTCATTTTTTTTGTTTTGTTTTTGTAAAGTTTTTTTTTTTTGCACTTTTTAAAATTTTTGATGTGATATCTAAAATGTTTTTGCATCAAGTGATTTGGTAATGTGATTTGCACTTCTGGGCCAATGTGACAGGCACAAAGCAACTGTCTTTCACAATCTGTGCCTCACACTGTTGGCAATCAGGACAACAGGCCCCCATCTGTGTAGCTGGTGCACACAAATCATTCTGCTACACTTACTTCTAAAGACTTAAAAAATGTAAAAAGACATTCATCCTTTCAGATCCAAAGAAAATTATTTTAACTGTCCCTCTGTTGTGCTCTTTTGGTACTAAGGCTTCATAATTGAAAACTGAACAGCACAATCCTTGAGCATGTGAAAGGGATTTCTGAGGTTAATTGCTTAATAAAACTTTATTGGAATGAAGTGCTATAGCTGACCACAGATTTTGCAAAAATGGGAACTTCTGAAATACAAACTTGGGAATGTTTTTTAGAAAATATAGCTCGACCTGACAAAAAAAGAGAGCTGATAGGCTAAGATAATACAGAGGATTGCAATTCTTTCCTAAACCGACAGAGGTCCTTGATGAAACAGAGATGACAGCTCTGATAACAAAGCTGAAGGAACGTTTATCCAACAGGAGAAGGTGGATTGAAGAAGACTTTTTTCAGGCTTGAGAAACACCAGTGCAATAGTAATTCCATTTTACAATTAAAAATCAATGGGGTAATTTCTGATGATAAAAATACTATACTAAAAAAATACTAAAAATACTATAGATAAATATTGCTCTGATTTTTAAAATAAATTTTACTCTTCTAATTTGGAGACTACCACATAGATCCCCCCCCCCCCCCCAAAAAAAAAAAAAAAAAAAAAAGGTCAAGAGATTGCATTTAAGTTGTTACACAAGTTTAACCCTGCAAAACATGTTTGTCTAAATTTAAATATGATTTAAATACAAGCTGTATGTTTTGTCAGAAGGAACCTGAAACCAATTCTCCTTTATTTTTGGTCATGTGAATTTAAATATAAGTTTTGGAAAGACATCCACAAATTCATCCCTGACTCAATTTTCAATTTTCAACTGAATTACAAATGTTATTTTTGGTTTCCACAACTTTAGGTCCAAAGATCATGAGCCTTTCTTTTTTATATACGTGTTTTATTTATGGACAAGTTGGACAGTTTCACATATACAAAAGTAAAGTAATGAACAAAAAGCCATGAATTTTGGTTCTTAAACTAGAACACAATATTTAAAAACAATCTCAGCTTCCAATAATTCAAAGGCTGAAAAAACAGTAGACATCTGTAAATCTCTTTAATTAATAACACGAATAAACCAAAACAGTAAATCTTGCATTTTCTTTTTTTTTTTTCCAATTATTTTTATTGAAAAAATAATTACCGTCCTGTATTTTATTTTTTCTTTTTGTCTCGCCACTTAATGTGTATATTTGTATGAGCATAAGTTCGATTGTGTCGATTGTATTTCATTAAGTGCTAAAAAAAAAAAAAAAAAAAAAGAAAGAAAGAAAGAAAGAAAGAAAGAAAGAAAGAAAGAAAGTACTGTACTTTAATTTCGTCCTAAAACATGCCGTGGAATTTAGCCACGCCTCTAGTGTGTCATGTGTCTGTGAAGAACTTCCGGATCCTCGGCTCTGAACGGGCGCGCGGACAACAGGTAGCTTCCTCATTAGCATCGTTCGCTAGCATACATTAGCTGAGCTCTATTTAAAAATGACTTTTGCTTCTGAATTAACGGGTTAGTGGCAGCGATTTAGCGTTCACGCTGTAGCTTTGTTCGCGTTCAGTAACACTGTGAGATTCTAGTGGATTTTCTCCGATAAGATGAATCACTTTAGTTTTCGGTTAAATTAGCAGAAACCTGTCGGCTTAAGTTCTCACTGCGTCAGTCAGTGGTCATGACAGCTTTGCTTGTGTGGTTAAGCTGAAACTTTTATTTCACTATCAATTCTAACGGATACCCATTTTTACACATTAATTTCCGTGCTGTTAATAATAACTTAACACACACACATATATATAAATCACTGCAGTTTCTTCAGATCTGTTTATGTCAAACGAAACTATTTGATTGATTCCAAACAGAATGATATTGAGCAAAGGTTTCCTATTTGAATTTAGGTGAGCAAAAGCCTATTTTAACGGCTGATTTTGTGCTAAACTTCCCTGTAGTCATACCAGGTCGGTCTGGGTTCTCCTTTTCTTCTCGCTCCTTCAGAGCTGTCCAATGATTCTGCTGTCCTCTTCTGCCCAGAGCCCTTCTTTCCAGTCGCAGTGCCAGAAAAGGACACAGCCATACTGTCACAGTTAATCGGATTCAATGGTATCAGTTGTCTTGTTGGTGAGATATGTGAGGTGTGGATGATTGTGTGTGCGCGTGCGTTTGCGCGCCCAATACAATGAAATCCCATAAACTTCAGTAGAGAAATAAACAGCTATTAACCCACTCACTCACTCTATTGGTCAGAATAATCATTCTTGCTATACTTTCTTTTACATGTTCTTGCCCATGGATATATATAAACAATATTTTGTTGTTACAGAAGTTATCCAAGTTAAAAACTGTGGAGAGAAAACAGACTCATTAGGATTTGTGTGTGTGTATTCTTGATTTATGCGTGCGCAATTTAGGATTTGTGCATAACTTTGTATTTGTGTGTGTGTAATCCTTAATCTGTAATTCTTATAATATTTTTTGTGCATAAGTAAAAAAAATGACAAAATTAAACAAAAACAAAATACAATTTGCACATGCACAATTTAAAAATACAACAGCTTGAAAGTGAATACTTATGCAAATTTTTTAAATTTACGTGCGCATCTCCGTATACACACTCATGAAACCTCAGTTACGCACAGATCTATTGTGAGACTCTCAGATTCGTGAGTGAATCAGTTTCCCCCATCTAAGCCTGTTTTCAGTATCCTCTACTCTAAGTCTAAATAAGTATTTTTAAAACACTTATCCTCTTTCAATATAAAAATACCTCCCAGAACTGATCGCTTTCAGTCTGCCACCCCGCCTCTGACGGTGCCTCCGACATGGGGTTCTGTCCCAAGCGTCGGTCAAAGTCATGGTGCCTGACCCTTCTAAACCCTCCGTAGATCAAAGCCGGCCGGTGCTACCTGCAATCGCCGTGTTTACCGATCAGACCTCTGTGAATGTACTCTATAACAGGAAGCTGCGGGCGGGCGACCCAGCAGCGGCGCGGGGGTCGGGGGTGTCTCCCCGCTGAACTTTGCGGGGACACCAGTGGCAGACGCCCTTCTAAACATCCACAGAGAGGCTTGATCCGCTCCATCTACACATGATCTGGGGGAGTTCAAAAGGGCCCAGCTCCGCCTGTTATCTACGTGATTGGTGATCAGAACTTGGGACAGAGCCCAGTGTCGGAGGCGCTGTCCGGCAGCGTGGCACACAGAAAGCGATTTTTTTGTTTTTTTTCCACACATAGTGTATTTTAGGGGTTACAAATCAAGAAGTACACACACACAAATCCAAAGTTATGCACAAATCAGGAATTTTGCACACACAAATTAAGAACATGCACTAGGGCTGGGTATCGATTGTAATTCCCAGAATCGATTTGATTTCAATTTTTATTTATTATTCCGACAACCATTCATCGTTTCATTAGGAGCATGCCGCCACGTTGTCAAGCATGCATACAAGCTTGTGGGGGGCACACAAGATACTAGTAGACAACTGACAAGATAGAGTTGCTGAAATGAAGTTTTGGAGAAACTGGACTATCCTGCCACATCTTCATTTCTCTCTGATTTGATGGTGTCTACACAATTGAGCCTCTGTAGACTGAAAACTTTCATTTCTATTAAAAGACTTGACATCCTTTTGTTCCTAAGACACTGACCTGTTGTTATTTGTATAGATATCCAACTTCATATTGAGATCTGATGGATCAAATGTGTTTCTTTAAAGTGCTCCTTTAATTTTTGTGAGCAGTTTAATATTTTACCTGGCTATCAGGCTCAGCGATTTCAGCTATTAACTTCAGCGTTTTTAGCTATCAATTTCAGCATCTTCAGCTATCAGCACTAGCATTTTTAGCAGATTTTAAATTCAGCTTACATCATTCACACCAGCACGATCACAGGTAATGCTATACAGTGGTGTGAAAAACTATTTGCCCCCTTCCTGACTTTTTATTCTTTTGCATGTTAGTCACACAAAATGTTTCTGATCATCAAACACATTTTAATATTAGTCAAAGATAACACAGGTAAACACAAAATGTAGTTTTTAAATGAATGTTTTTATTATTCAGGGAGAAAATTAATCCAAACCCACATAGCCCTGTGTGAAAAAGTAATTGCCCCTGCACCTAATAACTGGTTGGGCCACCCTTAGCAGCAATAACTGCAATCAAACGTTTGCGATAACTTGCAACAAGTCTTCTCCAGCGCTCTGGAGGAGTTTTGACCCACTCATCTCTGCAGAATTGTTGCAATTCAGTTTTATTTGAGGGTTTTCTAGCATGAAGTGCCTTCTTAAGGTCATGCCTCAGCATCTCAATGGGATTCAGGTCAGGACTTTGACTAGGCCACTCCAAATGGGAGAGAACCGCTTCTTCATAACGGACTTGCCGATGCCGTCAGGGGCCGGCAAGTCCCCTGACGGGGACTAAATATATATATTTATATATATATATATGTATGCAGACATACATAAAAAACATAAAAATGTTGGGTCATTAAGGCCTAATTTTAAATGCAAAACATCTTCTAACTTTGAACACAAAAAAAATGCTAAAACATTTTGTTTCTGATTACATTTACATGTCTTGAGACCAAATTTACAAAACTGAGAGAAATGAATGCTCGAAAATAGTGTTGAAAATACCAAATCTATTTGGAGTTACCCTTAAAATTCAAATTTTCTTTCATCAAAAGTAAACTTAACATGATTTTTTGTTTATTTGAAATTAGCTCTGGGAACATTTCAATGTTTAAAATAATATGGGTATATGTAAAACATGGCACTGCTGTACCCGCTTTTCCTGGCATTTTATGATCTCTTTGGCTTGCCATACTTTCATCCCCTGACTGCTTGTTTCTGTTGCACAGCACTGGCTTTCTCCTGCTGCTGCTATGATTGATCATAACTGAGAAATTCTCTGAAGCCAGAACCCAGGAGACGTGTACCGATGCTTTCATTCAGCTCTTAAATTAAACAACCCTGATATTTCACCATCTGCGTCCTCCATAAGGAAGTCGAGAAAAGTTTTTGACGGAAGCTCCTCCCACATGCAGCAGGAGCTTCAGATGAACAGACTTTTGGAGAACTGTCAAGCCTTGTTAAAACAAGGACCACTTACATGAATTTGAAGCAAATTGCATTTGATGTGAACGGACACATCAAATGCAATTTGCTGTGTGGGGGCGGTCTGCGGTTCAGTCCACAGTCCACATCTGAGTGGCTATTGATTTGTAGGGATCACCAATTAGCTGTGATCAATTATATCCCTAATCAGTGGTCTATACTTAATGGTATATAGAACTATAGATATTTTTTAAATGAGGACATTTTTTCTTTGTAAAAGATTTAGAAGATTTTAACCTTTTACGCAGTTTACTAATTGTTCCTGTCATGAACTGACTGTTTGTTTGGTCTTGTAGAGGGAGCCAGACTGGGAGGAACAGCCTGAAGACAACATGCCTCCCAAATTCAAACGGCACCTCAATGATGACGAGGTCACAGGATCTGTTCGCAGTGAGAGGGTGAGATGGAGCTGAAGATATTGATTCAAGGTTTGGTTGTTCTTAATTTGAATGAATGGTAATCAGGGGTTATCCATGGATCTTTTGTTTGTTTTTCAAATTAAAATATAAAACAAAACAATTTACTATGTTATCCGCTTAAAATAAAAAATGTAAGAAAAGAAAGGTTTTTTGATTTGCTTAATACATTTTTTTTGGCAACGGTTTTTTGCGTACCAGAGGCGCATTGTAAACATTTCGGTTTCGTATGTTATATCGTTTTGTTCAGCTTGAGCCCCCGAACGCGCGAATACCACTTTTACGCAATTCGGATAAAACATGTTCGATCTAGCTAAGACCGTGTCGGTTGTGACCTCACCATGCACACGCCATTTCATATTCTACACTTCTAATTGCAACATTTTTCTCACAGTAGGTTCCCATTAATGCACAACTAAGTTACATAACAGTTGATAAAACCCCCTAGGAGGTATTTCTTTTTGTAGCTCGGACTAAAAGTGCTTTTTTTTTTTAACGTTTCAGGATATCGGCCTTTTTCCAAGGTCAAAGGTCAATGAAACTTCTGGAGCAGTGGTTCTTAACTTGGGTTTGATCGAACCCCAGGGGTTCGATGGGTTGATCTCAGGGGTTCGGCAGTAGGGTTGGGCACAGAAGTTCGGTTCCAAGTAGGAACCGTTATAATTTATGCGGTTCTGCCAAAACCGAAAGAAGCTGCTGCAAACGGTGCAGCATGTCTGTGTCAAATTTCATTTGTTTGTGGACATGTCAATCATCTCTACTCACGTCAGTAGTATGAAATCCCAGCCAGTCTCTTTTATGTTCCTACAATTGTGGGCGGGCTCATATAAAGTCGCTGACTAGGCGAAAACGCGCGCCGCGCAGCTCTTCCATGAGTGTCTACATATCACAGTTTGACAAGTGCTGCATCACATTTGCCAATCAGGAACTCATGGGCTCGTGATGTTTTCACGGACCCGATCATTGGACAGAATATTGATCCTATGCGAGTGTTTTTGATTGATTGTTCTGCGGCGGTGTTGTGTACATGAGTTCACGCCATCTCCCGTTAAGGAAGGTATTAATGTTCTGGAGACCTGCAGTCAAGGACTTGTTTTGTCTTTTCATGTCAGAAATTAAACCAGAGAAAACCTGAAGACGCGTCATCCTCCTTTACTTGAACACAACGCAGAGAAACGGGCGAGGCGTTCAAGGACCAGAGGAACGTGAGAGACGTCCGTTACACTCGCTCCATATGCTGGGAGACAGACGATTACTGCACAGGGCGCAAAGCTGGAAGCGCAGAGCGACTCCCCGGCCCAAGCGACTCCTTGGGCCGGGGAGAGCTTCAGGATACCAAAACATTTTGGACAATTAGGTGTCTGACTAGTTGTCTGACGGCTCATTTTGTGTACCAGTAAAAAACTTGTTTCTAGATTAAAAAAAAAAAATTCACCAAAGAGGGGTTCGGTGCATGCGCATATGAAACTGGTGGGGTTCGGTACCTCCAACAAGGTTAAGAACCACTGCTCTGGAGTGTTTGTAGACTCCGGCTATGGACATGCTTGTAAACTTTTGTGAAAATCGGACAAACAAAAGTGTTGTTTTCCCATATTGATGAAAAACGTGAAAATCGCCATTTCTCAGTTTTCGCTGCCAGATTGACGCCAAGGCGTGGGTCGTCTGGCCATCCCATAATAATTTCAAATATTCCTAGGCTTATCCCCGACACGTCATTGGCCTTTTTTTGTGTATTTCAAAATATTTTTTTTTGGCCCCATAAATGTTTTTCGGCCCATTCATTTTTTTCGCAGAAACACTCGCCGTGATGTCATCATTTTGGGCGGGGTGATGCCAAAAATTCATTTTCAATTTTCCCCAGGTGTGGCCCGATTTTGAGGTACTTTTCGTTCATGTGGCAGGGGTGTAATTTTCGTTCAAAGGCGCAGAAAGTTTACATTTTTTCACTCTAAGCAGAAACAATATGGTCCTTGCAGTCAGTAGATGCTGCTGCGGGCCATAATAAAACATTTCCATTCATTCAGGCTGGGGTTCCAGCTGGGGTTCAGAACTCATTTCATGCCAGCACATTCTGATTGTTGAATTTGCTTGAACAAGAAATCTAATGAAATGTCAAAATACAGAGAGGGTCTAATTGCGCATCATTTTCAAAATGCGTGCAGCAGTGCTGACGGTTTTAGATGCAGACGAAGGGTTATGTTTTCGGTGTCCGGTTAAACCACCCGGTGGATCCTGAGCGGAGCTGCTAGAAACAAAGCAGCGGCTCGCTGCTCCTAGGTGGATCAAACGTGGACAGCATATTTGTGACATCTAATGGTATTTTACTTTCAGTTTCTTTTTAAATATGTGAGGTAGGGCTGGGCGATATGGCAAAAAAGAAAATCACGATTTTTTCAATTTTATTTCACGATTTCTTTATAAAAAATTCAAATTGACAAAAATTGAATTATAATGATTTTAGTTGAAAGAAGTAAACACATTTTGAACAAATATTTATATTTATTCAAATTTTAACTTCAAATGTATTGTAAGCATTGATAAATATTACTGGATTGGCCCTCACCTATTCGCCGCTATAGACAGAGACATGCGTGTGCAGGCGCCATCGTCATGCATTGAGTCACGCCAGCAGAACGATGCTGTTTCAATGGAGGACAGGCAGAATTCAACTACAAGAATCAGGCTAGCTCCTTCATTTCTTAACTGATTTTTGGAAAATATGGATCGAATTAAAGCTTAGAAAATGAGTGATCTTGTGGTATATTTAAATATTTATTATCTATTAAGATAAAGCTGTAAATAGAGCCAAGAATTGTACCTTCTACTGCTACAGATAATGCATTGATGTCAAATGAACAGCTTCTTAATATCTGTGATTTTTTTTTATTTTGCCTCTATGCTAAAATCCATAAAACAGAGCTTGTAAATGCTCATCATCCGCCATGTTTAAAACATGAAACATTAATAAAAACATACATCTAAGAACCAAACTAGCATGCTACCCGTGAGTTACTAGCATCCACTTTAGCACATGGTTCACGGTTCCCAGCCTAATTTCTCTCTATTAAAATGTGATCTCTGTCCTGTGATGATTCCTGTCCATCAGATTATTTTTGTTGTCGATGTTTTTGAAGTTGATTCCAAAACACTGCGTCTCCTTTTGTGCTTCTTCTGATACGTTTTCGGACCTCTGCCATTCATTACTCGAGAAGACTCAATGTATAATGATGCCGCATGTCTGAATGTCACGTGACTTCCAATCCAGTAATACATAAAATTGATTACAAGAAAAAACACCAGGATGAGGAGGAGGAGCAGCAGCATCTCGGATTTAAAGTCACAGGCAGTCAACAAGTTTTTGCCTTTTCGCTTTTTCAGCTTTTCGTAGAAGATTGTGATAAAACGATCTCTCAAAAATGACAGCACGCCAGCTTTGGAGATCATATCGTGGTTTTATATCGTCATATCGCCCACCCCTATCGTGAGGCCAACTTGAAAAAAATCCCGTCTTGGACGCATTTAAAATACGAGCGGACAAGGCAATCACCCCGGGTCCATCCAGTTGAGAAATGTCTCTTCTTCCACAAATGATTGAATAATTATTGACGTTGCTGTGACCAATAAATCCAATCCATGTTTTCCTCAGATTCCTTGTTAAAATAATGAAAGCTAACATCAGTATGGTCTTTCACTGAATTACAATCTTTACAGCACAGAAGTGGAATGTTATCTTCTCTTCTCCGGCCTCTACAGCTGCATCCGGGTTAGCTAGCTACTGTTTTGTATGAAAGTTTCAGGAATCCAGACGGAGTTTTTCTCTGGCATTTTGAATGACAGAAACTCAAAAGGAGAATTACTCCGAAATGCAAACACAAAATTATTTCTTATATTTTTTATTTTTCAGAAGAAAAATGCCTTGCATACTTGTTAAAAACTCAAAAACAGGATTTTCATTGGAGGGACTTGAAACAATCTTGTCACATTTGAACTAATAACCAAATCTGCAGCATTTTTAACAACATCAATGATCTTTGAACTGGAGTAGGTCAGAGGTCACATATACTTATCTAAAATTCATGTATCATGAACATATTTTTAAGATGTTTTAGTTTTTAAATCTATGTAAATGCAAGTGTAATAAAAAAAAGAAACAGAATAAAATGGAATTTTAGATGCAACTCATAAGTGGGTTGTGTTATTTTTGGAAGAGACCTGAGGGCATCTTTTGTAGGGCGATCCACAAAGGGTGACCCCTGCTCCAAAGGTTTTCAATCGGGTTGAGGATGGGGGCCACTCAATTAGTTTATTTCTTTTGATATCCATATCTGTCAATGATGCACAGGTATTTCCATAGCGGGAGATTTTTTCACAGAAAGCACGGTACTTCTTTTTGTACCGCAGAAGAAAGTGATGAGCCAGAAACTCCACCTGCTTTTCAGATGTCATTTTCACACCTTCAGGGACCCTAATGCTACGTTCACACTGAACATGATTCACGGGGCCCTCCTGTCTTTTGCCACGTGGCAAATTCGCTGCAATCCAAAAACAGTTCTTAGAAAATGAGGGAGACTACAAACTGAGAGGATGTGGGGACTTTGGGGTCAAATTGATAAAAACCACAAAGAAATGTTTCTGTGTATAGCATAAAGTAATGAATTCAAACAATGTTCAAACATCCATAAAGTCAAGAAAATGTATAAAGAAACTCTAATTTCTCAATATGAAGATAAGATGAGTCAAAGGTCAAATCATGTTTGCATGAACTTGAATGTGGTGAAATTATCAAAGCACCTTTATTTACAACCAATAAGTGCGTAATATGCAAAAATGATGACTGAAATGTATGAAACATAATAAGTAGGATATTGATTTTCTTTACTGGATCTAAAATATGTAGCAATGATTACTGGATTAATATAGTTATGTGTTCAAATGATCATCAGTGATGATTAAATATTAGTTGCCTAAAATGTGAATCATTAATGTTTACTGAAAGCATGGGAGAAATCTTTCAAATCAAGAAGAACTCTTGTTACTTGAAAACTTGATGTGCATTATGTATGGAGGATTTCTATGTTGATATGAAATTGTATTTTGATTAATAAAAGTAATTTATATCTGTAACATAATGTGGGATTGATGTTACTGTTGACGGAAATAATGAAATAATGTTTTCTGAGATTAATGATAGTGCTGTGGATCGTTGCTTAGGTGGCGATCCGATACAATTCGCGAATCAAGCTCAACGATTCACGAATCAAACCACCATTCTTACTTTTTAATATTATGTTTATTGCTATGTATATTTACTAGATGAAGGAAAATTGAAAGTTTTTGTATTAAATCCCCAACATTTATAACTTTATTTAGAACAGTAGATCAGAATCAACAAAACTGATTAAAAAAACACACAAAGATTCAGATAGAAAGAAATTTTGCTTGTCCTTTTAAACTTTTCTTTCAACCTTCTGGTTAAGTTCAGCAGTAACATAAACAACATAAAAATGATAAAATAATTACTGCTGTTTTGGATGATTTAACAACAAAACTTGAAAATGTTTTCCACATTTTTCTATCCTCAAAGTTCTTCAGTATTTTACGTTCAAAGCGTTACATATTGGTGGAGAGCCCGTATAAAAAAAACTTTTTTTATCGCAGCAGACTCAACTGATTCACATTGTTTAGATCCGCCTTTCAGCAGCGCGAGTATGCGTTTCTTCAGAATAAGATGGAGTTTAAGATGGAGTTTTGGAGATGGAGAGTAACTGCGTCAACTGTTGAAGAGTTATCATAACCAAAAGAATGTAAAGCTCTGATGTTAAAGCTAATTCTTTTTTTTCAGAAGTTATGTCAATGAACAGAATTTCAGTCTCAGTTTTTGAACAATGAAAAATGATCTCTAGTTTTACTTTGAAAACCGGAAGCTTCACCGTAACGAAGATTTGTTTACTTCCGGGGACTACCGCGGCTCTTTCGGCTTTGTTTTAGTTCTTAAATTTAAAATCCTACATTAATTTGTATCCCAGAGGAAAAATACATCGTTCACAGATAATATTTAATCATATTTTACTACAATTTAATATATTTATAAAGATTGCGAATCAGCAATCTTGGACGTCGCGAATACCCGAGCACCCAGATACTTGTTACAGCCCTAATCAACGATAATCGATGAACACTCAATTTGAAAAATCTGCACTTGATCTGATTAGAACCGGATTACAAAAACCTTGCAAAACTGTACAATGAAGTGACTATGTAAGGGTGAGAATATATAACTTATCTTCTTCCCACTGGTTTTCAAGCAATCAATCAAACTCTACTTGATTTTTTTTTTTTTTTTTTACCATTTTTGTCTGAATCAGTCATAAGACTCTTCACAGTACAATGATCACACTGAATTTTTCCTCAAATATATAATATTTTCATGCCTTGTCCAAACTTAATGGCTGAACTCACCTGACAAACTAATGATAACAGGTGAGACCGATGTCAGGGATCCAAAGAGACTAGAGACACAAGATCATCCATGAGTTGAATTGAAAAACAAATAATTTTATCTTTTTAACAAATACAACTTGCATCATAATTTTAAACACATTGTAGATTATATTAGAAGTTTTTTTAAACAAAGTCCTCTCTGTTCTTCGCCTGAAAGCTAACAGTTTTTCTGCATTCATCTGTCTTCTAGCAAAGACAAAGAGGCTTTCACAGAAGGAAAGTATTAGAAGTTGTCTTAGAAGGCTTTTCGTTTTCACGTGGCCTCCATCCCTGCAGCAGTGTTTACAAGTAAAATGTCTGTTTCTCTGAACCACAGTTCTTGTCTTTATAGTAATAGATGTTTTGTATAAAAGATGATTATAATGACACTGCCATGAAGAGTCAAACACTGAAAGACTTTTTTTTAAGGGATTTTGTGCTGCAGCATTCAGCCCAATCAGAACAAACCTTTTCTTTCTCCTTAAAGAACCGATTCCAGCTTTGTGCCATAATTCTCTTTGAAAGCAATTGGTTCCATTTGCACAGAGTCCAACTTATAGTTTTCAGTGATACATTTTAGGTTTCATGATGGGATTTTTCTAGTAACAGCTGTTTATGAGTATTGGAGCAGACCCAGAGACGATGCTGTCAGAGCATTTGAAGATAACTGTACCATTTTCCCCTTATTAATCCTTAAAGTCCCTCCAATGAAAATCATGTTTTTTGAGTTTTTAACATGTATGGTGGCCTTTTTCTTCTGAAAGAGAAAAAATATAAGAGATCAGTTCGTGCGAGCTGGTATAAAGAGCGCCGCTTCTTTGTTTATAGCGGCTCTGCTCAGGATCCAGCGGGTGGTTTAACCGGACACCGGAACCGTTCTCCTGAACGTAACCCTTCATCTGCATCTAAAACCGTCAGCCATGGCTGCACGCATTTAGAAAACTATGCGCGATTAGACCCTCTCTGTATTCTTCATTTCATTTCATGATAATTCTTGTTGAAGTGAATTCAACAATCATCATGTGCTAGCACGAAATCAGTTCTGAACCCCAGACAGAGCTGCTACTGCTGCAATGCAGCCTAGATGGTCGTGGTTTATTTTATTTTTATTTTTTCATGGGGTTATCAAAGTGTGTGTCTTGTTAGCATGTCTGGAGGGATAAGGGGTGGGGTTACACAGCTCAGCACCATAAGCCACGCCCACACAGAGGGATTTTTTTTTTGGGAAACAAAGGCTTCAGATCAACAGGAAAATGGCTTTTAAAGACATTTAGGATGTGTAATTTTTGTTAAAAACTTCACAGTTCTAATTAAAATCCCATTGGGAACATTTAAAGAAAAATAAAGGTTGTAGGGGGACTTTAAACCTGCTGGACCTTGTGGAAATTCAGAAAGAACTCCACCATTAACAGCAGTGGTCCCCAACCACAGGGCTACGGAGTGGTACTGGTACATGGACCTCTTGGCACCGGTCTGCGTTTTTTTTTTTTTTTTTTATATGATTCGGATAAAAGATACCTTTTATTTTGAAAATCGGCCAGATTCTCTTGATTAGATTGAGCGCTAAAAGCAGTCTGGAGGCGTGTAACACGAGAACAGTTGCATGTGGAACCTTTCTTTGGGAATGGAAAAGAACAGATGAAGAACAGGTGATTCCCACACACGGGACCTGTCTGCACAGAGATATGACTCTCATGAACAAATCTAATCTTTAGAATGGTCATAGAAATGATCAAACACAATCATCAATTTAGATGCTCATTTTAGAGAAGTTGTGAACGGGATTCGTGCAAAAACTTCCATAGGAAAAAAGGGGAGTTGTTGCAGTGCGTGCAAGTAAACGCATGCAGGGGGAGGAGCGATCAGACGTAGTCATGAGTTTTGAGTTCTTCTATTTTGTAAAAATGTTTTTGTGCTAAAATGTTTCAGTTGAAGGTTTTGCTTGAAGCTTCAAAGTATTCTGATTTGTTTCCTATTGAGCATCAACATTGATTTGTTGGTTACAGATGATCTTATAACAGTAAAATGCACTTGTTTTTAACCACTCTTGACATGACAGCCCCCTGAAGCCGAGGTCAAATCCTCATGGGTTGACCATTCTGCTGCCACAAAGAGGTTAAGGACCACTGTTTTACAGTACAGCTCAGGTCTCGTAGGAAACAAGGCAGTCTATTTCTATCCTAATCTTCAACACTAAATGTAACGTGAAGGGATTTATTTGTTCTTTTCTATTTGTCAAACTGGTGACATGCAATTACCAGGCTGGTTTGAAGAACCAGTTTGATTTTATTTATCTCTTGAAGATTTTTCATTTGGTCTCAGTTTTTCATGAAAGTTTCTTTGGATCTTCCTGTTTCCTGACTGCTTGTCTGCACTGTTACAGAGGAACCTGCTGGAGGAGGACTCTGATGATGAGGATGACTTTTTTCTGTGAGTTTCTTAAACATTTTATTCAACAAGTATACTTTACAAAAATAAAATGACAGGCTAGTTAAAAACAACCAATGTTCTCTGCAGAGCACATAACAAGTAGAATCCTTCCGCTGGCAATATTACACTCACAAGATAGATAGATAGAGTACTTTATTAATCCCGAAGGAACTTACAAAAATTCATCCATTGCTCCAAACACACACACAAGCAGGTTCAAGTAAATAGAGCAAGAAACAGTTATAAGGTTAGTTTAAAAGCATTAAAATTATGGAGCTCTAAAAAGCAATTAAAAGTGTTAAAATTGCTGTACAAATAAATAAATAGATAAAACAGAAATAGTTAGTCGTTCAGATCCCCCCTCATGCCCTCCCAGCTCCATTGAAAAGTCTTATTGCGCTCGGTGCGAAGGACTTCCTGAACCTTTCAGTGGAGCATGGTAGAGAGCGCAGGCGGTTACTGAAGACGCTCCTTTGGGCGGCGAACACTCCATGTAGAGGGTGACCAGTGTTTCTCATTATGCTCTCCAGCTTGGTCAGCATCCTCCGCTCAGCCACCACCTCTGCCGTCTCCATGCTTCGGCCCACCACACAGCCCGCCCTCTTGATCAGGCGATTTAGTTTTTTTAAGTCCTTTTTGTTTGCACGCCCCCCCAACACACCACTGCATAGAACAAAGCACTGAAAACAACGGATTGACAGAACATAAAAAGGAGTTCCGAGCAGATGTTAAAAGAGGCGAGTCTTTTTAAAAAGTATAGCCTGCTCTGCCCCTTCCTGTAGATGCAGTCCATGTTTACTGACCAGTTCAGGCTCTTATCCAGCAGGATTCCCAGATATTTGTAGCAGTCCACTACCTCCACCTCAGCTCCATGAATGATGATGGGCTGCACCGCAGCAGGTACACGACGAAAGTCCAGCACCATCTCCTTGGTCTTGGTGGTATTCAGGTGGAGGCAGTTCCGCTGGCTCCATTGAACAAAGTCCTCCACCAGCTGCCTGTACTCCCCCTCCTCACCCTCCTTGATACATGCCACAATAGCAGTGTCGTCAGAGAACTTCTGCATGTGACATGTATCAGAGTTGTAGTGGAAGTCGGTGGTGTAAAGGGTGAAGAGGAGAGGCGAGAGCACAGTTCCTTGTGGGGCTCCTGTGCTGCCAGTCAGCATGGAGGAGCTGCAACACCCCATCCTGACAAACTGTGGCCTGTTTGTCAGGTAGTCTGTAATCCATGAGACCAGCTGGGAGTTTACACCAAAGGAGAGGAGTTTCTGCTGTAGAAGGAGGGGCTGGATGGTATTAAAAGCACTGGAAAAGTCAAAAAAGAGCATTCTGGCAGCGCAGCCTCCCCCGTCCAGGTAGGAGAGAGCCCGGTGTAAAAGATATAGTACGGCGTCCTCCACTCCCACCTTTGGCTGGTAGGCGAACTGGAGAGGGTCCCTATCACTCTGCACCTGCACCTCTGCACCACAAGTATATTACTTTACACCTGTGACTCATTTCTACTGTTTGGCAGGAGGGGGCCCTCAGGACCCAGATTTGGAGTTCACAGTAACAACAAAATCAAGCAGTAAGTACAAACACATTTCTCACTTCCGTTAGAATCCACGTCAGCATCTCCCTTCCATCTCTGTATTATGTAACTGCGGAGTGTTTACCAAAGGCTTCTGGATATCTGTGGGAGAGCGGCTGCAGAACGCTGTATAACCGTCGGTGGACTTCTCACTGGCTTTGTTTCAGTCTGCCAGAGAACAGAGGAAATCATTGTTTGGACTGTCTAGCATGCAGACTTGTTTGTCCATGCAGGTTTTAGAACACTCATCACAGTAGTGCTGGGCAATATGAAAAAAAAAATGTATATCACGATATAAAATATTTTATGTCACGATAACTATATATATCATACTATATGACAGTATATTTTGAGCAATTCTCAGAAAAAATGTAATTGCTTATTTTTCTGACTATTTTAAGTCACAGATACCTGAATATTCACAACTGAGAAACAAACATTTTAGTGTGGCAAAATGAATCAAGTGAAAATAGATGTGGCTGATATACAGCGGCCTTCACATTTGTCAAAAATCAAAGGTATTTAGACTGAACTTGAAAAAAATTTTTTTTATGAAAAACATTTTTTAAATTGCACAAAAGTTTCATGTTTCTGAGTAACACGTTTTTGCTCAAAATTCTGCTAGAAATACATAATTTGCATCCACTGTTGATGAGTTATCCTAACCAAAACAATACAAACACTTTAGCTAAAGCTTAGATGTTTAAGCTATTTTTTATCCTCAGAACTTAAGTCAGTGAGCAGAACTGACATTTTTTTGAATGGATAGAGAAGCACTTGTTACGTTTACCGGTATTTTATTATGAAGATTTGTTTAGATTGTTAAGATTTGTTCTGGTGACAGTCTAGTATATATATTGTTATATAGCACTATACTATAGTTATATAGCACATTTGGCTTTAAAATTCAACATTATTCTGTATTCCAGAACAACAAATATTTTATGACACTCCACTATATTTATAAAGATCATGAATTTAAATGTCCCAAATTTTCATACTTTCGGGAGCATATCGCGAGAATCTGAGTGTCAGGATACTTGTTTCAGCTCTATTCCACAACTTTGGTTTATCTCTTATTTTTTTAATCTCATATGTTCATTTTTGTGGACTTTCCTTGAGCGATAAGTTTGTTGTGTTAGCATCGGCACAGGAATAGCCTCCTAGCTTGTTTAGATTAGCGGTGTGCAAAAATATCGATATTGCGATATATCGCAATATTTAGTCCTGGAATTGATTCTCGATGGGTTCTCACCAAGTATCAATATTGTATTTTCATTTTAAGAGGCTGTTGCGTCTGAGTCGCGGGCCGGAACTAATGCGCAACTGGGCGCGCTGCGTCGGTCATATTTTGCCGACGCACGCAGGAAAAAACACAGATGAGACACAGGCTTGGTAGAGTGTGTGTAAAGCATGTCTACCTGTGCGCAGGTATCGTTCATCTATAGAAGAGGCAGCCAGTAAGAAGTGAGTTTGTCTGAGCGCTAGAATGACCACGATCGCTTATCTCCTGTTTGATTGGTACGCTGTGGGAACTAGGCGCGTGCTTCATAGTTGTTTGTGTGTACTTCAGGTACCGGTCGGAATTTTCGCTTTCACATGATATTTACCCTGCTGGTGTACGGTTTAACTTTGGTAAATTTATGGTGTAAGGTTTTCAAATGAAAGTAATTACTTTTTGCTAATGTTAACTTAAAGTCATTCTTAAATTAAAAAAAAAAAAAAAAGCAGATTCGATGTGTGAACTTAAAAAAAAATGTAATTAAAATAAAGTACATGAATTCACGGTAAAATAGGGAAGTTGCTAGTTAATTGAAGCACTTAAAATTGTATAAATTATTATAGATTAAAGTTGTTTATTGCTAATTTGTAATATAATTTGAATTTGTAAATATTTATTTACCATTATTATGTGTTTTTTCCTATTGACTATTGACTGACCAAATGGAAAATAAAGATTGGAGAAATAATCTCAAATGACAGTCTGAGTAAATCAGCCTTCAGTTTTGAATTCTCAGCCCTTTTCAAATGTGGGAAAAGTGCACACAAAAAATTAGGTAACACTTGATAGAGGTTGTAAAACATTATATTCCTCATCCTTTGGTGTGACGTTCATTTGGAGGTAGATAGCTGTAACCAATTTGGATTATTTAATTTTTGTTCTGTTGCTAACAGTAATTCTGTGGCACTGCTGATCATGTTTACTATTGTTAACATGGAATTTTTACAGATAATTCTGATTAAATTGATGTCAAATTTATAGTATTTGTGATTTTAAGCAACATTAAACAAAAGTGTCTATAATTTTTAGCACAAAATAAGACATAAGTTGTTTATTATGATTGTGTTTAACCTAAAAAAAAATAAAATGGGAATATATTTCCCCCCAAAAAGTATTCTTCTATATAATATTAGTTATTAGACAGGATTTTTACCAAATATAGCAGTATCGCGATATTATCAATATCGTGAGCCATGTATCGTGTATCGTATCGTGAGGTACCCAGTGATTCCCAGCACTAGTTTAGATACTGCTTTCTTCTGCTCATCGTCGGAGGTCTTGAATCCAAAATGCAGCCTAATCACAGACGTACTCCTTTTTTACTGAAAGTGCTTCTTCTTGGACTGCCTGCATCAGTGTAACTATCTGTTTCTACTCGGCGAAACAACTCCATGCTGTTCCGTCCATCATTCTGCACTTGTGTTAAATAGTGTAAAGCCTGTCGTAAAACCCGTGTGCGCGAGAATCAGAGAATGTAAACCAGTTTTACATCGCAAGACCAAAAGACTGAGTTTCTTTATGAAGAATCTCTTTTTAATTAGTCTTTCTTTTCACTTTTATTCATGTACAACCTGACAAGGCAACACCTGTGCAATTATTTTGGGCAATTTAATGATATATTTGGTGTAATAATTGATCAAATTAGCCAAGAGACTAAATAAACGATAGAGTAGAAGCGCCATGATAGACAATTTACTATCGTCCACACGATACACACTGCTCACAAAAATTAAAGGAACGCTTTTTTTTTTTATTGGTCCTGGCATGAATTGAATGAAACCTGTCTGATAATGTTCTTGTTGGTTCAGCAGCTGAGGGCCTCGTTCATCAATTTCAGCTGTATTGGTGTTCATGAATTAACAACAGGTGCACTTCAGTGGCAACAATTAGAAACCCTCCAAACAGGACTGGTGTTCCATGTGGAGGTAATTTCAAGTTTCTCCTCTTGATCTTTTTTGGCTGGTTTTCCACTCGTGCTGATTTTGTCTTGTGTAATTCTCTCTACTGGCAGTATGAGGAGATTCCTTAACCCTACAGAAGTTGTACAAGTTGTCCAACTTCTCCAGGATGGAACAACCACACATGCTGCAGCAAGAAGGTTAAATGTGTCTCCCAGCACAATCTCCAGAACATGGAGATTTCAGGAGACTGCTGGTTATTCTGGGAGAGCTGGACAGGGCCGTAGAAGGTCCTCAACCCCTCTGCAGGACCCATAGCTGCTCTTTTGTGCAAGGAGGAACAGGCTGAGCACTGCTCGTGCCCTACAGAATGACCTCCAGAGGGCCACTGGTGTGAATGTCTCTACCCAAACAATCAGGAACAGACTTCATGAAGGTGGCCAGAGGGCCCCACGTCCTGTAGTGGGCCCTGTGCTCACTGCCCAGCACCGTGGAGCTCCACTGGCATTTGCTCAAGAACACCAGAATTGGCAAGTCCGCCACTGGCGCCCCATACTTTTCATAGACCAGAGCAGGTTCACCCTGAGCACCTGTGATAGACGTGAAAGAGTCTGGAGAAGACCAGGAGAACGTTCTGCTGCCTGCAACGTGGTTCAACATGACAGGTTTGGTGGTGGGTCAGTGATGGTCTGGGGAGGCATATCCATGGAGGGACGCACAGACCTCTACTGCCTAGGAAATGGTGCTCTGACTGCCATAAGGTATCCAGATGAAATCCTTCAACCCATTGTCAGACTCTACGCTGGTGCAGTAGGTCCTGGTTTCCTCCTAATGCACCACAATGCCCGGCCTCACGTGGCAAGAGTCTGCAGGCAGTACCTGGAGGATGAAGGAATTGAAACAATTGAATGGCCTTCACCATCCCCTGACTTAAACCCAATAGAACATCTCTGGGACATTATGTTTGGGTCCATTAGGCGCCGCCAGGTTGCTCCTCAGACTGTACAACAGCTCAGGGATGCCCTCACACAAATCTGGGAGGAAATGCCACAAGACACCATTCGTCGTCTCATTAGGAGCATGCCGCAACGTTGTCAAGCATGCATACAAGCTCGTGGGGGGCACACAAGATACTGAAAAAAGCATTTAGAGTTGCATAAATTAAGTTTTTTGGAGAAAATGGACTAGCCTGCCACATCTTCATTTCACTCTGATTTGATGGGTAGTTAGATAGATAGATGGATAAATACTTTATTAATCCCAGGAGTAATGATGGCAGTCTGCAGCTCCAGGTAATTCACACAGATAAAAGAAGACATTAAAATACATAAATAAATAAACAACAATAAACATTGGGGGGGGGGGGGGGTGTAAAATAAGACAATTAGAACATTAAAAGCAATAAAAGACAATAAAAACAGCAGTCTACACAATTGAACCCCCTGTAGGCTGAAAACTTTTATTTACATTTAAAGACTGGCATCCTTTTTTGTTCCTAAGACAGGGCAGTCCCTGTCGTTATTTGACTGACGTAATTTATAAGTGTAAAAAAATATATATATATATACACACACACACCCACCCACCCCCACACACACACCCACACAGTGGTGTGAAAAACTATTTGCCCCATTCCTGACTTTTTATTCTTTTGCATGTTAGTCACACAAAATGTTTCTGATCATCAAACACATTTTAATATTAGTCAAAGATAACACAGGTAAACACAAAACGTAGTTTTTAAATGAATGTTTTTATTATTCAGGGAGAAAATTAATCCAAACCCACATAGCCCTGTGTGAAAAAGTATTTGCCCCTGCACCTAATAACTGGTTGGGCCACCCTTAGCAGCAATAACTGCAATCAAACGTTTGCGTTAACTTACAACAAGTCTTCTCCAGCGCTCTGGAGGAGTTTTGACCCACTCATCTCTGCAGAATTGTTGCAATTCAGTTTTATTTGAGGGTTTTCTAGCATGAAGCGCCTTCTTAAGGTCATGCCCCAGCATCTCAATGGGATTCAGGTCAGGACTTTGACTAGGCCACTCCAAAGTCTTCATTTTGCTTTTCTTCAGTCATTCAGAGGTGGATCTGCTGGTGTGTTTTGGGTCATTCTCCTGCTGCAGCACCAAGATCGCTTTAGGTTGAATTGACCAACAGATGGCCAGACATTCTCCTTTAGGATTTTCTGGTAGACAGTAGAATTCATGCCTCCATCTATCACAGCAAGCCTTCCAGGTCCTGAAGCAGCAAAACAACCCCAGACCATCACACTACCACCACCACCAGATTTTACTGTTGGTATGATGTTCTTTTTATGAAATCCCTCACGGACAAATTTGTGAGACGTGAGAAGAGTTTCACGGTAGATTTGTGCGTAACTTCGGCTGCGTGCATGAGAGGTGATCTGTGTGTATTTTAAAAAGATGTTTTTGTGTAATTCGTTTCAGGCTGTTGTAATTTTAATTTGTGCATGTGTAAATTGCATTTTGTACTTTTTAAAATTTTGTATTTTTTTTTACTTTTGCAAAAATGTATTATGTTAGTTACAAATCAAGAATTATGCATGCACAAATCCAAATTTATGCACAAATCAAGAATCACGCACACACAAATCCAAAGTTATGCACGAATCAAGAATTATGCATGCACCAATCAGAGTGAGTCTATTTTCTCTGTCTTACCGGCTGCCTCTTCTACAGTTGGATGGCAAACGTGCACAGGTAGGCATGCTTTACACAAGCTTGTTCTCACCGGTGTTTCTCCTGAATGAAGTGAGCGCGGACTGAAGTGAGTGTGTTGTCAATAAGCGTCCGACGCAGCACGCTCAGCTGCCTAATGGTTCTGTCACGTGACTCAGACCCAGCGCAACAATACCCAATTCCTCTTTCCTAGCATCCCTAATTTTTACAGTGTGGGCCACAATAGAATCATCAAACAAATTCACTGGAAGTTTCCCAAAATTATGTATTTTTGATTGGATGTAATGCCTGACCTGTAACTAACGAAAGAAGTGTGTGTGAGGTAAGTTGTATTGGTCCATGGAGCTGACTAAATGATGAAAAATCCCTGTTCGTGTACAAATTTTCATTTGAAATTAAGCCCTTCCTTCTCCAATCATGGTAAGATTTGTCAAGCCAAGGAGGTGAAAAAGAGTGGTTATAGCCTATAGGTGTGTATATAGAGATATCTGGCAACGTCAAGAAGGTCCTAACTTGGTTTAAAATTTTAACAGACTGCTTCAACACAAAATGCAGCTCTTTCAGAGACTCAGGTTTTTCAGACTTAGAAAAAAGCATAGCTGGCAGAGAGGAATCACCAACAGAATTTGCCTCCATACTGAGCCACAGGGGGGCCACAAGGGTAAGGCTGTCTAACGCTCCCTGCTGCCAAAACATCAACGCCCTTATATTGGCAGCCCAGTAGTAATGCCTGAAGACTGGTAGGCCTAGCCCCCCTGCGATCCCAGGTTTCTGCAAGTGCACCTTTGAAATTCTGGCCTTTTTGTTATTCCAAACATAGGAAAGGACAATTGAATCAAGATCTTTAAAGAAGGCTGAAGTGAGGTAGATTGGGAGATTTTGGCATAAATATAGAAATCTGGGAAGAGAGATCCTTTTTATAGAATGTATACGACCAATCATTGATAGGGGGAGAATTTTCCAGGTTTCAATATCTTGTTTCAGTTTAAGTACAAATTCAGCAAAATATAATTTAAATATTAGTTTAGGATTTTTAGGTATTACCAAACCAAGATAGTGTAAATGGTTGTTAACCAATTTAAATTGAACACTTTCAAGAAAACCTGGAGTGTATGTGGCGGAGAGGGGCATGAATTCACTTTTTGACCAATTAATAGTGTATCCAGATATTCTACCAAAAGAAGTGATTAACTCAAGAAGGTGGGGAATTGATTCTTCCACGTTCTACAGATAAATGATTACATTGTCAGCATATAAACTAATAAGGGTGCAACTTGAAGACCCCTTATACATGAATGTGCTCATATTTTTATGGCAAGGGGTTCCAGTGCAATAGTAAAGAAGGCTGGGGATAGAGGACACCTTTGCTGTACTGAGCATTGTAAAGAAAACCGAGTAGATCTGTCACCATTGGTAAGTAGGGAACATACTGGGTTAGCATATATTAACTGTACCCAGGATATAAATGACTCCCCTAACCCGAACCTGCGTAATGACTCAAACATATAAGGCCACTCAATCTGGTCAAAGTCTTTGTGTGTGTCTAGAGACAGAATTCCTGCCCCATCAACACCACTGTGGTCAGCATAGATTTAGGAGGCATCTACCATTTGAAAACGAATGTCTGCCTGGGATAAATCCAGTTTGGTCAGGTTGAATGATAGAGGTCAGATGCTTGTTTAATCGAGTTGCTAAAATTTTAGTAATTATCTTCTGGTAGGGATCAAGGAAGCTATTCTATCAGCTATTATTAGATTTGAGTTATTGTCATCTGGTAATAAGTCAAAAACTTTTTTAAAAAAAGGTGATCATCTCTATTTGGACCATAAAAGCTAAGGAGGGTTAATGGTAATTAATTTATGGTACCAGAAACCATTACATATCTACCAAGAGGATCCTTGATTGTGGCGGTGAGTTGGAATGGAATATTTTTTAAATAATATAGACACTCCTCGAGCATGAGATATAAACGGTGATTGGTATACCTGAGAAATCCAGTTGAACTTTAATCTACGTTGCATAGTTGCTTTAAAATGGGTTTCTTGCAAGAAAATTATTTCTGCTGACAAAGCTTTGAGGTGTTTGAAAACTTTGCCCCTTTTAACAACACTACCAAGCCCCCTGACATTCCATGATGCCAATACTAAGTTCCTGCCTCCTACATGAAAACTTCCCTGTGATCTTTGCATATTAGAAAAAAAACAAAGACATAACACTGTTGAAGACTGACACGATATCCCTCCAAAAAATACTGACAGTTGTAAAATAACACAGAAAATGCACATCTGAGCCAAAGAACAAGAACATACAATCCCACATCCACCCCACCTCCCCCATCTCCCTGAACCTGTCGCGTAAACATCCCTTTCATTAAAACAGGAGCAGCCGGACAATTTACTTAAATCTCAGCTCTCTCCGCCATAACATGCATACAAATCTTCACGTTGTCCAACACCGCTAGATGTAAATGGCAAAGGGAAAAAATGAAAATAAATAAGTGGGCGCCAATATCAAAAATTTAAAACTTTATAACAAATATGATCATCTTCTAAACCAAAATATTACAGACAATATAAACTGTGGTCTGCAATGTGGCGCCTCTACTAGTTTACTAGTTAACATCACCTTCAACATGCCAAATAGTTCGGGCATCATGGGGTTACCATAGAATTTTATTTTATTTATTTTTTATTACTTTCTCTGTGTATTACCGTCCTTCAGAAATCGAGTCGCCTTTTTCGGGTCATTGAAAACTGCTGGAGCCTCCTGATCGCGACAGTAAATGTGAAGCCTGGCTGGGTAGCGTAATGTGTGCTTAATTCCTCCATCCCGCAGTGCCTGCATGACATCCCGAAAGGCTCGGCGTTGGGTCATCACTTCACTTGTGTAATCCGGAAAAATCAGGATTCTTTTCTCTTTATATTCCAATGGTTGCAATCTGCTACGGCGCAGAATCAACTCCTTCTCCTGGAAATGATGAATTCGGGCCAAAATGGTGCGCGGTTTAGCACCAGCAGCCGGCTTGGGTTGTAGAGTGTGATGCGCACGGTCGACTTTAAGCAGTTGCGGGAAATGCTTTTTTCCCAGTAACTCCGGTATTAGCCTGGAGACGTAGTCAGTTGGTCTGCCATCTTCCGCGGCCTTGTCGATGCCCGCGATTTTTGTAATGTCTGCGGGAGCAAGCCTCCAGGTCCAGCACTTTAGTTTGAAGCAGGCTAGCTTGTTTAGCTAGCTCCTTGTGTTTCGCTTCAAGCTCCTCCACACGGGCATCGATGGCACATGCTACCTGTTCTTGACTCATCCATACGGTTTTGCAAATCAGTCTGCACTGACAAGATGGACTGAAACTTGGCTTCAAAGGCATCAAAACGGCCATTGAGGCCCCTTAAAATAGACTCTCAGATGTATTTACACATGTCTTTGCACATGGCATAGGCAATACTGTCTTCCCGAGGCTTAGCTGAAATATCGCTTGTACGGCTAGTGCTATCAACGCTAGCGTATTTATCGATGGTTTTGGCTTTTCTAGAGACGCTTGGCTTCAGCATAATTCCTCTTCTCAACTTATATCGTTTAAGGACTACTTAGCAGAGAATGTTACTCTCTGGTGAAGTTAATCAAAGCCACGGTCGAGAGCACAAAGAAAACACGTCTACATTCTTCACATGCGCACTAGTGCTCCCCGTGTGTGAGATTTTTGATAGGAATGTAATCATTCAATTAAGCCACAATTTGATTCGATTCAGTTTTAAAGTCACAATTTTGATTTTTTTTTCTGTTTTTTGGTCTCTCAACACAATGAATTAAAGGTATTTTAAGGCCAAGTGTTACGGCCCTGGGCCGTTTGGGTCTTGTTCTGCTGCCTGTCCCTCTGCTCCTCCTCTCGCACAGGTGCAGCTGTTTTCCACTCAGAGAGGATGGAGATAAAAGGATGCACCTTAGAGGTGCTAGAGAGAGACTCTTCTACGCCTGCCAGCCAGAGCCGTTGGTTGCAGCTCTGGTTCTCCTGGTCCTCCCTACTCTGTTGGGTTTTCGTTTGCACATTAAAACAACTTAGTGCTACAAAACCGGTCTTGTCTCCCCTTTATTTGTTACGGTTCAGAGCCAGCCGTCACATATTGGGGGCTCGTCCTACGGCGTGTTTGTGTGGTTTCCTCATGGTTTGTTGGTGGGCGGTTTCGTGCGCGCGCTGGCTTTTGGTTCTGGGGCTTTGCGCCTCTTTGTTTTTGGTTGCTGCGCGCCTCGATGACGTCTTCCTGTTTGTTTTGGTTTCGTTTGGGGTGACGTGCCGGTTCTTGGATTCGTTTTGGTTTTTGGTCTTGTGGGGGGAAGTTTTTTTTGCTCTTGTTGTGCGCTGGGTTTTGGGTGTTGTTCCCTGTTAGGCTTAGCGGCGTTTCTTCATAGGGGACTCGCCGCGGGTTTTGGTTTTAGTGCGGAGGTACGGCGGGCAGAGCTTCCCTCTCCCCTTCCCCTACGTCTGCTCGGGAGCACGTCCGTGGTTCGGGGGGGTGGCCCGTTTAACTGGTCACTTTCCTGTCCATCGGATAACTAGTGCGTAAATACCCACCGCTACGCCTCCTGAAGACTAGGGTGGAGTTAGCCAGTTTGGCGCTGAGCAGTTAGCGGGACACACCTACTTCTCATGTGCGCACATTTGTTTGTTGTTAACGCCTCTTTGCGTGTTTAAAACATGGACGGAGTGGTGGAGAACTTTATTGAGTCTCCTTCAGAGTCTGGTTTGGACATATGCACGAAGAAACAGCTGCTCTCACTCGCGGAGCGTTATCGTGTTGACGGCGGTGACGCTAGAATGAGCAAGGAGCGGATTCTGGTTCATTTAAAGACAGGGCTGTTGGAGATGGGGGTTCTGACGCTCGGTTCGGCTAAGCCTCTCCTTGGTGCGGCCTCTTCGTCTTCTGATCCAGTACTGATTTAACATTTGAACAGCAGAAGGAGCTGCTGTTGATTCAGTTGGAGATAGAGAGGGAGAGGGCTCGAGTGGGGCGTCCGGTTCATCTGGAGGCTGGCCCTGATGAACTTAACGATTTGAGACTGATTCCAAAATTTGATGAAAATGACCCAGAAACGTTCTTTGTGTTATTCGAACGGTTGGCATAAACACGTGGTTGGTCTGAGGGAACACGTTTGCTAATGTTACAGTGTGTTCTGACAGGTAAAGCACAGCAGACCTTCTCAGCGTTGAGTGGTGCCGAAGGTGCTCAGTATTCAACTGTAAAATCTGCAGTTCTGAAGGCTTATGAGTTGGTGCCAGAAGCTTACAGGCAACAGTTTCGGGCCTGTAAGCGTGGGGATCAGACTCATTTGGAGTTTATGCGGGGGCTGGTCAGGAATTTTGATCCTTGGTGTCTTTCTGTGGGCGTTAGCACGTTCGAGGGTCTGAGAGAACTGATGCTTCTGGAACAGTTCAAGGCTTCTGTACCATCTTGCGTTTCTACTTACATCAGTGATCGCGGGGTTAAGTCCGTAGCAGAGGCTGCTGCTCTTGCTGATGAGTATCCTTTGAGTCATTCAGTTGTCGGGGCTCATCCAGGTCCAGCTCGCGTCTCTTCAGGCAGACCCAACGTGGGTCATCAAGGTAGGCGATTTTCACCCCACAAGAATGTTTGTAATTATTGTCACCGGTATGGACACTGGAAGAACGAGTGTTTTCTCTTAAAGTCTTGGCGGGGGAGAGTGTGTGGTGCTCCTCGGCCGTCATTGTGTGCCTCGTCAGTTCCTCCGGTTAAATCTGAGTTTGGTGGGGAGGTCCAGTCTGGACAGGAGTCTTATTTGCTGTTTATATCTGAGGGCTTGGTGTCAATGGCTGGTGGTGGGGATCAGGTGCACGTGAAGATATTGCGTGACACTGGAGCTTTGGACTCCTTTATTGTATCCTCCACTTTGCCATTCTCTGACGTAACCTTTGCAGGCTCTGAGATTCCTGTCATGGGAATGAGCCTGGATGTCGTAAGTGTCCCTCGCCATAGACTTGTGCTTTGTTGTGGTTTTTTCCAGGGGGAGGTGTCGATGGGGGTGCGTCCAGCTTTGCCCGTTAATGGTGTCCAGATCATCTTGGGGAATGACATCGCTGGTAGAGCAGTCTGGGCTGATGTTCCCCCTTCTGTTAGGGTGGCTGGTGCTCCCCTGCCTGGCTGTCAGTCTGAAACCAGTGAGCGCTGGATGATGGAGCCGGAGCCAGGTGCTGCATTGGAAGAGCTTCAGGGCTTGGTTTGTCCTGATGTTGAGGTTGCTCAAGCGCTGGAATCAGGTCCCCTCTGCTTAATGCAACCTGTGCTGTCTGTGCTCCTGGATGTTGACCTCCTGGAGTCTCACTCTGCCTGTCCTGTTTCCCTCTCTCATATGGTGGGGACGCTAAATGGGGGGAAATTACCAGATTCGCCTGGCTGCCTCACGTGTACCCGAGGTTGTTCATTTTTCTTTTTGTATTTGGGGCTTCTTTTTTTTAGGGGGAGGGACGGTGTTACGGCCCTGGGCCGTTTGGGTCTTGTTCTGCTGCCTGTCCCTCTGCTCCTCCTCTCGCACAGGTGCAGCTGTTTTCCACTCAGAGAGGATGGAGATAAAAGGATGCACCTTAGAGGTGCTTGAGAGAGACTCTTCTACGCCTGCCAGCCAGAGCCGTTGGTTGCAGCTCTGGTTCTCCTGGTCCTCCCTACTCTTTTGGGTTTTCGTTTGCACATTAAAACAACTTAGTGCTACAAAACCGGTCTTGTCTCCCCTTTATTTGTTACGGTTCAGAGCCAGCCGTAACACCAAGTATGTTTTCTTTTTGCCACTTACATCAAACTGTCTGTTTTCCCTCTAACATAAAAGATTCAGTACAAATAAACATTCATCCTTTCATTCATTCATTTTCTTAGCAGCTTTGTCCCTTTTGGGGTCGCGGGGGTGCTAGAGCCTAACCCGGCTACCTTCAGTACATGTAAACATTCACCCAACATAAACAATTATACACAATATTGAAATGATCACAAGTTCAAACATTCATAGAAAAATAAGTCCTGTTTTATAGAATGAAACAAAGATCTGATTGCGAGCTAAGATTTACACAGATCAGCAGAGCTGCATGTTTGTATTGAGACTTTCTATCGTCCACATGATATACTGTATATCGTCATATAGCCCAGCACTATAGCAGACAAACAGAGTGATATTTGAGAAGTGAAATGAAGTTTATAGGATTTATGGAAAGTGTTCAATAATTACTTAAATAAATTAGGCTGGTGCATGAATGTGGGCACCCTTTTGTTTTCAGGATGGGATAGGATAGGCCTTTATAGTCATTATCACAGGGACAATGAAATTGCAGCAACCGTTACAGTGCAAAAGACATAATATAAAATATAGAAAAAAAATATGTCAAATTATACACAGAGAAAATGTGCAATATAAGAGTAATGTCAATTATGGTATCCAGACTATGGACAGACATGTACATTATGGATGTGGAAAAAAAAGTTTTGAGATAGGTAATATATCAATGTTTTGCAGCTACTAGATATACATATGCATCTGTAAATAAACAGTATATACATATATGAACATATATAATTAATTGATTTTAGTGCCTTCAGCACTAATTATTGAAATATAAAATTTGTTTGGTAAGTTCATTGACCCTTGTCCTACAAACACAAGTGAAGCCGATCACGAGAAAGGGTGTTTAAGGTGGACATTTGCAAGTTACGCTCGTTGCATCTTTTCTGAAGAGTGATAACGTGCGAGCCTCAAAACAATTATCAATGACCTGGAAAAAAAAAAGTCATTTTAACTGTTTTATTTATGATTTAATTTGGGCATTAGGCAAGTGAGACGAGAGCATTTGTATTTTAAGGGTTACTCCAGACAGATTTGGTATTGTCAACACTATTTTTCAGCATTCTTTTCTCTCAGTTTTTGTAGATTTAGTCTCAGGACATGTAAATGTAATCAGAAATTACGTGTTTTAGGATTTTGTTTGTGTTCAAAGTTTGAAGATGTTTTGTTTTAATAAATAGGCCTTGATGACCAAATGTTTTGATATCACATATATAGATATTTTGTGAGTGAAGTACTTTATATGCTTATTGAATATATGATTTGAAATATTTCCAAAAAATTAATTTACCTTTTAATATAGTCGTTTTTTTCTGAATTTATTTTATTTTTTTTTTTTTACTGATTTGAAAAATGTGAGTTTTTTTGAACTGCAACATCCCTAGTAAAACTCAACCCATAGACCAGCTACACAGACCTGCAACATTGCAACATGATCTTGCTGCAGATGGAGTCACTGCGTATCAATCAACTGTTCAGCACACTTTGCAAAAGGAGATGCTGGCTGTACGGGAGAGTTATGGAAGGCTTTTCTGCGCACATGCCACACACAGTCACTTGAGGTATACTAAAGTACATTTGGACAATCCAGCTTCATTTTGGAATAAGGTACTGTGGACTAATGATACTAAAGTTGAGTTATTGGGACATAACAAGGGGCGGTATCCTCAGAGGAAGAAAAGCACATCATTCCAAGACATACACGTGCTAGCCACAAAAAAAAAAAAAAAAAAAAAATAGTGGTTCCATCATGCTGTGGGCCTGTGTTGCCAGTGCATATACTGAAAATCCTGTTAAAGTTGAAGGTCACATTGATTCCCGTCAGGATCAGCAGATTCTTGTTCAATGTTTAAGAATAAGAATTATAATGTTGCCACTGAGGGGCAATGTAGCCACGAGGGGGCCCGAGCCAGGGTCTCATTGTGCCGGTCCCAAGCCCGGATAAATCCAGAGGGTTGTGTCAGGAAGGGCATCCGCCCTAAAATCTTTGTCAAATCAAATATGTAAATCAGATCTACGATATCCATACCGGACCAGTCGAGGCCCGGGTTAACAACGACCGCCATCGGTGCTGTTCACCGACAGGGTGCTGGTGGAAATTGGACTACTGTTGGTCGAAGAAGGAGAGGAGGAAGGAGGGTTCATAGGAAGAGAGAGAAGAGGAAAGTCACTAGTGTTGGACTGAGAGTTGGAACTTTGAATGTTGGAACTATGACAGGAAAAGGTAGAGAGTTAGTTGACATGATGCAGAGGAGAAAGGTAGACATACTGTGTGTCCAAGAGACCAGGTGGAAAGGTAGCAAGGCTAGAAGCTTAGGAGCAGGTTCAAGTTGTTCTATCATGGTGGAGATGGAAGAGAAATGGAGGAGTTATCTTAAAGGAGGAGTTTGTTAGGAGTGTTGTGGAGGTAAAAAGAGTGTCAGATAGAGTGATGAGTCTGAAGATAGAAATGGAGGGTGTGATGTTCAATGTTGTTAGTGGGTGTGCCCCACAGGTAGGATGTGATCTGGAAGAGAAGGAGAAGTTCTGGTTGGACCTCGATGAAGTGATGATGAGCATCCCTGGAAACGAGAGAGTTGTCATTGGTGCAGATTTCAATGGACATGTTGGTGATGAGGAGGTGATGGGCAGGTTTGGTATCCAGAGAGGAATGTAGAAGGACAGTCCTCTTCTCTGCCTTTGCCCTCTCTTTCTTCATCTTCTTCATCACCAGAGTCATTCTACACACCACCATCCTGTGCTGTCTGGAAACACTCTCACCAACCACTACTTTACAGTCACTGATCTCCTTCAGATTACACCGTCTACACTAGATGTAGTCTATCTGTGTGCTTCGCCTCCACTCTTATAGGTCACCCTATGTTCCTGCATCTTATCAAAGAACATATTCACTATGGCAGTTTCCATCTTTTTTTCAAAATCAACCCCTATGTGTCCTTCTTCATTCCTCTCCGGGATACCAGACCTGCCCATCACCTCTTTAACACCTCTGTTTCCTGCACCAGCATGTCTGCTGAAATCTGCGCCAATGACAACTCTCTCATTTCCAGGGATGCTCATCATGTCTTAATCCAGGTCAAACCAGAATTTCTTCTTCTCTCCTCCTACCTTTGTGACATACCCACAAAACAACATGAAACATCACACCTTCGATTACTATTTTCACACTCATCACTCTGACACTCCTTTTACTTCTTTAAGATAACTCCTCCTCCATTTCTCTTTTCATCTTCATGATGATAGAACAACTTGAACCCTGCTCCAAAACTCCAAGCCTTTCTACTTTTCCCACGTGGTCTCCGAGACACAGTATGTCTACCTTCCTGGTACATTTACCTTTCTGCATCATGTCAAGTAACTTTACCTTTTCTTATCATAGTTCCAACATCCAAAGTCCCTACACTCATGACTTTATTCTTCTCTTTCTTCCTGCAAACGAGCTTTCCTCCTCTCCTTCAATCAGCTGCTCATTTTTCTTCATGAAGTTATCACAAACTGTGAGGCAAGAGGAGCTGCAGCTCTCGAAAATTTCAGAGGGACTATGGTGGGAGAGGATAGTCTATTTATTAGTTATATTTTTTAAATGTATCCATTTTTTTTTGTTTTTTTCTTTACCTTTTTTCTTTGAAGATCACATAGTTATTTGGTTATATTTTATTTCATAAAAAGTGTTATTTATTTAATTAAAATTATTATTTATTTCCTTTTTTTTTTCCTGTACCGATCCCAGAGAGATTAAATTACTCAATTATGTCTGGCTTTCTGGAAAAAAAACCAACAAATTTTTACGTTAAGGTACACCCTGCGATTGTTAGACGTTTCTACCTTAGTCTACAAACTGACCTGGCGCCAAATCAGAGAAGCAAAAAGTTGACTCTTACAAGAAAAAAATGCAGGACCACTTATCTAGAGGAGCAGATTTTGTATGGGTGGCATGGGAAAGCAAAGGGCGGAACAGATAATATGCTGATGCAAACTGTCACAGTGAAGCTAAAAAGCTTTAAGTTTGAGTCAGAATTAAAGTTGTGAAAACTTTCTTAGATTGAATGTTTCATTGCATACATGGTTCTTCAGTGTGCAGTTGCAGGTTGATGAGGTGATTGGCGTGATGCAGGAGAACATCTCCAAGGTGATCGAGAGGGGCGAGCGTCTCGATGACCTGCAGGACAAGTCCGGTGAGTCATGCCCATGTCCCTCAGACAGACCAGAAAAGGCTGCAACAGATCACCAAACTCACTGTTTGGATTGATTTTTGCATTGGTAAAAAGTAAAAGCCAACCATTTATTTTTTTAATATATACATATTTGTAATAAAATATTTAAGTATACTCACATACATATAAATATACATGTGTGTGTATATACTTAAGGGGTGTAACGGAACTTACGGTTGGATTGATCATGGTTTAAGAGTGTCACGGCTTGAATTATTTGACACATATATATTAAAATAAAAGATTTTCTCTCTGAGGACTATTTATGCAGACAGTACTCTAACATTAATACAATAAAATTCATAGTGTCTGTATTATTCATAACAGTTTTAATTATTTTGTTCTCAGACACACGATTGTTTCATACCCGACATGTTTCAACGGAGACGTTCCGTCTTCATCAGAGTCGTCACCAGGTGGTGGATTGTTACTGAGGTGGAATCACCCGTCAAAGTCTGACCAGTGACTCCCCTGCTGTATGTAAACAAAATCGCAGGCATTCTTGAAACCGCTAAGCTACTGCCAAGTAACATAAACAAAGAAGAAATGGAGGCCATCTACAATCTTAAACGCAAATAAGGAATCATACTCTTACCAGCTAGGGCTGTGGACTGTTGCTTAGTTGGCGATTCGATATGATTCACGAATCGAACCACCATTCTTACTTTTTAATATTATGTTTATTGCTATGTTTATATTTACTAGATGGAGGAGAATTGAAATTATTTGTATTAAATCACCAACATTTATACCTTTATTTAGAACAGTAGATCAGAATCAACAAAACTGATTTAAAAAGAAAAAAACCCCACAAATATTCAGATAGAATATTTTGTCATTTAAACAATTTTTTGTCAACCTTCTGGGTTAAGTTCAGCAGTAACATGAACAACATAAAAAGGATAACGATCACTTCTGTTTTGTATCATTTAACAAAAAAACTTGAAAATTCTCTCCACAGTTGTCTTTAATCAAAGTTCTTCAGTATTTTACGTTATAAGCATTACATATTGTTAGAGAGTTCGTAAGAAAAAAGGTTTTTTTGCGCAGCTGATTCACGTTGATTCCATCCGCCTTTCGTGAGCGTTAGGCTGCGCTTCTTCAGAATAAGCTGGAGTTTTGTTAATTGCGTCAACTGTTGAAGAATTATCATAACCAAAAGCTTAAGCTCCGATGTTTATGCTAATTCATATTTTCAGAAGTTATGCCACTGAACAGAACTTCAGTCTCGGTTTTTGAACGGAAAAAAAAGCTCTTGCTAGTTTTACTTTGAAAACCGGAATCTTCAACCTCACAAAGATGTGTTTACTTCCGGTGATTACTGCAGCTCCTTCTGCATTCCAGAGGAATAATAAATCGTTACCAGATACTATTTTGATCATATTTTAGTACAATTTACTATATTTACAAAGATTGCGAATCAGCAATCTTGGAATATTGTTACTCAAATTTTTTCGGGAGCAGATCGCGAATACCCGAGCACCCGAATACTCGTTAAAGCCCTATTACTAGCAGATAAAGGCAGATCCACGGTAATCATGGATACAGAACAATAGGAAAAACAAATAAAAGAGATGCTTCAAGACTTTGGAGCTAAATCGGGGCCAATATTATTTGAAACTGAAATAAAATATTTTGAAAAAAATATTAATGTTTGGCCAAAAAACTGGCGCCTCCGCTTTCGCGCCTGACAGGCGCCGCCCACCGCTTTCACCGTACACCGGCACCGCACGGTGGATTCGCTGCTCGCTGCCTGTAAAACATGTAATCCTGCGCTGATTATGCTGGTTTATTTATTGTGTAAAGTTCCACAAAAAATGAGATCCTTTAGCGATTTGGCTTCTATCTTACTTGGGGAGTGTCTGGATGACAGCCGCTTCAGTTTGAAGACGACCTTAGTTTGAAGGTTGTGCCGCAGTAACCTGAGAGGGGGGATCGAGGACTTTTTTAAATGATTGTCTCAACGAAAATAAGAAAAAGATCACAGTTCGGGACCAGAGCAGTTACATGTTTGACAGGCAGCGAGCAGTGAATTCACTGTGCGGCGCTGGTTTACGGTGAAAAAGGGGCTGGCCGCTGGTGTGCGGTGAAAGCAGTGGGCGGTGCCGGTCAGCGGGGAGCAACCATCAGCTCCCTTCTCCTGGATGCGGAGCTCCACTGGAGCACGGGCCACAGCTCCTGCGGAGCTCCACATCCAGGAGAAGGGAGACGGGCTGATAGATTCTATGGAGGTCCTCCTCAGCCCAGTCCCCCCAAAACACACACTGCAGTCAGGAGTGATCAGTGAGTCCCGCTACCGGGCTGGAAAAGCACCATATGCAAAATGTTAACTGGTTCTACGCCGTTTTAACATAACGTTCTTTTTAAGCTTAATAAGCGCGACCCACCACGGAGACATTTTATTCCAGCAAAAGGACGTTTCCTTCGCCTGTATTTAACTCAGTAAAATGGCGCTTTGAACGGGCTAGAACGATGTTTTGGTCATGCGGTTTATACACGATAAAACTCTACTTTTTACACTCGCCTTGGGACAACTTCAGAGAATACAGACTGAACAGGCATTTTCTGATTGTAATTATTACAGTTCTCAGAGCCGGTGAAGGCATCGGAACTGATCCCTCATCGATTTTGATTGGTCCTCGTGTTAGCCCCACCCCAACGTGCCACAACGGGGTCAAAAGTTTTGAAACTGAAACTTGGAGATTTGTAAACGAAAAAAAAGGTTTGAAACTGAAAAAAAAAAAGTTTTGAAACTGAAAAAATAGTTTTGAAATTGAAATTTTGAGTTTTGGAACCTATTCTTTTGGCCAAACATTACTATTTTTTTCAAAATTATTTCGGTTTCAAATAATATTGGCCCCGATTTAGCTCCGTACAAGACCAGAACACCTATGATGTGTTGAAAAAGGATCCAACAGAAGCAAAGAAGAAGAAATTCAAAACCAAGCTTAAACAGCTACAGAAAGAGAAGAAACTAGACGTACAGACCTGTAATTATCTCATTCCTACAGCCAGCATCATACCCCGAATCTTTGGTGCACCAAAAATACATAAACCTGGGGCGCCGCTAAGACCCATTGTTGACAGCATTGGCTCAGTAACCTACAACCTCTCTAAATTCATTGCCGATATACTAAAAGCCCAGATTACCATTATGGAAATGCAAAAAAATTGGCAAAAGAACTTAAAAACAAATCATTTCATATCGTTTCACACAATGTAATATCACTGTTTACTAGGACGCCAGTAAAAGCCACACTACAAAGTGCATGAACAGCTGACCGAAGACAATTCTTTGAAAAAATGCACAAAGCTCACAGCACAGGACATTGCACAACTACTCCATCTGATCGCCACCTCCACTTACATTCAATTCCGTAACACAATCTACAGGCAAAAAGAAGGCTTCGCCATGGGGGACCCACTGTCAGCCATCATGTGCGATTTTTTTTATGGAAAATCTAGAGAGAAGGGTAATGACATCCGCACCAGAGCATTGCAGACCAACCGTCTAGAAATGCTACGTGGACGACATTTTGGAAATAACAAAAATTGGACAAAAACACAGGAGATCACAGAATACCTCAACACCATGGATGACACTGGACAAATTCAATTTACAAATGAAGAGGAAAAAGACAATTCTATTAACTTCTTAGATATAAACATCACTCATGCAGCAAACAACGAAATAAAGATAAAAATATATGGGAAACCAACACACACAGACCAATATTTGTTATGGACATCAGAACACCCCACGGCACATAAAATATCGGTAATAAGAACCCTATATGACCGCGCACAACTGGTAACGGATGAGGAGGACAAAACAGAAGACGAAAAACACTTACAAAACAGCTGGATCAGGTGTCATCCAGACTGGGCAATAAAAAAGGGACAAAGACAGGTGGAGCAGAGAAGTTGCAATGAAACAGACAAAAAGAAGAAACAGACCAATAGAACTGAGACCAAAGGAATGGTCATATTACTATACATCAGAGGAATAACTGAACGCATCCAAAGAGTCATGAAAAAACACCACATCAACACGCTGGTAAACAGGACAAAAATTCATCACAAGAAAAACGGAACAACAGGAAGGAATGCGAAAAGGAGACAGAAAAAAGACTAACAAGAGCAGCATGACAACAGGCATCGCAGGAAAAGATGAAATCTGCAATAACAGACCACTGCAAGCAAGAAAATCCCATCATGGACCGGGAAAAGGCTAAAGTCATCCAACCTGAAGAAAACAGACATCAAAGATGGATCATGGAGGCAGTGGAGATCAGAACGAGAACCCAGACCGCCATGAACAGGGATGAGGGGGCCTTCCTGCTCTCCCAACATCCTCCAGCAGCGGCCGGACAGCGGGGCGGAGTCACTGGTCAGACTTTGACAGGGGACTCCATCTCAGAAACAATCAGCTGTTTTATACACGTCACCACCTGGTGACGACTCTGATGAAGACGGAACGTCTCAGTTTCAGTTTCAGTTTATTTTGAACACTATTTAAAACAGTCAAACAGGAAACAAAAGAGTAACCAAAAACATTTCAGGTATGAAACAATCATGTGTCTAAGAACAAAATAAAAATTATCTCATAAAAAAAACTGTACACTCAACATGCATGGCAGACATAAAAAAATACTCAAGATGTTTATATAAACAAAAGTGCATCATTAGGCATATAAAAAAAAAAAAAAAACTAGATGGATAGAAAAATGAAATGTCCGTTTATCCCCTGCTGCTGCTACAAATTCCCCCTACCTCCCTCCTCTCCCTAGGCACACGCAGCAGTGGCTTCGCTCCTGCGTCTTTCTCCGCGGGACAGAGAGACATTCTTATTCCAAAAAAATCTCTGAATAACCTCAACAATTCGGACAGGAAAACATGTCTACCGATGTTTTTGTAAGACTTTTCAAAGTAAATAAACCTGATCTTGCATCATCTGAATCTATGAGTTCGAAAAAAAACTCCTCCCACACACGACGGGAGAGTTTAATTTTTTTAATGCACTTTTGGACAAGCATCAGGTAGCAACTTTCACGCACATTAAAATAAAACGTTTGACATTGCGTGTTTTTTTTAATTAAAAAAATTGATTTAAATGATGCACGCCTCTTGGTGGGTGGGATACATGTATGTCAAACTGTGGCAAGTGATTATCTGTGATCCGTTGCATCCCTAATATACATAAAGGAGGCCACACCATACTCCTACCCAGAACTTGGGAACAGCCCCAATAACTACTGGTACGCTGAGTGAGGCAGCAACTGACCTGAAAGACAAGATCACGCCTAGAATGAACACCAGGTAACCCTGACACCAACTACAACGGTTAAATGAAGTACCACCTGAAAGTCTCCTGGAAACTGTGAATGACATGTTACTGTCACAGTGAAGAAAAAAGGCTTTAAGTCACTTTTCCAGCTTAAGAAACTCACGGCACTCTACGAGCACCTTGCAGCACAAATGAACCAGATGCTAAGAGATGGGACTCACCCTGAATGGCTAACGGAAGTGCAAACTGTGCGTTTTAGCTCCTCAGTGAAGGAGAGGGCTGAGAAAAGAGTACGCGCGTGCATGCATGAGGGAAGCAACGCGCGCTGCGAGGAGAGAAAGAAAAATCCAAGCAGCGCGTTGGCGTGCTGACAGTTGTTGTCAATTGACAAAGTAAAGAAAAGTGATAATAAAGTTCCTCTAAGAACTGAGACTGGTTATTTGGCTTCACACGCTCCAAAGGCTCTGAAGCTCAGAACACGGAGAAGAACCCCGGAGGAAGAGTAGCTCTTCGTCCCGAAGAGCCGAAGATCTCTCCGGGCGATTCTACGGTCGGGAATCAAAGCAGGAAAGATTCAACACCGGGGCAAATAAAAGTCCAGCTGAAAAGAGGACAGATATTTCGGATCTTGAGTTGGGAAGAGCGCTGGTTGGACATTTCCTGTTGTCGTTAAACCTTTCCACCAATCAGAGGGTTACATCGTGTGACGACAGAAGCTCCGTCCTCATGGGTCCATTCCGTTTTCCAATGGACCTACAACCAACACAGGTCTAAAATGGTACCAGTTGGACCTGCTTACCGGGTCCATTTTGTACTGGAAACTCTAAAAAATCTAGTCCGGTCTGGACCACTCAGTGGAAACAAGGCAAATGTTTCCTTTGGCAAGTAACTGAACCTCACATTGCCTCTGGTGGAAAGTTTGTAACAGTGTTCGGCAGTGGAATCACCATCAGTATGTGAATAGGTGAACGGGACTGTGACTGTAAAGTGCTTTGGGCCTTCAAGGAAGGTAGAAAAACGCTTTACAACTATACTGTAGGCCAGGGGTAACCAATTAAAATGTCAATGAGTCCAGTTATAAAAATAGCCTTCGTACAAAAGGTCAACTCCATATTTTGGGTTCATTTCAGTAATATTTACTTTTTTGTTCACATAAAGACATTAAGACAGCAAAAAAAGGCAACTTCAAGCTTTATAGCAAACTGAAATATGTTTTAATAATTATATTAATAATAACAATAATAATAAACAAAAAAATGTTCGTCCCAAAATAATGCAAACAAAGTTGAAATTTTTACCTTCACTGTGTCACAATTTTAGGGTCACAGTTCAGATAATTTTTTTGGATCAGTAAAAAGTAAAAAAAACACAGCAAAAACAAGATAAAAGCTAAATATATTTATGGAAATGCTTCAAATCGTACTTCACACACACAATATTTATATATGCATCATCAAAACATTTGGTCGTCAAGGCTTATTTATTAAAACAAAACATCCTTAAACTTTGAACACAAATAAAATGTTAAAACATGTAGTTTCTGATTACATTTACATGTCTTGAGAAATCTACTAAAACTAAGAGAAAAGAATGCTTTAAAATAACGTTGAAAATACCAAATCCAACTGGAGTAACCCTTAAAATACAGATTTTCTCGTCCCAACCCTCTAATGTCAAATTAAATCATAAATAAAACAGGTAAAATCATATTTTGGTATTGTTTTATTGAAACTAACTGTAGGAACATTTAAATATATAAAATAAAATGTGTTATCAATAAAAGGTGACACTGCCGTGCTCGCTTTTCCTGGTGATATTTGTTCCTTTTTGGCTTGCCATGCAATCGTCCCCTGACGGCCCCGGCAAGTCCATTATGGAGCTGTTCTCTCCTGTGTGGGACAGCTGCGGCTCCTTATTGGTAGATTCTTTTAATCCTGAAATGGAAACATGTACTGATGCTTCAATTCAGCTCTTAAAATTAAATAAACATGAAATCTATCGATCCACTTCCTTCATTATGAAGCTGAAAAAAGCTTTTGACAGAAGCTCCTCCCACACGCAGCAGGAGCTTCAGGTGAACAGACTTTAAGATAACTGTGAAGAAGCATTCCATTCAATGTGAACGGACAATTGATTTCAGTTATGCTAGCCTGAGGTTTGCGTGGGGGATGGGGGTTGGGATCGTCCGCTGTACACACGTGTCCCAAACCGTGGCTTCTGATCCATACGGACCACTGATTATCTGTGATCCGTTACACCCCTAGTTTTGTCATAAACTCGTAATAACCCAGACACTCAGCTATATTATTCATGTACTCATGTACAGCCCTCACACTGGAAAATAAAGAGTGCAGTACTGTAGGCTTTTCAAGACTTAAGAACACGATTGTTGGAGTTTATTATATTCATTTTTACAAGTATTGAGGACTGAGGAACTTTTAAATTTGTTTCAATTGTATACAAGTTGCAATATATACAGAGTTCTATTGAAGTGTGATTCTGCAATAAGTGCTAAATCTGATTTCTTTGTTATGTTTCTTTTTAAAAAATAAATCATAATCTGTGGAATAATAGGATTTCAGGCTTTTTTTTTGTTCCAAATCGTGACCCTCATGTTGAGGTATGTATCGAAGCCTGAGCAAACTGTATCGTTGCATCACTAGTGTTTAGGGTCGGCAACCCAAAATGTTGAAAGAGCGAAATTAGACCAAAAAAACAAAAATCAAATCTGTCTGGAGCCGCAAAAAATTAAAAGCCTTATATAAGCCTTATAATGAAGGCAACACATGCTGTATGTATCTATATTAGCTATATATATCTACTATCAAAATGACTAAGTTGGTTACAAATACAGAATGAGCCTTCATGATTAAATATTTATTTAATCCTGTGGAGAATGAATCACCACGTGACTACTCTGTTGTAGGATGAAGTTTAACTTCACTACAATATTAATGAATTACAGTTTGTTTCATTGCTGTGATGAAATTAAAGAAATGCAATAAAGAAATATGATTTCTGAAGTCATTTTTATTTTTAAAGATTCAAAACAGGAACAGTAATGGAGTTTGGAGATGCAATCCACTTCTTAAAATGATTTCTGCGCTCCTGTTTTTCTGTATTTAGAGGTGGTTGGACACCTGGGATGTGTCTGTGGTTGAACCTCAGTGGATGAGGGTCTCCATCATCCGGTTCTGCATCTGTCCTCCACTGTTGTTGATGTGGTGAGCAGCTTTGATCTCTCACCACATCACCAGAACCTCCAGCATCCTCACACTTTCTCCTCTTTGGTCCTCCAGAATCATCAGCTCCAGCCCACAGGACACTTGAAGATAAATATTTTCATTTATTGGGATATTTATTTCCTGAACAAACGTATATGCATGCCTATTTTATAAGATTACTTATATGATTAAAAATAAACTAACTGACATTTTTGGACATTCCTCTAAAACAGTTTGTGTTTCAGAGTAAAAACTAGCTCGTAAGAGTTTGATTCCTTCAGAAAATAACCCGGAAATGCAGCTCCAAAAAACGTTACCTTTTCTCTCCAAAAATGACTCCTTCCGTTTCTCCTTTGGTCTCAAAATCTTCTCTGGACCTTCATGAAGGCTTTATTTCCCACGATGGTCATCTTTCAGACATTTTCCTTATGTTTGTCGCCGTTGTAAAAACTCTTTTTGGCTGCTCCGCTCTCTTCTCTCCACCGCTCTGTCTGTCTCACCGGGAAACAAAAGTTCTCCCCGCGGGCTTCTGGGTAGAATTACCATAATGAACCAATCTTGACAAGTATGTGCAATGTCTCAGCTTTCAGAGACTGTTGGAATTTTTAAAATAGAGCAAACTGTTTAGGTATTACGGTAAATTAAAGAGCGCTTGAAAAATGTGTCACCGTAAACATGCTCGCTCTTAAAGGGTTAAAACGAACAGCATTGTAGTGATGGTCAAAGGTATTTTGGGTAACCATTTCTTGTGCATGTTTAAGTTTGGGGTTTTCATTTATGTGTTTTGTTGTCTGACTGTTTAACACTGTTTGCTTTTGTTATTTTGGGCTGTTGTGTTTGACGTCTTCCTGCACCTGGAGTGAGGATGAGGGGGAAGGTGATGACCATCCTCTCTTTTTATTGTTGTTGATTGGTCAAAAAAATAAAAGGCAGTTGCTGACAAATAATCAATTGTTATCCATTGATGCCGTATATGCAGATTTCCCTTCCCTGTTTTAACCTTCTAATCGATTATAATAAAGCGCCAGGGACCCATGAGATAGCGCTCAAAGAGCTGCACGTGGCTCCGGAGCCGCGGGTTGCCGACCTCTGGTTTATACACTTGTGTGAATTGCATCTTAAAAAAAGGAAAAGAAGAAAAAAGGCAAGATGTGCAAGAATTTACAAATTTAAATTCTTTCACTATGTCCCCTGCTGTTATAAAACCTTCTCTCAATGGGAACATGTTGAGTTTTACTTTGATGTTCTTTGAACTGACATCACTTCCTGTTTGGGAGGAGCAACATTTGTGCAGGTGTTCTCTATCTCACAGATAAATTGCCACCTCATGCTCCTGCATGTGGGATGCTGGCCAAACGACAAGTGAGACTCTGTCTGCTCATTTTTCCTCCATTATAGTTTCATTGGTGATTTCCAGCCTTTGAACAATGGCAGCGCCAACAGCAGCATCTTTCTCATGCCGCAGTGCTGGACAGCAAGTCATCAAGCTGGGTCACAGAGAGATGGTAGGACCACTGAAAGGGGTCGTCGTTCAGATGCAGCTCCTGCAGCAGGCGGTGAAGCTCACCTTACTGATAGTGTCTGAATAATCGCATGAAGAAGTGATCACTGAAACTCTCATCCTTGTCTTTTATGATGTAGCAATGAGGTCTGGTCATGAAAAACCTTTGACAGGAAAGGCAGCAGGTTTGACATGCAAACTGCATCTAGTATGAACATAGCAAAACAGTTTTAGCCATTATCCATTTCTGCCATTGTCCTTACAGTTGACTAAAAAGCCAAAGTGCTCCCACACAACAGTTTTAAATGATGTGTGCAAGGGTGGGTGTTGTGATCTGAACAGAAGCTATTGATCTGTTCCTTAGGGATCACGGCTCATCTGTGTTTTGTTTCACCCCTTGCAATGTTGTCAACTCCTCAAAAACACAAATTTTCCATAAATATGGCACTTTTAACATGTATAATGGTGCATTCACACCGGACGCGGCAGGCGTGGCGGAGGTGTCAAGTTGCAATGTTAAGTCAATATATAGATGCAGTCTGACGTGGTGACGTTTTCATGGCTTGTCAACCGAGACTCGGCTTTGGATACTTGACGTTTTAGTGACTAGATTATGGCACCTCAATGTGAGGATTTTCATGCTGAATGCCACTGAACTTCCATCCATTTTCTTAACCCTGCGTAGTTGCTGGAGACTGTTCCAGTTACTGTGTGGCGATGGCGGGATACACCATTGACATCACCAGCCCGTCACAGTCACATGGAGCTAGATTGACGGCTACAATAGTTAGCCGCCCATTGGACAGGTTAGCAAGCTAGTAAGCTCCGTTGCCTAGGCTCTGGCAGAGCTAATGGTGAGCACCGCTGCCCAGGTGCCTGGCAGAATTAGCGAGGTCTTCTGTCCAGGCTGTGGGTCCCTGGGCAGCAGAACTCACTTTGCTTGCCCGCTGGCAGTTAGCTGCCCGGCTGCCCAGTGAGCTGCCGTGAGTCCCTTTGTAACGAGCAACTGCTCTAGCTTCATGGGCTTTTTCATTTTCATCATTACAACAACAAAAAAAACCATCCCCAGTTTAATTTTTTATTTTCCCCTCTCAGGTCAAAGCTCAACTGGACCACAGACAGACAGAAGTAACTCTTAAAACAGCCCTCAGGTGCAGATATCACTGCATGAGTGATGTTCACACAACCCAGAAACACGACGACACGCTTGCCGGTGTGTCTGTAGTTTTCTCCAAAACATATGAATCCAAGCTACTCGCTCAACATCATCTATGTGTTCCATGATATGGCAACAAATGAATCCTTGAACAAATTTGGCGGTTACTTTGAGGCAGGAGCATCAAGGTGTGAAAGCTGCTAATGAAGAGCTGTAGAAACAGTTTTCTCAATTATTTGTAAAAAAAAAAAAGTGCATTACAGTTAAAAAGAATGCCCTCTCAGAGAGTAGTCAAAGTTTGATCAAACCTGTTTGTGTAAAGAAAAACCTCTTCTTTTGGTTTTGAAGCTTCTTACTGGTTAAGTGTTCCTCCTAAAAAGAGCAATGAGCAAGTCTCATCCTGTTCCTCAGTGAGTCTGTACACTGAGGGTGCTCTGAATCTCTCATCATGAGTCTGTGAATGTCGTGTCCCACACACGTAGTCTGCAGACACTTTCAGTTTACACATTGAATAGTGAAACAACATGCACATCTGGAGCTCATTTTTGTTGGCTTTGTGTGTGAACAGTTGTGTGGCTGAGATCTTCCAATCAGATGTCGAGTGCTCCTCTTCTGCTCCACGGTTCTTTGCTGTAGTGTCAGGTCATGAACAAGGCCTTGGTGGAACCGGCAGGCTCTGAAGAGGGGTCTGAAGTTTGAACCTTCCTGTTTGCTTTCAGGATGTGTGACAGAGGAGAATTGACTTGGAAGTTTCTCATTTCAATCCACTAAATTGACTTTGACACAACTGCTCTTAAGAACAAATCAAGCAGAATTTTGATTCTGTTTATGTTGACATTAACAATATTTGTTTCGTCCTCATGGCTCCTTTCCTGTGTTGGCGCCGCGGGATGTGGCAGAGAGTCTATCAGACAACGCGTCCGCCTTCAGCAGCCGAGCCAAACAGTTGCACAGGAGGATGTGGTGGAGAGACATGAAGGTGGGGCACTGTGACACTCAGCGTGGGTCCAGCACTGTGAGCAGTGTGTTTAACTGTCCTTTCCTCCACAGATGAAGATCATCATTGCACTGGTTGTTATTGCTCTGCTGCTGATTATCATCAGTGAGTATTGGACCAGGAGAAACCTCTGAACTTATCGAATGGGAAGGATTTCTGTCTCATTTGAATGTTTCTTGTAGTTCCAGTAATCCTCAGATATCGTTAGCAACTGATGAGGAGGAAAAGGAAAAACCTGTCTCCCTCTTTTCATCCTCCAAACACCATCCACCAGCACACAGGCTCCAGCTGTCTTCCCCATCCTCACCGTTCCCCAGTATTGCTTTGACAGTTGTATTTCCACTTTACTTGGACTTCTCCCTGCTTACAGAGAAAATGGGAAAAAAGAGGGAGTCTTCAGGAAACAATTTGGGAGAAAAGGGCATCTCTTGTATGTGACTATCTTTCATTCCATGACACATGCTTGGGCTTTTTCCGCCATGTGAGGGGTAATCAGCAGTGACTGTGGCAGTAAATACCCTGCTGGAGCTGGTTCTGGGCACCTTAACATGTCACAGATGGACCTCTGATGGTAACCCACCTTTCCCCCTTTATTGTGAACAAAACACACTTTTTTTCTGAATATCAGAGCTTCATCTGGGCTTTTCATCTAAACAAAAAGCCCTCAGTTCACTTTTGAGTTATGTTTCCTCATCACAAAAATAATCTTCTCATCTTTCCTGGTGGCTCTGTTTCAGTTTTACTCTGCAGGGGATTGGTTTACTTCTTTTTCCAACATTCTGGAGCTCTAGGATTTGCTCCTCGGATACTCTGCTAGTTTATATGTAGCGTTAATGTTTTCCTGTCAGACATTTTAGGATTTGGATGTTATGTGATGCAAATCAGAGGCCGTAATGGTGTGAATGTGACTGGAATAACTTGGCATTGTAACTTCATTATTTTTGTCTAATTTATTTTGCCGTCAATATTTATTGTAATGATCTGTAATAGTGTGCAAAATACACTGGCATTACATTCAAAGACTACGATCCTTTTCGCTCTGAAGTTAAGTATTTTTAAGTAGCACTTTTGAAACCCTGTTCTTGTTAAGAATTAATGTGGGAGAGAGCAGTTGATTGAAACTGCCACACCAGCCTTTCACCTCTGAGCACACAGGAATCTCCATTTTCTTTTAGAGCAAGTCAGTTCAATGCTTTTAGCTTTTTGGAACTTTACTGGCATGGTGGAGTCCCAATGTGATTCCAAAGCTGAATCTCATGAAGGCATATTTCTCTAACAGACCTGTTGCTCTTTTTTTCACAGCCCTCAGACACCCAGATACAGGGCTCTAGACCAAATGTTTGCACTGGTTGCACCGTTTTTTGCAACTTTTTTTCTTAGGTGCGCCACCGCAAAAGTTTGGTGCACCGACCTTCTCTACCACATTGCAAATAGCACAGCACATTTACACGGTCACTTTTGTTTTTTTTTATTTGCTATCAACATCTGCATTAAGACTGATTGGTTTATTTCAAGCATTGATTATGAAAAAATACAGGACAAAACGCACAATTATTTCAAATTTATTACAGAAATAATGAAATTCATTGATTAGAAAACAGAAAACAAACAAACAAAAATAAAACACACTTATGTCACATGTGGTTCATTAATGTTTGCAATTATTAACTAAAGTCAGTAGAGTTTGATTGATTGCTTGAAAAGGAGTGGGAAGAAGTGAATTTATATAATCCCACCCCTTCTTTTCCTGAAGATTTGAACTTTTATCTGGTAAACATAAAACCTCTTATTTATAGCAGATTTCTACAATAATGATAAACTATTGCATTTATATAGTATATAAAAATTAATAAAAATATGTGGTTTGAAAATGCTTAAATTTGTGACAGTGAGTGAAATGGGTGGAGCTTAAATCTACCTGCTCTGCTCCATTCTGAAGTATCCCCGTACAGACAAAAAAGATCCATGAACATCTTTGTTGTCCTGTCTGAGCTGGAATCTAGACTAAAACTGTACGACTGGATAGCTCTGGTATTGCTCACCATCTTTGCTGAACTTTAATGTTAGCTTGGGGTGTGAGGAGCTGTAAACTAGCGGGTGAGTGAGTAAACAGAGATTCCATGAGATTTCAGCATGAGGTCATTCACACCAACAGTCCTGCCCACAACTCAGAAGTGAACTCCTGTCGCTCTGCAGACACTATGTCCTAGAAAACGACAAGTTTTTAGATTTTGCCTAAAACAGCAGAATCATAATGAAGACAACTTTGAAACGCTTTGAGAACAGATCGGATAATATGCTTCACAGAGATTAAACTTTTAAATGTTTTGTGATCAGTACGGAGCCAATCTTTTTGTCTTTTGAAATGTACTTTGTAATGTGTCAGGATCCGCTGATAAACGTGGATTCCACAAACCCTTCACATCCACAAAGAGCTGCTCATCAGCGCGAGGCTCGTTTACTCCGCTTCAGAATCTGCAGGAATTACACTCATTACATACACTTTCAGAGTCGTTCGGTTTGGGTCCGGGCACACGCCCCCTGTGGACGCGTGCCTGATGCCGACGGCTGGTGGAGCGAATGAAAACAGTAAAGATCCTTTAACATCAGAGCTTTATCTACAGTGTTTCAGCTACATTCTTTCATCTACCGTTAACGTAGACAAAAATGATTACATTTGCGCAAGCACCCTGCTCAGTTGGGCAAGAGTTACACAGTGCATCTGAGAGTCCGTCTCTACAAGTCTCTACTCCCCGAAGAATCTCCTATAGAGATCAGACAGCCCGCCTCTCACAGTCTTCAGCTCATTTCTCCCGAGCTTCACCTCCGAGACCGCCTGATAGATCAGATATCCTCTGATCCCAATTGCGAGGAATCCATACATAGGAGCACGATAGCAGTCTCAGAAACATGGTTTAATGCAGATAAGGGGGTTGAATACTTTAATTTAGAGGGTTAGGAACTCAGATATTGCAATAGACTAAACAAAGGTGGTGGAGTAGTAGAAATATATGTGAATAAAACTCAGCATTTCAGAGTCTTGAATAGCATGACCACTGTAACTGACAAATTTGGTTCAATGTTTAACAATTGAAATCTCTAAGGCAAATCAAAAAAATGTTGTTAGTTGTTTTCATCCACCTTATTCCTAGCTCCCATGAGCCTTTGCGTGAATTATGGGCGATACTTCCTGTAGACGCCGGAAGTAGCATTTATTTACATTACAACTGTGTAGAGCCGACAGCGCAGTTCCTCTTGTTTTGGATCTATAACTACATATAAATGTGTGAACACCAGCTGTCATGTCTTAAAAGAGGAGATGTAACAATTCTGGTGCTGCTAAAATTGAAGGATGAGCTTAAAAAATGTCCAAACATAACATATAGTAGCATTTTTAGCTACTTTCTCAGTTCAGTTGCTGCAGATGTTGAAGCTCTGAACAATCTTAAAGCTCTGAGACATATCAATACCTTCATACATGATTATTTCTGCTCTGCCCCACAGCAGGGGTGGTGCTCTGCCGCCTTTGAGTGAACCGTTTGAGTGAACGCTGGCTGGCGCATTTTGGCTGCTGCTGCTCCCTGGACTTAATTTAAATATTTTCCAAGTTCCTGTGCTCCTGTGGACTAAGTTATTGCTGCCAACGTGCATTGTTTCCACGGCTATAACCTTCTTGAAAATAGCCTGTCATCCGGTCAGTTACATTTAAAGTTTAGCTAAGCTCGTATGCCGTGTGTTTGAGCTAGCCTACCTGCTACATTCTCCAACGGCTTCTACAATGTGGATCAACTGTGTTTGGATTCGACTCGCCTGGATCATCCTGTCTTTTGTCAAGCATCCACTGACAGCTCTGCTCCAGTACTCAGCCGCTGATTTTGCTAAGCTTCGCTCCTCTCCACTCGACTCACCGCCGCCAGCGCTGCTCCAGCACCCGGACATCGTACACCAGCCCTGTCGGAGATACATCCACCGCGGCTCACATCGGATCTTCCACAATGACAACTCCAACTCCGTCAAGGCGTTTTGGTCCTCCGCTCACCGCCCAAAGAGAAACTCTGGTCGTCACGCCGTTATTTTAGGGACCGCTCCACACAAGTGACCCGCCAATCAAATTCACAGAGGTCACTACTACAGGACCCCCCAGATCCAAGCAAATAGCCAGACCCGGGAGATCCCACTGCAGCAACCCCGTTTACTGAGAAAGGACAATCACTGATGTGGAGGATCCCTCAGAGGAAAACACTGGAGATAAAAATGTAAAAGGAGTCAAATAAATAAAAATTAAATAAACAAAAACAGATATAAATAATGAGACAAATGAATAAATAAAATAGACAGACAAATCGATCAGTAAAAAGTACATAAATAATTAGGCAGAAAAAGAGAGCACAAAACAAAATATAAAATAACTTTCTCGATTTCAACTAAAAGCCAGATTAAACAGGTCGGTCTTGAGCCTTCCTTTTAAAAACATGAACGGTCCTGCGGCCCTGAGGCTCTCTAGAAGGCTGTTCCACAGGCGAGGTCTATGATAACCGCCGTATGTTTTAGTTCTAATTTTTGGAATAACTAACAGGCCTGTTCCAGAGGACCTCAGGGTCCGTGAAGACTCATACCTTAAAATCATTTCTGATAGATAAGAAGGCCCGATGCCGTAAAAGCATTTGTAAACCAATAAAAGAATTTTAAAATAAATTCTGAATTGCACAGCGAGCCAATGCAGCGATTTTAAAATGGGTGTAATGTGTTCCCGCCCTCTGGTCCTCGTCAGCACACGTGCAGCTGTATATTACTGTATATTTTTGTCGACTAAACATCTATTGTGATTTAGTCGACTAAATTTTGACTAAAAATAATAGAATCAACATGACTAAATTGCGACTAAAACTAAATCTTATTTTAGCCAAAAGACTATGACTAAAACTAAATTAAAATTGTTTGTCAAAATTAACACTGATACAACGACAATGACTTAAAATTACCAGAACTAGTTACCTCTTTCTTTAAACTTTCAATGACTAAAATTCTCTCTAAAATATACAAACTCTTATGCAACCTAGATAATAACATTTCAATTCCAATAACTAAATGGGATGCAGACCTGTGCAGAAACACAGATCAAAGCTTCTGGACAGAAATGTGTCTTAACACCTTTAAACTGACTAAAAGTCCAAACTTACAATTAATACAATTCAAAACTCTCCATAGAATTTATTATACTGGACAGAAGATGTTCAAGATGGGTCTCAGAAGCTCAGACATTTGTGAGCACTGTGATAGGAACTTACCTGACAGCTTAATGCATGCACTGTGCTTCTACACATGTCCAGGCTCTCTGGCAGCAGGTTTGTGCTGATCTATGAGTCTGGATAAATGTTTCTATCACAGCTTCACCGTCACATTGTGAGCTTGTTGACATGAGTGCCATCGATATAGAGGGAGGATTAGTATCTGTAATCTTCATAACTCTTTGTACAGCAAAAAAAACTATTCTATTAAATTGGAAAAGCAAGAAAAACATCAACGTTAATCAATACAGGAATCTGCTCTTTGATCATATCAGCTAGGAAAAAACATCAGCTAAAAGTTCAAGTAACTTGGAAAGAATTCAGTCTCTCTGGTCTCCCATAGCTGACTCCATTACTTAGGGGGTGGGGTGCTTGGGTTTTCGCTGTGCCTTGATTGTCTCTGGGGGCTGTCGGGTGGGGGTCTGGGCCCCCTGGCACCTGACTGGGACGTGGGGTCTGGATGGGGCAGGCGGGGGCGCTGTGTGGCCTCCTGGGCCGGGGTGTGGGTGGTATGGGGTGCGTGGTTTAGTTGGGGGAGCTTGCTCGGCTTGGGGGTGGTCTTCTTGCTTGTTTTGGTAGGGCTGGCATGGGGCCCCGGCCTGGGGGACTCTTCTGTGTCATGGGGGCAGCTCGCTTCGACCTGGGATCACTCCCTTGTTGGCTCTGGGTCGGGGGTTGGGAAACCCCCTTGGGGCCCACCGATGCTCTGGGCGGTACCTGCCTCTGTAGCCGCCTTGGTCCCCTTAGTGCCTGACCAGTGGAACCACGGAAGAGGTGCTTGGGGGCAGGGGCTCGGATTTGTCGCTGGGACTGGCTCCTTCTTGGCTCCTCCCTCCCTGCAGGGTGGGGTGTGCGGGACCTGGGGGGGGTCGGCTCTCGGGGGGGTGAGGCCCCCGGGCTGGGGGAATTTGGGCCCAAAGCTGGGGGGGGGCACAGATGTCCACCATTGGGGGTCAGTCTTCCAACTGCCCCAACCTTATCCCCTTCCTCTTACAAACATTCATTAGGGTGAAGTGCGGTGCGGGGGGTGGACTACTTGCCAGTGTCCTCTCTGCTGTGGCCGCTGCATGGATTTGTCCTCCCCTTGGTTTTATTTGCACCTTAGACATGTAGGACCCTTGGTGGTGGTGGGGTGCTTGGACATCACTGCCAATAAGCAGTAGATGTCCACTCAGCACGCTTCCCGCCAATTTTAACCGCACCATTTCTATCACCTCAAAATATACACTCTAACAAACAAACACGCATACATCCTACCCCATCCCTGGCAGGGGGGCGGGGACCCTCGGCCTGGTGGTCTTGTCTCTCCACGCCAGGGGTGGGATCCCCAATATTTAAGATCTAGAGCAGGGGATCAAACTACATCGGAGCCTGGGGGTGTCCAGGTCTTGGTGGTGCGGATCAGGGTCCTTGCTCTCGAGAACTGGGCCTCTCCAAGAAATCCACGAGTGGGTGAGCCTAGTCAGGCCCTGTTTACATCACCCCTCCTGGGACCTTCGTTTCTCTTGGGTGTGCCTCTCCTGAGCGGGGGCGGGCGGCCTCTTCCTAGCTCCCCCCTGGACCTCCGGCGGCGGGGGTGGGCGGTTCTCTGGAGCATGGGAGTGGGTCTCCCTTGGCGGGCCCTGACTCTTAACGGGGGTGGGGGTGTTGCTCTTCTGGGGTGGGGGTGGGGCTCTCTGTGGGTGGGGCATCTTGTTGGCCCTCCTGGCACGGTGGGGGGGACTGCTCTTCTGGCTGGGCTGGGGCCTGCACTCTCTGTGCTCCTGTGCCTTCCTGCTCTCGGGTGTGGGGGTTCTCTGCAGCGGTCCCTCGTGCCTCGGTCTGGGTGTTTGGTGCGAATGCCCGGTGGGTGGATTCTCTCAACAGCTCCATGGCTGGTGTTGGGGGTCCTGGCGAGAAGGGTATACCTGCAGACCTGGAGAACCAACAGCGCTCACAGGACCGCACTCTCAGGACCGCATTCTCAGGACCCAGGCGTTTTTAACACAGCGCCTCCTACAGGTTGGAGTTTGCATTTTCTGGAGACTTTACGAGACACATTGCCCACGTGAGTAGTATGAGTAAGAGTTAAAAAATAATCTAAGCGCTGCTAAAGGATAAACAACTAGGTAATTTATCACATGAATCTTAACATGTAAAAAGTAAATTACCAATTAATTTCAGTTTTTTGCAGAAACATAAACAGTGACGTTTATATGTAGCTTAGCTTTTATCCAAATTAATGTTCTTTGTGCAAAAATAAATTCATGATAGTTTGTTAGGAATACATCTTTCAGCATTTTACAGCATACTTATTTTTTGGATTTTTCCATCTTCATGTGTTATCATTTTCTTTTGTGTAATCAATTTTGTCATTAAAATCCAAATATAGTCGACATGTATTGCCAAACATGGAAAACAAAATGTTTACTGATCAAAGTCAATTTTGAATTTATATATATATTTTACTATTTGGTAATATAAAAACTTGATTAATTACTATTATCGAATAATATTACTTAAAAATAATATTAAATTTTTATGCTGTTTTGTTCAGAATTTTTCATTTTACATGTGTAACTTTTTTTTCCAGATGGATGCAATTCAAAATAGGAACTCTCCAGATGAAACAGTGTGTTTAATGCTTTGTTCAACAAAATATTTCCAAGTGACAAGATTATAAAAGGTTTAAATTCATGATAAAAAACTCACCAACTTAAAATAATAAATTAATGGCAACTGTTACAAAACATTTCTAAGAGCAAAATATTTATTTTAGTAAGGTAGATACATTTGACAGAGGATTGGTATAGAATTGAAAAAAAGAGATACTCCACAAGTAGAAAGTATTTTTTAATCTCATGTTTAATTTAAAAAATTGTTCAAATATATTTTTCCTTTCATATATACAGCTGCGATTCCTTGTACAGAAAACAGCTGTTAGGTGGCTACAAGTATTGTTATTGTTTTGTCCTAATGTAACGCCTAATAAATAACCATAATTAAGCCAATTTAAACTACGTTCAAGCCAGTGGACTTTGTTTTTTGTGGCCAAGTCGTGGATATTTTTCGTTACCACTTTTTTCCACCAACTTGTGGTCTGTTACCTGGATCTGATCACGTCTGGTTGTTAAGAATATTAATTGGCAGAATTGTGTGGATCTGTGTGTGTCTTGAAGCAACCCCTCCCCCTAAAGACTGAAGCTGCTGGAATGTCTTTGTGCTGGCCCACATGGGCTGAGGATTTGTGATCTCGGACACAGGAAGTCCCACCTCTGACACAGGAAGTCCTTCCTGTCCCAGGAAAAGTATAAAGGCGTTGGCCTGGGAGGAGTTTGCTGAGAACTCTCACTGACGTGACTCGGTTCGGTTCGGTTCTGTCTGTGAGATTTTTCCCTTTTGCAAAAGTGTAATAAACAACTGTGATCGATGAGACCTGGTCCTTGGCTTTTTCTTAAGAACATTTTGAGTAATTTTTAGTAGACAGAAAAAGTCATTCTTAACAGTTGGTGCCGAAACCCGGGAGGCAACATCCGTCGACGAAGGACTGCGCGGGAGGTGAGCCGAATTCCACGTGGGCGGACACCGGTATCGGGATCCGTAACAAAGACCTCGGACACGACGTTTGAGCCCGAGGCCGGCGCTAGGATCCTCCTGCGGCAGCCCTCCGAGGCGGTGACGTCTCCTGAGGGCCATCGGACCAGGTCAGTCATTGATTCAGTCTAATTAAAGGTTTTAAAAGGCATAAGGTAAACGTGAATAAGAAAAAAAGTTTAAATCCTAGGGGGTTGTCGAATACAATCGCCGGGTCCGTTCTCCGCTCGCGGCACAGGAGCATTTTGGTTGGTAATATTTTCAGCGGTTGCCAATGTACATGGTAATATTTTTAGCGGCTGCTAAGGTACATTGTACGTAATCGTCGATTAGAAATCGATCAGGTCCGCAGGAATGCGCGTGGGAAAAGCATTCATTGGCAGAAGTAATTTTAAATCAACTCTATCGCCAGCAGGCACCAATGAAAAGTTGTACGTGTTTGTCGACAATAGGTTGGTTAGACGGAATAAAAGGTTTTGTGGAGAAAAAAAGGTCTTTGTCGGGAAAATAAGAAGTGATTTAAGAGTGAAATAGTGAAATATGGTAAAGCGCTCGTTAAAGAGGTTTTATTTTCATTTAAAAAGGGAAAAACACCGTGGGGGGGAGCTGACTGTGGAAGAACGAACAAAGAACTGGGCCGAGCTACGCTAGTAGGCCATGTGCAGATGCTAAGCTAACTGGCATGAACAAAGAGGGATCCACGTGGAGACGCTAACAGAAGGCCTCGTGGAGCTGCTAAGCTAACTGAATAGACACGTGGAAAAACGCTAGCTACCAGACAAAAGACCATGTGGTTCAGCTAAGCTAAGCTACTAGACAAAGGAATTCACGTGGTTGAGCTAGCTAAGCTAATTGTAGTGGCCGCAGGACAGGAGGGAGGTTGCTTGCAGGGACGTTCAGAAGGGGGGTTTAAAGGGGACTTTGACGGTGGAGACTTATTGTTTTTAGCTGTGAAATTTAAGGTTTGTGGATAACTGAGCTCATAAAATTGCATAGAAGAAAACTGGATATTGGTAAATAAAGTAAAATAATTTCGTACGAAAAATTGAATGTGTTTGGCCATAAATAGTGTGAGTGCATGCAGCATTGTCTTTGTCTAAGGGTGTGGCTGTATGTGCATGGAACTTGTCTCAGTGTGTGTGTGTGCGTCTTTTAATGTCTATGTGTATGTCCTGAACTGTTATTCCTAGCACTTAATTCTCCCTTTTCAATTAAAGATAAATGAACAAATAAATAAAATAAGATAACTAAATAAATAAAACTCTTTTTATTAACGTTTTTCTCTTAAATATTGCTTTTAATTTCATCTTATTATTCCCTTATTTTCTTTTAATTCATTCCCTTAATTCATTTTATTATTATTTTATTTCCACTTAATTTCAGTTTCTTGGTCCTTTAATATCATTTTATTGTTCCTGTAATTTCACTTTATTATTCCGTATTTCCTTTAATTACATTTTATTCTCTTTTTATCTCCTTTTAAATTTTCCATTTGAATATTTTTCAATTAAGGCTACATGAATATAAATGCATAAAAATTAAAACCCTTTTCTTTAAATTTTTAATTAAATACATAAAAATAAAAATCTTATTTTTACATTCTCTCTTGAATATTCCTCTGAAATTCATTTTATTATACTTTTATTTCCCCTTACGTTTTCACTTAAATATTCCATTTCAATTTTTATAAGATCCTTTTTTTTAATTTTGTCCCCTTAAGGCTTTTAAGCATTTAAATCGAAATAGCATAGAGATTTGAAGGAATAATTAACTGAATAAAAGAAACAAATATATATAAATAAATAAATACGTAAATACATAAAAAAAAAACTAGGGACGTACGTCGCATAAACAAATATTTTCAGTTTCATAAAATAAATATTTCATAAAAAGTGGATAAAAGTAACTCAACATGGGTAAAAATCAGAGTAAATTAGAATTAAAAGGGGATTCTAAATTTATGGATCAGAGAGTCCCTGGAAGTGCAAAGTATATTGCGAAATGGAACAAGAAGCCCTATTATTTCAAAGGCAACCTCTCCGTCCCAGCCTGCACAACCCTGCGCGATAAGATTCTGGTGGACATTAAAAAGGACAAAAAGAGAGAAAAGAAGGGTGACCCAGAACTGCAAGCTGTTCTTGCATGGCTGACTCAAGCGGAGAAGAGGAAGGAGGACAGAGATAAGATGAGGCGGAGTGTAACTGTTGCAGCTGCGGTGATCCACCCACAAGACGAAACATCAAGTGGAAGACGTCCACAGATTGTGAACCAACTACCCAACAGCTTCATCCACAGGCTGATGGTGGTGCTGCAGCCCCTATTCCACCACTTCCACAGCACCACGCACAGGCTGTTGTTGGTGCTACAGCCAACATTCCTCAAGAGGAAGACGACAGCATGGCACCTCCCCCTTACCCACATGACCGCTTAGCTGACACTGTAGCAGGCCGATTGAAGGTCGCAAGCAACAAGAAATCGAACATGCGAATAAAGCGGGCCAAGAGGACAAGCAACAATCAACTTCAAAATCAAAGACTTTGAATTCTGATAAAGGCATTTATCCTTCTGCCCATGAACTTGACCAACTTCACAGGGATCTCCTCGGACTCTCAATCAAGGATTTACCCTCACCACCTGATGAATCACAAATGGCCAACACATTTCCCATGGTTCAGGTGGCAAACCCTCACCATGACCCCAACGTACAAGGCTCCAGTCCCATAATGTCGGTCTACCGCCCATGGACCGAGCAGGAATGCACTGATGCGTGTTCCGGATTAGGAGACCCCACTGTGGACCCTCGACAGTGGGTGGAGAATCATAAACTCCTTATGGCATCCTACGTCCTAAATGGATGGGAAACTGAAAAAACCCTGAAGAAGAGTCTGAAACACAACCTCACGAGAGTCAGAGGAGACTTCACTGGGAAGGATGGAAACGACGCCTGGCTGCCTGGGGGTGATCCTACATTAGCTACGCAGCTGGATCACTTATATGCCAGGGTTGAACGAACTTGGAGGAGAACTACTAACTTCATCAAGATCGGGCTAACCAAACAGAAGGACGACGAACCAGTGGACGAGTATTTCGGGCGCCTGGAAGAAGTCTTCAGAGCCTACAGTGGACTGGAGGAGGACCCACAACCTAACTCGGCATACCAGCAACAGCTCAAAACTCCCTCCTGAATGGCTTCATCCCGATGATCTCTGAATTTATAAAGAAATACAACGTTAATCATACCACTGATGGCCCCGTCGAAATTAGAATTATGCCAGACATGCTGCACCACCATACAGAAAAAGAAGAAACACACTAAGGCTCAACCTGATACGGCCGTCTTTCTGGCCGTCACGGAAGCTGGTTCGCTCATCGATGATTTGAAGAAGAGGAGAACGCCATCTACTACCACCAACATGGGCCCCTCGTGGACATTGGCACAATAACAAACAATTATGGAGGGAACTTCAGAGGAAGAGGAAATCACCTGAGGTCCCAGCCCCAATACCGGACAAAGGAACTGTTACACCTGTAACCGCCCGGACATCTGTCCAGAGAGGCGCGGCCGACTAACTGGGGCCCGCATCAGCAATTCAAGGTGGTTTCAACCAAATGGCGAAACTACGACTACAGTAACCTACCACAACAGAGTCACCAGAACCAGCACTACCAGCTTACCCTCAAGGTGGACAATGCCCTGTCTACTAATGTCTTCATTGATATGCAAAGTAACTCCCCTGATAAAGAAAAAACTTTTTCAAAATGGCAGCAGTGATGAGCCATGGGTCCTTACCATGTCTCTACAGGGGGGATGATGGACATTTTGGACATTTTGAAGAGACATTCTCCACATTGAAAAGATTTTAACTGTTAATGTAGCTGCTCAGGTCAAGAATTTCAAAGTTTTTTAATTTCTCTTTTCTCTTTTAATTTTCTCTTAAGTTTTAACTTGAATGTTCCTTTAAAGCTTTATTAGTCCTTTGTGTGACTTAGACTAACAGAACTTCTAAGTCCTCTTTGTGTCTTGTTATTTCTCACCTGGTGTTCACATTTTTGTGCCTGCAGTCAAGAGACAACTCCCACACACTCACTCAGATCTTCATCACGCATGCAAACAAAAACACCTGCACATACACATTGTGATCAACCAACAACCACAGAAACAGCAGCAAATGGATGAGAGAATTGTTGCAAAGTGAAGAAGTGTCGAGAACAAATAATCTGCCAGATGTTCCTTTTCCCCACAGGTGGAGCTGTTGCAGCCAGGTGACCAGATCCTGATCAAGGTGATCAAAAGAAAAACCTGGCTGCACCACCCGCTGTGGGAGATCCTTTCACTGTCCAACTGACCACCTCCACTGCTGTGAAGATGCTGAGAGAGCCACTTGGATCCACCAGAGCCATTGCAAGAAGCTGGTACCTCTGAAGGATGGTAGGAGTGAAGACGCGCCCGGTACCAAAACCTTTGGGTGCCGAAGAAGCCAACTGATCTCCTACCCCAGCTCTAGTCCTTACAGCAGGTCACAAAACCCAGAGCAATGACGATTTTCTTGACAATTACCAGAACCAACTCAAAATTCTATGGGGGTTGTCCCTCAGCGACAGGGGAAACACACAGGACAGATTCACCAAAGCCTCAGTAACTGGACCCAACCTGGGTTCGAAGCTGTCAAGAACAATTAGTGGCAACCGCCACCGATGGAAGCCTGACTCGTGCAGTAGGAGGACTGCATAGTCTGAGCAATAAAATGAAGGAACATTCAGGTGTTGATACATCCATGTGGGACGGTTGGTTAAATATGTTTGGGGCGTACAAGACCCTTATTCCTTCTATTTTGATTTCACTTACAGTCAAGTTATGGTACATCTTTTGCAGGCTGATGACGATGATGATTCTGATGATGACGATGATAAATGTATTTTTTAAAGTATGTTTTTGAAGTACATTTTTATAGTCCCTGCTTTTCTTAGCTACCCGTGGCTTTTGAAGTGTTCGCACCTTAAGTGGGACGAGGGGATTTTTCCCCACTGGGTTTTCGCCCCCTCCACGGGCTTGGAACAGAAAAATCTGTTTGATGTTTTAGGTTAAAACTGTTCATGCAGGAGACTTGAGACTGATGTTTTCAGGATTGCTGTTGTGAGCTCGTGTGCTTCAAGACCCACAACAGGGCAACTGTTTAGAATTGTTAAGAATATTAATTGCAGAATTGTGTGGATCTGTGTGTGTCTTGAAGCAACCCCTCCCCCTAAAGACTGAAGCTGCTGGAATGTCTTTGTGCTGGCCCACATGGGCTGAGGATTTGTGATCTCGGACACAGGAAGTCCCACCTCTGACACAGGAAGTCCTTCCTGTCCCAGGAAAAGTATAAAGGCGTTGGCCTGGGAGGAGTTTGCTGAGAACTCTCACTGACGTGACTCGGTTCGGTTCGGTTCTGTCTGTGAGATTTTTCCCTTTTGCAAAAAAGAATAAAAACAACTGTGATCGATGAGACCTGGTCCTTGGCTTTTTCTTAAGAACATTTTGAGTAATTTTTAGTAGACAGAAAAAGTCATTCTTAACACTGGTTCAGACCAACATTCAGCCGTGAGTGTGAACTAGCCTGCCTGCTGGCTTCTCCCCACGTCTGCAACTATGTGGATCAACTCTGTGTGGATTGTACTTGCCTGGATCATCCTGTCTCTGGTCAAGCTTCCACTGACAGCTCTCCTCCAGTACTCTGCTCTCGACTTCGCTAAACTCCGCCCGTCTCCACCTGATGCACCTCCGCCAGCGTTACTCCAACACACCGGACATCCTGTATCAGCCCCGTCGGAGATATACATTCACCGCGGCTCCGGCGGATCCTGCAGGATGGTGCCTCCAACTCAATCCGGTCTTTCTGTCCTCTGCACGGCGTCCTCCGAGGATCTCCTGCCGCCGCGCGGACCCTGGCGCGCTGGCTCGCCTGGCTCCGGCGGCTAACAACACCGCTGCTTCAAAGCTCACCACCGCCAACTTCGGTCTCCTCAACGTCCGCTCGCTGACGAGCAAGGGGCATCTCATCAAAGATCTCCTCGTCGATCGAAAATTGGACTTCATGTGTCTGACAGAAACTTGGCAGTAACAGAATGACTTCTCCTCACTAAATGACGCGACTCCTCCGGGGTACGTTTACATTTCGCACCCCCGCGTCTCGGGGCGTGGGGGGGGCTTGCTATGATCTTCCGTGAGAACTGGAGGGTCGCGCCTGTGACTGTCCCCACCTATCAATCATTCGAGGCAACTGTATGCCAAATATCTGGACCAACGCCAACTGTTGTTGCCACCATCTACCGGCCCCCAAAACCTAATAAGGATTTTATCTCTGAATTTTCTGATTTTTTAACTCACCTCTCCACACTGTCACCCAATTTAATAATTCTGGGGGATTTTAATATCCATATGGACTGTGTCAGCAACACCCTCACTAAAGATTTTACATCCTGCCTGGACAGCTTTGGTCTCCATCAACATATCAACTTCCCCACCCATAAAAATGGACATTTACTGGACCTTCTCTGCTATGCAGGTGTCTCTCCTCTGCACTGTAAACCGGATATTTTCCCCTCTTCAGATCACATGTTGTTATCTTTTAAAGTCAACCTCTCTCTTTCCAAATCCAACCCTCCACGTACTATCACCTTCCGGAAAATTAAGGATATCAACATGGACAATTTATCCTCACTTATCAACAGTCTCCCCCCCACTGACAGTCTCTCCACTCCAGATGAACTACTGTCATATTATAACTGCAACCTCCAAGATCTCCTGGACAATCTAGCTCCACTTAAATCCAAAACCATCACTTTCACCACTTCTGCACCCTGGTTCACCTCTAGTCTCAGACAACTGAAAGCCAAAGGACGACAACTGGAGAGATTATATAGAAAAACCGGTCTTACTGTCCATAAGCAAATGTACACTGACCATATTTCTCATTACAAATGATTCCATCTCCAAGGTAAAAATCACTTATTTTTCTAATCTAGTAAACTCCTCAGTGGGCAACACAAAAGCCCTTTTCTCTCTTCTCTCCAAGACAACGACATGCCCAAATTCACTCCCCCCCCACCTGTACTCCCTAGATTTTTGCAACACCTTGGCATCATTTTTCACATCCAAAATTGAACAAATCCATCAGGAACTTCAGCCTTCTCTAAGCCCAAATACAATCCCTGCTGCTCTGACTCCCCCATTACACTTATTTTCTGATTTTAACCTCCCGTCAGTTCATCAAATTAGTGAACTTATTCAAAAATCCAACACCTCCTCCTGTCAGCTTGAGCCTATACCCACTGCTCTGGTCAAGGCTGCTCTCCCTTCTCTGTCGCCGCTCATCACCAGCATCATTCACGCCTCACTTAAGACTGGAACTGTCCCTTCTTCTCTAAAATCAGCAGTAGTCACCCCCATACTTAAAAAACCTGGTTCAGACCCCTCCAACCTCAACAATTTCCGCCCAATATCAAACGTCCCATTCATCTCAAAAATCCTGGAAAAAACTGTCGCTGCTCAACTCCGTGCTCATCTCTCCGGCAACAATTTATATGAACAGCTCCAGTCTGGTTTTCGCCCCCTCCGCAGTACAGAGACAGCCCTCCTAAAGATGAACAACGACCTCCTCCTTGCTGCAGATGCCGGTTTAATCTCCATCCTCCTTCTGCTAGATCTGAGTGCAGCGTTTGACACCATCTCCCACCCCATCCTTCTGGACAGACTCTCCAAAATTGGCATCACCAACCTACCCCTCAGCTGGTTCCATTCATATCTGTCAGGTCGCACCCAGTTCATCCAGTTAAAATCATTCACCTCTCCCGTGGCTCCCATCACCACCGGCGTACCCCGGCGTGCTACCTTCTCCCCCTCGGTTATATTTTTCGGAAACACAACGTCCAGTTCCATTGCTACGCGGATGACACCCAGCTCTACATCTCCTCCAAACCTTGCTCCACTTTTCCACCTTCCTCCCTTTCCGAATGTCTACTCGAAGTCAAGTCTTGGTTCACAGCAAACTTCCTTAAATTAAACTGCAATAAGACTGAACTACTCATCGTTGGCACAAAATCCACCCTTAGTAAAAACTGTAATTTCTCTCTCTCCCTTGACAACTATTCCCTTCCCCTCAGGTTAAGAGTCTGGGTGTCATCCTCGACAGCACTCTCTCCTTCTCTGCCCACATCAACAACATCACCCGGACCACTTACTTCCATCTCCGCAACATCCGACGTCTCCGTCCCTCTCTCACCCCTCACTCCACAGCTGTCCTGGTCCACAGTCTCATCACTTCCAGGATCGACTACTGCAACTCTCTTCTTTCTGGACTTCCACAAAAAACCCTCCGTAAGCTTCAACTGGTTCAGAACTCAGCTGCTCGTATAATAACCCAAACCCCCTCCATTCGGCATATTACACCCGTCCTACAGCAGCTTCATTGGCTACCAGTGCCTCACCGGATCACCTACAAAATCTTAATCTTAATTTTCAAAGCCCTCCACAACCTCGCCCCTCCATATCTTTCAGAGCTCTTGACTGTCGCTGCTCCCACCCGTTCCCTCAGATCCTCTTCCTCCCTCCGACTGGCTCCTCCAAGATCACGTCTCGTCACCATGGGGGGTAGAGCATTCAGCACCTCTGCCCCACAACTCTGGAACTCCCTCCCTTCTGATCTTCAAAATATGGACTCACTTCATCAATTCTCCAAACACCTGAAAACTCACCTCTTTCACAGTGCATTTAACCTTTGATTTTAGCTGTTGACTGTTATTTAATGGTTTTGTTTTTATACTATTGCTGTGTTTTTATGCTTTTATTTATGTACTGTGAGGCGACCTTGAGTGCTAAGAAAGGCGCCATATAAATAAAATTTATTATTATTATTATTATTATTATTAAATGTAAGTCAGTCTGTTTAATGTAACTCCTAATTAAAGTTATTCTTCCCACCTCAGCAGATCCTGTTTAATTTTCCAGATGTTTTGGATGTGGTTTTTATTTGATTTTCAGGCATGTTTTAATTTATTATATTGTATTTTTATTTCATTATGAAATACATGTGTTTCTCATTGAGAATGTGTTAAATTAGTGCTAAAGAATGTGACAAAATGTAAAGACAAATTTATATTAAGATCCAAATATTCTCAACTTCTGATAAGTTTTAGGTAGTTGGAAAATACCAGACTCAACTCTCTATCAGCAGTTAGATAAAACAATAAAGAGAAATCAGTTTGGATTCTCAAATGTTTCAAGATCTAAACTGGATTATATTTTCACTGAAAAACCCAGATGCCTAAAGGGTTCAAAATAAATGTATGATTCATCAGTAAGAAAAATATTAGAAATATTCAGTCAAAACCGACATTAGTAACATTTAATTTAAAAAAAAAAAAAAAAAGACAAACGGCACCCAGCAGCAAGGAGGCACTGTCTCAGAGAACGAGTCCTTAAATCGTCCTGAGGGGGCTGTTAGTCCTCCACCCAGTAGGGGCGCTGTCTCAAAAAGACCTGGGTCCTGGGAATGCGGTCCTGAGAGTGCGGTCCTGTGAGCGCTGTTGGGTCTCCAGGTCTGCAGGTTTATATTACTGGTCCCGGCTGCTGCTGCAGTCCCGGCGGGGGGTCTTGGCGTGGGGATGGCTGAGTGCTCTCCCCCTTTGTACATTCCATCATTATCCACATTGGCCCACATAAACACTCACCTGAGCACAGGTGTCAGCTCACCTATACAGGACAGAATGAAGACTTTACGTGTGTCTGTATGATTGAGTCTGTTTGTTGTAGCTGCAGTTTATTGTGTACATTTTGACTAGTTTAAATGTGGAGACTATTTCAACCAACCATTTTGAAGGGCCAGCAACAGAAAAAGCACGGTCACCCCAGCGTTTCTGTCATGACCTGGGTATCTCAAGCAGAAACTGATTAGTAGACCTTAAAGCTCTGGAATGGCTGCGGATGTTTAAAAGTTTAGTTAAATAAACTGGGGCGAGACCATGAAGAGCCTTAAAAACAAACAGTAAAAGTTTAAATTGAATTCTAAAATGAACAGGGAGCCAGTGAAGAGCTTTGAGAACCGGAGTGATGTGTTCTCTTCTGGATCTTGCTGTTGCATTCTGGACTAACTGGAGACGGTTGAGTGATCGCTGAGTGACCCCAAAGTACAGAGAGTTACAATAATCTATGCGGGACGTGATCATGGTGTGGATGGCTGTTTCTCAATCACTGCGGCTCAGGAAAGGTTTAGCTTTAGCTAAAAGACGCAGGTGATAAAAACTCATTTTGACGACATTGTCAATCTGTTTGTCAAATTTAAAACAGCTGTCAAAGATCACTCCCAGATTTCTAACAGCGGTGGAATCAGGTGAAGAGGTGTCACCGAACACAATGCTCTCCGTCTTTGACTCGTTCAAATACAGAAAATTCTGGCTCAGCCACTGTTTTACATCCTGGATGCATTCTGTTGCTGCCAATGCATGTTTTTCAAAACTTTACAGTAACAGATCTTCTTACAGTAGGTCTCTGCAGAGGATTAGACATTTAGATTGGGGGTTTTATAAGAATATAAATCTATAGATATAAATCTATATTACTTTTGAAAACATTGGGGTGTGAAGTTTGTTATTGACACGCGCACACACATCACAATCACGGTGCTGCATCATGTCGCTGAGCTGCATCAGGCCACATCACCTCATCCACATCGCAGGCTATATTGTCTCTTGCCAGGCACCTCAGGAAAAACGCCCAGGAATGGAATTCCAACTTCTGAAGGCCTCCACTGGGATGTCATCACATGCCAGCTCCGTTGTCTGTTGCCTCTCTCTAGTATATGGTTGTCGGTTGTAAACCTTCCATCCCCATGACGAGAAGAACTCCTCTATAGGGTTCAGGAATGGAGAGTTGGGTGGCAGACAGATGTTTAAAAACTGGTTGCTGTTGGTGGTGAACCACTCTCGGATTTGGTTTGATTTATGGAAACTGACATTGTCCGAAATTTTCACAAAAATGTGATGTGCAGGCCCAGGTTGGAGCAGGAGGATTTCTCTTAGCTCCTCCAGAAAGTTGAGGAGATGAGTGTTGTCGGACCCGAGGACAGCGTGCCGGTGGACAAGCCCCTCTGTTCCCATGGCCGCACAAAGAGTAATATTATCCCCCTGTTGGCCAGGAGCCTCCGTTATGGCTCTTTGGTCAATGATGTTACGACCTCTTCACCTTCGTTTCTGTAGGTTGAAACCAGCCTCATCTGGGAAGAGGAACTAGATTTAGTAAATGTGTTTAGACAACTGGTCACTTGGTTTAGAGGGTTGGCTTTTGTGTTTTAGCATTTGAGAAAAAACTAAGCTAAAAAATAAATGTGAATATATCTTTCTAGAAATAAGTCTTTTTCTATATAGAGTCATTAGAGATGATTCTACCAAAGATGGCAGTATTGCAATATCATCGTATCGTGAGTCATGTGTCACATCGTATCGTGAGTCATGTGTCACATCGTATCGTGAGTCATCCAGTGATTCCCAGCCTTAGTAGCCACAAGGGGCCAAGCCTGGGTCTCCTTGTGGCCGTCCCCAGCCTTGATAATATACAGCAGGAGTCATGACGTTTATGACATGAAGTGCCATTTCTAAATGTTCTCCTTAAAAACTGTCCCATCACCAAGTATAATGTGAACTCTGTTGTCATTCACCCTTTGGCCTGTCCAGACAGGGATCACCACAGCGAATCAGCTTTCACTCATTCAAACAGGTTTGGCAGAGTTTTACGCTGGATGCCCTTCCTGACACAACCATGTATTTTCAGAGTACAGAGACACAGGTTAAACAGCTTTTTTGAACATATTTTGGCATCAACTCAAAAAAGTGCTTTAATAAAAATAATGGACTAAGAAAATAGGGCAAAGTTGAATAAGTATTGCAGCTATGTTTGCTTAAAAACCAGAAGTACTGCCTCTGCGGTACATCTTACCTACAGCAACAGGATTGGATACATCAGAACAAAATACCATCAATATTTCTAAGAACTTCACAAGTATGAAAAAAAACAAGTGTGTGCTTTGGTCTTATTCATCTTTTGTTACATTATGAGACGGGGCCTCTGTTCATTCTGTGATGGAGACTTTATTACACGTAAAACTAAATGTTTTCACTTTTTCGTTAATTTGCTATATATGGTAATATAAATTTTCTGCAACTGGACGGCATCATTCTTCATTTTCACCTCCAGTAAATGCAGTGGTGATCAGCTGTAATATTAATTTCAAAACTTGTTCACATTTCATATTGCCATTTTTCAGAGCAGAAAGAAAGTGCGAGTTTAATCTGATCTGGTTTGGCTATCGCTCGGCCTTTAGGGAGCCAGGCTCTCAGAAGAGCTCTGTGGCGACGGGGCTGGCAAGAAAACTGCAGCCGTGAGGAAATTTTGAGAAAAAGCACAGCTGGATGGCTCAGTGGGCTAAGTATAGACACCTTGGGTTCAAGCCCCGGGATGTCCACTGATCTCCATCCAGATTGGGTCCTTAGGCTTCACGCTGCTGCCTAACTGGACTGCCTGTGCCCTTTCAAATACAGGGTTGTGTCAGGAAGGGGACAGCGTAAAAAATCTGCTGCAAAACAGTGGATGCTGTGGTGACCCTGAATGGGATAAGTTGAAAGGGGAACAACATTCAGAATCTCATTTCAGAACATCTGGTAACTCTGATGACCGAGCATTCTAGTAGCATTTAAATGCATCACAAACACATCAATCTTGGAGATGTGAAAAGTGTTTCAATGTTTTGTGTGTATATCAGGCAACAATTGCAAGTGCACACAGTTTGCACAAATTTTTTAAGAATTACACACACAGATCAAATGAGTCCATTTTCTCTCCATACACCAGCACCCTCTGCTTTCTCTTATTGTATTTTGTAAGTGCATCTTTAGTCAACAAACCCACTAATTGAGTCATAAACTGGCACCAGTGTCATCAGCTGGCCAGAAATAAGCCTTTATGATGATAGAAAGATAGAAAGTTTTCATATGTCTCAAAAATGTATTTTTACTGACAGAAGCTGCAGAAGATGACTTGGTTGAAGCTTGGGGGTCACAGGGTCAGCACAGGTGGATGATGAGACTGTGTACTGTGAGACTATGTATGGGAGAACTGACTCGGAGAGATTTAAGGGAATTCTAACAAGGAATCAGGACATGAGAGAAATCCGACAGGTGAAACATTTGAGACTAAGTTGAAAATTGCGAAAAAATTGAACAAAACCCAAAAGAAATCCTTTAGTCTCTTATAAAGATTTTGAGAGATATCAGCCTAACGACAAATGGAGTCTGGATGTTGCAGGAAAATAATAAGACAATGCAGGCTTGGTTGAGAGGACACAGTGTCTGATACCCAGGGACAAGTGTCTCCCTTTCAAAGGAAAGGTGCTGGCTCCAAAAGAGGAAAAGCAATCCAGTCCTCTCAGACACACGGAGGTTTCCTCTGCATAGATCTCCCTCCGGCTCTCTTTCTCCCTCCCTTCAAAGCCCCCTCCCTCCCTGTTACCCCTCCTCAGTTTTTCAGCTTCCCTCTTCCAGGCTGTATAAATATCTGTGAGCTTTTAGGAAAAGCTCAGTTCACAGTGGAAGAGAGGAAAAAGAAAGTTCACCCACTGTTACAGCAGTGATCAGAAAAGATCAGCAAAGAAGTGTGAAGCATGTTCCTGCTCCTGCTGCTCTGCAAGCTCCTGCTGCAGGCTGACGCTCAGGATCCAGCTTCTCTGAGGAGAGGAAACGACAGGAGTGAGCGATGCTTTTACAGCTTCACCGTCCCCAGCCCTGTGGAGACCAGCTGCCCACAGCTTGCAGGTCCAGAACTGGAGGGTCTGAAGGCCAGACTCGGCATGCTCGAGATGCTGGTGTCCCAGCTGACCGAGAAGAACCTCTGGCCTCCAGGGGGCCACCAGGGGGGTGGAAACAGAGCTCATGCTGAGCTGCAGGACGCACTGAACCGAGCTGTAGGGGAAAAGAATCTGTTGCAAGGGGAAAAGGAGCACCTGAAAAGGGAGATGAAGGCTCTTCAGCTGAGAATGGAGGAAATGAGGAAGGAGACGGACAGGCTGAGGAACACACCCTGTCCTCAGATGCCTGCAGTCCCACTAAGAGACAGAGCGCCGGCGAGACCCTTTGAAGGTAGGAGACCAGTCGTCACACATTTTAAAGCTGGTTAAATATCTGTTAAATACTGTGACAAAAATGTGACAGAGTTTAGATCCTGAAATTTATGATGCAACTGCTTTTATTAACTTCAACGTGAAATCTGTTCTCACAGAGCTCATCCTGACCAGCTCAGAACTTTTGGAAGAGGCATAAAATCAGGACAAGCTAACTGTTTTCCTCTGGGTTTTTGCTCTGTAATGTTTTGGTTGTCTGTTGGAGATGGAGACCCTCAGCTCAAGTTTCCCTGCTCCCTCGTTTCCTGTGCTGCATTTAGCAGCTGGGGGGCGGGGGTGGGGGAGCAGCAGCTTATAATCTGTGGAGAAATCCAGCTCTCTTTTTACAAGCTGTTCTCCTTCCTTTCGTATGACAACGTTAGCTGTTCACTTTCTTGGCTCTCAGCATCATGTGTTGTGAAGGAGTTTTCCAGCTGCAGCTAATGGTTTCTCCTCATTTCCTGAGAGACTTCAGGGAGCTCATCACAGGTTACCCGGTGAGTGTGTCAGGCTCTCACCTGCATGCTGAGAGGGCCCCTCAGGAAGATGAACACATCCCAGCAGGAGGAGGAAATCCAAGACCAGAAGACATAAATCAGACTATTTTAGTTTGCCCTATACTCACACTCTGACTCCACAAATTCATCACAGCAATGCAGGCAGGCTACTTGCCGTTCAAAAAATGTCAGCGTGTAATCTTTCTTTATGGAAGCTATTCACATAAATGAAGGAGTGAAAACATTGCATACAAAACATGGCATCGGGGGACCTGATCTGACCTCAAACAAACGAAGGCCAACACAAAGGTTTGGTTTTCCTTGTAGAAGCACAGAAATGTTCCATGTGGATTAAACCTGAGAGAATGGTTCAAAATATTTGCAAGGGAGTGTGTTCACACAGTCTCCGCTCTGCTCTGATCTTTGGTCGCTTTCTGCCGGTCCCCGTCAGGTGACGCGCCCGTCACTTTCCTCGCTGTCAGCATGTGTAAATGCACGTGCACGCTCAAATACCTTCTTTATTGATACAATGCACCAAGTAAACAATGCACATACAAATACTTTTTAAAATATTTTCTTCAAACAAATCGAAATATTTAAAAGTTTAATGATATCTTTTAACAAAGTAATCAACCCAACATAAAAGGAAAAAAAAAGCATTAAATTGAAAATAGGGGTCTGCTAACAGAAACCCATGAAGTGGAAACCGTTAGTGTGTTTAGGCTCTATGTCTCACCTGATGGCGACGCAGCAGCCTGGGAGGTGAGAAAGGTTTTTGGCGTTTAACTTTCACCTCCTGCAGCTTCCTGATTTCTGTGCAGACTCTGCGTGGCAGCATCAGTCTCCTGGATTTCAGGAGCTCAAGGCGGAAGTGACAGAGGTTCCTGCTCCCAACAGCAACCAGGAACACACAGGTATCAGCCTTTGGTGCAAATGCATTTCTTATTCAGTTTCCATGTGATTTTGGTCAAGGAGGTTTCCCCCCCCATCCCTCTGCAGCAATGAAATATTGTCCAGTTGAGAGACTGGACGATATTGTCTGTACAACAGTTCTATATAGTCCTTTCTAATGAATTAGTGCATTCAATGAATGTAATCTTTTTTTCCAAGATGCATATAATACATTTCTTTAATGTTTAAATAGGATTTCAGCTTTGAAATGCTAATCAAAATATTTGGATTGATGCTGTCTAAGTGGACCAGTAAGGAAGTTATTTGATGTTTAACCCCTGATAGCGATTTAAATAAATAATATAACTGCTGCAGAGGGCCCTGTGTTACCATTTGCCCAGGGTCCCCAAACTACTAAGTCCGCCATTGATTTCAGGCATACCAAGCTAAAAGTGAAAGATGAACCCTCAAGGCACCAGGTTATTCCTTCCCAGCTAAACATGACTCTCATTCCTGTCAACAGCCTTAAAGCAAATCCTGCTATAAATATCCCGGAATTTAGGACAGGAATCCAGCAGTGATGGCGAGCAAAGCTCATGGCGTCTCTGCGTTTCCTGCTCGTTTCACAGCAGCTACTGGGTTCACGTTTAACTATCCACCTTCAATGAAACGTCTATGAATATATTGAAGTTTGTTTTAAGTCATAATTCACAGCATTAGCATAGATTTCTCCACTGAAGATCCAGGCTTAGAATAGGAAAATACATTTTGCAATTTAGAATTCAATACTAATAATTATCTTTTTGTATGACAATTTAAAAAATTAAAATATTAGAAAACAAATCAATTACATTGTAAATTGTCATGAGTTTGTGATGTCACTATTCAAATGAAAATACATTTTTCAGTTTACAATGTTTACCTTGTTTTGCAAAGACCTGAATTAGGGACTCGCGTGTCCAGAATGCTGATGTTCATGCGGCCGAGTCTGCTCGCAGGCTCCAAGTACCAAACGGGCATTCACTGATGGAGTGCTGGAAGTCCAACTGGTTGAACCTTTTGACCCTGAATTGCGATAGCGCTGTACTGTGACCAATCAGGGACTCTGATTTGGTAGTGACGTGTGGGTAAGGTACTTTTCAAAACACTGAAATGCCAGCATTAATTGCAGTTTACCTGTCCGGCTGGATTAATAGAACAAGCCAGACATTTACAGGAACAGAGCTATAAAACAAAAAGCCTGGAGTAAGGTTTGTGGTTTTTGCTCCGTTTTGACTTTTTGCTCTGAGTCTATCAATTGCAGGTGGTGGATGAGTGCTAGTAAAACAGAAGAAATAAAAAACAAAACCAAAAATCACAAACCTTACTTTTCAAACTACCAGCATTCATCTGCTCCTGATCCATCAATATTTTATTCTGAATTTTCTTGTGTCCTCCATGAGAAAAAGACTTCAAGAACTTGTAAAAAAAAAAAAAAAAGCAACCAAAAAAAAAACCGCAAAATCCACAATTTTCATTGGAGTGGGTGTTCAAGAGTTCAATGTGTATAAGAACCTTTCACTCATCCTGCAGGTTGTGGTGACCTGCTTTCAGTCGGAGAACCAGTCACTCACAGAAGGGCTGACAACATTGCAGGGAAATATGGAGTCTGGATGCAGGATCCTGAGCCAGTTTCTCCATATGGACCCAAAATGTTGTGGCGTATTGACACAGTCGGCACAGAGGTCAGGCAGCTGTTTGGATATGAAGACCTGGAGCAGCTTTCCAAAGGTTTCCCGTCTAAAGTAGGAGTCCTGAAGACGCTTCTCACTGAGCCAAAACCCCGAAGCATTCCTGAGGAACTTCTGGTGTTTTCCTGTTTCAGGTCCTGTTACTGCCAGACCCCCTAGAGAGCACCGGAGCCACTCTCTACCGAGGCTCCCTGTATTATCAGAGACGACTCAGCCGCACTCTGATCCGCTATGAGCTGGCTGCTGAGCACGTCGCTGCCCGCCGGGAGCTTCCTCATGCGGGCTTCCATGGCCAGTTTCCCTATTCCTGGGGAGGCTACACGGACATCGACTTGGCTGTGGATGAAAAGGGGCTGTGGGCAGTCTACTCCACCAGTAAGGCCCAAGGAGCTATTGTGATTTCATTGCTGGATCCACTCAGTCTGGAGGTAAGAAGAAGCTGGGAGACCAACATCAGGAAGTCATCTGTGGCCAATTCCTTCATCATCTGTGGGAAGATGTACACCGTGGCCAGCTACTCTGCTACGGACAGCACCATCAACTTCGTATACGACACAGAAACCGGTCAGGGGAAGGCCGTATCCATCCCTTTCAAGAACAAGTATCGCTACAATAGCATGATTGACTACAGCTTGGCCCAAAGGAAGCTGTTTGCATGGGACAACTTCCACATAGTGTCCTATGACATTAGGATGGGTCACAAGCTGGCCAGCAGGAGAAAAAGAGACATTTAGCAGCTGCTGCATCAGAGACTCAAACTTTGAGAGCAACGCATGAGCATCAGAGCAGAGGTCAGCCCAAACAGGAGAGCCTTGCTAGCACACGCTATGAGGACTGGGAGAACGGCTTCAGTAGACGCGGTCCGCAAATTTAAAGAGGAATTATTTTTATACTGCCTTTAAACCCCGATGTTTCACATCATGTTTTCCTCTTAAAGAATATCTGGAAATCGAATGGCAGAGTGCAGTAATTTTCATGCTAAATCCATGAAAAATCCTGCCGTTGTACATAGACTTTTTTTAAAGACTGCATTGATTACTGCATGCATTTGTAGTGTCATGACAATTTATGAAATAAACTTCATAACTGACTTTTCCCTTTGCATATGAACCTAGTAGGGTTAAATCTGCATCAGTTAACTGGGTTAAATGTAGATTTAAGTGCCATGTTTGGTTTTAACCTCATAGTTCTGATAGAAACTGCAATCCTGGAAAAACCTTCCAACAAACCCAGAGTGCGTATAGAGCTCTGAGGACCCCTAGTGGTCAAATGCAGGTAATGCCATTTAATTGTTTGAAAAATTGCTTAAAAAATGAAGATCTTGACAAAACGTAACAGTTATTTTTTAATTAGTTTCTGTAACCAAACCAAGAGAATGTAAATAAGACAGTACATATTTGAATACAGTGATGAAACCCCTGTACAACAAAAACAAATCAATAGGTTATTACGCCCTCTCTTCCTCCGTCATTCTCACGACAAAGGAAGATGTGAGGGGAATACCTCAGCATCTACTGTACAAATCTGAAGCTTCATCATCAGCGACCTATGACGAGAGCGTTGTAGGAAGGACCAGCAGAGAAGAGGCAGACAGAACAGCACAGATTGCTCTTGTAAAAACCCAACAGTGTCTTCCAGCCTAAAAATGCTTCAGGACTTGAGATTTCTGATTTTTCTTTGTCCTTTACTTTTTTAGTGAAAGTCAGCAAAGACACAAACATTTGACTCTTTTCAACATCAACTCTCTGGATCTTGTCATCTAAACAGCCCCATCCTGCTATAAAATACTAGCTAAGGGCACTGAAATAGCTTGAAGCAGCAGGTCTGGGTCTTCATACAGTCGGGGGGTGGGGTGTGTGTGTGTGAAAACATGGATTGGTGTGAGAGCTGGGTGTGCAGGAGTGTAGCTCTAATACTGAATCGAGTGTAAAATGTGACATCTTCCATGCAAGCCTCGAGTCGATTCAAAGCTGCAGGGCTGGTCTGACCACAGCTCCAGGAGGCCGTCACGTTAAGACAAATGAGTCGAGTTACGAGCCGTTTACAAACGCACACCCGACAAGCGGAAGATTTCAGACGAGGATGTGAGAGCTGAAGGCAGGAGCAAAAGGCTCACAGGCAGACACACCAATGGCAATCAAATGCTTTCATCATGTACGAGTACATGGATCAGCCGTTGAACAGGAGCAATGCACATTCTTATTTATGAGGAGGGGCAATGTGGTGAAGTCTGTTTCACGAGCATCTCCCAAAAGAAATCTGAACTTGTTGCTTTAAACAGAAACTTTTCCTTCAATGTTTGTGAAGCCACTTTGGGAGAAAATATTTTGGGGAAAAAAAAAGTTCCGACAGAGTCAGCAGCAAACCTCAAAGGTTCTCTTGAAACTTTATATGTATTGTTATACCTAGGGAGCAACCTGTGGTGCATTTTTAAACAAAATCAGCATCTAGCTATGGAACCCCACCCCACCCATATTGTGCATCCATCCTGATTCTTCTACTGTTCTCCTGGTATGAGAGGCATAAATGACTAAATAAGCATAGATTTTCTCCATAGATTCATCGCATGACCTGAAGCTCTCTATTTGCCCTCTTCTGGTTTGATGGCCTGTGGTTTAATGGGGCCAGTCCGAACGGGCTTGTTTGTGGATATGGGGGGCTTGTCAGCATCGGGGCGATCACCTCCCATCTGCTGGTTTGAGCCAGATGTGTCAAGTGCAGGCTTTCCTCCTTGGTCGAGTCGAGAAGGTTTGCTAACTTGAGGGGCCTTCATTTGCTGCTGCTGCTGTTCTGAGAAAAACTTGTGAGTGGACTGAAGCACCTCGGCTCGCTGCTTGGCCTGAATAGGAATAAGAAAAGCAATGAGACACCCAATTCCTCCAGTGACTACACTGAGCATGCTTCTAAAGTACCTTCAGGTCTTGCTCGGCCTTAAGAGCTGCCTGTGTGCCTCTGGTAGCAAGGAGAGGACCAGATGGCCCTCTGGCTGGGTGCGGACTATGTTGTAGATTCTGTGGACGAGGGTGAGGCATGAGACCAGCACTCACATTGAGCGAAGGTCCCATGGGAGAACGCTGGACTACCCCTCCATAGGATGTAGCATGAGGAGGGCGAACCACAGGAGAGACCATACTGGGCTGAGGTAAAATCTGAAAAGAGAACCATAACCACACACATACCCAATGTGCATTTAAAACAAGCTAAAAAAAAACAACAATTTTTATAAAATCACCAAGGGATTAACCTGTGGGTTGAACTGTCCAGGAAAGTGCGGCGTCATTCTCAGCCCAGCAGAGCTGGGCTGGAACTGCTTCTGGTACAGCATGTTGTTGAGTTTACTGGATTGACTGCTGGGAGAAGTGGAACTGGCCCTGCATGACAGAGCGGGAAAACACAGAAAAATGAAGGAAAAGAGAAACTTAGGCTCTGGACTCCGCAAGCACAGTCACTCGCACCTATAAACATATAACACGCTGGTTCCTGACAAATACATACAGCGCTCAGCATAAATGAGTAAACCCTCTTTAAAACGTACCAATTTAATCAGTAGCTCAATGAACAAAAGAACAATTTACAAACTTTTCACAAGGATACGTTTTATTGTACACTTGTTGAACTCCAAAAGCTGAAATGATCATGTATCTTGTAGAAAATGTTGATTCTGAAAGGACACTAAAGGTTTCCTGAAAAATGAAGAGGGGTGTAGAGGGATGTTGAGCACTAAATATCAGGAACCAGAACTGTGGCATCTCCAACCTGGATACTCTTCTCAAACAGCACCCACAGTTTCTGATGTCTACAGTGTGCACTAAGGGTTTGACTATATACAGCAGGGGTCAGCAACGTTTATGACATGAAGTGCAAATGAGAAATGTTCTTCTCAACAACTGTTCCATCACCGAGTATAATGAGAACTCTGTTGTCGTTCCTTCAGCCGGTCCAGCCAGGGATTGTGACAGTGAGTCAGCTTTCACAGATTCACACAGGTGGTTTGGCAGAGAGTTTTTATGCTGGATTCTCTTCCTGATACAACACTGTATTTTTAATAGGGGTGTAACAGATGACAGAAAATCCGTGGTCCGTACGGTTCGGGACACGTGTGTACTGCGGACCGCTCCAGTTCACTCTATGATGGTGCTTTTATTGCATGCAAATTTAAATGTTTTTACTTTTTTTAAAGTTTGATCATTATAGTAATATGAATTTTCTGCAACTGGACAGCATGGTTCTTCATTTTCACCCCCAGTAAATGCAGTGGTGATCAGATTCAGCTTTATTTTTTTTTCACATTTCCTATTGACATTGTCAGAACAGAAAGCACATCTGAGTGAAATCTGACTCTGGTTATTATTCAACAAAATTAATATTACAAAATTATTTTTTTTATTCAAAGCATTTTTTGTGTTGGAGCTCAAAATGTTTTACAATTAAAAAACAACAAAAAAAAGAAACTCAAAAATGTAGGATTTGATGTCTGAACTTAAATAAAAATGTAATTAAAATGAAGTAAAGGAATTCACTGTAAAATTAGGGAGGTTGCTAGTTAATTGAAGCACTTAAAATTATATCAATTATTATATAATTATTGTCTTAAAGTTGTTTATTGATAATTTGCAATAGAATTTGAATTTATAAATATTTATTGGCATTATGTGTTTTAGGGTTTATATCAATTGACTGCTGACTGAGCAAATGGAAAATAATAAAAGATTGGGAAAATAATCTCAACTGACAGTCTGAGTAAATCAGCCTTCAATTTTGGATGCTCAGCCCTTCTCAAGTGAGAGAAAAGTGCACAAAAAATTAGATAACACGTCAAGTGTTACCTAATTTTAGGTAACTCTTGACAGAGGCTGTAAAACATTATATTCATCATCCTTTTAGAGTGATGATCCTTTGGGGATAGACAGATGTCACTTGAATTATGTAATTTTTGTTCTGTTGTTTACAACAATTCTGCACTAAATAGTAAGACAGCTGATCATGTTTACTATTGTTAACATTGAATTTTACAGATAATTCCAGTCCAGGTGGTGTCAATGTATCACGTATCCTAAGCTACCCAGTGATTCCCAGCCCTTATATACATAGGTATTTGTGAGGCATGCTCAGGAGAGGGTGGGGGGGATTGTGCTGACCTGAACTGAGTCTGAGTGAATGCTTTTGAGATGGACAAAGAGGAAGATTCTGAAGAGGACATGTGGATCTGAGGCATCACCTTTTCTTTTTCTTCATGTTTCCCTGCAGAATGTCATGTTTCTACGGAAGCTAAAAACGGCCTGCCCCACTTTATTCTTTCATCGTTTTCTCATTATAAAGCCCATTAGTTGTGACACACCTAGGTGTGCGAAATTTGTTCTCTGCATTTGACCCATCCCCTAAGGGAGCGGTGACCTGCAGACACGGTTGTGCTGGGGAACCATTTGGTGGTTTAACCCCCCAATCCAACCCTTAATGCTGAGTGCCAAGCAGGGAGGCACTCTGTTCCATTTTTAGAGTCTTTGGTATACTCAGCCTGGACTTGAACCCACAATCTTCCAATCTCAGGGAGGACACTCTACCACAAGGCCACTGAGCTTAATACGAGATAATCCAGAACAAAGAAAGAAGCGTCTCACTCTTCATTTCCTGCACGGAGACACCAAGACCTCACTTGTTTGAAAACACTCCACAAAAGTTGTTTTTAGTCTATTTTTTTATTTATTAGTGGATCTATGCTCTTTAATGTAGCCACAAGGGGGCCCGAGCCAGGGTCTCATTGTGCTGGTCCCAAACCCGGATAAATCCAGAGGGTTGTGTCAGGAAGGGCATCCGCCCTAAAATCTTTGTCAAATCAAATATGAGAATCAGATCTACGATATCCATACCGGACCAGTCGAGGCCCGGGTTAACAACGACTGCCATCGGTGCTGTTCACCGACAGGGTGCTGTTGGAAATTGGACTACTGTTGGTCGAAGAAGGAGAGGAGGAAGGAGGGTTCATAGGAAGAGAGAGAAGAGGAAAGTCACTAGTGTTGGACTGAGAGTTGGAACTTTGAATGTTGGAACTATGACAGGAAAAGGTAGAGAGTTAGTTGACATGATGCAGAGGAGAAAGGTAGACATACTGTGTGTCCAGGAGACCAGGTGGAAAGGTAGCAAGGCTAGAAGCTTAGGAGCAGGTTCAAGTTGTTCTATCATGGTGGAGATGGAAGAGAAATGGAGGAGTTATCTTAAAGGAGGAGTTTGTTAGGAGTGTTGTGGAGGTAAAAAGAGTGTCAGACAGAGTGATGAGTCTGAAGATGAAGATATAGAAGATATATTCTTTGAGATGAGACAGGAACTTAAGGTGACCTATAAGAGTGGAGGAAGAAGTGTCAAAGGTCAAACAAGGGGCTTCTGATGACTTGTATGCTAGGTTAGGTAGTAAAGAGGGAGAGACTGACCTGTACAGATTAGCAAGACAGAGAGACGGAGATGGGAAGGACATGCAGCAGGTTAGAGCAGTGTTTCTCAATATTTTCTATTACGCCCCCCCTATGAAGAACTTATTCTTTCGCGCCCCCCCCCCCCAAACTTTCTGCTGCAAATATCAATTTTTGACTTTTTTTTTTATCGATAAAACCAAGTTTGTTTTCTCGTGATAATCAATAATGAAGAAAGCGTCCTGCTCTCCCATTTCCACACGGAGGTGCCGAGACTGCATCTGTCTCTTTATTTTGTGGTTAACAAGAAAAAACAGCAGAAGAACACTCCACAAAAGTTGTTTTTAGACTATTTTTTTTAATCATTTTATTATTCAGTTTACGTTCCTCACTCATTCAGTCAGTCCCACGCACCAGACCTCCTCCCTTTACAAACCTCCGAATAGGCCGATTTAAAGATCAAAGAGCCGACGAAAATCTGCACGATTTAATTGTGTTAATGTCCTAATGTTGGGTTAGGTAATGTTAATGTCTCTTTGGAGGACCCAAACAGACACTCAGCCCAACTCAGTCCACCACTACACTTTTGTCATTTTTATACAATCCTCAGCAAAACAAAGCAGTTTTTCAGAATAAATGTCGACAACATTTAATCATTGACTGTATAAGGAGGACTGGACTGAGCATGCCCCCTCCTTCCATGTTCCATATAGGAAGTACCACTGGGTTGCAAAAAGGCCAAAGTCCCATTGACTTCCATTGAGAAACAGACAGTTATTTCTCAGTCATTTTAAATGTCAGAATAATCCTTCTTCCTCTGGTGCTTTCTGCTCAACTTCTTTTTTCTAATCCTAATTTTTTTTTAAAGATTTTTTTCCATTATCACAAGTTATTTGAGTTATAAATTGACCAATCAGATGGCTCAATAAGCGTTTGTGGGTCTGAGGTCGAACGTCTGGGAGGTTTGACTGACAGATGACGGGTAGCCAATGGGAGCAGACTTCATCAATGCGGTCCGTGAAGACCTTTTAACACCTACTTTACAATTCAACAATGTTCCAATCATTGTCCTTCTATTGTTTTCCTCAATGGAATGCAGCCGTTTAAACAAAGAGGACATGCTGTCTCCATCTTTTACTCTGTAGAAATAGATTTAGAGGCTCAACCGGTTAAACCGGGTGTAAAAAACACGCTCGCTTTGCAAACAGAAGAAGTTGAAAGTTAACGCGGACGTGCGTTCAGAAAGGCCAGTGTATACAGTCACTGGTTTCAATATGGAAATAGATGATTATAACTGAGAATGTTTATGTTTCCGGAATATGTGTGGAGACACATCATTTAGCTCGACAAAAAAGAAAATATGTAAATCAATACAACGTTTGCAGTGTTGTGGGAAAGCTACGGAGAGAGAAAGGGACGGGGCGGCGCGAGTGTGATTGTACGTGCACGCGCGCATGTGAGAGAGAGAGAGAGAGGATGAGAGCGGAAAGAAAAGGAGTGGGGGTTCGGGGAAAGTTGGAGTAAAGCAATGTGCTGTAAAACAAAAGTGAAAATAAATGGTGGATTCCAGCCTCCAACCAGACAGTGAGAGTATCTGCCAGCAGAACCAAACACCCGCGGGTTTAACCACGAGGACGTTCGTCCGAGGAGCTGCAGCGGCTCCCCTGTTCGCCCCGACCACGGTCAGGACTAGGAAGCAGGAAAGGTTAACAGCAGAATCAAATGTTGGAATGGTTCTCCCTCAAAGACTTGAACAATGACTTGTACAATTCTCTCGAGCCGCCGTTATTAAAGTGGAAGCTGTTTACATTCCATTGTCTCGTGGTAGAGGCGTGGAAAGAGGCGGAGACTCACAATAAACTCACTTTAGATTGGTGGAAGGTACTTCCTATAGATTCCATGACTCACAGAGACTCGGACCAATCGCTGGTGATTGTTTGCAATATGGCGATAGCCGTTTCAGGAAGTGACGGTGAAAGCGGCGGCCTACTTTCGCGAGGAGAGGAGGTAATGCATTTCCAGTGGGAGACCTCATTGCTTGAGATGTCCAGTGTTTATACAGTCAATGCATTAAATCCATCAATTTTATAAGCATCAATTCTGGGGTTGAACGTTTTCTCTGATAACCTGCTTTGTTTTGCTGCTGATGTCCAGGGGTCAGTGAACGCACCATGCAGAAAGGCTTGGCAGACCAAAATTCTGTCAATCGGTCAATGTTCGTTCAGGATTTTTGGGGATATTAATGGAGGGGGTGGTGCATAAGATTGAATTAGGATGTTTAAAGAGCATAGATCCACTCTTCTTCTTTTCCTTTGGGCTTTTCCCTTCAGGGGTCTCCACCTCTCTGACTTTATCCCCCTTATCCCTCTGTCCCTCTGATGGATTCATTCCTGATCCTATCCATCCTGGTCACTCCCAAAGAGAACCTCAGCATCTTCATCTCTGCTTCCTCCTGCTCTCACCACAGTTTTCAATGACTCTGGACCAGTGACGTGCGGTGAGGGTCACGGCTGCTGAGGTACTGACGTCATCAGTAAGATTTATGAACTTACAAACTTTACAAAGGGGTTTATCTGCCTATTGTGTAGAAATGTTAAATTAATAAATGACTGGAAAGCTCTGACACTATCTGGCAACACTGTCTACACAGCATCTTATTTACCATTTGACCGACTACAGATTGTGTTATTTAAAATTTCAATTCAACATTTTACTTCTATTTATAAACTGAAGCATAAAAAGAAAAAAAAAATTACCAAGATTGTTATTATTGACTTACTTTTCCTTCTGAATGAAGTCTGTGCTCTGCTCCTTCTGAAGAAACAGATGAATGTTCTGTTTGTAAAAGTCTCTCTGTCTCAGTAGAGATCACTACCAGTGATGAGTCTAAACTAATTCTTGAGTTTAGAGGTTTAAAAACCAAATCTTCATGCTAAACAACATTAAAGAGTAACTGGACGGCTGCACTTGTTTTGCTTCCACTAAATCTATTATTCTTTAGCTGCGGTGTCACATTTTCTGGGCTCACCAGCGCCCTCTGCCTTGTGGCATGTGTACTGCGGTGAGGCCAGCAGACTGTCTGCCGCACCTAGTGTGTTTTTAAAGCGCATTTTTACCAGATAAAAAGACTAAATGAGTCCCAAACTGGAACCAATGTAATGTTAAGTCATTTTAGAATAAAGCGTATTTTATGAATATTGAAAGACAAAAAAAAAAAAAAAAGGTGAGGCTGGGGGTGGAACTGCCTCACCCAGCGCTGTCTAGCATATTTGAACAGGAAGCCCGTAAATTTGATGCTTTTTTTACCGAAGAAACGTTGAAAACCCTTACAAATAATTTGATTTAATTTTTTTATTTTAAAAAGCATATTCATCTTATTTTTTTAAGCTATATTTTGCTGTGAGGCTCAGCCTCACCTGCCTCCCCTGACTGCACGTCACTGCTCTGGACTGTTGATCCTAGATCAGGGGTCGGCAACCTGCGGCTCCGGAGCCGCATGCGGCTCTTTAAGCGCCATCTCGTGGCTCCCTGGCGATTTTTCATAATTGTTTAAAGGGTTAAAATGCAGAAGGGAAATATAAAATGCGGCTCTCTTTTTCTCTTTCCCTCTGTGTGTGCTGTGCTACTGTTGCTTTGAGAGTAATTACCGCCCCCCACCTCCTCTGGTCAGCGCGAACACACGTCATAATCACATATTGACCAATCACCTGCAACATGAGGATAAAAAAAAAAAGGGAGTGAGAGAGACGAGGTGAGAGAGAAAAAGGAGCCGGCTCGCGTCGTTCACTTCAAAGATCCGGTTCTAAAAGCAGTTTCATTCGCGACCGACCCATCACTATCGGTTTGCTCTATTTTAAAAATTCCAACAGTCTCTGAAAGCTGAGACATTGCCCTTTCTTGTCAATATTGGTTCATTACGGTAATTCTACCCAGCAGCCCACGGGGAGAACTTTTGTTTCCCGGTAAGAGACAAATCAGAAGAGAGATGCAGAGAGCGGAGCGGCCAAAAAGATTTTTTACAACGGCGACAAACATAAGGAAAATGTCTGAAAGATGACCATCGTGGGAAATAAAGCCTTCATGAAGGTCCAGAGAAGATTTTGAGACCAAAGGAGCAACGGAAGGAGTCATTTTTGGAGAGAAAAGGTAACGTTTTTTGGAGCTGCATTTCCGGGTTATTTTCTGAAGGAATCAAACTCTTACGAGTTAGTTTTTACTCTGAAACACAAACTGTTTGAGAGGAATGTCAAAAAATGTCAGTTAGTTTATTTTTAATCATATATTATAAGGAATCTTATAAAATAGGTATGCATACACGTTTGTTCAGGAAATAAATATCCCAATAAATGAAAATATTTATCTTCAAGTGTCCTGTGGGCTGGAGCTGATGATTCTGGAGGACCAAAGAGGAGAAAGTGTGAGGATGCTGGAGGTTCTGGTGATGTGGTGAGAGATCAAAGCTGCTCACCACATCAACAACAGTGGAGGACAGATGCAGAACCGGATGATGGAGACCCTCATCCACTGAGGTTCAACCACAGACACATCCCAGGTGTCCAACCACCTCTAAATACAGAAAAACAGGAGCGCAGAAATCATTTTAAGAAGTGGATTGCATCTCCAAACTCCATTACTGTTCCTGTTTTGAATCTTTAAAAATAAAAATGACTTCAGAAATCATATTTCTTTATTGCATTTCTTTAATTTCATCACAGCAATGAAACAAACTGTAATTCATTAATATTGTAGTGAAGTTAAACTTCATCCTACAACAGAGTAGTCACGTGGTGATTCATTCTCCACAGGATTAAATAAATATTTAATCATGAAGGCTCATTCTGTATTTGTAACCAACTTAGTCATTTTGATAGTAGATATATATAGCTAATATAGATACATGCATCATTTGTTGCCTTCATTATAAGGCTTTTAATTTTTTGCGGCTCCAGACAGATTTGATTTTTGTTTTTTTGTCCAATCTTTCTTTCAACATTTAAGCTTGCCGACCCCTGTCCTAGATAATTCAAATCCTCCACCTTCTTTGTCTCTTTTCTGCATTTTCCTCCTCTCTTTTGATGTCTGTCACATTTACTGCTTTAACGTCTTGACACTTTGATGCACCGACAGCGGGGCTACTGGAGAAGAACTTCATAGATTGACAACATCAGTTCCGTCACCGTTGTGCCATTTAGCTAAATGCTGTTGTTTTTAGCATCTGGGCTCCACCTCCCAGGGGAGAGGGAAAGTAGTTTCTGGCAGGGAGGGGCAGAGAGGGAGCAGATAGGCTCAGCAATGAAGACATGAATACATAAGACTGAATAAATAAAATGTGTCTTGTGAAAAATGTCGTACTGAACTGTGGAACGCTTACCGAACGGTTCGGTTTTATATTGAATATTGTTGCATTCCCAGTAGGCACTATGAAAGCCCCGTTTAGAGAGGTCAACAGTAGATTTTGTGTTTGGTTACACTTTAATAGAATGTCAAAAACGCTTCTGCCTTCGGCGAACGTGGCGTAGCATAGGTCTATATCCTGTGACAACATTTGAATATATTAAAATGGCGCAAAAGAATAGGTTTCAGAAATGATTACGCCAGAGCAGAGCAGAGTCCTCAGCATGACCACAATCTGTATGGTTCCAAACAGAACCTTACCTGTATGGGCTGGAGGTGGGTGTTGTGCTCCTTGCGCCGACAGGAGGAGTTCCAGGTTTTATATCCATCCCACTGCCAAAGAGCTTCATATCCATGTCAATCTGTAAAATGTCACAAGAAAAAAATTGGTAAAACTACTGATTAAACCAAGGGCTCGGTCTGACAAGAGCACAGGATGATATTTAAAGAGTTAAAAGGTAACAAGCTTTTTGAGATGGCTTTTTCTGACGTGCTAACAGAGTGAGCTTCTGTTTTACACTTAAGGGATAACTTAACAAAATTTAAGATCTTTTCTTTTAGCCTATCTGAAAAATGAGTATATGGAGCTTCAAACCAATGATCCGTCTGCACAAATCAATACATTGTAAGAACTAGAGGGTAAATAAAAGAAAAGTGACGACAGAAGAAAAATGTTTATTAAAGGGGCCCTACCATGAAAATTCTACTTTTTGAGGTTTTCAGTGTATTTTACTGTTTATTCCTCACTATAAAGAACCCCAAACTGGTATTTTGATCCGTTCATGCATTTAAGAGTAATCCTCGAAAAACTTGCACTATCTGCAGCAGCCCCTCTCATACCCACAAAAACAAGCGGTTGGAAACGTGCTGACATCAAGATTGATGCCAACAGCTCTCTGCTCTGACACCCCCAGTGTAACATAACATTCAATTTCTCCATTGAGCTAGTAGTGATCAGCAAAAAAAAAAAACTTTCATTTTAGATGCAGAATACTGTATATCTACCAGTTGTGTCCTGTCTTCAATCAATTTCAGCTCAATTGCTGATTAATATGGCTGATTCCAGGAGCCCAGGTTGAGATGACAAAAGGATAAAACAGAAAAAATAATTCCAGTACATCAATAACCAATATACAAACGCAAATATTTTTGACTTTTAATGTTAAGGTTACATTATTTATATATTTTGTTTTGGAAATTTCAACGTAAATTGACATTCCCCCCCCCCCATTTAAAAATGGTTCGGTCCGACTGGATTAGACTTACGCTGTTTGTGACTGACAGACCTGCAGTGTGAAGTAGAGAAGACATGCTTTAAATAATCAGGAGTTGTAAACACTTGATTTAGAGGAGGACCTCCATGAAAAAGAAAAGAAGAGACAGCCTGTCTATTGCCGCGGTGCATGCTGGGAGCGGAACACTTACTGCTGGTTTGATACCACGAAGGAATCCTGCACGACGGTTACTTGAGACGCTACAGGTATCCACGCTGGATCATGTTAAAAGCTGTTTTATTGAGCATGAATGCATCTGACCTCAGAGTTTCTGTGTCTCCTAGTTGTGGTGTTATGGCATTGTTTTTAAGAGAATTCTGTTGGAAATACATTTTAGCTTTTAAGATGACATCACTGCAGCACCCCGGCTGTGTACCGCAAGACACAGAAAAGTGAGTTATATGTTTTTCAGTGGTGTTAAAATAAATGTTCTAACAAGTAAACAGTTGGATCAATTATTTCCTTTCGGATAACATGACAATCTAATGCTCTACATTTGTCCGCGGCTCACCAATCACCTCATTTCTACCGTGTTTACATCACGTGACTGTCGGGTACGGTGACCGGGTTGGTTCAGTTGTTCCGCTCTCGGTTCATTTCATATTCAGACTGAGGAATCTCAGAGTGAACCGAAGTTCAGTCCGATTTGAAACAAACCAGGACCACCTTGAAAGACTTGTCAAAGTGCGGTTTCTGGTACAGGAAGTTAGTTTTCTCCATCCAGGAGACAGATTGAGGTGGCAGGGGAAAACTACATTAGCACCACAGCTCCGCAGAGACTAGGGGTGTCGGAAAAAATCGATTCACATTCGAATCTAGATTCTCATTTTTAACGATTCAGAATCGATTCTAAATATCCAAGAATCGATTCGCCCCCTCCCGCCATATTCCTGCATTCATATGTTTTATTTAATGGCTCGAACCTGCTAGCTTACTTGCAAGCCGTAATGTTTGTCCCGAAACGGCTACCGTAGTTTGTTTTCCCTGGAGGCGAGCGGAGCTTACTGAGCGCGCGCTACGCAACATGAGAGAAAAAAAGACTCCTCTTGTCCCGTTATCAATTGGCAAAATGTAAGGGCTCACTTCGGATTCTACAAATCCTGGGGTAAGGAGCTTGACATGACGTGCAGTGTGTAAAATCTGCTAAATCAGACACTTCGGGAACACTTCAAATGCTCGCGCTCATGTCGTCCCATCACCGGAACTTAAAGTTTAAAGTTTTTCTCTGCCTTCTACTGTTGAAATCTTTCGTCCCTCCAGGATTTCCAGATGTTTCGATAACTTTTAATGCAAATCCAATCAAACCCCGAGATTTGTTGCGCACCAAGTTGCAGCTTTTTATTTTCACCGCAACTTTATTGAGATCAATCTACCGTGACAACAGTCATGGATGACCACGTGACCGTTTCCCTTCCGACTCGGCCGTGCTCTCTTTAATTATCGTCCTATAGTCCTCTCACACTTTTTCTCTCCATAACGCGCGTGAATGGTCACCCCGCTGGTGAGCATGCGCTGCGTGCACGCGGGGGTGAAGGTGCGCTGTCCCCGGGCATGCACGCGGCAGGGGGGGCGCAGGTACAGATCTGTCTGTCATATTGCGCGGGGAAGACCGAGAGAAAGACAGAGAGAGACTCTGGAAATCTGGAACCATTTCACTTTAACTGCTAATACAAAGGAAGAATTTAGAGTCTGCAGGAAAAGAATTCCATCTAGAACCTCCTCCACAACAAACCTACAGACACCTGAGAGAAGCTTCTTTAAAACAGAGCAGATCATTCAAACCAGATCAACTCCTTAAAGCCTTTGTCTTCCTCTACTCAGCAGTGATGTTTTTAAAATAGATAAAGAGGAAGATTCTGAAAACATCTGAGGATTCATCTGTTTATGATGTTTTTAAGTTCATGATTTTTCACTGGAAATCTGGAAATATTTTATTCTAAAATCTGTTTAAAATCCTCACATATTTGGGTTATGTTAGCAGGAAAGACCAAAGTTCATTTTATGTTTGACAGTTCTATTCAAGTTAAATGACAGCTCAAGGGGATGATGCTGTGCTGTATTTATTTTGTGCATATGTCATAATAAAAAGAATTGGAACATGAGAATATGATTTGTATTTCATAATTAAAATTTTTTGGCGCTTTTAAAAATATGTATATATTCAAACACATTGCAACTTTTAACAAAAGCTGCTGCAAAAATCTTCTGTGAAATCCTTGAGGGTCTGAATAATATAAGTTTGCACAGTATCATAAATACATTCCCTTTTTTTAATTAAAATTTTTCCTTTGTGTTTTAAATGTCTGAATCGAGAATCGTTTCAGAATCGAATCGGCACCCCAAGAATCGGAATCGAATCGAATCGTGACTTGTAAGATTCACATCCCTGGCAGAGCAGGTGGGTGTGTTTTCGTTGTAGTCTGTAGGCGGAGCTTGCAGCACAGATTCTTCCTGGAGGGAGCTGTTGGCATCAATCTTATGTCAGCACGTTTCCAACCACGCGTTTTCGTGGGTATGGGAGGGGCTGCTGCAGACAGCAGGTTTATAGAGGATTACTCTTAAATGCATGAACGGATCAAAACACCACTTTGGGGTTCTTTATAGTGCGGAATGAATAGTAAAATGCACTTAAAACCTCAAAAAGTAGAATTTTCATGGTAGGGCCCCTTAAATAACTTCAAAGAATATTTGTTTTGTGTTTTTAGTGGTCCAAAGCTAATATATGATCATATATATGGGCATAGTTCCCTCTGTAAGGGTTAAGAAAATTGTGGTGTGGCCCCCTTAAAACCATTGAAAGTCCTAAACTGAAGGCCACATGTTAAGGTGAACCATGAAGAACCTTGCTGCTTGGAGGCTGCATCAGGCTGTGGTTAGGACCCATTATCCCTCTGTATGGCTGAGAAGCTGGAGGATGTCGACTGATATTGGGGGGTTGAGGTTGAGGAGGGGTGGGGGGCAAAGCCAAGAGGGGCTGGCCCCCACCAGAACCAAAGTTTGGCAAGGACAGCTGTGAACCTGGCAAAGGAACTGTAACCTAGGGAAAAAAAAAAGAGAAATCTTCTTTACAACTTAACTTTAAACAAACAACAACAAACACACACACACAAAAGAAATCAAGTTAAGTTTAAGGAAAAGTTTTCAAAAACAATTTTTGAATCCATACCTGCTGCATTGCAGAACTGGGAGATTGAGTGCTGCTGTAATAGCTGCTTTGTCCATGTTGTTGTATTTGTCCTGAGTACAAGTTTGAATGTTGACTGATGCTCTGTCGAGCCTAAGCAATAATTAAAAATATATCAGAAATTTGAACAAATAAGACAAAATTATGAATTTGACCAAATATCTGGTAGTACAAGAAAAGAGTCAGTCACCTGCAGCAGGTGAGTATCCATTAGCTGGGATGCTCCCATACCAGAGGGCTGATTGATCTGTGGTTCAAACAGTATGGGAATGTGTTGAGTGGAGGAAGGCTGCTGATAAGCCAGGCTGGACTGCGCCTTTCCCAGATCAGGGGCTTGCACACCAGGATAACTGTGCAGGGATGGCCCTGACAGCATCATGGAGGGCTGTGACAAGCTGCTTTGCATAAATGCCTGCTGAGACCTGAGAAAAGATCCACATTTTTTTTTTTTTTTTGGAAAACATGTTGCTTACTTCAGAAAATCCTAAAAGGTTACGAGGCGACATCATACCTGTAAGGCTGAAGTGAAGAGCTGAATAGGTCCTGTGGTTGAGACACAGGCGGCCCAGTGCTGAGCCCCAGTTGAGCCTGGTGTGTGTGCTGGGGCTGACCCTGCATCGACGCATAGATGGGGATGGGAATCTGCTGTACTGCGGTCGGCTGCAAGATTGAGGTGCTCAGTTGGCCAAGAGTCTGACATCCAATGACTGAAATGTGTCAAAAAAGGAAACCCTACCTGTGAGAGGCCAGGCTGAAAGCCTTGCTGCTGCGCTAGAGGAGGGGCCAAACGAGGATGAGGGGTGCTGAAGAGGTGGCTGGTGTCCATGTAAAATGCTGGAATTTGAGCTGCAGAACCTAAACACATTTGTTTTAGATGCAACGTAATACAGCTTTCATTCATGCAACAGCACAGCAGTGCTGTTCGCTCTTACCTGCTGCAGATTGAGAGACGTACACCTGTGGAGTCTGCTGCTGCGGAAGGAGGGGAGGCACACAGCTGAGCTGGGAGAAGTTGCTGGTGCTGTTGGTGCTACTGGTGGAGGCTGTTAGACTTCCACCCTGAAGCTGCTGTGGCTTCACCTTGCAGATGTTAGGGGGGTCGGAGGCAGAGGTGGACTTGGTGCTGAGCGATGATGTTGTGTAGGTACCTGAACCTGCTGAATTGGAAGAGGGTAGGGGAAACAACTCTTAGAATGTGAAAGTATGACTCCAACAAGTTTAGATTTGACAAAGTCAGAATTCAAATTCAAATTCAAATTGATTTTATTTATATAGCACCTTTCCAGTTAAAAACAGCTCAAAGTGCTGTACATAAAACAAATACAAGAAAAACTATACCCCACACAGAAGTTACCTTGCAGAGAGGTGCTCGGAGTTACGGAAGCCACAGGGATTTGTGGCATGGAAGTAGAGGAGAAAGAGTATGACGACGCACAGGAGGTGATGGGAGAAGACGAGGAGGTGACGGGAGAATTCTTTTCCAGACTTGGGGAGTTTTCCCAAGCTTTACGGGCAGACTCCATCTGGGGGATAAAGAGCAGAAATGGATGATTGATTGTCTGGTCTAAGAAATTCAAGCAGGAACATTTGCATGTAATGCATAATGACTAGGGATGTCCCGATCAGATTTTTTGGGCCCGATCTGATTCTGAGTCATTGGATTTTGTGGATTTGCTGATACCGAGTCCTGATCCGATACTTTTGTAACATATTTAAAACATGAATAAATTGAATAAACAGATTTATGTTGTACCTTATTTATATTTCATTAGCCTTCTTTGATCATTAAAAACTTCAAGAGAACACGTCTGTGAAGTAGCTTTATTAGCCAAGTAAAAATAGAGCAAATATAAAATAGAAAAAAAAAATAATAATATTTGCTTGTTCTATAAGTGATAAGTAGTCATGAGAGAAAGTTTAGTGACTTTAGCTGTAATATCTTTAGAGTTATTGAACATTTTTGACCAAATGTGATTCCTGTCCTCATTTAGAATTATTTAATATAAATTATGACTGAGTGTTCATGACTAGCTCATATAGTTATTAATTTTCATTTATTAGTTTTTTGTTTGTTTTTAAGATTATTTGCTTCTTTTTAAGTTCTTAAGACATCACATTTTCGGTTTTATTATCAGAGTAGTTAATCTTCTTAACTTTTATTTCTCTTTCAGAGAAATAAAACAGGCATATCAAAGGACAGCTCAGGTCCTAAGGAGTTAACTCACGGCGCTAGCATGTAGCAGTTAGCAGCTACTGTTTGACCATCTGTCTGCAGCACAAAGAACTTAACATTAAAAAGAAACCAAACTCTGTCTTTTTCTGTTGAAATGTCTTTAGAGGTTGTTGTTTAGAGACACTAGCTGTCAGTTTAAAGCGTTTTCAAAAGAGTTATTGATCCCGGAAGTCTGAATCTGTGATTGGCTACCCAGCTTGAACTGTTTCCATCAGTCTTCTGCTTGAACTGTTGCCGTTTTCTGCTGCGTTTTCCGGGAATAACATTTTATGATCAGTTCATGACATGCAGACTTCTACTGGAGTATTTATCTGGAAAAATAAACTTGAAATATAAAGCGCTGATCATAAGAATAAATTAAATATCCGATCCTGATCGGACAATGGAGTCCAATTTTGATCGAGTCTTCAACCATGTGATCGGATTGGGACATCCCTAATAATGACCCACCTTTAACGTTAAATCAGCAGTGGCCGTGGAAACAGTGCTGAGGGTGGAGCTCTGCTGCAGGGGCTCTCGGTGAGGAAGAGGCAAGGAGTGAGGAAGAGCAACCTGGAAAAAAAATAAGAAACCAAACTTATAATTTAAGCTGAAAAAATAAAATGGGGAATTAAAAGCTTATGGTTGTACAATATATATTTTATTTGAGGATTTGTACTTACATTGGCCACTAAGCTCTCCTCCATTTTGTTCCCTCCAGTGGGAACACTGTCAGCTAGGGAGGAGGAGGGCGTGGTATAGTCCATCACAGATTCCTGATAAACAACAGACAAAAACAACATTGTTACACGACTGCTGGCGTACCTCTTAAAATGGTGTGTAAAACAAAATGTTTTTGCAAAGTATGATGAAGTCAAACAACTCCTTGTTTTTGATGCACCTTAGAGTTAGTGTTATACTCTGCTGAAGGTACTGTTATCATTCCCTCTATGTCTCCTCCCAGTTCAGGTACTGCAGTGTCACTGGAAGGAGGACTGGAGTCAGCAGTTCTGTTGGCACTTCCAGCTGAACCCCCCCCTTCCATCACTTCTCCCTCGGTTCCACGAGCATCTTTGGCCTTGCGGTTTTTTAAGGAGCGTTCTTTACCAATTGGACCCGGTTTGTACTCCTTGGTTTCTACTGGTTCCATCTCAGGCAGCTGAGTAGGAAACAAATATTTGAGATTTATGCACAAAAAACATGTGGTGTTCAGCAGCAAAATAATATGTTCATTGCTACCTTCTGTGTTTTGATCGGACCGACTCGAGTTTGTTTCTGTCTTTGTTCTTTGGGGGCAGGCAGTTTGTTTTCAGTGCCACTTTCTAACAATGCTGGACCTCCATCGCTGTCGGTGCTGCCTGCCGATGATGGAGCTCCAAACTGAATGCTGTCTATTCCCAAATCTGCACTGGAGTCAGCTCCAGGCTTTACACCCTAGTTGAAAAAAAAATCCTTATTGTATGTCCCATCAAACGGAAAGGCGATCCACATATGTAGGGAATGTCAGAAAAGACGTAGTAAGGTTACCTCAGAAGAGGGAGCAGCAGTAAAAGAGGTTAGAGGTTTGTTCCAAGCACTCACTGATGGCGGCTGCAGAGGGCTGATGGGACCGACTGCAACAAAAGTTACACACATGTATTTTTCTTGACAAACAAAAGTCAACTGGTTTATAAACATTATTTTTCACCCACAATTCAAAGTAATATGTGATTCAGGGCTGGTCCTGGGCATAGGCTGGAGGGGACGCCAAATTGAAATGATTAGGCAATAATTACGTTTTTTGTTTTTTAATTTGACACAAAACTAATTTAGTGCAAACATGTTAAAAAAGGCAATAATTCAAATCATAAATAAACAAATGGCGCCTCTCCTTGCTTGATACAGTCGCTTTCTAATATTGGTGGTGGTGTCGTCATTGGTCTTCTTTAAAATTTTAAGGATGGACAGCTCACGGACAGCTTTAAGGTAAATAAAAAAAGAAGAGGAGGAACTTACTCAAGGCAGAGGTTTGTCTGTTTTATTTACATTCAATTGCTTGGAAGTCTCAGACACAGATGCATTCATACACTGGTGGTTCCTTCGCTGCCGCCAACCTTCCATCAGAGGAAATTTGGGGTCCAGTGTCTTGCTGACACTTCGACACATGGGTAGGCAAGGCGGGAATCAAACCTGCAATCTTTCGATCAGGAGTCGACCGCCTTACTGCTGCACCACAGCCATTACTATTTTAAATATGTTATACAAACACTTCATCGATACATTTCTTGTGGAACCACATATGTTTTGCAATAGGAGAGACATGAAGGTCAGTTAACAGTGGCATTTTTTTCTTTTTGGAGTCTCTTGTTTAGAAAAAAAAGATAATTTCTCTGTTAATCATATTTTTGCTGGTCGAGAGTCACGAGGCCTCATCCTGAACGAGGTTTCCCAAACAAAGAACACTCCCTTGATTCCCAATGTTTAAAAGCTGGGTCTAGGGCACCTGGTAGGAAGTCATAATTATTGGTAAATAGATTGTAAGCAGATGTCAAACCAAGTCTTCTACAATATGCTGTACTGCCCTCCATATTTTAACAGAATTAATTAGAACTGGATTGTATTTTGAAAAGAACTTAAAAACGCTGCTGTCAAATATAGCAGCATTCGTCTATTATAGCCTAATGGAAAAAACAACTGTCATATTTTAAATTGTCGTAAATATTTTAAAGTTAAATATTTGATATAAATGGCCTAATGTGTGTTTTTAAATAAAAAGTGTAGTCAGATTTTACAGCTCAAGCCTGCTTTCGTCAGTAAGATACTGGCCCAAATGGCTCTTTTAGAGGTTATAGACCACTGGTTTAGCTGTTGCATTAATAACATCATTCAAAGTACATATACACGCGTGGACAAAATTGTTGGTACCCCTCAGTTAAAGAAGGAAAAACCCACAGTTCTAACTGAAATCACTTGAAACTCACAAAAGTAACAATAAGTTAAAATTCATTGAAAATTAAACGTTCAAAATCAGCCCACAGTGTGTGAGGTAAAGAAGACACCCTCAAAAGGATCCCTAAAAGGAAGGGAAAAGAAATAAAGAAAGGAATCTTTTGACCGCCAATTACCGTAACCGATGAAAATCAACTTGCTGTTGGCTGGAAACTGTTCTGGAAACCTTACTTTTCATGCCTCCCCATTCATATAAAAGCTCAAACAAGCTCATCCTTCTAGCTTCAGATGGCAATATCACAGGAGTTGTGAATACGCCAGAAAAGAAAAGAGGAGACAGCCTGTCTATTACCGCGCGGCGCGTGCAATGAGCAGAGGTGGGGGTGAAAGAGGAGAGAAAGACAACCTGCACGTGCATGTAACAGCCACACACCTTCCACCGCACAGGTGGGGTGGGAGGTGGGGGCCGTCCAGTCGTCATTCTGGAGTTGTAATGATGATTTTGAGTGGTGTGTTTTTTTCATGTTTTAGCAGAAGTTTTTACATGGAGCTTCAAATTAGAATTATCTGTTATTTTTTTATGTATCAATAATGGGTTTGTGACGCCGGGTTCACACTGGATGCCGCAGCGGCACAAAGCGGAGAGTGTGCGGCTTCCGCTCGACCCTGTGGTTCACACCAGACGCGCATTTTGGCTGAATTGTATATTATATTGACTATATTTATATTTGCAGAATGCATTTTCATTTGAATGATACCCACGACCATTTAAAATGCAATATTTTATTCTCAAAAACTTAAAGTCCCCCTACAAACAATTTTTTTTATTTTCGTTAAACATTCCCAGTGGGGTTTTAATTAGGACTGTGAAGTTTGTAACAAACATTCCAAATCCTACATTTCTTAAAAAAACATTTTTCCTGTTGATCTGAAGCCTTCGCTTCCAAAAATTCCTTGTGTGGGTGTGGCTTATGTTGGTGAGCTGTGTAACCCCGCCCCTCATCTCCCCAGACACACTCTTTGAAAAGCCCTCCCTCATAACCAGTTAAATTTGGTCTGTTTAGTCTTGAGTTATTTTTTCATATTTTATGACTAATTTCTGCATCTGTAAAATTACCTGCATGAAGCCCAATGAGGCAAATTATCTTTGTGATTTTGGCCTATAGCAATAAATTTGAATTGAATTGCTGCTGCTGCATATCTGTGCTCCTAGGTGGATCAAACGCGGACAGCATATACATGACAGCTAATGGTATCTTACATTCAGTTTCTTTTTAAATACGTGAGGCCAACTTAAAAAAAATATCCCGTCTTGGACGCAATTAAAATATGAGCGGACAATGCAATCACCCGCGGCTCCGTCCAGTCGAAAAATGTCTCTTTTTCACAAATAAACGGATAATTATTGATGTTGCTGTGATCAATAAATCCAATCCATGTTTTCTTCAGATTCCTTGTTAAAATAATAAAGCTAACATCAGTATGGTCTTTCACTGAATTACAATCCTTTACAGCACAGAAGTGGGACGTTATATCATCTTCTCCGGCCTCTACAGCTGCATCCAGGTTAGCTAGATACTGTGACGTATAAAAGTTTCAGGAATCCAGATGGAGTTTTTCCCGGGCATTTTGATTGACAGAGACTTAAAAGGAGAATTACTCGGAAATGCAAACACAAAATTATTTCTTATTATATTTTTTATCTTTCAGAAGAAAAATACCACACATACATGTTAAAAACTCAAATAACATGATTTTCATTGGAGGGGGACTTTAAGATTGAATTGTAATTATCAATATTGAATTCTAAATTTCAAAATGTACTTTTAAATTGCATGACCAAATTGTAAATTGAATTGACAATTGAGAATTGCTTTTTCATTTGAATTGTGGGTGAAAATAAAACTTCCATACATGCATTTTGACAATACATAAGTTTGATGTGTGTGATTTTTTGACAAATTCAATTATATAACAATTGATAAATTCAATTTTCTTATAGACAAAATCACTTAGTAACTTCTCCACTCACGTTTCTTGACATCAGGAAGGAGTGAAGACCCTGCAACTTTGTTTTCCCACAGCTCTGTGCCCAAAGTACTGTGGGTCTGCGTGGGCGCCAGGGGAAGGCTTTTTGAGGTTACTTCAACAGTGCCTGGCAGGATGGATGACACGGGGGCCGTGGTTCCTTCCAGGGCTTGAGGAGACAAAGTGGGCTGGGAGGGGGCAGTGTGAGAATGTGGCTGGGAAGTTGGGGCAGCAATTACAGGAGGCTGGGTCTGTGAGGCCTGTGGCAGCAGTTGCTGCTGCTGATGTTGCTGTTGTGATGACTGTTTTTTGGCAAATCTTGGAGGTAGTTTTCCTCCACTTCCTCTGCTCTTTTCACCAGAGCCTTTTTTACTCCAGTTCTGCAAGATCAACAAGTGACTATAGCTGTCCATTTTGTTTTTCATTTATGGGATAAACAATGACTTTTCCTACCTGAGTAATCTGCTCTTCTTTTTTTCGTTTCTCCTCATCCTGCAGGCGTTTCTGTTGCTTGCGGGAAACGACCTCTGTGAAGCCATCGTCATTGGCGCTGGACTGGGGGTCATCTGTAGTAACTTCTGGGTGATCATCGATAATCACAACACCTACAATAATCAGACATTTGTTTCTGGCAGTGTAAGAGCGACCAGCAGGAGAGTAGCAGAGTTTCTGCATGTGACAAATGCCAATGAAGGAAAAGTTTTGACTAACTGGCATAGTTGTTGAGGTCAAACTGAGAAAGCGCGTTCTCCTTGGGTTTCTTGGTGGCCAGTTTGCTCTCGTCTTTGCAACGGGCAGACTGCTCTTTAGCAAGTTTCTGGGCTGTTCCTCCAGCTCCCGGCATATCAGTGCTCTGCTGGGCTGCAGGGCTGTTTAAAGAGAACAACAAAAATCCACTTAAAAACCAGACTTTCAACATCCCTGATCTAAAGTTTCAAGGTATGTATTCCTTCCTAACAAAGATGACTGATATTTTGGGCAAACATTTGTGAAGGTGCTGCATAAATAAAATGTTCATTCAAATGTACAAACTGGGTAGTAAAAGTGGTTTTGCCATTACAGAATGAAGTCCAAAAGTTTAGAGTGGCAGAAATTTAGAAGTTTCTCTAGAGTCCATCACTTGAGTCTTCGTTCTGGCATTGTAATTTTTCCACACCAAGGGTCTGAGAACAAAATTTTGGCATGCCAAAAAGAATTTACATGTTTATGTTTTTACTAAAACTCAGTAAAACTCAATGAAATAAAAAATCACAAGTGTTACTATGTGAGAAGACCGAAGAAGACATCTGACATTGATTTTTTTGAGTTGAGCCTCTTTTGGTGATGCGTTTAAACAGAGAACAACAACTGACAAAGGCTTGAAGGTTTCAAACTCACCCCTTTCGACCAGCTTTAGCTCCTCCTCTCCTTTCTCCTTTCCCTCCAGCGTAACTACGACCTGATTTAGTTCCACTATTGCCTCTTCGATTCTGCCTCTCTGTAGGTCTCTGGCTTGAGAAACTTCTCTTGGCTGTTTGGGATCCTTCACGTTTTGGAGTAACACCTCCATCTGTGAGGCTTTTATTGGGAGTCATGGTGCCCTGCGGAGATGCAGGTACTGGAGTGGAGGCTGTAGTTACTTCATTTGTAGCCTCTGGGGCTCCTTTTTTTTCTTCTCGCTCTCTCCTTTCATTGAAATCACTACTCTCAGAAGCAGTTTCCCATTCCTCATTTGCTTGGTCAGAGGAGTTCTGGTTTGACAAGTCAGGGGACTTGGTCCCTACTGCCCCAGTGGCAGGACAGCTGGTCTCGGATAAGGATGCTTCTAAAGGAGAAGGCTGGTCAAGTACAGGTATGGCTGGGACTATGTCGGTAGGCACAGGTGGGGAAGCTCCTGGAGCTCGAGACATGGTTGGGGAAACAGGAATAAGGGTTAAACTGGGCTCACCTACAGCAGGTACAGAAGAGGTAGATGGACTTTTTGTTGCCTCACAAGTAGCCATTACCGCTGCCTCACGCTCCTTCAAACGTCTGAAGCGAGGAGGCTTATCCTGCCTCGGGGGCCTGGCTGGTCTGGCTCTACGGGGCCTTTCTCTACTACTCTGAGAAGCACCTTCTAATTTCTTGCCATCTGTTTTAGGGGGTCGTCTGTCAGCAGGATTGTCATGTTTTGTTAAAGAATCGGCATCCTCAGGCTTGAATGTTTCCATAGGTTTAGAAGGCCACTGGAAAGAGCAATCTCTTGGTCGTCTGAGAGGAGCTGACCGAGGGGCTCCCCTTTCTCTTGTTCCACCGCGTCTATTGTATAATCCACCTCTTCCCCTGCGAGAGGGTTCACCTTTTGGAAGAAATCCTGGTTTGGGCCTGCATTCATCTTCACCTTTAATCCCAAGCTTTTCTCCCATGTGGGGCATTCCAAAGCCAGGTTTGTGACAGACCGAACGACCATCAGTGGGAAGGTCTCTCCTCAATAGACAACTAGGTTTGGTGCTAGGCTCACGATCAGAGGGTCCAGTGTCACTGGCAGACTCCCGTCCACCCTCACTTTCAGAGTCAGTATCGGAACCACGGCGCCGTCTTCGTTTTGGTATGACTTCAAAGTCTGAGCTTTCACTACGGGTCTCGCTTTCCTCCCTGTTGCGAAATGCAGCAGCACCACCAGCAGAAGGGAGATCTGAGCGTAATCTGGGCTCCCGGTAGGAGAACTCTGCACGACTTCGCCCTCGGCTCCCTCTGCCTCGACCACTATAAGATCCTCGATAGCTCCGTCCTCTGGAATAATATTCTCCTCTTCCACGCCCTTTGAAACTGGGGTCAGTGGGCCATTCTCTCTCCCTTTCCTTGTCCATGTCCTTCTCCCTATTCCTGTCCCGATCCCTCTCCTTGTCCTCTCGCCTGTAAACTCGCGAGGACGGATTGGACTCTTTCCGAGAAGCCAAATTTGGTTCTGGATGCTTGTCAGCACTAGACAGTTTGTCCACTTTCTCCTCTTGGGAGGAAGAGGTAGGCACTCCTGAGGGTGGCTGAGAGTCTCTGGCTCTTGGATGAGAAGTTTGAATTTCTTCCATCTCTTTAGATTCTTTTTTGCTTTCCCCATGAGATTTGGAGCCTTCTGACACAGCAGCAGAAGCAGGAGTAGTAACTTTGGATGACTGGTCTTTTTTCAACCGATCTCCTCGTTCCCCTCTTTCATGACGTTTCTCTCTTTCTTCTCTTTGCTCCCTCTCTTCCTTCATATCTCTAAGGACAGGTTTTTTAATTGGTCCAGACCTACGAATTGGCCTCTCCCCTCCTATTCCGTCTCTGCGTCCAATCCCCAATCTTCCAACCCAACGAAGCTCTGCTTTTTGCTTACTAGGAGTTGGCAGGTGCAGCTTTTCTTGTTTGTGTAATCCATCAGAAGGAGATGTGGTACTGTTGCTGGTTAAAGTTGACTGAGCACAGAATTCATTCTGGCGCTTATCACTCAGTTCTCCAGCATCCTGTAGCTCAAATGATTTTGCTGCCATAGGTAACCCATCAAACCTTGATTCATCTATCTTAAGGGAATGGCAGGAGCCCTGTGAGACACTTCTTTGGAGAATGGCTTTATCAAGCGCATCCACTTCTCCACTTGGCAAGTCTGAACCCTCTTGATCAAAGTTTGAACTGCTTGAGACCCTGTCTAAAGGCCCTGAAGCGTTCTCTGGATCATGTGTAAATGTCTGCAAGTGCTCTGAATGGTCCTGAAAAAAGTCGTTCTTCTGAGACTCCGGAGTGTTGCAATCTTGAGGATAGAGATTTGAAATACCTCTGTCCAGATCCAAACTACAACTCACTCTAAAAAAAAAAACAAAATTGTATAGTCAGAACAATATTTGGAAAACGATCTCAATTGGAGCCATTAACAGTGTAATAAAATAAAATGCAATAATGCTTTAGCAGCCTCAAGACATAACATCCATGGTACAGTGTGAGGAAATGAGAGAAGGTAAAACATGAACCCGTGTTTCCACACAATTTAAAGACAAAGATAGGTTTAAAAAGTTACAGAGCTCCAGTTAAGAGGAAGCGACAGGATATTGCTAGAGAATCAGGTACCACAACTTGGTGGTGGAAGGTCCCAGGCCTGTAAGTATAAAACATTTGTTCCATTGTCTACTTAATTTCTATTAAATATTAGCAGTTGCTGTTTCAAAAAAGCAAACATTACACCATCTGAAGAAATATATATTAAAGTTAAAACTTTTCAACCAAAAATTTACTTTGAAAGGTATACAGTATCTCCCAAAAGTGAGTACATCCTCACTTTTGTTGCCAGGGCTTTGACTATTGATGCCTCTATTATGATTTATTTGGCAAAAAACAACTTTTCACTGGTATACAAGATGGGCACTGACAACTTTTCATTGTGTCAAAACTTAATTTCACCAATTTTGTCCCATGAAAAAGATATAAATACGCACTATGAAAATGGCAGCAGCATAAGACCAACGCCACCCAAAAATGAAAGTTATTTATCCCTGTATATCCAATTCAAGTACTGCGTCAGAAATACAAAGTAAATGTAAAAGACACTGTATATGAACAGAAGGAAAAAGTAGAAAATTGGCAAGAAAAGCAGTACCGGATATTGAAGACATCATTGTACACCCAAACGAAGCGGTTAAGCTAGCCGAGCAGGCACTCAGAACAACAGAGATTACAGAGGAGCTAAGCTATCACAGCAACCAACTCTCGAGATGGCAGACTTGGAAATCGTCCTTCGGGAGATACATAAGTTCTGTCACAAGAATTCAGACACCTAAGAAAGGCATTTGAAAGGACATCAGAAAGACAAACGATGGAATTGACGAGGTGGAGAAACAAATTGCAGGCTCTGAGGACAGCTTGTTAAACTTGGAGGAGACCACCATGGAGTTGGCAGCTCTGCAGAAACAGCTTGAGGACCAAATAATAGACTGAGAAAGCCGTTCAAGACGAGAAAACATCAGGATCCATGATATGAGGGAAGGAACAGAGGATGCTGCGGAGTCAATGTGCACCTTTATAACTACCCTCATGAGAGAAAAGCAAGAATTAATGCAATCATTTGAACTCAGTTAAACAGCGTGCGTTCGCCCCGCGTACCCCGTGGGACGCCCACCCAGGTTGAAAGGGGTGAGACTGCTCAGTTACATGAGTAAAGAATAGGGCTGTAACGAGTATCCGGTCAGGTATTCGAGATCTGCTCCCGAAAATCCAAGTAGGAACATTCGCGACGTCCAAGATCACTGATTCGCAATCTTTATAAATATAGTAAATTGTAGTAAAATATGATCAAAATATTAAGGAAAATGTATTTTTCCTCTGAAATGCAGATTAATGTAGCATTTTAAGTTTATGAACTAAAACAAGGTCGAAAGAGCCGCGGTAGTCACAGGAAGTAAACACATCTTAGTTGCGGAGAAACTTCCGGTTTACAAAGTAAAACTAGTGACAGTTTTTCTCCGTTCAAAAACTGAGGCTGAAGTTCTGTTCACTGACATAACTTTTGAAAAAATGAATTAGCTTTAACATCGGAGCTTTAGCTTCAGTGTTTACATACTTTTGGTTATGGAAACTCTTCAACAGTTGACGCAATTAACGAAACTCCATCTTATTCTGAAGAAACGCAGCCTCACGCTGCTGAAAAGCGGATGTAAACAACGTGAATCAGAGAATTCTGGTGCGTAAAAAAAATACATTTTTCACACGGGCTCTGCACCGAAAAATATTGAAGAACTTTGAGGATAAAAAAACTGTGGGGAACATTTTCAAGTTTTGTCGTTAAAGATACAAAACAGCAATGATTTTTATCCTTTTTATGTTGTTTTTGTTACTGCTGAACTTAACCAGAAGGTTGACAAAAAAAAGTTTAAAATGACAAAATTTCTTTCTATTTTAATCTTTGAGTTTTTTTTTTAAATCAGTTTTATTGATTCTGATCTACTGTTCTAAGTAAAGGTATAAATGTTGGTGATTTAATACAAATAATTTCAATTCTCCGCCATGTAGTAAATATTCACATAGCAATAAACACAATTTTAAAAAGTAAGAATCGTGGTTCAATTCGAGAATCGTATTGGATCGCCACCTAAGCAACGATACACAGCCCTAGTAAAGAAGAACTTATTAAGAAAGAATGGCAGAAAAGGGGATTTGAATTTGAAGCGAAAGAAGTGTTCCTGGATCATGATTACACACCGGAAATACTGAGAAGACGAAAGGAGTACGCAGAAGCAAAGAAAATCCTAAAAGAGAAGAATATCTGCTTCCAGATGCCTTTTCCAGCTAAACTGCGGGTGTTTTATGAAGGAGGACCATGCACCTATAATACGGCATAAGAAGCAACAAAAAACATGAAAACCAGAGGTTTCCTGGAGGAAGTGGTGAAACCAGCAAAGGACCGGATGGAGAGGATCAGAAGATCATCATGGCAGAGGAGCCAAAGATCTGAAGGAAGACGGCTGCAGGAAACAAGGCCGGGTTACAAGCAGAAGATGCAAGCTTTCAAGAAAACCTGAGATGTGTTTGTCTAGATTGGTGAATCAATGAGCTATAAGGTCAGTGACTCACTAAAACAATAAACATGTGGACATGGATGGTGACTTAAGGTAATGTTCTGAGATAGTTGGAGTCCTGATCGTTTTGAATTTAAAAGTTGGAGTGCCATCAATTTAAATAGACATAACTCATGCTAACACTAGCAGAGAGGGCCCTCTACTCGTTCCGACCAGAGGCCACCCATCAGAGCCTGCTCAGAGCTCACTGAAGGTCAACATACAGACCTCATCATTGGAACCGTGTTTTTCTTTTTTATTTAGATTCTCACATTCAGGGTTTTATTTAATCTTTTTGTTTATTCTAGTTTGTTCATGTGGCAACATGAGATCAGTGGTAGTAAAGAGAGATTTAGACCAGAATGTATAATGGCTAATCATAAAGGAACCATAAATTTGATTAAAGTAGCATACAATGAAAATGGATTGCTCAGTCCAACCAAAAGAATCAAAATATTAACCAAAAAGGGGAAAAAAAAAAAGGTGGGGACATTATAGCTACAGAAAAAGAACACAAAACACTTAATAGAAATGGTTACAACCAAGTCTTTTCTGCATCTTGACTGGAGAGGGAAAATCATTGATTTCACAAGGAATTTTGTTCGAGAAATCATCAGTTATTAGGGATGAGAAAGGGAGATTCGTCTTAGTTAGAGGAAGGTTAGAAGGGGAAATGGTGACCCTTCTTAATATCCATACACCTCCTGGATCTGATTGGTCAGTTTACAGGCACTTGTTTGACTTAACATCAGAAGTGGATGGGTTTCTTATAGGGGGAGGAGACCTGAATCAAAGATTAAATCAATGTTTGGATTCCACAGGGGGAGGGTACAAAATAGAGCAGATAGAAAAAAAAATAATAGGATTGATGGCTGAGTTGGGCATTTTAGATGTTTAGAGATTTCAACCCCATGAGCAGAGATTACTACTCAGTACTATTCAGCCCCAAATTTCACTTACTCATGAATAGATTATTTCCAAAAGTATGAAAAAGACCCCAAATAAGGAAAGGATAAGATGAAGTGATCTAGTTATAGACCAGTAAGCATTCTCAACCAGGATTTCTGACTATTCACATCAATTTTAGCTAGACAAATAGTTACAAATACAGTCAGACATTATTTCACCAGATCCAATGGGTTTCATAAAATGTAGACATCCTCAAGATGCACCATTCATGAACTACATTATATACCGTGCTCAGCATAAATGAGTACACCCCTCTACATTTTCCAGTAAACCTTTAGTGTGCTTACAGAATCAACCTTTGAAACCATGAAAATGTCATGTTTTGGAGGTCAAAAAGTGTACAATGAAACTCATCTTCGTGGAAAGTTTGGACTCTGTTATTTTGTTTATGATTTATTCTGATTAAATTGGTACTTGGTAAAAGGGTGTACTCATTTACGCTGAGCACTGTAAATAAGAAACAGGAAAAAGCCTTGATGGTTGGAATCAATGCTGAAAAAGCTATCGATTCCGTTAGGTGGGATATTCTCTACAGGTTTTGGAGCAATTTGACTTTCAAAAAACTAATTTCAACCATACGTTCACTTTATACAGAACCAACAGCAAGAATAAAAATGAACGGAAGTCTTTCTGACCATCAAATTGGAGAGAGGCTGCAGTCAGGGTAGCCCCGTCAGCCCTCTCCTTTTGCTATTTTTCTAGAAGCACTAAGTACTTGGATAAAGCAACACAAGCTCATAACTGGTATAGAAATCGTAGGAAGAGTACAGAAAGTGGCTTTATTTGCTGACGATATCTTGATATATTCATCAAAACCAGACACCTCTTTTCCAGCGCTGATATCAGCTCTCGCAGACTTTGGGCTCTTATCAGGATATAAAATAAATGTAAATAAAACACAAGTCATCACTTTTAACTATACACCATGTCAAATTATTAAAAAGACTAATGAAATTAATTGGAACTCAGATTCACTCAAGTATTTGGGTGTGATCTTTTCAAAGGATATGACTAGGTTGAAAAATATCAACTGTGATTTGTTACTGTCCAAAATAACAGCAGATGTTCAGAGGTGGAATCTAATCCCTTTTATGAATATCTCCTCAAGACCAGATTGATTGACAGATTTCAAATATGCCATTTCTATTTAAAAACGAATTCAATTGTATTAAAACTGTTTTTTCAATCATTTTACTTAAAAATGGTAAGTTGGATACTGGTCGATGATTTTTTAAATTGTTAGGATCTCAATTACTCTTCTTCCGAAGAAGCCTCACCACCGCCGTTTTAAAGGCAGGGCTAAGACACCTGTCTGAAGAGAGTAAATTACCATGTTTGGGAGCTCAGGCTCAAAGGAGTCATAATACGTTTTTAAAAGTGATGTTGGGATTAAGTCTAACAGGCAAGTTTTTTATCCCAGTTTTAACTGGGATAAAACTTGACCAAGTGTCAGGAGAAAACTTTACAGTGTTTCCTTTGATAAAGTCAATGCTATTGATTCATTATAACCAAGGTCTATTTGAGTTAAAAGACTAGATCTAACAGCATTAATTTCACTCCTGAAGTGGTCTGCGAAACTCTCAAATGTAGCATCTGATTCCGTCATGGAGGACCTGTGAAAATCTCCTTTAGTTAAAGTGTCAATTGTTTTAAAGAGAAGTTTATTTTGTGTAATTAAGTTTGAGAAGTGGAGAGTTCTATCTTTTTTAATTTCATGACTGTACATCATTTTTTGTTCTTTAAAAATGTCTTCATGTACAGTTAGTTTAGATTTTCTCCACTTCCTCGTCCCTCTCCTTCACGTTTCATGGCTCTGCTCTCTTCATTTCAGGTGCTGTCGCTCTAGTTTTCACTGTTTTTTTGTTTTTTTTAGTGGAGCTGTAGCATCAATTTCTAAATTAAGGTATAAAAATCTGAGGTCGCAATGAGACACCACCACCACCTTATTTTAAGACAGGAAAAACCCTGCATGGTGGTTTTTAAATCCCAAATGTAAAAGTCATTCTCTTTTTTCCCCCATCCATGGGTTGAAGTCCCGCACAGACGACCCGCATAGCCACGCCCTAAAGGGGCGATTACTTTGTTAACCTGTTTCATCACAAAGTTTTGTGTAATTTTACCTTGGTTCCTTGTTGTCATCTCTGCCTTTTGGGGGAGTAACAGGCGGTAATGGCTCAGACTGTGGGTAAGGCTCAGATCCCCACACCATCCGTGAGTCAGAGTGCAAGCCATGGTCACGAACCGGACGAGTCAAGAGGTCAAATGAGTCTGAACTTGAACTGGTGTTGTCAGCTGGTTCTCTTCGCACAATTTGCTTCGAAGGGATTCTCCCTAAAAAGTTTAGAAGAGAGCAAACTAAAAAAAAAAAAAAAAAGCCAGGACAGGAAAGATTAAAATTTTCAAATCTTTCTAGAGCATTTTCTTACCAGGATGCATATTAGCTGGCATGTCCAATGGGGAGCGACCTGACATCATGCGGGGGTCCATATACGACTGCATCATCAGCCAGCGAGGGTCAAACCCCATCGAGGCCAAGTGCTGGTGATGGGGGCTCATGGGTTGATACATGGAACGGTGTTGCTGCTGTTGCTGGGTGGCTGGAACACCTCCACCAACTGGGGGGAGAACAGTGCTCCCCCCTTGCTGTTGTTGCCATTGCTGTTGCTTCAGTTGCTCCTGAGAAATACAAATGGATGCAAATAATTGAAGAAGTCTAGATATTGGTTATGATTTTATCTTTTTTATTTGAATATAAGGGGCAAAAGTTCAAAAATGTTGTAATGATATTTAAGTAGACTAAAATATTTTAATTTGGAAAAACGTTCAGGCATCACCGTGTTAAGAACATATTTTTTTGTAGTTCTGAAGATAAGTTTACAGATTATGAAAGTCAAAGATTGTGTCTCACAAAAAAAAATTAGACTTTGTGGCTAAATTCAATATTTGAAGCTTGTGGAATTCCACACTAATAAAAAAAAATTCAAAACTGTGGCAAGGGTTTCCTAAGTCTATCAGGGGTGGATATTGGCAAGAGTTTGGCAATATAATACAAAGGGGATCAAAAGTCTGGGCACCTCATGTTGTGCAAACAGAAACCAACAAAAGATAGAAAAATCCTCTAAAAGTATCAGATTACTCATGAGATATTCCTTTAACTTTAATAAAAAAAAATAGAAAAAAAAAGATTTCTTTTATTTACCCTTTCGACATGACAAAAAAAAAAAATGGCTTGAGGAAATGTTTGGGCACTGTGCCAGATGTGTAGTATGCACCACACCCTTTGGAAAAGCTGTCATGATTGTTTACAATCATTGTTTGCAAAGACAAGCCGTATCCTGGGTTCATCCAGCAGTTTTCTAGAAGACTGACACTGAAAATAGTTGATACTCACAAAGCAGGAGAGGACTATAAGAAGATAGCAAAGCCTTTTCAGATGCTAATATCCAGTTTGGAATGTAATTAAGAAATGTCAGTCAACAGAAAGAGTGGAAGATGAATCAAGATGTGGAAGACAAAGAAAACTCTCAGACAGAGCAGCTGCAGGATTGTGGAAAAATCAAGTCCAAACCCGGTTTGACTGCAGGATTCTCCAGAAGGACCTGCAGACTCTGGAGTTGTGCTGCACTGTTCTACTGTCAGAGATACTTGTTCAAATATGGAAGAAACATCAGAAGAAAATCTCTTCTACGTGCTCACCACAAAATTCAACGTTTGAAATTCAAAAGCCTGATGCATTTTGGAAACAAGTTCTGTGGGTGACCCGGTTCGAATGGAGCCGCAATGGACAAAAGTCCGTTTGGAGAAGAAAGGGTCCAGAGTTTAATGAACAGAACCTCTGTCCAACTGTTAAGCATGGGGGTGGATCAATCATGCTTCAGGTTTGTATTGCAACCAGTGGATCAGGAAACATTTCAACAGTAGAAGGAAGAATGTCAAGAGGCGCAGTACAAGGTACTAGCTCTGCAGGGTGCCCAAACTTTTGTACAGACTAGGAGTGTAATGGATCACAACACTCACGGTTCGGATTGTGTCACGGTTTTTGGGTCACGGTTCGGATCATTTTTTAGATCAGTAAAAAAAAAATGGAAAAAAAAAGCAAAAAACAACCAGATAAAAGCTAAATTAATTTTTGGAAACAACTCAAATCATATATTCAATAAGCACACAAAGTACTTCACTAGGGCTGGGAATCTCGAGGTAATTCTAGATATGATGCGATTCACGATACATGGCTCACAATACAGATGTCTCTCAAAATGGCAGCTATTCCAAAAACCATTAATTATGACGATCTTGGTGATCTATGACATTTAACTATCTTTAAGAATATTATAAATTTAATTTTCTGCAAAAACTTTTTTCAACAATTTAAAACACAATGTAATAATTGAATGCCCCTTCTTTCTTATGACGGGTCTTTACAATAACATATTTTAAAAAATAAATAAACAAACCTCCAGTTAAGAGCCAGAAAACAGCATATCAAATGGCCTTCTCATTTTAAAGAACAAAAACTGTGGAAATAAAAATTCTTAATGCAGCATTTTAATTCATTAGTACCGGCCTTACAAACCATGTCTTTCTTACATTAGAGACAGCGTGCGCATTCTGCATCTACTTTAGAAAAATACAGACACAGCTCAGGCCTTTTTGCTGGCGGCTGGTCTGTCGCCTGGATGAGGAGCCCCGCCCCTTCCCTCTGCCTGCGAAGAAGCAGCGTTGATCCACGTCCTTCATTGTAAAGTAGAGAAAAGTTTTTTACAGAAGCTCCTCCCACACGCAGCGGGAGCTTCAGGTGAACAGACTTTAAGATAACCGTGAAGCAGCTACTTTAGCTCTTGTCTAAACAAAGAGGATTTATATGAATTGGACACGAATTCAAATGATGTGAACGGACAATTGATTTTGAAATCATGCCAGCGCGAGGTGTGTGCGCGGGGGTGGGAGTTGTCCGCGGTCCACACGTGTCCCGAACCGTGGCTTCCGATCCGTATGGACCACGGATGCTGATGATGTAACGGTGATCCGTTACACCCCTAGTACAGACCATTATTTGTTTATAAAATAAACAATTATTTCTATAAACATTTAAGTGTGTTGAAGCAGTGTCAAAGGGAGTGCTTCAATGTTGCTGATCTGCTTTATTTTATTTATCTAAACAGTCCGCACTGCACTGCATGTTCGTTTTCACACACAGAAGTGAACAAGAATCTTCTTTAGAGAAATGTACTTGTCAATTAGATCATTTTGCTGAGAAGTACAGGAGAACTATGATCCACTTTGTCTTTAGCATTTTGACTGAAGCTATGTGCGCTGTGCATCTGCACCCCCTCACCCGGTAGGCACTCGCATAAGCCACGAAGCACCGAAATCTGTGTTTTCATATGGTACCAGTAGCACCACTGTCACAATGTTTTGGTACCCATCTCAATTTAAGGCCAAGTGCATTTGTCTAATTAAACTATGTAACAAGAAACAACCGCAAGGCTAATTGGTGTAACACAAGATGGTTCTCACAAAATCTTGTTGTTCAAGCACAGTTTGTAACTGCTCAAAGAGGCTCAGCGGGGTGTGCTGGCGACTAGTGGCCGAGGGTCTAAGTGAAAAACAGAAGTAAGATGCTAAACCAGTGGTCCTCAACCACCAGGCTGCGGACCAGTACCGGTCCGTGAACCCCTTGCCAGCGGGCTGCGGAAGATTTTTTTTTTCTTTTTGAAACGAAAAACAAGTTTATAACCAATTCTCCGTGAATCCTCTGATTTAGAGTTGGATCATTGAAACTAAATTGGGGATAACTTTTACCTGTTGTCGAAGGAAACGGGGAGGCAGGGATTTTTGAAATTGTTTAGAATAGCCTGAGATGAGAGATGGACGCATAGCAGAGGCAGCTTCTCCTTCTAGTTGTGGGGGGATTTCTTCACCACTTGGGGTTTCCAGGTGTGGCAGGGACGGGTGGTCTTCGTCCACTGCAAAACAGAATAAACATAAGTTGAAATGGTTCTGTAATCAATAAATATTCTTATGTATAAACATTAATAATCATGTAAACGGATTAGACTACCTCTATTGTCATCCACATTGAAGTAGTCACAGATGGGTGCTGATGTTTTTTTATCAGTTTGGGTTTCCTCCATTTCCATCTGATGAGGTTTAATTAAGGGGAGCTCTCCTTCACCCTGCGACTCCAATGTTCCAGGTCTCAAAGCCGAGGAGCTCGGTAGGTGAGGCAGGAGAGCTTCATCTTCAGCAGCGCTCTCTGGTTCTTGATCCAACTTTTCCCTTTCTTGATTAATTCTGTCAGGTAAACATTCTGGATTGACTGGAGCTTGTGAAACTGCAGCTGAAGGTAAAGGACTGGATGCACAAGCTGGTAAGGACTCCTCTCTGCCAGCCTCTCCTTCATCGTTAGTAGTTTGAGCAGAGGCAAGCTTGCTTTCATTTGCTTGCCTGTGTTTTTCATTGAGACGCTTAAGTTTTTTCAGCACAAGCAGCAAGACGCTGTTCTTCCATTCGCCGTTCCTCCTCTTCTCTTCTCCGCCTTGCTCGTTCTACAGCTTCAGATACTTCTGACGGCTTCTTCCGTTTTTGTCTCCAAGCGTCTGGGTCATCCTCTGTACCAAGTATCACTGCAGCTTGTTGCTTGTTTCCCCGTAGAGCTCCATTACCAGCAGAACGGCTGCTTGTCTATGAAAGAACAAAAACGCACATGCGGACAAAATTGTCAAAAGTAATACAAATTCTATGACATTGAACAAATGAGGGTGAGACAATTGTGTTCAACCACGCTTCAACAGAATTATTTGAGAAAAACAAAATCATGAAACGGGCCTGGAAAAAAATGATGGTACCCCCAGAAAATACTGAAAATAATTTGACTAAAGGGATATGCTTGTTCATTCAATCACCTATTCACATAGGTTTCCAAAATCTATAATCAATCATTGGGTAAAGGACTACTAGTAGCCTGTGTGCTGTTTAGTGACATGGTGCTTAGCACATTCAACATGGACCAGAGGCAGTGGTGTGGTTCTGCACTGAATGAGTCATAATTAAATGGAGCACCAAATGAGTGCTTGTTTGTGTTGGCTGAGGTCAGTGTGAGCAAATGCTAGAAATTCCCAGTGCACCTGAATGCAGCAATAGTGAGCTCTTAATGCAAGTGTTAAGTGCGGAAATTCAACGCAGCCCAAGTTATTGCCTTACTTTTCCTTATGAATGAAGTCTGTGCTCTGCTCCTCTCTTGACAAATAAAACATATGAATGTTCTGTTTGTAGAAGTCTTTTTCTTTCTTCAGTGTTAAAAGTCTATCCGTTTCAGTAGAAATCACTACCAGTGACGTGTCTAAATTAATTTTTTCGTTTAGGAGTTTAAAAACTAAATCTTCCATTTATAAATAGATGCTCAACAGCATTATAGAGTAACTGGACTGTTATGTAATTATATTGGCAACGACAAGGGGGCGCTTGGTTAGGAACTGTTCTGTTAGACAGCATTATGCAGAAGGAAGCAAGCACTCGGAATGAATGAAACCTGAATAAATCAGCGTTGAAATCCAAGTCCGCCTGATGTCTTTTATTGCAGTACAAAAAGGCTACAAACGCAACATTGACAGTTGCACTTGTTTTGCTACCGCGAATGCCGGGTTCACACCGGAACGGTGGCCGCCTCTATTCGGCGCCCCTGCCAACTTACAGCGTCGTTCACACCAGGCGCGGAGCTGCGCGGTCTGCTGCGGAGGAGATGCGCCGTGCAGCGGATTGTTTCGGCGTCTGCTCTATGTGCTCTTTGTGTGCGAGCCGCGAGCGTTCCGCGTCAACTCTGGCAGAAAGTTGTATCAAGACACATGAGAAAATCCAGTTTAAAATGTAACCTATTTTTCACAATAAAACAGAGATTGAAAAATGTTTTTGTATCTTCAGACTGTAGACATGGAAAAAACCATATAATCACAACACAACGCACGCGAGCACAGACACACACAAAACTGAAAGACATGCACACAGATCAACGTGGGCAGACTCCGGTGTGGGTGGCAGGGCTGGGTTTCGGGAGTTTAAAAAAACAACAACAAAGAGGCAGAGAGCAGCTCCTCTTGGCAGAAACAGGGGGTAATATTTATAAACCACACACAACACAGACAGACAAGAGCGTGCAAAGATCAAAGTAGTGAGCAGACTCCGGAGCGAGGCGCGGGGCTGCAGGGTTTTGGGTGTAAAAAAAAAGAGAGAGGCAGAAAGCAGTTCCTCTTAGCAGAAACACGGGTAACATCTTTAGGTTATTAACTTATCACCCATGATGGCAAAAACAAAAAAAGCTCTAGCAGAAGCGCCTGTGGACCGCCGCGGAAAAATGTGCGTCTGGTGGGAAACACAGAGCGGAGCGGAAGCCGCACGCACTCTGCTCCGCCTCACTTTGCGGCGCTTCCGTGTCCAGTGTGAATCCAGCATAATTCTATTTTTTTTTTTTTTTTTCCACATTTTCTATTTTTCTCTGGGCTCACCAGCGCTCCCTGCCTTGTGGCATGCCTACTGCGGTCCGGCTGGCGGACTGTACGCCGCACCAAGTGTTTGTTGTTAAAGAGCATTTTTAGTGGATAAAAAGACTAAAGAAGCCACAAACTGGCATCTGTGTCATCAGACAGATGGCAAGAGATTAGCAAGTTAGGTCATTTTAAAATAAAGCATATTTTACGTATATTGAAGATCCTCAATACAGGCATGCGTCAGGACACTGGTAAATTTGTTGTTTTTTTGTTTTTTTTTTCTGAAGAAAAGGTGAAAACCCTCACAGAAAAGGGTAATCATAGAAAAGACATTTCAAAAACGTATTTGACTTTTAATTTTAAATTTAAAATGTATATTTATCTTTTTTAAATGTGCATTTTTTGAGCTATAATTTGCTTGTGAGAATCTGTCTCACCTGCCTCCACTAACTGCATGTCACTGGGGCTGTTTTATGGTTGAAAAAAAATGTCTGATTTTCACTGATTGAATTTCATAAAAAAATTTATTATGGCCCGCAGCAGCATCTACTGACTGCAAACCATATTGCAATCTCGGGCGACATTGGCTCAGGTGGTAGAGCAGGTTGGCCAATGATCTAAGGATAGGCAGTTCGATCCTTGCCCCCACCAGCCAAAAGTCGTTCTTGCCTTGGGCAAGACACTTAACCCTCCTTGCCTCCAGTGTGGCTCCAGTGGCGTGTGAATGTGTATGAATGTCCCGGTGATGGTCAAAGCGGCCGTAGGCACGAAATGGCACTCTGTCAGCCTGCCCCAGGGCAGATGTGGCTACAGTAGTAGCTTACCATCACCAAGTATGAATGAGGTGTGAATGAATAATGGAGATTCATTGTAAACGCTTCGAGCGTTTGGAAAAGCGCAGAAAAATCTAATCCATTATTATTATATTATTTTGCTTTGAGTGAAAAAAATCCAAAAAGCTCTAAAAAAAAAAAAAAAAGCATCAAAGGAAGCAAACTTTTCCAGTTGTTTTTTAATATTTTAACTGTTATATTTATTATTTAACTTTAACATTTGGTGGAATGTGAACATTTGCATTTTAAGGGGTACTCCAGAAAAATTAGGTATTTTCAAGATTATATTGCTTTTGCGTTTTATCTTCAGTTTTTTTAGATTTAGTCTAAAGACATGTAAATTAATCAGAAATTACATGCTTTAGCATTGTGTTTGTGTGGAAAGTTTAAATATGTTTCATTTTAATAAATAGACCTAAATGACCAAATCTCTTGATGTTGCATATGTAAATATTGTGTGTTAAGTACTTTAAATGCTTATTGAATTTATGATTTGAAGCGTTTCCAAAAATTAATTTAGCTTTTTATATTTTTTTTACTTTGTACTGATCCGAAATATGATCCGAACTGTGTCACGACCTGAACCGTGAGTTTTGTGATCCGTTACACCCCTATTAGCAGGTGAGCTCGGATCAAAGGGGGCAGCGATGGTTTGTAGAGGCGGGTAGCGAGGGAGAGGGCCGGTAGCAACTGCGGGCCATCCAATGCCGCTTGTGGCTTGAATTCATTACTTTTGTCTGATTAATTCTTTTCTCTTACCATAATGAGCTTTTTTTTATTTTCTGAAGGGTACCAACAATTTTGTCCAGGTGTGAATGTAGACATAAGTTATTTTTAAGAGAATGTAATGTTACGGGTTCATACACTGTTTTAGCAATGGCTTTCCTTAACCTTTCACTGAATTTCCAAAACTAAAATTAAACCCGTTTCAATCAGACTTCTGTAGTCGTTGCTGGTAATTCAATCCAAACCAAAACACATTTTTTGTGCTACGCCTGTCCTGTGGCAACACAAATGCATATGGGAGGAGTTATCAGCTGCGTTTAGCCTAATAGACACATGGGAGGTGTCTGTGTTTATCTAATTTACAGTGTCTGGAAGGCATGGAGGATGTTGAGAGATCAGGTTTATTTATTGTGAAGAGTTCTACAAACACATCAGTTGTTGCGTCTCCATTTTGGGTTCATGAGATCATTCAGTGACTCTTGTTGTACTGGCTCCTTCACTCCGAGAGCTGCTTCTGTGTGACGGCCGCTTTCAGTGTTTCTGTGTACCAGTTTGAAGGGAAAAATAAAATCAGACAGAGTCGCCGTGGGTGTGACGGACTGGCAACCTCTCCAAGGTATATGCCGCATTCGACCAACAGTGGCTAGGACTGGCTCCAGCAAACCTGCGGTCTGATTACTGAAGCTGGAAGTTCAGGACAAAAATGCTGGCATGACTGTATTTGTATTCTTCCCATTGATCAAGCTGGCTATTCAGTGCCTCGCTCACTCATTTATTCATTCCTCCAGTCAGCTGGGCAGAGGAGAAGCCTTAAAGCCACTGAACATGCTTTTATACCGAACACTATTCGCACCACAAATTCACCACTTGACAAAAAATGTGTTTCTGACCGTGCCATGTGTGGGAGGAGCTACAAGCTCTCTCTGGGGATGTCTCTTAGAATGAATGGAAGATACATACAATGTCAAGGAATCAGGTTTTTTGACGTGTTAGCTGTTTCTATCAAATCAGCACCCAAAGCTCCGAGCTGCAAACCAGTGGCCCCCCCCACTTTCCCTGCCCAGCGAATCCGTTGCTCCCACCTGTCAAACATGTGATCCTGAACATGAGGCCACGGCTGTGTGTGGGAGTCTGTGAATGTTAAGGTGCTCACACACCGGCTGTGTTGGCGCGCATTGAACCAGCCGCCCTAATGAAAAGTCCATGCAAATGCGCATAAGCCCACCAAAAGCAACCCCCGAATGTGCACTGATGCAACCCAACACCTCCAATAAACGGATCACATATAGATCAGAGGTATTTATTCTGAGGAGTTCACCCAGTCAGTCTATATGTGGTTTCTTCAGTCATCTGTATCCACTGTATGGTCATTATTATAATTGTATTAATTTATTACAGATTGATTTATTTTTTCTTATTCATTTTTTTAATTAATTAATTAAATTCATTATTTTGTGTTAGAGATTAAGATATTTGAGAACATTGGAATGTTTAATCAGTGCTTCTCTTGTGGAAATCCTGTGGCCCAGCCTCACCCAGACTCTGCCTCCAGCGGCCCCCAGGGAAATAAAGTTTGAGACCCCTGCTATAAAGGATGTAAAATTTATATCATTTTAATTTGTTCTAAAATGAAAAGTTTTCATGTACTTAGTTTGTTATTTTTCTTCTCATGGAGGGCCCGATAGAAGCAAAAAGCTAAATGGGTGTGGTTCGTACAAGTGGTACCTGGTAAACTTTTGAAGCCACTGATTTGTTGTACTGTATCACAATGCCAGGGGATGCCACTCTGGAGTCCACACCGTCAGCCCATGCTGTTTTACTGCTCCCACGTTCCTCAGATCCCTCCTTCCAGGCCTCCTGATTCTCTGGCACACAAGATCTCATGTGATCCACCTTACTCACCCACTCCCTGAAAGTTACGAAGTAAAGTTATTAGGAAGACAGGTTTCAAAAACTTAATTTAATTACTCTCAAGCATATCTCACTGTTTTCCTGTTAAAATATGTCAGTGGCAGAAAATTGCAACTGTTCTTGTTGTTGGATATTTTTGGTAAATAACAGCAGCATGTGTTCCTCATCCACTCTAAAATATGATTCTTTAAAGCTATTTATTCCTTTTGTATAATTTCTTTATACTACACTGAGTGCACAGTCTGGCTGCTATAGAGAGCCTCCACCAGCCCGATTGCAAGCCGGGAACCCACCAAAGAGCAACTCTGGCCCTTGGGAGAGTTTATATTGAGGTTCGGGCCACTCAATAGATTGATCAATCGATCAAAACCTAATGGTCTAACTGGACAAAAAGGGTGATTTTATTCACCTGCATTTACGTCTGAAAAGCAAAGACTGTCACTTTCTAAAGCTACGCTCACATAAAACTGCCACCATGCAATGGGGAGGCATCTCCAAAATCTTCATATTTAGCTGCTGCCACCCAATTTTCCTCAGAATTGTTGGTGTGGTCATGAATGCAGACAGCAGCAGTCCAGCTGCTTGGCAGACCGCGGCAATGATCCCTGCATCCTTACGCAATCGCGCACTGCTCACACATTCACACACAAGAAAGTATGTCCAGTGCAGAAAATAAAATTATATACCAGGTTAAACTATTTACATCAAAAACAAAACTACAACTCAAGTTCATTAGAGGTGTGGCGCTCACAGACGAACTGAACAGATTATTTACATGAACAAATGGACTCCCTCCCTCCCCTAAGTTTCACACATTCACATAATTGTTCAAACAAGCCCATCCTTCTTATTTAAAAAAAAGGAGAAAAGGACAGCCAGACACATGAAGAAACATTCCTGCCATCATACTGCCGCTGCACAACCTCCACATGTACCAGGGCGGTGACCGACATATCAAAAGAAATATTTAAAAAAAACCATCTCATCGCCATTTTATCTTAACTTTTGGTGGCATTTTTGCATATTTGAATGTAGCGTAACAAAAAAGGACAACAGCAGCAAATGTTACATGAACAAAACGGAATAAACTTCAAACACCATAGTACTTCTGCTAGAGATTAACAGGAATGAGAGTTGAAATGCTCACCAGTTGTCTACTTTGTCTTTAGTAGATTGGTTCTCTTCATCATCACTGAAGTTGAGCTTCTCAGTGTAATCTACCTCCATTTGCGCTCCTGAATGGTCACAAAAGAAGAAAAGATGCTTTTGCTTAATGCTTAATGCCTTTTTGCATTCAATTTTTTTTAACCAGCCCTTTTCCGGCTCATACTGAGGTTAAATGTACGCAAAGAAGTTCCTGACCTGCCCAGCCCTCGTCTCCATCAGTGTCCAGGTTATCAAGCTCCTTAAGGTCTGTTGCACTAATGATAGACGGCCTGTCAGGGTCTTGGACCCAAGATTGGGAAGGTGGCTGCTGTGGTCGTCCTGAGCGAACAGTTCTGAGGATCAAGCATAAACTTGTTAAAGCCCCACTTCAACTATATATTTTTTTCTGTTGTAAAATCGTTCCCAGTGGTATTTTAATCAAAGTTATGCAGTTTATAGCCAAAATCTAAAAGCCTTAGTCATTTTTAAGACAGCAGCAGAAGCATGGTGAAGCATCATTAGAAATTCTCCTCTGGGATGTGGGCAGGAGAGTTAGTGCAGAAGTTAGCTCTACTAATTTCCCATCAATGCTTTGTTTACACTGTCCCCAGCTAGCTTATAGAACTTCAAAAGCCCGAGCTGACATTAGCGTTGTGGGGGAAAAAAAAAGCGAGCAATGTTAGATACTAGCTCAGATGAGGAAGTTAGAGACATAGCAAAACTCTGAAATTATCCTAAAAGACCTCAGTAAATGCCAAATTAGTCAGAAGAGCTGGCATTTTGCTAAAATATTAGCTAAATGCCAAACTAGCATAAATATTCACAGTAGATACCAAATTAGGCAAACAAGCAAGAATAATGCTAATATAACAGCTAAATGTCAAAAAATCTTAAAAATATATATGTATACATAAAAGTGTAAAAGATGTTGAGTCCAAACCGTTAGAATGATGCCAATACAAATGCTTATTGCTAATTTACTTGACTCAACTCAACCCATATTCCTCTTACAGCATTCACACTTGCATTATCGCATGTAATGCTATACATATCGATAGTTAGCTTGGACTTGTGAGTTTCTGTATGCTAGCAGAGGAGTATGAACATAGAAATACTGGGAAATTAGCAGAGCGGACATCTGCGGCATCAGTCCTGCCCAGAACCCAGAGAAGAACTTTAAATGAGCTTCTGCTGCGCTGCAATAGATATGACTTTAAAAATGACACAGCCTTTCTGATTTTGGCTAAAAACGACATAGATCCTTTCACATGATGTCACACAAAATGGTAATTGCAAATCATGTTTAAAGTGACTTCCGGTTAACAGGATAAGAACGGCAATCGCTGTTTAAAGCAAGTTTTCGCAAATAATATTTATTATAGAAATGTCCTAACTAGTGCTGTGGATCGTTGCTTAGGTGGCGATCCGATACGATTCACGAATCAAGCTCAACGATTCACGAGTTGAACCACGATTCTTACTTTTTAATATAATGTTTATTGCTATGAAAATATTAACTAAATGGAGGAAAATGGAAATTATTTGTATTAATCACCAACATTTACATTTAATTAGTGCAATAGATCAGAATCAACAAAATTGATTTAAAAAACCCAAAAAGATTCAGATAGAAAGAAATTTTGTCATTTTAAATTTTTTTTTGTCAGCCTTCTGGTTAAGTTCAGCAGTAACATAAACAACATAAAGAGGATAAAAATTACTGCTGTTTTGGATCATTTAACAACAAAACTAAAAATGTTCCCCACATTTTTTTTTTATCCTCAAAGTTCTTCAATATTTTTCGGTGTACAACCCGTGTGAAAAAAGTATTTTTTCCTTCCGCAGCAGAATCATCTGATTCACGTTGTTTACATCCGCCTTTCAGCAGCGTGAGGCTGCGTTTCTTCAGAATAAGATGGAGTTTCGTTAATTGCTTCAACTGTTGAAGAGTTACCATAGCCAAAAGAATGTAAACACTGAGATAAAGCTCCGATGTTAAAGATTCATTTTTTCAGAAGTTTTGTCAGTGAACAGAGCTTCAGTCTGGGTTTTTGAACGGAAAAAAACTCTCGCTAGTTTTACTTTGAAAACTGGAAGTTTCTCAGCAACTAAGATTTGTTTACTTTCGGTTACTACCGCGGCTCTTTCGGCTTTGTTTTAGTTCGCAAACTTAAAATAATACATTAATCTGAATTCCAGAAGAAAAATACATCATTACCAGATAATATTCTGATCATATTTTACTACAATTTACTATATTTATAAAGATCGCAAATCAGCGATCTTGGACGTCGCGAATATTCATACTCGGACTTTCGGGAGCAGATCGCGAGTACCCGAGCACCCGGGTACACGTTACAGCCCTAGTCCTAACCTGGTTGTATTTTTTTCACTTCTTAGATCATTCACAAATTAAAGTACAAATGTCAGTATTAATCCTACAGAATGCAGCACAGCTGCTTCCCCAAATTCCTATGGATGATATTAAACAAGTCAGGGATAATTTCTCTCTGACGATCCGGTCAAAGGGAGAAGAAGATTACAGGTATTGAAGCTGCTTGTTTGATTACGAAGGTAAATAGGATTTTTTTTCTCAAATTTATTCTACTGCTAGGAATAGTTTTGGAGATGAGACAGAGCTGTAGAATATCTTTTCTGCCAAGTTAAAGTTGCCTAAATATCCATGTTCACAAAATCACTAAGAACAGAGTAAAAGTAAAACTAAGAGTAAAGTCAACTAAAGTAAAACAATTGCAGTGTCTCTTATAATAAAGAAAAACTAAAAACTGTTGTATTATTTTCTGACATAGCTCTCCTCCTCTTCTGCAATAACTGTCTGATCCCCACGGGATAATGAAGGTAAACAATGACAAAAACAATTTAAAGAGTCATAAAAATATATAAAGAAATTATTATTCACATGTAATTTCTAAATGCATAAGGCCAGAGATTAACTACTGTCTTAGCTTCCCTTATTTTGGAAGCTGAAAATACGTGGCTTTGTAGCGGCACTTCAAATATTCACTGTGCCACTTGGTAAACATCCCTGATTTTATTTTACAATTACCCCTTAAAATACCCCGGAACACAACAACTGCCTTTTATTACAACAACTAAATTTAGCCTTGGGTGCAGTTAAAATACGTGCAGCAAGTGCATCTTGGCTGCTCCTATTACAGGGGTGTCAAACTCAATCGCACGGGGGTTAAAATCCAAAACACACCTTAGGTCGCCGGCCAAACAGGATGAACACTTACTGAACACCCTAAAACTACATTTTTACAACTTTAAAAATGTAACTTAACATTACTATGATTAGAAAAGGCAGGAATATTTTTCCAGATTAAATCAATTTAAACCATCCGATAACTTTCAATATTTTACTCTCCATAAAAATATACTTGGTCCAAATTACACAAGTAAGAAGTAAGCCCAAGATAACATCGGGCCAATAATAACAAAATATAATTACCCAAAGGGCCAAATCCGGCCCCCGGGTCGTGACTTTGACCCATGCGGCCTATAATGTTATCAGCTTTTGTGCTAAATCGCACTTAAAATACATGCGAATAACATCAAGCAAAACAGGACCCATTAGAATAATATCTGCTTAAACGAAAGGCCCATATTTTTTTAATGGAACCTCACTTATTGAAGGATTATATCAAATTTGTATTTAGATTTGTGAATGAGCTTCAAGGGTAAATGAAAATGCAGTGAAGCGGCAAATTCATAAGATAAATATTGTACATTTTTTTTGTTGAAATTGGTAAGGTTGCTGTTCTAAAGTGTAAACCAGAAGTCACTTTACACACGCTCGGCCATATCACCATTTTGCCTGAGGTCACCTAAAATTGAGAACAATTTCACAATAGAAAACAATATAGTTGGAGTGGAACTTAAAAACACGATTTTCATTTCATTATCTTTAAAGAAGAATGTCAAAAATACCCTAAAAAACACACTTTATCTCCAAGGATTCTTTAGTTTGTTATTGAGTAAATGTGTAAAAAACTTTGAGACAAAGGGCCAAATCAAAATTTTTCCCTTCTCCCTACCCCTTCATTTGAAGGACCTTTTGAAGTGCAAGTGGTTTCTGAAATTTATTTTTCAATATCCTCCCCTTCAAACGGAGGGATACAGAGCTCTCCCTCACAAGGGGGTTCCGCATCACGTGAGAAGCGCTTTTCTTCACGTGGGTGCATTCTGAAGCACATAAGTTTACATATAAATGCAAGTAACGACTTCTTGTTGTAGCATGACCTTCTTAGAGTTATAAAATTAATGTTATGCTTATTCAAGTGCTGCAAGCTCTGTGCTAAAGCTAGCTGACCAGTGACTATTGCTGATGTCATCAAGTGGAAGTGATGTCCAAACTTGGAGACACTGTTTTTCTCTCTCCGTTTGGAGGGCTAAACGTAAGGGTATTGAGAAAGGAAAATTTCAGATGGGGCTCAAGTGTCATTAACATAATGACAGGGAGCAGGCTTTCATAAAATCTTCATAAAATCTTGCTCAAATTTCCCATAATACTACTTGTTTTCAGGTAACCAACATATAAATAAGATTTATGGGAGAGGGATATGTCCTAAAATGCTTTGAAGCCTAGTTCTGATGCTACCGTTAGCAATGATTAGAGATTTACTACAGCATGGCTTACTAATCTACAGCCTGATTAGTCTCAAATATCTTTTTATTGAGGATAGACAGACTACCGAAAGAGCAATTTAACATAAAGTCATGTGTATTTTTCTCTAACTAAGATTTAAAGGAATGTCGAAATAACTTACCTTGCTGCGTCTTGTGGTACAGGGTATCTGAAATTCCCCTGGCCTGGGACAATTGTTATTTGGGGATAGGCGTGGAACATCTACAAAAAGGCAGTGATCATTAAACAGTGCAAAGACAGCACAAATACAGTGTATGACAGTTTTTTTTTTGTCATAATCCAAACTAATATGCAATTTTTAATAAAAATTCACTTTGCAATGCAGCCTTGGAATATTACATTTCAAAAGACAATTTTCAAAATAAAATATTGAATTAACTGCATTGTAAAATGATGTCATAGTTCAAATGAGAACACATTTTTTAATTTCCAATTAAATCTGAATTTTGAAAATGCATTTTGCCATTTATCATGTAATATTTTAAAAATGACATTTCAGTACATGGTTTACTTTACTTAAAATTAGTACTTTAAAGCAACTTAAAATATAATGTGTTTTACTCTTTATGATGTTTTGTATCAAAGTTAAAATTAACTTGCAAAACAGCACCCCTGATTTAAAGCACTTTCATTTCCATAGCATTATGCTTTGTGTCAAAATTGAAATGCAAACTGCAATGAGTTCATCAGGACGGGGCCTACAAATTTTATAAAATTTGTTATTCAACTTGGAAGAACTTTCCTCCTTTCAGCTCCAAACATGTCTATTCTAAAAAGCATACATTGTTCTCGTCTCCTACTAGCCAGATCGTACTTGGTTTCACGTATAATGGAGGATATATATGATTTATAACCAAAATTTATCCATCTAGATCAACACATAAGAATAAAAAACAAATATTTAAACAGCATAAAAAACATGCATACAGGTGATTCATCTAATGACTTAAGCTTTGACTTTGTGATGAAGATTTTCCATTCAACATCAAAGCAGGTGCCAACATCCAAATGCTAAATTTAGCCGCATCCAACTTTTAAGTTGTGATGGATGAAGAAAGAAAAATAAAATAATCGTTGTCAAACTGGTATTTTATTAACAAAAAATATAACAAACTTGAATTCACCTTGTCTGCAACTTAATTTTCTGCAGGTGTGAAATAGTCCAGAGTCAGTCGCTGCATATTAGACCTGCTATGCCTCAATAAATCTGTATGTGGAGGAAGGCGACTGGTTTTGTCTGTAAGTGGCAGCTTTATTTATTTATTTATTTTTTTTAAGTCAAAGGCTCGTTGGTTTCCTCACTGGCTCTTTTCTTCTTGAAGATACTTTCCAAATATGCTTTATTGTTTGGTTTTTGTTAGTGTTTTAGCTTTAGGCTACTAACTTAGCAGTCACAGTAGCCAGCTAAGCGCTTTAGGTCATGGGACCAAGACTGATGTGCTAAACAGAATCTGAGTTCTTCAGAACTTTCTTCAGGGTCAGAAAATAAAACGGAAATGATCTGTTAGCATTTGTATTTGTGTGTTTTGTTTTTTTTTTAAGGCTGAATATCAAGTGACCCATGGACCAGTGCTGGTCTGGACCCCGCTGTCGTAACCCTTGTGCTATCCTACTCATGTTTACATAAAAAGTGCGGTCATCTGGATACCACAAAACAGCAGGATTTTTGATCTTCACTGGTGTTTGTGGCAGACTTAAAATCCTGTCCACCTTTGTCATGGAAGGAATCGCACATCAATGTAAAGGTGGGGTCATCTGGACCCCATAAGAGAGCATGAGGGTTAAAATAAATTTAAAGCAAATCATGTATATATATAGGTATACCCATATATATAGGCATATATAGGTATATATGTGCGTGTATGTGTCTATATATATATATATATATATATATATATTTACATATTTGTAATATCCTTCTGTTCTGTTCTTACTTAATATTTTGCTGTTTCTATTTATTCATGAATGCACCATCATCACCAAGACAAATTCCTAGTATATGTTCAATTGTACTTGGCAATAAAGTTTATTCTGATTCTGATTCTGGTATTAATGTAATTTTTGAATATGGTATAGTAAATTGCAAAAAATTACTATCCATTTTCAAAATGGCAAAAATCCTTAATGAATTGTAAATTGAAAAATACATTGTGGCAACAGTGGCTCAGGTGGTAGAGAAGGTCGCCCAATGATCGAAGTATAGGCGGTCCGATTCCCACTCCTGCCAGCCAGGATAAAATTGGGCAAGGCACTTCACCCTCCTTGCCTCCAGTGCGACTCCACTGGCATGTGAATGCGTAAGAATGTCCCGGTGATGGTCAGAGGGGCCATAGGTGTGTACTGGCAGCCATGCCTCTGTCAGTCTGCCCCAGAGCAGCCGTGGATACCTCAGAAGTTTACCATCACCAAGAACGAACGAAGTGTGAATGAATAATGGATATACATAGTAAGCGCTTTGAGTGCCAAAAAAAAGCGCAGATAAATCAAATCCATTATTATTATTGTCATTCTAATTATGACATCGAATACCCATGAACATTTACAATGCAATTGATTTTGTTTTTATTTAGTATTTTGGTTTTTAAATTGTCATTTTGAATTGCAAACTTTACTGTGGAATTGTCATTGGCAAAATGCATTTTCAAATTGCATGATAAAACTGCAAATTGAATTGTCAATAAAAAATTGCATATTACTATGAATTATGACTAAAAAAAGACCTAACAGTGATCCCTCGCTGTATCTTCTTTTTCATTCCAATATACTGGAGTTATTTTTCTATGAAGGTTTGAACTTTGAGGGTTTAAACAAGAGAGAAAAGCATGAAAATGTTAAATGCCATTCTGAGAAATGTGTATGAAATACGTAAAAGGTGGTTTCACAGATTTAAAACAACTGTAGTCCTACTTGACAGATTTCACCTAGTACTTTTAGGAAAATAACCCCGGGAACAAATGAGGGAACACTGTACCACATTTTTTTTTTCTAAAACATCCAACCAACTTACATAAGGTGGCATCATGCTTCTGAAAGCAGGGTCAAAGTGAGTTGGTACCCCTGCAGGAGGTTTTTCTCCCCCATTAAGCTTAGGCTGAGCAGGGGCAGAGGGGGGGGATTCTCTTTTTTCCTCCTTATCTCTTTGGCTGTCAGTGGTTACACTAGGAGCAGAATCATCAGTTTCTGCTGTCAAGGTAGAAGTACCCTGACTTGCTCCCCCTTCCTCTTGAGCTCTGTTGTCCATCTCAGTAGGGCTGGATGTGGTGTTTAAATTTCTGCCTCCACCCTCACGCCAACTACCAACATCTGCAAGAATAAAAGGAAGAAAGACATTTCTTTTAGAGACGAAAAAAAAAAAAAAAAAAAGAAAAAAAATCACCAGAAGCTGCAAGATGGCAAGACATTTTTTCAATTCATTGTTACTTCTATGTGTTTATCCCTACTTTGGGGTCGGAGACTAGGGCCTGGTCCATAAGGCTCTTCATCTTGCCCATCCCCTTTCTCAGCCTCGCCAGCTGCCTGCAGGCTGGGAAACTCTTGGTGAAAATGGCTACTCACTCGAGAAGATCCTGTGCAATGCAACGCCCAGAATTACAAATAATCTGAGATCACAATATGGAACAGAATGTCTTTTTATAATAGTTTTCAGAATTTAACCTCATATAGTAAACTGTCAAATTTTCAAATCAAAATAAAACATGTATTTCAGTAAAATGCCTCAAAAATGCATTTTTTAATTACAAAATCCTTAAGGTGCCATACACCAAATTCACTTTAATATAACACCTTCAGCCACATGCTTCTTCAGTCACCTGTCATGGCTGTGAATAGTAGACTTTAGAAATTAAGATGTGAGCATATTTACCATCTGGCTGTGTCTGCTTGTTGCTTGCCCAGGAGCGGCTGGTACCAACAGACAGCTCCTGCGACACTATAGGCTTATTCTGAGGTGGGGGAGTTTCTTGCTGCCTGTGAAAAGTTAAAAAAGCTGTTTTAAAATGAATGTAAAGCTCATTTTTCTAGAAAGTATCTAGGAAGTATTCACAGCTCCTAACTTCTACCACATTTTAATATGTCACAGCCTTATTTCAAAATGGATAAAAATCAGTTTTCTTCCAAAAATATATATAAAAAAAAAACCTGTGGTAAATCCAGCAGATTGAACATGATTTGGAAAGGTCTGACCCAATGTTCCCCCTAAGCTGCGCGCGTGCGCAATTGCGCACTGTTCTCACGCCTGTTGCGCAGAGGAACTCTTTTCTGCGCACATCATAAAATGCATTCTGAACTTTAAATAGAATGATCATATAAGACATGTATTCTTCGTCACTTTTAATGTAATTCAGCGATTGAAAGATGAATTAAAACGTGCTGATGAAGACGAGTGTTCAGGATACAAAGCTGAGTTCAGATTGAAGGCGGGATTTCAATGCATTCGGTCTTCAAAACACCGTCAGTTTGGCCGCACGTGCAATGAACACGCGCAGTGAGCACGAACAGTGAGTTCTAAAAAACACCGGGGAGGCTGTTGATGGACTTTTTTCTGCGGCCAGAGCGTCCAACAACAGGATGAAAAGTGCGCGAGCTCCGGTGTTCAAATGAATGAATATACTCATAATCTCAGTGTTTTGTGTATTTCCTGTACAATTACATCGTGAACAAAGTAATACTTTGTGCACAACTTTGCTATATATATTTATATATAAATTTTGATTTGAATAGTCACTTTCCAAATATATGTACTAATATATATACCACATTTAGCTTTACATTTAGCATTTTCATTTTGAATCCTGCTTTTCTTTGACTTGTGTACATAATTTTTCATGTTGACTTTCTGAGAGATATTTTGACAAAAAGTTGACAGAAATGTTTGTATTGATTACAAACAAAATTTGTATCCAAAACAAAGCAAAATCATGTTCACAACAGAAATGTAAAAAGATCAAACTAGATGTACTATTAATATATTTTGTTTTGTTTTTTGGAGTCAAACTAAACCACCATGCATTTACATTCTTCTTCAGTCCAATATGTATCTATGTTTATAAAAAGATTCTGATATGAAACAGAATCTTTAGTTGTAAATATATTGGTTTGTAAATCAGACTGAAAGAGTTTGTGCCTCATCAGACACAAACTTAGCTGCACATCACGGGTCTGTAGAGAGAGGATTTAAAGGGACAATACCATGAAAAGAAAAAAAAACAAAAAACTTTGAGCTTTTAAGTGTATTATAATGTTCATTCCTCACTATAAAGAACCCCAAAGCGGTATTTTGATCCATTTATGCATTTAAGAGCAATTCTCTACAAACTGCACTCTCAGGAGCAGCACCTCCCATACCCACGAAAACGAGCAAGTTGTCATGATGTGATGTCACAGAGTGAGACTGCCCCCTTCAGGAAGAGTCTGCTCTGACAGCTCCGCCCCCAGTCTAACACCCAATTTTTCCATGGAGCTAGTGGTGATCAGGAAAAAACTTTTCATTTTAGATGCAGAATACTGTAAATCTTCCACCTGTGTCTTGAGTAAATTCCACCTCAAACAGGTGTTTGATACTTTGGGTGTGGGCGGGTCTCCTTTAAGACCCCATCTCCCACCCCCTGAGCGGCACAGCCGCGTGTATTTGTGTTGTGAACCAGTGTCCGGGTCTACTTCGGGCAGATATATACAGAATCATAAAGGACTCCAACCACCCAGCGCACAGACTCTTCACTCCTCTGCCCTCTGGCAGGCGTTACAGGAGTCTGCGGACTAAAACCACCAGGTTCCGGAACAGCTTCTTCCCAACTGCTACCACACTCCTGAACTCTGCCTCCTGACAACTTAGCCACAACTTAGCCACAACACCATTCTGTATCTTTTTCTAAATCACTACAACAATTGAAACACATGCATACTAACACTGAATAATTCACCCTACTGTTTACATACTGATACTACACTGCACTTTGCACATTGTTTAATACCTGCTCACTCTGGATGATATTTCGTTGTGTTACTGTACTGATAAATAACTTGTTTATTCTCACTGCTATTTATTCCACTTTGCACATTGTAAATACATATTTATACCTGCTAAAGCACTCTGGATGGATGCAAACTGCATTTCGTTGCTGTGTACCTGTGACATGTGCAATGACAATAAAGTTGAATTCTATTCTATTCTATTCTAGAATGTGCATCCATCCTTGAAAAAAATTTGATATTTATTTTCGTGGAAAAAACAAAAACACGCTGCTGGCTCTGGGATGACGTCATGAAATGGGCGGCACCCAAACAGCGACAGGTGGAGTCGAGTCGTTTTACTTGTGGATAGGAAAAAAAACCTTTAAAAACTGGTAAAATTTTATAAATACCGGTAAATGTTCTTTAGTGTTCAAAAAGTAATATATGATCATATATGTGGATATAGTTCACTCTGAAAGGCTTAAGAAAATCATGATATAGCCCCTTAAATACCTAGAATACCCTGGTTTCCTGCCATCTCCATCTTACCACATTTCAAATTATGTGATAGTGGAATCTCTTTGGATTTTTGAAGTGGGGATGCATGAGCTCAAAGGCAAATTAGCTAAAATGCTTGTAAAATACAGTTAATAAGAGCACACATGATCTGTGGAATTAATATTACTATGTTTTTGAAATGGCTTGAAACATTAATAGTGGGACTTGTGACTCGATTTGAGACTTGTTGGTCTTGACTTGTGACTCAACTTGAGACTTGAGTGCTTTTGACTTGGGACTTGACTCGGACTTGAGGACAAAGACTTGGGACTTGCAAAACAATGACTTGGTCCCACCTCTGTTAACCACGTTAGCGAAAAAATAAACACTCACCTGAGCACAGGTGTCAGCTCACCTTTACACTAATAGTATGCGGGAAAGAATGAAAGACTTTATTTGTGTCTGTTTGTATGATTAAGTCTGTTAGTTGCAGCTGCAGTTGTATTGTGTACATTTTGACTAGTTTAATGTGGAGACTATTTAAACCAACAGGTATGTGTGTAATTACAGTGTGTAGACAGGCCCCGCCCATTCTAGTTTACTATTTAGACCTGGATGTTTCATGAAGTTGCTTCCCTCTGTTGCCATTTTGTTTTTTCTCTAAACCCCCCTCTTTTACCCCCCACTCTCTCTCTTTTCCGTCCGGTCCAACAGAGCAAAAACAAACTTAATCAATATAAATAAAGTTTAGCATGAAATACAGCAGGGGTTTATACTCAATATATCCTTGTCACAGTAAAATCTGTCCAACACAAGAGGCTCTCAGCCCACATCTGTTTGCTCAGCAGTTGGACAGGACAAGTTTAAAAAAAAAAAAAAACTAATTTGTGATAGAAAACAAAGGTAGGTACAGATCTGTCTGTCATATTGCGCGGGGAAGACCGAGAGAAAGACAGAGAGAGACTCTGGAAATCTGGAACCATTTCACTTTAACTGCTAATACAAAGGAAGAATTTAGAATTCCATCTAGAACCTCCTCCACAACAAACCTACAGACACCTGAGAGAAGCTTCTTTAAAACAGAGCAGATCATTCAAACCAGATCAACTCCTTAAAGCCTTTGTCTTCCTCTAACAGCAACTCAGCAGAGGAAGATTCTGAGAACATCTGAGGATTCATCTGTTTATAATGTTTTTTAAGTTCAAATTTTTTCACTTGAAATGTGGAAATCTGGAAATATTTTACTCTAAAATATGTTTAAATCAATTATTACACATATTTGGGTTACTGTGAGCAGGAAAGACCACATTTCATTTTGTGTTTGACAGTTCCATTCAAGTTCAATGACAGCTCAACAACATTGTATATGCTTATGATGCTGTATTTTCTTTGTGAATGTGTTACAATAAAAAGAGTTATATGAAAATATGATTTTCATTTCATATATAACATTTTTTGGCGCTTTTAAAAATACGTATATATTCAAACACATTGCAACTTTTTACAAAAGCTGCAGCAACATCGGCCATTTCGGGCCACAACAATCATAACTAGATTTGCAATTCCCTGAAGAAATTGCGTCTGATTGCTGAAAGCAATACCGATCTAAAACATCCTACAGCCGCAAGCATTAAAGTCCTTCCGTCCGACACGCACGCCAAGTTTCGTCCATGTAGGTCAAGTACTTTTGGAAATATTATAGGAAACGACAGGAATTGGCTGTAGCGCCACCTGCGGGAGCACTGTTGTGAAAGTTGTTGCACTTACTTATCTTACACAGTGAAATAAGTTTTGAAAGTTTGGTGAAGTTATGTGAAACTTTCAAGGAGCTGCAGCGTTGCAAACATTACAATCTCATTCCGTCTTATTTGCACGACGTGTTTTGCAAAAACCGTACGGAACTACGCAAAACAAATATTACCATTGGATTTGTGGTAGTCCAAATAGGTTATGTGCAGAAAACTGCAAAGATTAGTCAAAGTATGTGACAAAGGGAGTCAAAAAAGTGTTTTGCGAAAAATCGTAAATTGTGAAAAAGTCTTACACAATAGAGATCGCTGATGAATATAAGCTATTAATTTACTATCCAATGAATCACAAAGGAGTGAAAGGTAGTGCTTAAGACAAATGCTCTTGGAGAATAAGGCCTATACACTTTCGTAATCCAACTGACCACCTGGTGGCGCAATAGAGCCAAAATTGATTGAGCATTTAAAGATTGGTCTGAAAGTATTCTACCTACAAAGTTTCATACCAGTTATCAACTACTTTTCAAGATAATGATGGTTTTTAAAATTCGTTCATGTTAATTTAGATAGGGGAAGCAAACATTTTTAAAAATTCATATAAAATCAACTGTGACTCCAAATGGTAAGAAACTTTCGGCCAAACATCTCTATGGACAGCTTAACAAACTACAAGTGGTTGCATGTTCATATCTACAATTATTTGGAAGATAAGAGGACCCATCCAATTTTAGCTTATCCTTCATAAGTCACCACTAGGTGGCGCAGCAGAGTCCTTTTTCTAGTATGTTATACAGTTTCTCTCTGACAACATATGTGCTGATTTTTATGTAGCTAGGTTGAGTAGTTTTTGAGATAGAGGCCTTAAACACCATTTCCTTAATTATAGCGCCACCTATTGGAATATTTACATGAAACTTTTCATACTTCTTTATCACTGTAGGATGAAGCTATATTTTAAAACTTGTGAAGTTTTGACTATCTTTGTAGAATTTAGAGCATGTTAAAAATCTGTGACCACACCCACCTCATTAGCATTGCGATTATCTCAAAAACTGTAAGGAATTTGGCCAATTGAGTGGTACCATTGAATTCGGGGTAGTCTAAATAGGGTATGTACCAATTTTTGTCAAGTTTGGTTAAACTATGTTGAATCGGGAGCCAAAAACGTTTTTTACAAAAAATCGAAAATTGTGAAAAATCTAAGTAGACGGAAGTGGGCGGTCCTTGAGGCAAAAACTTTTTCTAGCTTCTAAGGAACCCATGAGAAAAGACAGAAAAATTTTTCGTCACACGGCGTGCAAACGCTAGCCCAAAACGCGTTTTGTACTACCACTGACCACCTGGTGGCGCTATTAAGCCAAGATTCCAGTAACTTGTAGAGAATCTCATGAACTTATACATCAGAAAGTCTCGTACAAATATCTTTAGTATTTTTTGAACTATAAGCTTTCAAAAGTGGCTCCCATTGACTTTCCATTCAAAAAAAAACTCATAAAAATATTAATATAAAATCATTCATAATTCTGAACCATACCAAAAGTAATGCCATCCATCTCCCAATGGAGCTTTATAAACTACAATTGAAAGCACTTTGATATCTTTAAAACTGTAGGAGGAGTAGTGGTCCGTAAAAAGGGACGGAATAAAATATAATAACTAGATTTGCAATTCCTTGAAGAAATTGCGTCTGATTGCTGAAAGCAATACTGATCTAAAACATTCTGCAGCTGCAAGCGTTAAAGACCTTCCGTACGACGAGCACGCCAAGTTTCGTCCGCGTACATCAAGCACTTTTGGAGATATTAGAGGAAACGTCAGGAATTGGCTGTAGCGCCACCTACAGGAGCACCGTTGTGAAAGTTGTTGCGCTGACTCATCTTACAGAGTGAAATAGGTTTTGAAAGTTTAGTGAAGTTATGTGAAACTTTCAAGGAGCTGCAGCGTTGCAAACATTACAATCTCATTCCGTCTTATTTGCACGACGTGTTTTGCAAAAACCGTATGGAACTACGCAAAACGCATGACACCATTGGATTTGCGGTAGTCCAAATAGGGTATGTGCAGAAAACTGCAAAGATTAGTCAAAGTACGTGACAAAGGGAGTCCAAAAAGTGCTTTGCGTAAAATTTTAAATTGCGAAAAAGTCTTACACAAAAGAGATCGCTGATGAATATAAGCTATTTTTTTACTATCCAATGAATCACAAAGCAGTAAAAGGTAGTGCTTAAGACAAATGCTCTTGGAGAATAAGGCCTTAAAACTTTAGTTTTAAAACTGACCACCTGGTGGCGCAATAGAGCTAAACTTAATAGAACATATAAAGATTGCTTTATAGTATCTTGTTACAAAGTTTCATACCAGTATGTCCAACATATTTTAAGATATGGAGATTTAAAATCTATCTCATGTATTTTGAATAGGGATTTTTTAAAAACAGAAATTCATATAAAATCAATTATAACCCCAAACGGTATGAAATCTTAAACCAAACATTTCGTAGGACAGCTTAACAAACTACAAGTGGTTGCATGTTTATATCTGCAATTATTTGGAAGATAGGAGGAACCATCCAAAGTTAGCTTGTCCTTCTTAAGTCACCACTAGGTGGCGCAGCAGAGCTGTTTTTCTAGTATGTTATACAAGTCCCCTCCTACAACATATGTGTTGAATTTTATGTAGCTAGGTTGAGTAATTTTTGAGATAAAGGCTTAAACACCATTTCCTAAATTATAGCGCCACCTATTGGAATATTTTCATAAAACTTTTCATACTTCTTTATCACTGTAGGATGAAGTCATATTTCAAAATTTGTAAAGTTCTGACAATCTTTACAGGATTTACAGCATGTTAAAATCTAGAACCACACCCACCTCATTAGCATTACGATTATTTCGAAAACGGTAAGGAATTTTGCAAAGTGAGTGGTACCATTGGATTCGGGGTAGCCCAAATAGTCTATGTACCAAATTTCGTAACATTTGGTTAAACTATGTCAAATAGGGAGCCAATAACATGTTTTACAAAAAATCGAAAATTACAAAAAATCTAAGTAGACGGAAGTGGGCGGTCCTTGAGGCAAAAACTTTTTCTAGCATCTAAAGAACACATGAGAACAGACAGAAAAATTTTTCGTTACACGGCGTACGAATGCTAGCCCAAAACGCGTTTTGTACTACTGTTGACCACCTGGTGGCGCAATTGAGCCGAAATTATTCTAACTTGTAGAGAATCTCATGAACTTATATGTCAGTAAGTCTCGTACAAATATCTTTAATACTTTTTGAACTATAAGCTTTCAAAAGTGGCTCCCATTGACTTTCCATTAAAAAAAAAACTCATAAAAATATTAATATAAAATCATTCATAATTCTGAACGATACCAAAAGTAATGCCATCCATCTCCCAATGGAGCTTTATAAACTACAATTGAAAGCACTTTGATATCTTTAAAACTGTAGGAGGAGTAGTGGTCCGTAAAAAGGGACGGAATAAAATATAATAATAATAAGAATAATAATAATAAGAATAATAATAAAATATAATAAAGAATTAGGATAACATACTCTGATTGCTTTCAGCAATCAGACAACTAGATTTGCAATTCCCTAAAGAAATTGCGTCTGATTGCTGAAAGCAATACCAATCTAAAACATCCTACAGCTGCAAGCGTTCAAGACCTTCCGTCCGACACGCACGCCAAGTTTCGTCCACGTAGTTCAAGTACTTTTGGAGATATTAGAGGAAACGACAGGAATTGGCTGTAGCGCCACCTACGGGAGCACTGTTGTGAAACTTGTTGCGCTTGCTCATCTTACAGTGAAATAAGTTTTGAAAGTTTGGTGAAGTTATGTGAAACTTTCAAGGAGCTGCAGCGTTGCAAACATTACAATCTCAGCTTGTCTAATTTGCATGAAGTGTTACGCAAAAACCATATGGAACTATGGAAAACGGATATTACCATTGGATTTGTGGTAGCCCAAATAGGGTATGTGTAGAAAACTGCAAAGATTCGTCAAAGTATGTGACAAAGGGAGTCAAAAAAGTGTTTTGCGAAAAATCTTAAATTGCGAAAAAGTTCTACACAATAGAGATCGCTGATGAATATAATCTATTATTTTACTATCCAATGAATCACAAAGGAGTGAAAGGTAGTGCTTAAGACAAATACTCTTGGAGAATACGGCCTATACACTTTAGTAATCCAACTGACCACCTGGTGGCGCAATAGAGTCAAAATTGATTGAGCATTTAAAGAATGGTCTGAAGTATCTACTTACAAAGTTTCATACCTATTGATCTACTACTTTTCAAGATAATAGGGTTTCTAAATTCGTCTCATGTATTTAGATAGGGGAAGCAAACATATTTAAAAATTCATATAAAATCAACTGTGACTCCAGATGGTACGAAACTTTCGGCCAAACATCTCTATGGACAGCTTAACAAACTAAAAGTGGTTGCATGTTCATATCTACAAATATTTGTAAGATAAGAGGAACCATCCAATTTTAGCTTATCCTTCATAAGTCACCACTAGGTGGCACAACAGAGCCCTTTTTCTAGTATGTTATACAGGTTCCCTCTGACAACATATGTGCTGATTTTTATGTAGCTACGTTGAGGAGTTTTTGAGATAGAGGCCTTAAACACAATTTCCTAAATTATAGCGCCACCTATTGGAATATTTTCATGAAACTTTTCATACTTCTTTATCACTGTAGGATGAAGCTATATTTTAAAACTTGTGAAGTTTTGACAATCTTTGTAGGATTTAGAGCATGTTAAAAATCTGTGACCACACCCACCTCATTAGCATTGCGATTATTTCAAAAACGGTAAGGAATTTGGCCAATTGAGTGGTACCATTAAATTCGGGGTAGTCTAAATAGGGTATGTACCAATTTTTGTCGAGTTTGGTCTAACTATGTTGAATAGGGAGCCAGAAACGTGTTTTACAAAAAATCGAAAATAGTAAAAAATCTAAGTAGACGGAAGTGGGCGGTCCTTGAGGCAAAAACTTTTTCTAGCATCTAAGGAACCCATGAGAAAAGACAGAAAAATTTTTCGTCACACGGCGTGCGAACGCTAGCCCAAAACGCGTTTTATACTACTACTGACCACCTGGTGGCGCAATTGAGCCAAAATTCTTCTAACTTGTAGAGAATCTCATGAACTTATACATCAGAAAGTCTTGTACAAATATCTTTAGTACTTTTTGAGCTATAAGCTTTCAAAAGTGGCTCCCATTGACTTCCCATTAAAAAAAAACCTCATAAAAATATTAATATAAAATCATTCATAATTCTGAACCATACCAAAAGTAATGTCACTCCTCTACCAACTGAGCTTTACAAACTAATTTTGAAAGCATTTTGATATCTTTAAAACTGTAGGAGGAGTAGCGATCCAAAAAAAGGGACGGAATAAAATATAATAATAACTAGATTTGCAATTCCTATAAAGAAATTGCGTCTGATTGCTGAAAGCAATACCGTATTAAAGCAATTTTAAAGCTGTTACTATCAAAAGCCAAAAATACCCACTTTATAGATGTACACATGTCAGTTTCCCCAGCTCTAGAGAAATTGCCTTTCAAACTTTCATCAGACCACCACTAGATGACGCCAAAGATTTTAAACTTTACATTTTATAAAAAAAAACAAAATCAGTGACCAAGTTATTAAAGTGTTTTGTTTCTTTTATCTCCTGTAGTTTCAGACAACTTAGTTTTGCTGCATTAACACTGTTCACAAAAACCTAAAGTCTTTATGTGCAAATTCTTAAACTTTGAGAATAAATTGTTTATTCAGCAGAGACCAAGCTTCTGCAAAGAATCTGCAAAGATTCGTCAAAGTACGTGACAAAGGGAGTCAAAAAAGTGTTTTGCGAAAAATCGTAAATTGCAAAAAAGCCTTAAACAATAGAGATAGCAAATTAATATAAAATAGTATTTTCGTATTCAATGAATCCCAAAGGAGTGAAAAGTAGTGCTTAAGACAAATGCACTTGGAGAATAAGGCCTTTACACTTTAGTAATCCAACTGACCACCTGGTGGCGCAATAGAGTCAAAATTGATTGAGCATTTAAAGATTGGTGTGAAGGATCTACATACAAAGTTTCATACCAGTTGATCAATTACTTTTCAAGATAATAGGGATTTTAAATTCGTCTCATGTACTTAGATAGGAGAAGCAAATATATTTAAAAATTCATATAAAATTAACCGTCACTTCAAATGGTACGAAATTTTTGACCAAACATCTCTATGGACAGCTTAACAAACTACAAGTGGTTGCATGTTTATCTCTGTAATTATTTAAAAGATACAGGAAACCATCCAAAGTTAGCTTATCCTTCTTAAGTCACCACTAGGTGGCGCAGCACAGCCCTTTTTCTAGTATGTTATACAAGTCCCCTCCTGCTACCTATGCGTTGAATTTTATGCAGCTAGGTTGAGCAGTTTTTGAGATAGAGGCTTAAACACAATTTCCTAAATTATAGCGCCACCTATAGGAATATTTTCATAAAACTTTTCGTACTTCTTTATCACTGTAGGTTGAAGTTATGTTTCAAAATTTGTGAAGTTTTGACAATCTTTGTAGGATTTAGAGCATGTTAAAAAATCAGTGACCACACCCACCTCATTAGCATTACGTTTTTTCGAAAATGGTAAGGAATATCGCCAATTGAGTGGTATCATTGGATTCGGGGTAGTCTAAATAGGGTGTGTACCAATTTTTGTCGAGTTTGATGAAACTTTGTTGAATAGGGAGCCAAAAACGTGTTTTACGAAAAATCGCAAATAGCAAAAAATCTAGACCTACGGAATTCCATGGTCCCATTTTGAAAAATGTTCATTAGCATCCAAGGAACACACACGAAAAGAAAGTACAAATTTCTGACTTACGGTATACGAGATAGAGGCCAAAAACAAACTGCTTACTAAAACGATCACCTGGTGGCGCTATAGAGCAGCATTGAGCTGCAATTTTAATAGAACGTGTAGTTTACTATACCCTATGATATTGGAAAGTTTCATGAAATTATCTTTAGTATTTCTGAAGATATAAGCATTTAAAAGTGCTCACAATGTTAAGTCAATGGGAAAAAAAAATTCATAAAAATATTCATATAAAATCATTCATAATTCTGACACATACCAAAAGTAATAGCACACTTCTCACAATAGAGCTTTACAAAGTACTTTTGATTGCATCTTTATAACTGCTTTTGACTACGAGGAGAAGCGCGTCAAAAATGCGGCGGAATAATAATAAACTATAATAAATTTGTACAACAACATACTCTGATTGCTTTCAGCAATCAGACAATAATAAAAAGAAGAAGAATAATAATAATAAAATATAATAAAGAATTTGGATAACATACTCTGATTGCTTTCAGCAATCAGACAATAACTAGATTTGCAATTCCCTGAAGAAATTGCGTCTGATTGCTGAAAGCAAGACCGATCTGAAATATCTTCTAGCTGCAAGCGTTAAAGACCTTCCGTACGACGCGCGCACCAAGTTTCGTGCGCATAGGTCAAGTACTTTTGGAGATATTAGAGGAAACGACAGGAATTGGTTGTAGCGCCACCTACGGGAGCACTGTTGTGAAAGTTGTTGCGCTTACTTATCTTACACTGTGGAAGAAGTTTTGAAAGTTTGGTGAAGTTATGTGAAACTTTCAAGGAGCTGTAGCGTCGCAAACATTACAATCTCCTTCTGCCTTATTTGCATAACGTGTCATGCAAAAACCGTACGGAACTACACAAAACGGATATTACCATTGGATTTGGGGTAGTCCAAATAGTGTATGAGCAGAAAACTGCAAAGATTCGTCAAAGTACGTGACACAGGGAGTCAAAAACGTGTTTTGTGAAAAATCGTAAATTGCGAAAAAGTCTTACACAATAGAGATCGCTGATGAATATAGGCTATTATATTACTATTCAATGAATCACAAAGGAGTGAAAGGTAGTGCTTGGGACAAATGCTCATGGAGAATAAGGCCTATCCACTTTAGTAATCCAACTGACCACCTGGTGGCGCAATAGAGCCAAAATTGATTGAGCATTTAAAGATTGGTCTGAAGTATCTACCTACAAAGTTTCATACCAGTTGATCCACTACTTTTCAAGATAATAGGGTTTTTTAATAGGTCTCATGTATTTTGATAGGGGAAGCAAACATTTTTAAAAAATCATATAAAATCAACTGTGACTCCGAATGGTAAGAAATCTTCGGCCAAACATCTTTATGGACAGCCTAACAAACTACAAGTGGTTACATGTTCATATCTACAAATATTTGGAAGATAAGACACCATTTCCAATTTTAGCTTATCATTCATAAGTCACCACTAGGTGGCGCAGCAGAGCCCTTTTTCTAGTATGTTATACAGGTTCCCTCTGACAACATATGCAACTAATTTTATGCAGCTAAGTTTAGGAGTTTTTGAGATAGAGGCCTTAAACACCATTTCCTTAATTATAGCACCACCTATTGAAATATTTTCATGAAACTTTTCATACTTCTTTATCACTGTAAGATGAAGCTATATTGTAAAACTTGTGAAGTTTTGACAATCTTTGTAGGATTTAGAGCATGTTAAAAATGTGTGACCACACCCACCTCATTAGCATTGCGATTATCTCAAAAACGGTAGAGAATTTAGCCAATTGAGTGGTACCATTGAATTCGGGGTAGTCTAAATAGGGTATGTACCAATTTTTGTCGAGTTTGGTCAAACTATGTTGAATAGGGAGCCAAAAACGTGTTTTACAAAAAATCGAAAATTGTGAAAAATCTAAGTAGACGGAAGTGGGCGGTCCTTGAGGCAACTTTTTTTTTGAGCATCCAAGGAATCTTTAGGAAAAGACAGAAAAATTTTTCGTCACACGGTATGCAAATGCCAACCCAAAACGCGTTTTGTACTACCATTGACCACATGGTGGCGCTATAGTACCAAAGTTTTTATAGCTTATAGAACTTTTGGGAACATTATATGTCAGAAAGTCTTGTACAAATATTTTTAGTACTTTTTGAGCTATTAGCTTTCAAAAGTGGCTCCCATTGACTTTCCATTCAAAAAAAAACTCATAAACATATTAATATAAAATCATTCATAATTCTGAACCATACCAAAAGTAATGCCATCCATCTCCCAATGGAGCTTTATAAACTACAATTGAAAGCACTTTGATATCTTTAAAACTGTAGGAGAAGTAGTGGTCCGTAAAAAGGGACGGAATAAAATATAATAATAATAAGAATAATAATAATAAAAAGAATAATAATAAAATACTAGATTTGCAATTCCTATAAAGAAATTGCGTCTGATTGCTGAAAGCAATACCGTATTAAAGCAATTTTAAAGCTGTTACTATTAAAAGCCAAAAATACCCACTTTATAGATGTACACATATGTCAGTTTCCCCAGATGTAGAGAAATCGCCTTTCAAACTTTCATCAGACCACCACTAGATGACGCCAAAGATTTTAAACTTTACATTTAATAAAAAACAAATTCAGTGTTCAAGACATTAGGGTGATTATTTTTTGTTTTATCTCCTGTAGTTTCAGACAACTTAGCTTTACTGCAGTAACATTGTTCACAGAAACTTAAACCTCACCTGCCTGCAGGGGCCTCACCTGCCTGCAGGGGCCCACCTGCCTGCAGGGCCTCACCTGCCTGCAGGGGCCTCACCTGCCTGCAGGGCCTCACCTGCCTGCAGGGGCCTCACCTGCCTGCAGGGGGCCTCACCTGCCTGCAGGGGCCTCAGCAGCATTAAATGTTAGCATATGTCTCTATGCCAATAGCAGCCTCATGGGAGAAACCCCATCAGTACAAACAGACACCACACTTAAGGTTTTGAGAGGATCCAAATTGAGGCATGCTGGGAATTTTTTTGGTCTCTTTCATTAGGACTTCTAAAAAGCTTTTATTAGCTGTAATTGTTTTCTATTACTTTAACACTTTCAGGATGTTTCATTTACAAACAAACATATAGTGAAACATTTTTTAAAGCTGTTGCTATCAAAAGCCAAAAATACCCACTTTATATATGTACGCATATGTCAGTTTCCCCAGCTCTAGAGAAATTTCCTTTCAAACTTTCATCAGACCACCACTAGATGAAGCCAAGATTTTAAACTTACATTTATAAAAAAAAACAAAATCAGTGACCAAGTTATTAAAGTGTTTTTCTTTTATCTCCTGTAGTTTTAGACAACTTAGCTTTGCTGCATTAACACTGTTCACAGAAACCTAAAGTCTTTATGTGCAAAATCTTAAACTTTGACAATAATATGTTTATTCAGCAGCGACCAAGCTTCTGCAAAGAATTTGCAAAGACTCGTCAAAGTACGTGACAAAGGAGTCAAAATAGTGTTTGCAAAAATCGTAAATTGCGAAAAGCCTTGAACAATAGAGATCGCAAATTAATATAAACTAGTATTTTCGTATTCAATGAACCAAAAGGAGTGAAAAGTAGTGCTTAAGACAAAATGCACTTGGAGAATAACGCCTTACACTTTAGTAATCCAACTGACCACCTGTGGCGCAATAGAAGTCAAAATTGATTGATGATTTAAAGATTGGTGTGAAGTATCTACATACAAAGTTTCATACCAGTTGATCAATTACTTTTCAAGATAATAGGGATTTTAATCGTCTCATGTACTTAGATAGAAGAAGCAAAATATATTTAAAAATTCATATAAAATAACCGTCACTTCAAATGGTACGAAATTTTTACCAAACATCTCTATGGACAGCTTAACAAACTACAAGTGGTTGCATGTTTGTATCTGTAATTAAGTAAAAGATACAGGAAACCATCCAAAGTTAGCTTATCTTTCTTAAGTCACCAATAGTGGCGCACACAGCCCTTTTCTAGTATTTTATACAAGTCCCCTCCCGCTACCTATGCGTTGAATTGTATTTAGCTAGGTTGAGTAGTTTTTGAGATAGAGGCTTAAACAGCATTTCCTAAATTATAGCGCCACCTATAGAATATTTTCAAAAACTTTTCGTACTTCTTTATCACTGTAGGATAAAGTTATGTTCAAAATTTGTGAAGTTTTGACAATCTTTGTAGATTTAGAGCATGTTAAAAAATCAGTGACCACACCACCTCATTAGCATTGCGTTTTTCGAAAACGGTAAAGAATATTGCCAATTGAGTGGTACCATTGAATTCGGGTACTCTAAACAGGTGTGTACCAATTTTTGTCGAGTTGATGAAACTTTGTTGAATAGGGAGCCAAAAACGTGTTTTACGAAAAATCGCAAATAGCAAAAAATCTAGACCTACGGAATTCCATGTCCCATTTTGAAAAACGTTCATAGCATCCAAGGAACACACACGAAAAGAAAGCACAAATTTCTGACTTACTGTATTCGAGATAGAGGCCAAAAACAAACTGTACTAAAACGATCACCTTGTGGCGCTATAGAGCAGCATTGGCTGCAATTTTAATAGAACGTTTAGTTACTATACCTATAATTGGAAAGTTCATAAATATCTTATATTTTTTTTTGAAGATATAAGCATTTAAAAGTGCTCACAATGTTAAGTCAATGGGAAAAATAATTCATAAAAATATTCATATAAAATCATTCATAATTCTGACACATACCAAAGTAATAGCACACTTCTCACAATAGAGCTTTACAAAGTACTTTTGATTGCATCTTTATAACTGCTTTTGAGTACGAGGAAACGCGTCAAAAATCCGGCGGAATAATAATAATAAACTATAAAATTTGTACAACAACATACTCTGATTGCTTTCAGCAATCAGACAACTAGATTTGCAATTCCCTGAAGAAATTGCGTCTGATTGCTGAAAGCAATACCGATCTAAAACATCCTACAGCTGCAAGCGTTAAAGACCTTCAAAAACCCAAGAAGTTGCAGAATTAGCCAAAAAAAGATTACACGTTGCTAATATGTTATCTTAACTCCAAATTAGCCCAAAAACACCTCAAGAGTTTCCATTAGCCAGAAAGCTAACATATTGTTAATTTGCTAACTTAATTCAAATTAGCCCAAAAAAACCCCATAAATTGCCAGATTAGCCAAAAATGCTACACATTGCTAATAGTAAGCTTGAATCCAAATTAGCCAAAAAAAAACCAAAAGTAGCAAACTTAGCCAAAAAAGTGAATACGTTGCTAATATGTTAGCTTAACTCAAAATTGGCCAAAAAACCCTCAAAGTTGCCAAATTAGCCAGAAAAGCTAACACGTTGTTAATATGTTAGCTTTAATCAAATTCAGCCCAAAAGACCGTCAAAAGTTGCAAAATTAGCCAAAAAAGCTAACACGTTGCTAATATGTTAGCTTAACTCCAAATTAGCCCCAAAAAAACATAAAAACTTACCAAATTAGCCAAAAAGCTAAACAGTTGCTAACATTAGCTTAACTCCAAATTAGCCCAAAAACCCTAAAAGTTGCCAATTAGCCAAAAAAGCTAACATGTTGCTAATATGCTATCTTAAATCCAAATTATCCCCAAATAACCACCAAAAGTTGCCATATTAACCAGAAAAGCTAACATGTTGATAAAATGTTACCTTAACTCCACACTAGCTCAAAAAACCTCAAAAGTTGCCAAATTGTGATAAAGTCGTACACAGTAGAAATCGCTGATGAATATAAGCTATTGTATTACTATCCAATGAATCATAAAGGAGAAAAGCTAGTGCTTAAGACAAATACACTTGAAGAAGAAAACCTATACATTTTTGTGCTACAAATGACACTGGTGGCGTATAGAGCTAAAATTATTAGAACATATAATGATTGCTTTATAGTATCTTGTTAACAAAGTTTATACAGTATTACCAACACGTTCAAAGATATGGGGATTTAAAATCTGTCTCATGCACTAGGTGCCGCAGTAAAGCCCTTTTTCTAGTATGTTAACTAGTTTCCCCCCCATACAGCATATAATGTTGAATTTTATTTAGTTAGGTTGCGTAGTTTTTTAGATACAGCCTTTAAACAGAATTGCCTAAAATTATAGCGCCACCTAGTAGAATATTTTTCATAATTCTTTTGATACTTCGTTATCACTTTAAGATAAAGTTATATTTTAAAATGTGTAAAGTTATGACATTCTGTATAGCATTTAAAGCATTTTAAAATCTTGGACTACACTCATCTCATTAGCAATTATTTTTTTTTACTGTAACGTTAAAGAAATTTGCAAATTGAGTGATACCATTGATTTGGGGTAGTCTAAATAGG